>OY757191.1:24271242-24998742 GCA_963583895.1 Melanophora roralis
TGCTGCTGTTGTTTAAACTGCAGTCAAACAAAAAAAAAAGAAGAGAAGTTACTAATACACTGACTTTGAAAAGAATCCATTTTTGTTGGTTTTTTGTATTTCATCCATATGTGTGTGCATCCATGGGTTTTCTATTCGTTCAACTAGGTGTTTAAATAGTTCTTTTGGTGCTTAATTATTAATAAGTTTAATTTTTTTTTTTATTTTAAAAGGTTTCTTTAGATAGACGTTTGCATATGCCTCTAATTGTTACTTAATTAAAAATTAATTAAAAATTAATTATATCAAATGTAAATTTCAATTTACTTAATTGCATCTAAAATTTAAGTTTTATAAACTTTATTTTATAAAAGGCTTTGTTTCACTTTTTTCTTTGAATAACAAGTACTTAAACTCGTTCATGCAAAAAATCATTTAAATATTTATGATGTTTTACATTTTATAGGCTAAACAATACAAAGACCTGCTTTATTTTATTTAAATGAATGACATTTGTTTATCAGACTCTACCACTGAGATTAAATAAAATGTTTTGTGGTTCTTTACATACAAACTAATGCAGATTCAAACTGTTATTGACACAACAAAATCACTTGTTATTTGCAAAAAACTAGCAAAATCAAATATTAAATGTTTTTAACCAAGTTGAATTAAAGTTTAAATATATAATTAAATGCTTTTAGTTTAATTACTGTTTTGTTAGTTTTTGAATTAAATGCATTTTATATAAATTCTTTTATGAAAAACTTTTTTTAATAAAAATAATTTTTAATTTGTTTTATCGCAAACCAAAAATAAACAACAAACTTTAAACTTAAAAGGCAAGTGTATACATGTTAAAATCCAAAACACCGAAAAACAGGTAAGGAACACTTACACACATAACCGAACTAAACACAAAACCGGAAGTTCACTTTAGAAGTTTAAAACTTTTTTCGAAACACACACAACACAATTTAGAAACCTTTTCATGATATTCTGCACTTCAAAGAAAACAACTCTTTTCATATTTTGTAAACTTTTATTAATCGGCTTTTAGAAAAATATTTTTATTAAAAACTTTTTTCTCAGAAAAATTTTTTTATATAAATTTATTCGTTCAAATTTAAATGCACTTTTATTTAAGCGTAACTTTATTCATTTTATTCAAGCAAGCGCGAAAATAGCGTTTTACCTCTAGTGTACTAGACGTTGACATGCCACATGTTTTTTACATTAAATTTGTTTCAATAACTCTTTACTTTTTATCTTTAAAATTGTGTTTAATATTTATTTTATTTAAGGAATTATTTATATTAGAAGACCGTTTCCGTTTCAAATGACATACTGAATCTCCGACAACCGTTACTAAACTGATTTCCTCGTTGTTCAAACACTTCGTTTTTGTTTGAATCGCAAACAAATATTTAACATTACGCTGTTAATAACATTTCGGTGGACGATAACTTAACAGCTTATAACAAGCAACAGTTATTTTGTTGTTATTTACGTACGTATTAGTGAAGCCAGAAGCACGTGCAAGTGGAAGCTAAAGCCGGAATATAAACAGAGAAAATAATTGGAATAAAATACTAAGCGCAGAAGCGTATGATAAATAATTTTTAAACGTTTTAATAACAAAAACCTTAAAAATTAAATAAACAAGATTATTAAGCATTTTAGCAATTTTAAATATTATTCAGGATTTTATCTTAGTTTAAGCCAGAAACCCTAAATTCTTGTTGGTTAAAGCCTTAATGATTTTTATTGATTCTTACACAAAATCAGAGCTAGATGGCAAAAATGTTTTCTGCCTTTATATAATAACTTTAATAAATATTATAAAGAAACAAAAATATTATTAAGTTTTTTAAACCAACAAACACTTTCTCGTTAATATCTGTTTTAATATTCTTGTGTTTTTGTCTGTTTATAATAGTTAATAAGTTAATTAAAGTTACTACATATAAAGGCCGAATATATATACAAACTTAACTGATGCATTTCTTTATACCCTTCACATAGTGATAGGGTATATATCACTTTGTCATTCCGTTTGTAATTTCTTTATTATTCATTTGCGACCCCATAAAGTACATATATTCTGGATCCTTATAGATATGGAAGTTGATAGAGCCATGTCCGTCTGTCCATCTGTCCGTCTGTCCGTCTGTTGAAATCAAGTTTCCGGAGTCAAATAAAAAGATACAGACCAGTTAAGGGTGTCAAACTATTAGAAATATCCTGGAGACAATAGCTATTTAAAATCAGCAAAATCGGTTCACTATTGGCCGAGATATAAGCGAAACCCCAAAGCAACCCATTTTTTTAGAACAAAATCCGTGCATATATTCCTATATATCTCAGTAAGTATAGTCACTCTTGCCACAAAACTTGGCACACATACTCCCAAAGAAGGGACCTAAATAATATAAAAGATTTTTCAGATAGGACCAGGGGAAGGGGTATTTTTCCTACAATTGCATACAAATTAATGATTTGTATGAAACTTTCGATACGCTATATCTGGGAAACTAAAACAGCTATCGACATCAAATGCTCCACAAAAGGTAATTGGACAACAAGGCCTACACTTTAAAGTAAAAATTTTTTGAGTGGGGGCAAAAAAAGGGGTGGCTCCAATACAAATTAACGATTTGTATGAAATTTTCGATACGCTATATCTCGGAAACTATAACAGATATCGAAACCAAGTGTTCTACAGAAAGTGATAAGACATCTAGGCTACGCTCTTAAGAAAAAAATTTTTGTGTGGGGGAAGAAAAAGGGGTAGCTCCCATACAAATTAACAACTTTTATTAAATTTTTAATACGCTACTTCTGGAAAACTATTACAGCTATCGACTTCGAATATTCTACAAAAGGTAATAATCAAATAATTCATACATTTAACAAGTTTTATTAACCTTTAAATATGAATAATGTCGAAAACTTTTAAAACTCTCGACCTCAAACCTTCTTCATCTATTTCTATTATTCATACGAACGTTAAAATTTTATATATTTTTCTATGGACTTGAAAACTCGCACAAGGTTTTTTATAATATTATTTGCAGTACATAATAACTCGGCTAGGTGTATTTAAAGACCAATGTGAAGGCTATATAAGATTCGGCATAGCCGAATATAGCGCTCTTACTTGTTTTTGACTCATATATAATTTTTTATATATTACAATGCGTTCAAAATAACTTCAGGAGTATCACAAGGCTCCGTTTTTTTTTTACTCTATTTCTTATCGTTTTCAAGATCTTTTTTTTTAGAATTCGAATCTTGTATATTTCAGCATATGCCATTAAAACCAATTTGACTACAGGAGTAGCTCTTTTGAGGTTGAAGCTATGAGGCAGAATGTGAATGATGAACCTAATGGTGATCTGATGCTGATCTCTCGATGGGGCCGTAGGAATAGGACCACTTTTAATACTCGTAAAGCCCAATGTTGCCTTTTGACACATTATTGCTTCGCCTACAATAATGGATGGCATGAAGATCCAGTATGATGTCCGTTGGACGAAACACTTTTTTTTATGACGAAGAAAGTAACCAAGTGTCTTGGTTTCTTAAAACGATCTAAGAATTATATAACACCACTACGTAATCCGAGAGGATCCTGGGCAAGAAATGATGAAGAAAAATGTGATCTGCTTGCAAGTCATTGACCAAATGTGCTTACTCCAAACACATGCACTGACATGAGTAAATTACCGGCTGTTGTTGCTAGATGTCCTATGGAAATACGTTTCCAACTTTTAGATGCTGTAGAGGTTATTAATAATTTAAATGCTAAAAAAGCTCCTGGCTTCGATGAAATTAGCAGCAAACTGCTTTAAAAGCTGCCGTAAGTAGCAAAAAGAATAATTCTTTTCATTTTTAAAGCCATCTTACTGCTTAAACATTTCCCGCCAGTATGGAAAGTTGCCTTGGTAAAGATAATTTCTAAGCCAGGAAAAGCACATAAGCGGGTTTTTTAAGCAAAAACTCAACAAAAAAGTTTAACTCATTTAAAATAGTTATAGTTACTATAACTGGATCCGCGCCTGAGTGAATATCTTTAACCTCACTAAAAAGTACATAGCTGGCCGACAATTTATGATAAAAGAAGAAAACTACTTAAGCTGTCCTAAACCAATAGGGCGGGGTTAACTCAAGGGAGTAATTAGGTCCAATTCTGTATTTGCTTTACACAGCAGATATGCCCACAAGCAATCTTACTCATACGTCGACACTTGCTGATGATACCGCTTTTCTCAGTATTCTTAAAAACCCTAAAGAGGCCTGAAAATAACTTCAACACCACGTATCCCAAGTAGAAAAATGGACAAATTTATGGGGTATTAAAATAAATAAGCAAAAATGCACCCACGTTACTTTTACTTTACGCAAGGAAACGTGCCCCCAAATTCTCACTTACAACCATACGGTGCCTCAACGAATTGAGACGAAATATCTTGGCATTCACCTAGATCGCTGCCTCACATGGAACTCACATATAGATGCAAAGTTGACACAGATGAAACTTAAAGCGGCCCAAATCCACTGGCTAATCGGTAGAAACTCTGTGCTACGTCTTGATTGCAAACTTTTACTTTACAACTCAATTTTTAAACTGATTTGGTGCTACGGGATTCAATTATGGGGCACTGTTTCCGCCTCCAACGTAGAAAAAATTCAACGCCGTCAAAATAAAATCTTAAGAATGATAACTGGTGCTCCTTGGTACATTAAAAATAGCAACATTCACAAAGATCTGCAAGTTCCGCTAGTTAAGTGCGAAATCCTGAACTATGTGGACAAGTATTTAAACAAGCTGGAAACTCACCCAAATCTACTCGCTTGAAACATTTTGCAACATAGTGGACACACCCGCTTAGATGAAAATTCTGAAATTAATTAATTTTATTATGAGAACTTTAATTTTATTATGGCACTAGCTGGACTTATATAAATTAAATAATTTTAAGATTTAATTACTTATTGTTAGTTCGCCAAAGACGAAGATTCAATAATAAAAATAATAAAAAAAATTTGATCTTATCAATTTTTATACAATTTTTATTCAAACAAAAATGAAATACAACTCTCACGAATTGCCAGGGGCTTCAAAATCTATTTTGGAGCTACGTGACAGCGTACAGGAATTGACAATGGACAAAGATTCTCATCAGTGACATGAGAATATCCAACCGCCTTGATTTACTTGAACATCATCATGATTCACTTTTTTATTGATACTATAATGACTTATTCTCAGAGGAGCTTGTTCCTGAAACCCGGGATTTTGAAAGTGCTATGCATTTAAAAAACAATCCCATGTGTGTTCGACTGGCCAGGAAAGCGCACTACGGATTACACGCAATATTTTTTCTTAGTCGGGGAGTTCGTATGAGGAATAAATTTCCAAAACATGTATTTCCTGTCACATCTTATATCGGGAAATTTAAGCCAAATGTCCGTAAACACTACTACTTCTACCTTCCTTTCCATAACCTAATTGCAACACAATACAGTTATTATACGTGGCCACCCCCTGAGTGCTGGTTGTTATCAAAAGAAAACAGCTATAACCTCTGAATTTACAAGTAGAGAAATAAGCAAAGTTATATAAAATAAAAATAAATGAAGAAATATATAACCGCTATTAATAACCATATGGTTCCCCAACATTTTGCACTCACCTGGAAGTTCCATTAAGATGATAAGTTTCTCAAAATTAAACGGAACGCCACCCCAATTCATTGGCTGATTGAAAGAAATTTTGTACTTCGTCTTGATTTAAAGACCGATGTGAAGCTATGGAACATAGTAATAAGGCCAATCATCTGTTTTCAACATAGAGAAAACCCGGAGATATCAAAACAAAATCCTTAAAATGTTAACTGGTGCTTCTTGTTATTGTTAAAACATCCACAAGGACTTACAAGTTCCAATAGGTAAGTTCGAAATTTTACATTATGTCGACAAGCATTCACACAAACTGGAAACATATTCAAATCCACTCACCCCAAATATATTACGACCTGGCGAACGCACTTGCTTAAAAGGCAGGGGCATTATTGTCCTCAGATTAGTTCTGTCAAAGGTTTTGTATATTTCATGTTTAAAATCCAAATTTGAAATTTGGTTTATTTTTGTTCAAAAAATAAAAATTCAATTATAAAAATACATTATCTTGAAATAAAATCTTAACGTCAACTTATATCTAAACATAAAAACTATTGAATTTGCTTAAAAATGTAAAGAAAAGCAACTAAAGCAACTTAAGCCAAATCCTACACCTGCTTTTAAAATTGTTTTCCATTTGCAATAAAATAACAAAAAGAAACACAAAAATTTAAACATCAATTGCAAAGAACTTGCATTAAGTTTTGTGCAGGAAAAACTCTTGAACTAAAATCACTTTTTAGGTCGAATGGCTAAAACCAAAACACAATGGCAAGCACGATAAGTGAAGAGAGCGATAAGAATATTGGCCATACAACTCTTCAAAATTTAAATGTTACTTTAAAGCAGTTTTTTGCTAATTTATATATACACATAATTAATTATATAATTAATATATACACAAGTAAAAGCGCTATATTCGGATGTGCCGAATCTTATGTACCCTTTACATTAGTATTTTTATATAACCAGACATCTGAGTTAGTCTAGTTATTTCCTACTGCAAATAATGCAATGAAAATACTTTGTGCAATTCTTGTTTTCGAAATAGAAAACTTAACAAAACTTCAGCGTTTGTATGTATAATAGAAATACCATGTAGAAGCTTTGAGGTTTATTTGTATGGGAGCTATTTCTCCCCCTGCTCCTATTCCAATATCTTTACAATTACAAGGTGGGCTTGAAAAAGTCATCCGATGTTGTTTGGCCTTAATTTTTTTCTAAATGAAAACCCTGATTCTGTTTCTTGATTATGTTTATTTGAACCTTAAGAATATCGGCCAAATGCGCGCCGTCACAATTCATTGCTCTACGGGCTCATTTTATAGCATTTCCCATCACTTCGGCGAGAACTTCGAGCGACAGATTCTCACACTCCTGTAAAATGTTGTCCTTGAGGGCTTCTAGGGTTTACACGGAATTTCAAAAATCCTCACAAAAAAGTCTGGATCGGTTTAATCGGGCTATCTTGTGGGCCAACGTAAATCGCCAAAACCAAAGAGGTGAGGCAACCAGGGAACGCCGCCTTCAGAATATCGGCTGTAGCTCGCGCAGTATGTGCCGTTGCGCTATCCTGCTTGAACCACTTGTTTTCCAGTCCTATTTCACTCAATTGCGGCAGAAAAAATTTGGATAATATGGCCCTATAACGCGCACCATCCATTGTTGTCGTTTGAGAAGCGGCGTTCTCGAAAAAAATAGCCCGATGACTCCTCCAGCATGAAGGGCGCACCATGCAGTCACTTTGAGCGGGTGTAATGGCTTCTCGTACATCACTCGGGGATTTTCGGTATACCAGAAGTGATAATTTTTCTTGTTCACGTACCCGCTGAGGTGGAAATAAGCTTCATCGCTCCTTCTAATTTTTGTTGAAAATAGTCCACTTCGGCCTTTAGATTCAGGATGGCTTAGGCGTTGGTTACGCGCTTTTGGCGGTCAACAAGCAGCAGCTAGTGCATGGACTTAACTTTGTACGGGAACACGCGCAGGTTTTTGACCCAAACTCCCCTTAGGGACGACCGGCTGATGACTAATAGCGAAGCACGTCGTCTGGTCAATGTTTCTGGCGACAGTTCGACATCCAAGTGGACAAGTACTTATATAAGTGTGAAACACATCTAAATCCGCTCGCTCAAAGCATCCTGCAACATAGTGGACACACCCGCCTAAAAAGAAGGGATACTATTGCTCTTAGATGAAACTTTTAAAATTCGTTATCCTTATTGTGAGAACTTAAATTTTAGTCTGATACTGGACTAGTGTTAATTACTTAGTTTTAAGATTTGAATACTTATTGTTAGTTCGCTTAAGCGAAGATTCAATAATAAAATATATAAAAAAAAAAATTATTAAAAAAAAGCTCGACATACACGCCAACGGCGGCGGTATTCTCGGCAGAACGGGCGTTCCAGGACCGGCCACTCTTGGCAGCGTCTAATTTTGTCCTCTATTCTCCAAGGTTGGTGGCTAGAGGGCGCAGTGTTTGCGCAGTCGGTGCCGGACGACCGAGGAATCGGTGACGGAATTCGCGCTGCACCACCAACACAAACACAGAACTGGAACGTAAAAAAATAGACACGATTATTCCGGTTTCTTCGTTCACAAATGTCAAAACAGATTTTATATCGGTCACCATTTGCAAAAATAAGAGCATCTTCCAACAGGATGATTTCTTTTTGCCCACCTCGCGGATTTTCGCTTATATCTCACTGAGTAGTGAACTGATTTTGCTGATTTTTAAAAGCGTTAGTCACGAAAATATTTTTAAATGTTTGATACCAAAGCGTTTTCTATGCAACTTTATTTGGCTTCAGAAACTTAATTTCGACAGACACACAGACAGACAGATGAACAGGGCCATATCGGCTTCCCCATCGAACTGATATGTATATACCCTTATCCACTATGTAAAGATTGTAAAATCATTTAACTATAAAGTTTTAAATAGTTAGAATCATATATGTAAGTAAATGCAAATGAATACAAAAATATTAATTTTTAAACCTCTCACGTTTTAAAGCCATAACTACAAGTAGTTAAGAAATTTTACAATTTCAAACACTATTCTTTTGCATTTGTGTTTTAGTTTCCATTTAAAGGTGGTTGGTTATAAGTTTGTATGTGTTTTCTGTCTGTATACTTGTCTGTTTTTATGAACCTTCTAATATTCATTTCCTTTAGATGCCATCTTCTATTTAAAAGCTTTAAATTTTGATCAAGTTTTTAAAACGATAACGTGTTCACTTCTTACTTTCTGTGTTTTCCAACAACAATTACTACATAATTGTTACTAAAAGTTATTGTAACAGATATAGAAAGAGCAAAAGCCAATGACTATTATAACAATAGTTTTCAATTTTAAGGTAATCATTGGTTATTAGATGCTTTGATTTCTTTTATTATATCTTTTCGAATTTTTTTATGCATTTGAGCTTCTTGTTGGTTTTTTGTTACTTTTTTCCTCATTTTCCATTAAATGTTACCCCTTTTTGCAAAATAAAAATTCATTCATTCTTTCGTTTGTATATTAGTTGAGTGTTTGGCAATAAATTGGAAAATCGCCATAATTGAGTTGGTGATTTTGTGACAGAAACGGAAAAAACTAAATAAGGAGGGTCAGCTTTGAGTTACTAAAGCAAAAGTTAAAGAAACCATTTTTAGGCCCCTTAAAATATATATATTCTGGATCCTTTTAGATAGGGAAGTCAACTAAGCCATGTCTGTCTGCCTCTCCGTACGCCTATTGGAATCAATTTTGCGGAGCGACATGAAGTTAGACGGAAAACGCTTTGGTGTTTAACTATCAATAATTCCCAGACAAAACGTAATTTAAAATCAGCAAGATTGGTTGACTACGGACCAAAATGTAAGCAAAAACATAAAATAACCCATTTTATTGGGACAAACTCCACGCATATATGCTCATATATTTCAGAAATACAGAGTGTCCACCGGCAAGGTGTGCCACTTTGTTTGTTTATAGATTTTGATTAAATGAAAAAGAATGGATCTTATATTGATATAATGTCGGCAATTATGGATGAAATACATGGATGAGCACATTTTTCACTACACTCCTACATTTTTTACGCGGAATTTCATTAGTTTCATCACGAATTTTTTGTTTGAGTTATTCCACCGTTTCTGGTTTGTTTGCATAAACCTTGTTTTTCAGATATCTCCACAAAAAGAAGTCCGGAGCAGTCAAGTCCGGCAAACGTGGAGGCCAATCACCATTACCATTTTTTGAAGTAACTTGTTGTGGAAAGAGGTCTCGCAGCAATTCTATTGTAATCGTGACTAAATGCGTAGTGGCACCGTCTTATTGATACCACATGCTAACCAAGCCCAAAGCATGCAGCTGTGGCATTAAAAAGTTTGCAATCATATCACGAATTCGCTCCCCATTGACAGGTATCTTTACGCCGTTTAAAAGGTAAGGTCCAATAATTCCTCCTGACCAAATTTCACACCAGACTGTCACTTTTAATGAATGCAAAGATGATTGATAAATAATTTAAGGGTTTTTCATTGCCCAAAACCGACTATTCTGTTTGTTCACATATCCATTCAAATGAAAATGTGCCTCGTCCCTCATTATGATTTTTTCATGAAAATCGATGAATGATTTTGATAAAATGTTTTAACGATAAAAGCACGTTGACTTACCGAATATTTTTCCATAATAAATTTGCCACGTCTTTACTTCAGGGATGCCAAATTTGAACCATCAAAATGGCGGTAACGGGTTAAATTATGGAAAAAAAATTTGACTAGGAGCACAGAAAGTGGCATTCCCTTGCAATGCACATTGGTCAAAAATGTATTTTTTCTGGCCAAAATGTATTTTTTTACTGTCTTGTTTTGCACTTTTTAGTTTTTCATGACATTATCAACGATTTAAATCACAAAAAAATATTTTGTTTTTATATACCGTTATTTACTGTTAATGTGTACAGCGACAAACGTACAAATTTTCGATATTGTTGAACAATTTAGTGCGAGCAGTGCATTTGAAGTGTTTGGTCGAAGAATAATTTAGAAACAAAAAAAAGAAGATTTTATTAAAATATTTATGGATTATCAAGATGAAAGTAAGTATTTATAATATATCTAAAGAATATTTAAAAATATAATAGCTAGATTTAAAAAACTTGCATTTTCTGAAGGCATATAAAAAAAAATATTAAAAAAAAATGTTTTTTTCGAATTAATTATAACATTAAAAAAAATGTCCGAATTTGTCCGATGTAAAACAAAAAATCCAAAAATACTTATGGTCTATAGAGTATAAATATGTAAATATATCCTTCAATTTTTTCCATTCTTAAATATACATATTTTTTTCTCAGGTAACGTTAGCATCAAAAATGCCAATCTTTTTAAAATATGGCTGCAAAATTCTTCAAAAGAGGGAAAAAAGAGAGCTCTTTTAAAAAATATTATTAAAGCAATCGGCGGAAATAACTCTTCTGATGATATAATAAATACAAACTTACAAAAAAGTGCGCCTTTTTGTAATAAGTTTGGGCAGAAGTGGCGAGAAAGTTACAGTTCCTTAAAATATTTTAAGGCCCGAAATGGAAAGTGGCTTGCATCTGAAGTAATTTTCAAAATATATAAAGTGCAAACAGATGTCCCATGTTCTTCAAGAGCTGGTCGGCCAAGCTTTTCATATTCAGAAATGTCCGAGCGCATCAAAAGAAGGGAAGCGACAGGCCTTCCATCATTAAAGCAAAATGAGACAGATTTACTTATTCATGCGGCATGTATCTCAGCCCGAAAAAAGGGGAAAATGATTTAGCTGCTGTTTTAAAAAATAAAATTAAAAGTTCAACGCGTCCATATAAAATCCGAAAGGTATGCTGTAAAAATTCCAAAGATCCTGTTTAACTTTCTGACTAGGAAGCTCTTGCATTTCTTTTTGAAAACGACTTCTAAAATTCGCATGGAGAATATAGATACAAAGAAATTGCAACATATTTCTACCCTAATATAGACTTTTGGCAGTGAAAGCTCTCTGTAGGCCTAGCAATATATTTGTATGTGCCAAAGTTGCAAAAATACCTTTACAAATGCTGTTGAAACATACTGCAGCAAGAATTGTAGAATCACAAAAAGAAGTAATTTTAGGTGTTATGAATAATGAAAATAGAGCACTAATTTCGTCAGAATTAATCCTAAGTTATGGATTTGACGGTAGTAGTGGCCAAGCTCAATTTAAGCAAGGTTTTAAATATTCAAGCTCATCTCAAAATACTGATTACAACCTCTTTGCAACCACTGTAATACCATTAAGATTAATCGGTACTCCAGGAAAACCTTTATGGTGTAATATTACTCCTCAATGAACTAGATATTGCAGGCCATTAAAGCTAGACTATTTAATAAGTATTTTATTTAACATTAATATTTTTTTTTTAATTTTTATGTATTGTATTGACTAAAACATGTTAATCCTATCTAATATATTTTCATTTGAAGCAAACAAATATGTCTGTCTAAAACAAACTTGAAGGTCCTTATGCATACATAGGATTTTAATAAATTTTTTTAATATTTAATGCATAAATTTCATATATTCGATAAAACATTGTTACAGTAATTTATAATAACTAAGTTATTAACAAAATAAATTGATATATTTTACAAAAATATTTTTGGCCAAAAAAATGTATTTTTGACCAACGTGCAATGGCACAAATTTTGGCAAAATTTTTGATGCACCCAATCTGAGCCAATATAACAAGTATCAACCTGCTACAAAGTAGTTCCAGTACGATATGCACCCTTTGAGAAAAATCAAAGAAATAAACTATTTGTAATAAATTTTTGATGCTCTATTTCTCGACTTTAAATTTTTTAGAAAAGTTAAAACAGTGCATACGTTAAAAAAAATTAGTTGGGTAGAAGCAGTTTTAAGAAATTTTACACCTTCTGCAACTTACTACTAGGAAGTAGCATTGTCCATACTATTCACAGAAAAAATCATTCGCATATTTTTTCAATTAACGCATTGTTTGAAAAGATTTAACGATTTTGATTAAAAAATTAATTGTCTCAATTAACGAATAAATTGTATTTGAAATTTTATTGATAACAATGATGGTTATTTATAAACTTTAAAAAAAAACATTTTTTTGCACAGAAGTCATATATATTAACGCTTTTGTGCAATCGTTTTTGTCAGTATGCAGCACATTTTATGTTATGTATACAAATATAAAAAATGAACATAGACACCAACATATATAAAAATTAAAACTTTGAAAATCACATAGCTCGTTGGTCGAGCGGTAGAGCCCTCAACCCAACACTCAATTGGTGCCAGGTTCGAAGCTAGACTGGATCAATAATTTTTTTATTTTACTTTTTGTTCTTTTCTGTTCCTTTTTTCTTTCTTCTTTCTATTTTTTTACCTAGAGTTATGCTTGTTAGGTTAAATTTTTTTAATATAAAATTTTTTAACTTGTTAATTCATTCAAGTTATTGAATTGTTTAAAGTAAGCTATAATTTTAATCATTTCAGCAATCAAAATTTTAAAAGTATTTGAATGGAAACAATAATTTTTTTCCAGTTTTTACAATATTTTTTCTTTTAGGATAATGTGTTTATACAATAAATATTTAAAGTAACAAATGCGGTTTACTTTCAACAAGGTGGCGTGGCGCAGTAGTTAGAGCGCTCGCACATCACGCAAGTAGCACAGGTTCGAACCCCATCCGAGTCCAAATATTTTTATTTTTATTATAATTTCTTTAACTTGTTAACTACTTTAAACAACTGAAGTGTTTGAAGTAAGCCTAAGTTTTGATAATTTCAGTAATAAAATTTTTAAAAATGTTTAATTTGCAAAAAAAAATCGCAATTTTTTAGTTTTTACAATTTAGGTAATAGATATAATCATTTTGGTGATAGGTGCAAATTTAAACATTTTATTAATTGATTCAATCGTTTTGGTAATTGAAACCATTTTTTAGTTTTTTCTGTGTTCTCGTATGTATTTAAAAAACTAACGATTTAAGCCCAAGTTAAAAATACCTCAGATTTAAATGTAGGAAAGGAGTAAAGTAGAGGCAAAAACGTGCGCAGTTTAGTCTTATTGCATAAAAATAAACACCTTATGTGTGATCGGAAGCCAATTGGCATTATACCATTATATCAAATAATGGTGTGCTATAAAGCATTTAGAAGTGCTGGCAGAGTATTGAGTGGGGGCTGCCGAGCCTTGAATTTGTTTAGTTTTTGGGTTTTTCTATCCTTTAAAGTAACCCTTCGATCCTTTAAATGGCGTAGTTTGGTAATTAAACGTATTTATGAAAAATGGCGAAAATCAAAACACTTGCAACTATTAAAACTACAAATCGCCTGCTCAATCTTTCAAAGTTGAGTATAACATTTTCTCTTTTTTAAATGAGTAACATATCAGGGTTGAATGCAAAAATTCACAACTTCTGGTCTTTTAACAACATTATTTCTCAGTTATGTATATGCCATTGAACGGGTGAGATTTCAGCATTTAAACGTATTAAGTATATTTAAGGGATCTTGTTGAAGTGGTTATAATATAGCGTTTTATGCTTGTGTTTTGCAACAAAAAAATTAAACAAGAGGCTAACATCCACCTTAAATTATACCGATCAAAAGTTGATATAAAGATGTTTATTCGTGCATCCATCCGTCTGGCTAGATAACGATGCAAATTTTAAACTCAAGTAGAGGCGAATGTAACATGAATTGAATACATTACAAATTGTTTTTAAAAAATTTCAAAAACACCGTCAAATTCAGAAGTTAAACCCACGTTTTAAGTAATATTTGACAACATTTTGGCCCAGTCAGATTTTGTTTTTCGAACAAATCTTTACACTAAGAAACATCGCCTAGATTTTCGTGAAGCCTTTTATCCAACTATCTGACCCTATGGATCTGCAATCTTGGGCAGAGACAGACCAAATGCTCTACCGTCTCTAATCTTTTTTTATCTTCGCAAATTCTGTAATTGTCTGGAGTGCCGCAATCCCATTTTTTTGTCATAGCCCAAACGGGAAAATAACCAGTTGTGACCCCCATTATGGTTTGTATACCATTTTCACATATAAACCTTAATTGCGTAATGAGGAAATTTACACAGTTAAGGCCTTAATTGAGTTTAATTTACTATACAAGATTTCAATTAATAAATTGAGCAATTAGTATAAATTGCTTCTCTAATTAAGTTAGGCTCAAAGTGCAATCCTGCTGATTTAATAAGAACTGTGTTCAGTTAGCACAAAAGCTTAAAAGCTCTGTAACGTAGAATATTTCTACGTTACATATTTTATTTCTTTTATTAAATAGTGTAATACCAGCCTCACCGTTTTTATCTATAGTGTAAGCGTAGCTTTAGTATATTTCGTTTAGGTTGATTTAACTAGTTAGATATAATTCTCATTTAGTATGTGTAAGATTTAGTATAAGATGCAAGATTGAATTAAAGATCGGCGCGATTCAGACCCGACTGAAATACGCCAATCAAGTCTCGAAGACATAGTTCGGAGAGACAATCGGTTTGCACTACCACCGATTCAAGAACACTCGAGACCTGCGAGTGGGAACAATCAATATCTGTACACTTTACTTAATACATGCCCGTTCGATCACAGCGGCTTCGGCTGACTGTTCTCACAGCGGTTTCGACTGACTGTTCTCACAGCGGCTTCGGCTGACTGTTCTCACAGCGGCTTCGGCTGACTGTTCTCACAGCGGCTTCGGCTGACTGTTCTCACAGCGGCTTCGGCTGACTGTTCTCACAGCGGCTTCGGCTGACTGTTCTCACAGCGGTTTCGACTGACTGTTCTCACAGCGGCTTCGGCTGACTGTTCCCACAGCGGCTTCGACTGACTGTTCTCACAGCGGCTTCGGCTGACTGTTCTCACAGCGGTTTCGACTGACTGTTCTCACAGCGGCTTCGGCTGACTGTTCTCACAGCGGGCTCGGCTGACTGTTCTCACATTGTACGTATTTAACCGATAGTATTAAGCACCATTGTACGTATTTAACCGATAGTATTAAGCACCATTGTACGTATTTAACCGATAGTATTAAGCACCATTGTACGTATTTAGCCGATAGCATTAAGTACCATTGTACGTATTTAGCCGATAGCATTAAGCACCATTGTACGAGCACAACCGACGCGTCGATACACGATCCCGAGCTATCAACGACCACACCCGAGTTCCCGATCTTCAAGCCGAACCGACACCGAAATCACCGATCCTGCATAGCCCGAAATACCAGAACGAGTAAGGTCGAGAGCACCATCCGAGTACCTGTAGAGCATCGTTGGTAGCCGGCTAAGTTATCGTTGATTCATTGCTATCGTAATATATCGTAGTTGTATTCAAGATAAAGTAATTTTAATAAAGCAAAAGAATATTGTAACCCCCGAAAAAGGGTAAATAATCGTCTTATTACTTGAGGTTTGTGGGCCCGTAAGTAGACCCTGGACACGACTAAGTTACCTCAGCCGACGACAAAACCACGTTACAAAATGGCGCCCGAGCAGGGACCCGATTCCAAGTCGCATTGCGAAAAATCAAAAACCGCCGCCAACGAGGAGGAATCGAGTCAACACTACGATAATAGCAATTCCGATAACACAGCTACAAACCAAACAACTTCATCTACAAGCCGCACACTACAAAAGGACTCCGTCGGATGGATTAACCTCCTTAGAAAGGAGCAGTTAATCGAGCAATGCCGAAATGTCGGCATACCCGCCACCGGCTACACGGTAGAACATCTACGCAAGCAGCTTTCAGAAAACCTTCGGTCAAAGAAGTTGAGAACTTCCACTGAAAACTTGCTACAGCAACTGCAAGAAGAGGTACGATCGGCCGAAGAGAGTGTGGTAAATGAGGAGGATATATTAGTACCAGTACCACCCCAGGCATACAGACGCGATATTACCGACAACAAAGTAATGACGGCAGTGCAAAGATGGAATCTATCTTACTCAGGAGAGACGGACCTCATGGAATTTCTCGAACGCTGCGAGGAATTGTCTGAGAGCCACCATATAGCTCCCAACCAGTTACTGCCATCAATGCTGAGCGTTCTGCAGGGCAACGCTCTCAAATGGTACCGAATAAAACGAGAGACGATCAGCACGTGGTCAGTATTCCGACGAGAAATGGAGAAATTCTTCTTGCCGAACCGTTACCTGCCACATCTTGAACAGAAGTTCTACAATCGAAGGCAGGGCGGGCGTGAGCGCGCCAAAGACTTTATATTGTGCATGCTTACTCTCGCAAGGCAACACCCGCTCCTCCGGAACCAAAACCACCTCGATCGAATTTATGATGGGCTACGAACCGAATACCGGCATTACGTTCGCCGACAGGACTTCGGCAGCCTCGACGAGCTTATCTCCCTCACGGATGAGTTTGAGGCTCTAAAAATGGAAGAACGAACCCAGACATCTCACATGTTAATACCGACACAATACGAACGTGATACCCATTGCTGGAGATGTAAACAGCCGGGTCATAAACGTACGACGTGCAGTCATCCCTTTAGGTTATTCTGCTCATACTGTGGACTCGATGGTATGCTTTCCCGTGCATGTCCGTGCAGGAGCCACCGTCCCATCACCCCCGAGCAGGCGTCTACAAGGAACGACGGCCGATATTACATAAGCGTGAAAGTATGCGGACGACCTACCCGCGCGCTAATCGATACGGGGGCATCCCGCACTTACATCGGGGATTCATTAAAACAGTATTTAATAGCGCAGGAAATGAAACCGATTAGCAGCAAAGGTATGGTCCAGATGGCCGACCAATCGCTTGCAACCTATTCGGACATATTCCCAATCAACGTAGCCTACAAGTATAATCAAGTGAAACTACGTGCGTCGGTCATAACCACCCTGGCCGAACCGATTATACTAGGGATGGACTTTTTGAACACCCTCAACCTAGAACTCCGGCTAAACGGCGAGACACTTGTAAGGTCCTACACAGCCACCAAGGATTGTCTGCACTCCCTGGTTAGTCGTGACTTCCTCTCCGAAGCAGAAAACAATGCGCTGACACTATTACCATACGCGTCTGCAGTACCACGAAAGGCAAGAAACGCTCACAGCACGGGCCCGACAAATCATCCAGTAATTGAACAAACCGACAGGGCACCGAAGGGACCATCCACTTCGAACGCAACGAGCACCAAGCCTCCCGAAGCTAGACCGAGTATCAAATCGGACATTCTCGTCTGTCCCCCTCGTCAATCAGCAACCACCAAACCGCCGCCGTTAACACACATGTCTCCGACACCACACAAACCTACGCCGACAGCACCTAAGAAAGCGAAGAGCCAGAGAAAACGGTACACCAAGGAGGAGGTATTTTAGAATATCAAGATCGCCCAACCAAAAAAATATTCACGACACCAGCAAAACGTCCTACGACGTAACACCCTACCGCCCGTTAAGGTTACTATTCTCAACCGTAACTACGCTCGTCTCCAGTGCCAGGGGTACAGCAAGGTCGTGAAGATGAAATGGAAAAAAAGTAAGAATATGAAAAAAAAAAAAAAAAAAATGTAGGACAGCCGTAGTATAGCTTATTTAGTTGTTAAGTTAACTTATACTTGTTCAGTATCAAGCCAAGCTGTAGGACAGCCGTAGTATAGTTTATTTGTAAAGTAAGGGTACGTAAAGGGAAAAGCTGTCAGCTGCTGACAGCCGTCAGGAATTTTAGTCGAGGAACCGAGCCTCCCATTCGGGAGGTTAAAATTTACCATAAGGGTAGTATGGGTCTTCGGACCAAAACTCGCCTTCGACTATCATTCCCCGAAGAGGGAGGGAGATGTAACGTAGAATATTTCTACGTTACATATTTTATTTCTTTTATTAAATAGTGTAATACCAGCCTCACCGTTTTTATCTATAGTGTAAGCGTAGCTTTAGTATATTTCGTTTAGGTTGATTTAACTAGTTAGATATAATTCTCATTTAGTATGTGTAAGATTTAGTATAAGATGCAAGATTGAATTAAAGATCGGCGCGATTCAGACCCGACTGAAATACGCCAATCAAGTCTCGAAGACATAGTTCGGAGAGACAATCGGTTTGCACTACCACCGATTCAAGAACACTCGAGACCTGCGAGTGGGAACAATCAATATCTGTATAGATATTGGACACTTTACTTAATACATGCCCGTTCGATCACAGCGGCTTCGGCTGACTGTTCTCACAGCGGTTTCGACTGACTGTTCTCACAGCGGCTTCGGCTGACTGTTCTCACAGCGGCTTCGGCTGACTGTTCTCACAGCGGCTTCGGCTGACTGTTCTCACAGCGGCTTCGGCTGACTGTTCTCACAGCGGCTTCGGCTGACTGTTCTCACAGCGGTTTCGACTGACTGTTCTCACAGCGGCTTCGGCTGACTGTTCCCACAGCGGCTTCGACTGACTGTTCTCACAGCGGCTTCGGCTGACTGTTCTCACAGCGGTTTCGACTGACTGTTCTCACAGCGGCTTCGGCTGACTGTTCTCACAGCGGGCTCGGCTGACTGTTCTCACATTGTACGTATTTAACCGATAGTATTAAGCACCATTGTACGTATTTAACCGATAGTATTAAGCACCATTGTACGTATCTAACCGATAGTATTAAGCACCATTGTACGTATTTAGCCGATAGCATTAAGTACCATTGTACGTATTTAGCCGATAGCATTAAGCACCATTGTACGAGCACAACCGACGCGTCGATACACGATCCCGAGCTATCAACGACCACACCCGAGTTCCCGATCTTCAAGCCGAACCGACACCGAAATCACCGATCCTGCATAGCCCGAAATACCAGAACGAGTAAGGTCGAGAGCACCATCCGAGTACCTGTAGAGCATCGTTGGTAGCCGGCTAAGTTATCGTTGATTCATTGCTATCGTAATATATCGTAGTTGTATTCAAGATAAAGTAATTTTAATAAAGCAAAAGAATATTGTAACCCCCGAAAAAGGGTAAATAATCGTCTTATTACTTGAGGTTTGTGGGCCCGTAAGTAGACCCTGGACACGACTAAGTTACCTCAGCCGACGACAAAACCACGTTACAGCTCTTGATATGTTTTCCAGAACAATTGAAAATTTGCTTTAAACAATGTCCGCGAACATTTTTTTCAGTTATATGCCAATAATTAGTAAAAAACCCAGGACTAAACTTAGATCCTCCATACCAACCTCTCATAATCACTAGTGTGACCAGTACGAAAAAGCTTTTCTAATCCTGAATGCCTAGTCTGACCAAACTTCTTGCTGCCATTCCCATCACCCTGTACTCAACAGGTACCATGTGGAGGTTGACATTTAGTGCCACTTGAGTTGTAACAAGTGAAACGTAGCTTCGGGTCTTAGTACGAAGCTTCCTATTGCAGTACCTACTATAACAACCATACATCAGAAAAGGCCTTTTCCCCATTTGTTTCAAGTCTAGCTCTTTTCTATGGAGTAAGGAGCCACAATAGGGTCTAGGGAACTATTCCTTGTGGTGTCTTCCTGATCACCCTGATGTTTTTTGTACTTCTTTGTTGTCCTTAAAAAAAATAAAAAATTAAAAAAATCTTGCTGTGGAAAAGTCATTTATTTCTAAAACAACCCTCGTTATTACCAACCAAAGCAATGAGTGTGCCAATTTCTAATTCTTTTCAGTTGGTAATAGAAGAAACTACAGCACCATTACTAATGTTGTTTTTGTTATAGTTGTAGATATTTGCAACAAACATTTTTATTTCCGTTTTCAATTTACAAAACATTGTAAGAGCATTTATTGTTAAAATGTCCAGATATATAAATTTTCATACTCGAAGTGTTCTGTTGTTCTGTTTTCTTCTTTTTAATTGTTTGTGTGTGTGTATTTTTTAGGAGTAATTCTGTCTGTGTGCGTTGGCGCCCATACCCAGCATGCAAACTTGACCGACAATGTCTTCAACGGGCAAGTCTGGCAAAAACTGGAATTTAATCGTACAGACTTCTTCTAAAAATGTCTGGGAATTTTGATGTAAGACGTGTCTTTAAGATTACTGATCGATTTCTCACGGACTAAGTTGTCTTATAAATACATAAATTGAATAAAAATTATTAAGAAAACCATATTAAATTAAAAAAGGTGCACAACAATTTTTTTTAAAAAACTACATAAAAGCAGCTTTAAATTAAAAACACCTGTGAGTAAAAAGCATTTGGCTTTTTCACAGATTATAATTCGACACTTCATCAGAGTTCTCTTTGCAAATCTAGCCGGATATTAAGCCAAAACGGAAATTTAATCAATGTAAAAATTTAAGTGCGCAGCTCGACAGATAACAAAATTCTGTATCGGATAGTGAATTTTCAAATCTTTTTCTTGCAATTTGTCGTTTTGAGGCATTGTCAAAGTCGGAGAAGTTAAGTAAATTTGCCTGCAATTTATTAACTTTTAATGGTTTTGAAAGGTTTACAATATATTTTTTTGTGGCTAAACAAACAAAGATTTTACATTGATTTTTGCGACAGACAAGCAACTGCCTTATATAACTTTTTTATTTTTTATTTGAAGTTTTATTTAAAAAAAAATTTCTTCCAAATTAAAAAAGAGGTTTTTTTGTTCACTTTTTGATTCTAAAAAATAAAGTCAAAAGGTTTTTGAAAGTGATGGCAGTAATTATCCTTTAAATCCTATTCATCACAACAAACCCTGAAATTTCTATTTTCAAAAAAAAAATGTTTTTGCGCCATTTTTTTGGCAAATTTTTGAAAATTTCATTTTTTCTTTTCTTTTTCTCATCTTGTGTGTTTACATATGAGTAAAAAACTTTTTTGCACCGCAATTGCATGTATAAAAAGAAATGTGCGAGGCAGTAGTTTTTAACCACCCCTTAGCTGGTAATGTAGATAGAAAATTGTGTGAACTTTCAAAATATCAAGGAGATGGCGACATGTCAGCGGTGAAACAGTGTTTATACAGTTTCAGAAATTTTTTTAATAGACAATGCACAAGATTTTAATACGTGGACCAATTGCTTATTGGGCTGTTATCGGAAGAAGCGGCTAAGCCCCAAAACAAACATTTTCGGATTTACAGGCAGAATTTTTACTTCTGTAAATAAGTTAATTATATACAAATTACTTATTTTTAAATAAAATAAATACATTGAATTACAAAAAAAGCGCCAAACAAGCTTAAAAATAATTTTTTTGTAAAAAATTAGCAAAATAAAAAAAAATTTTTGTACAGGGCCGTTTCGGGGGGTGGGGTTTGGGGGCATTTCTGCCCCTACCCATAAAATCTTCAAAATTTTACCTTGATAGTATTTGGGCGTAAGTTATCCATTATTTTTGATGTCAACATTATTTTTGCAAATTTTACTTTATGCCGCCAACCACGAGAGGGGAGAGGACGACACTGTCCAAGTGTAGATTTGTTTAGCTTTTGATTACGTTTAAAGTTGCATTTGCCTAACAATAGTAATAAAAACTTTAAAAAAATTTTAATTTTTCAGAGGTGGTATTAGTTCTTCTAAGGGGAACTTCTTCCCCCTACGTCCGATTTTTATTATTTTGAATCCTTTAGTGCCTATGACTACAATACATGTTTTTGCCAAGTTTCATCAGTCTAGGAGCACTCGGTAATTTTAAGAAGCTTTATTATTTTTTTTTTTTTCATATATTTATTATTGAATCTTCGCCTGTGGCGAACTAACAATAAGTGTTCAAATCTTAAAACTAGGTAGTTAATATAAGTCCAGCCAGTGCCAGACCAAAATTTAAGTTCTCATATTAATTTTCAAGCTTCATATGAGCGCAACAGTATCCCTCCTTTTCAGACGGGAGTGTCCACTATGTTGCAAGATATTTCGAGCGAGCGGTGTTTGGATGTGCTTTAAGCTTATTTAAATACTTGTCCACATAGTTCAGGATTTCGCATTTAACTAGTGGAACTTGTAGATCCTTGTGGATGTTGCTGTTTTTAACATACCAAGGAGCGCCAGTTATCATTCTTAGGATTTTGTTTTGCCTGCGTTGAATTTTTTCTATGTTGGATGCGGAAGCAGTGCCCCATAATTGTATACCGTAGCACCAAATTGGTTTCAAAATCGATTTGTAGAGTAGAAGTTTACAATCAAGACGAAGCACAGAGTTTCTGCCGATTAGCCAATGAATTTGTGTAGCTTTAAGTTTCATTTGCGTCAACTTCGCATCTATATGAGGCTTCCATGTGAGGCGGCGGTCTAGGTGAATACCAAGATATTTTGTCTCGGTTCGTTGAGGCACCATATGGTTGTTAATAGTGATTGGAGAGCACGTTTCTTTGCGTAAAGTAAAAGTTACATGAGTACATTTTTGCTCATTAATTTTTATTCCCCATAATTTTGCCCATTTCTCTACTTGGGTTACGTGTTGTTGCAGTTGGCACGAAGCCTCTTTAGGGTCTTTATGAATACTGAAAAAAGCGGTATCATCAGCAAATGTAGACGTATGCGTAAAACAGTTGGTTGGCATATCTGCCGTGTAAAGCAAGTACAAAATTGGACCTAGTATACTCCCTTGAGGTACACCAGCCCCAATTGGTTGAGAAAAACATTTTTGATTTCCCTCTTTGATCATAAATTGTCGACCGGTTATGTACTTTTCTAAAAGGTTGAAAATATTAACTGGAAGGTTAAGCTTAAGTTTGTTTAACAGGCCTTCGTGCCATACTTTATCGAAAGCTTGAGAGACATCTATGAAGAGCGCGAAGCAGTACTTCTTTTCCTCAAAAGTTTTTCTTATAACCTGTACCAGTCTGTGAGTTTGTTCGATTGTGCTATGTTGACTTCTAAAGCCAAATTGGTGATCTGGAATGCAATTGTTTCCATTCATGATCGGAGTCAGCTTGTTTTTAAAGAGCTTTTCGAACAATTTTGACAATGTTGGTGACAAACTTATAGGCCTATACGACTCCACCTTCGAAGGATCCTTACCAGGCTTAGGAATCATCTTAACTAAGGCAACTTTCCATATTGCCGGGAAATTTTCAAGCCGAATTATGGCATTAAAAATAAAAAGAATAATTCTTTTAGCGATAAACGGTAGCTCTAAAAGCATTTTGTTGCTTATTTTATCAACACCGGGAGCCTTTTTATCATTTAGGTTAACGATAGCCTTTACAACATCAGAAAACCGGAAACGTATTTCCATAGGGCGTCTAGCAACAACAGGCGGTAATTCCCTCACGTCAGTACACGTGTTGGGAGTGAACACGTTTCTTAAGTGACTTGCGAACAGATCGCATTTTTCTTTGTCATTTATAGCCCAGGATCCTCTCAGATTTCGCAGTGGAGGTTTTGCGATAACGGGTCTTTTTAGACGTCTGGCAGCTCGCCATAGAGAATAATTTGTCTGGGAAGTCGCGTCTAGGCTTTCTAAATATTTAGTCAGTGATGCCATTCTGTGCACCTCCAACAAGTTTTTTAATTATAAAAAACAAAAAGTAATGTCCGGCTAGAATGGCAAAATGCCCCTATGTGCGTCGTCTAGGAATTTTCCACAATCTGTCTTAATAATTTCGTGTCAACCATTTCATATGTCTTACGGTCAGAAATCTGTCAGAATTTGTTAAGAATTCTGCAGAAGTTTCGGTTGGATAACGTGCAGATGTCCGCCAGTTTTGCTGGCTGGGTAGAGCCGAAGCATCTTAAGATCGTTTAAGATTAGGTTTTCTTCTTAAGTAAGTGTTTAAATAAATAAAGGTGTGTGTGCACATTTACCCTGCAAGTTTCTTACATTTTTATCTTAAATCTGTGTTTTAACTTTATCAGAGTATTTTGGAATGCTAAGCTTCTACTATTGATAATAAGGTGATGGTGATTTTACAAAAACTACATCGCGGTGCCAATAAATTGATTTTTTATTGTAAATTTAATTACTGGTGTATCTAAAAAGCTCTATTTCATATAAAAAGCAAAAAAAGTAGCTCATCTATGATGTTAACACCACCTGGCCAAAGAATATGGCTTGGCAGGTATCATATAAGATAAGTTTCTAGGATATTAAGAATTTTCTTGTGTCGATCTACAAGTGTGTGATTTAATATGAATTAAAAAAATATCTCTTAACTCTTATATAAAACTTATTTACTGCACCAAAAGTAAAAAAAAAATGTGGCAGAAGCAGAATATGATTATCTGCCAATCTGCTTTTAGTATTTGCTATCCATTACTTCCATTTCCCTCTGAACTTGAAAGCAAAGCAGCTTTTGCAGTGACCGCATCTGAGGTGTCATTTACTTCACTTATAGCTTCGGCTGATGGTATTTTTTCCAGTTGCGTTTTAGTGGATTCTTCATCACCTTCAGCATCTTCTTCTAGTTCTGAAGGATTATCTGGCTGAGTCTCTATTTCATTTATATTTTCCTTTTGAATTTCTTCCTCCACGACTTCTGAGTCTTCTTCTTTGATATTTTCCGCTTGTTCACTTTCAGCATCTGCATTATCAGTTTCAGTTATTTCCTTTTTCTTTGTATCAGTGCTTTCTGGTTCTGTTTGACTTTCATTGTTCTCATTTTTCTCTTCTACAACTTTTTCTACTTCTTCTTTATGACCATAGTCGGAAGGAATATCCTTTTTAGCTTCGTTTTCTTCATTAACATTTTCACTTGTCTGAATCTTTGATTCTATATAAATTACCAGAATTCCATAACTTTTAATTTGACCGGCCTCCTCCTCATTTTTTTTCTCTCCCTGATTTCCCTCATCATAATTACCCCCGGTTTTATCTGCTACAGATAGCTGCAGTTTGGTGTAGCCTTTTTCATTTACAATCACTTTCTTGCCATTACACTCCTCCTCATCTTCCTTCTTACCACCTGTTACCATATCACAATATGTTCCTGGCTCTAAACAGGCATATACTTCACTTGAAAACTCCATTTCATAATCATTATTTATGGCAATAAAAGCTTTTTGACCACGACAGAATGCCACTTGATGGGGTCCATTAGTTTGGAAATAAATTACACTATTTTCTTCCTGGCCTGGTACTTGAAAATAGTTGGCAACTTTCAACATGCTAACCAATTCTGGCCAACGATGTTCACAAACCCAACCAGAGTCATTAGTGCAACTCTGTTGTTCATCGAACTGGGGTGATTTTATTTCTTCATCGTCTTCTTCCATCACAGGAGGTCCTTGATTTATTTCTTCATCAGGGTAGTAGTATGAACTCATTATTCTTTTAATAGCGCCATAAGGATGTACCAACATGAAAACATTGGCCATTATGTACTTGATTTCTTGTTTATGGGTAAGAACGTGATTATGGCCCAGTTGCAAAGGCAAGCTTCTTTGAGTATCATGGGAATCTATGAAAACCAAAGAATCTCCATGAGGCAAAAATCCCAAAGCAGGACCCCAATTAATAAGAGAACTTAAAGGAACTTTTCTATTCAAAATGTTGGCCAGTTCTGCAGCATATAAATATTCAGAGACTATGCCATATGTAGAGTATTCAGTTCTAAAAGAAATAGATTTTAAAAAATAAAAAATTCAGGCAAATCAAAGATTTAAACCTACTTTGAAACCGTATCTAAGCCCATGTCGAAAACATCCAGATAGAAAAAAGGCCGGGACTTTTGCTCAAAATTAAATTCCGTATTAAGATGTTTAACTTGCTGAAAGATTAACTTCAAAAGAAAAAAATAATAAAATAAAAGTTTCTCTTAAAGGATTTTTTTTCTTTTTACCTTTAAATCAATTGGCCACATATATTTGGCGGTATCAATGCGAAAACCGGCTACACCCATATCAATAAATTTATTTAACATATTTACAATATGCTGCTGGACACTATGATGCGAATGATCTAAATCAGGATGTCCCTTTAACTGACAATTACGTATTTCATGGGCATCCTGTGCATTATCCTCCAACAAACATAAAGGTTGATGGAAATCTGCTTGTGTATAGGGGACATTAGAGTAACTTAATTGTGATATGTTAACACATGTTTCAAGTGTAGTGTTGACAATAAAATCATTGTCTATTGGCTCAACACCCGCAACAAATTGCAAAGGAGCAGCCATGTGGTTGAGTACCACATCAGCATAAATACGCACACCATGTTCATTGCATATGCGACTCATAGACCAAAATTCCGACTCATCACCAGAACGAGAGGACAAACGATAAGATATTACTTCATAACGTTCCCACCAGGGATGATTAAGTGAATCTGTTTTTATAACTGTATGTTCTAGGACAGGGGATAGCTACAAAATACACAAGAATTAATTATTCTTTTTTTGCTTTTATTTTTAATTTTTGCTTACTTGCACTCCTGCATATCCTTGTGGTCCCAAAAAGTCACGACACTCTGCTGCCACATCTACAAATTTCCATTCAAATAATTGCACAATTACCGAACGATTGTCAGCAAAGTGTGGCTGATGATGCAAGTTTGTCATTGAACTGTCCTCATAATTAACTAACTCCTCAGCATTGGTTTGTCTAACAAACCTTGTCTGTTTAATGTTGACATGCGAGTAGACTTTTGGGTTTAACAAACACAACATCAAAATGCAAGCAACATATGTGTTAAGCCTTTGATTTGTTGCCACTGTTGCTGTTGTCCTTAAAACTGACTTTAATTTCATTGCAAGTATGATAATAAAACTCTTTCAAAAAAAATATCTGTCTTTTGCGCAAATTCTGTTTGTTTTTTGTTTTATTTACTGTAGCGGTTTGTGCAACTGACCTAAAGCAAATATCCTGCAACGAGTAAAAAATATTTGTCATTATCCTTACGGTGTCATAGCTTGCTTGATAACCTAATGTCCTTCGCTTTTTCCGTTGCGTTTTTTGCCGCAACTACAAACGCCTGAGTATTAGAATTGACATGATATGAAGAGAATATACGAAGACCAAAAGACTAAGTATTTAGTTAAATGTGTGCATGTCGTGACATGTTTTAACATGCAAATTTGGGTTTTGTTGTTGCCTGTATAATCTCTTAATATGTTTCATGTGAGTAGTGTGGTTTCTACATACATATTTGCGTGTATGTTAGTATGCATGTGTGTATCAATGTACGTTTGCATGTGCATTGGGGGGTTTTCTGCATTTAGTTTTATAAATTATAATGTAAGTTTTTTAATAATGCTTACTCCTGTAGGTGTTGCACTTAAAAAAAAAACAACGCAAATCAATAACAAACTGCGGTGCCAGTACAAACTAATTGCTGCCTGTAACGTCATGGACATTGACATAAAAAATCGTCAGTAAAAATAATAATTAAATGGAAAATATTGGCAACAACTTAACAAATTCTCATTATAATTAAACCATATTATGCCCTACACCACAGCGTTTGAAGTTATTTCTGACAATTAAGCTCCACTGTTTCCCTTAAAAATCAGGAATCAAAGTCAAAACGCCACAAAAAATATAAACCTTTTTCTCTAGACTACTTTGAGAGATTTCTCATCAATGAATAAAGTCTGAATCTGTGGCCACGGTACTTGTAGGGTGCTGATTTCTAATTAGGTCACCTCGGTGTACAGGTTTGGTTGTGTTAACCTGGACTTCGGCTTAAAAAGTTGCAGCTGAACATATTAGCTTTCTTGATTCAAAGTCCGGTAACGTAGCTTTCAGTAACTGGTTAGGTACTTTTAGCGGTACTAATTTCTGATCAGGTCATCTCGGTGCAGACATTGGGTTTTGGTAACCTGGAAATCTTGTTAAAAAATTGCAGCTAGACATGTCAGTTTTCTTGATTATAAGTCCGCTAACATAGCTTTGGAAAACTGGTTAAGCATTTTTAGGAGATGTTGCCGACTGTCGACAACGAAAGCAGTAAAATTTAATTTCTGTGCACTTGGGTGGAGTTCGGGTATCCGTTCTAATGAAGGCACACGTAAATATATGAATTTATATGCCGGAAATATTCTTACAAGCTCGAGCAGTTTCAAGGGTTTTTTCGAATATAAGCATTATAAGGTATCCTGGAATGGAATGGAATACTAGCACTGGTGTTATAACAATACTCATACACGCTGATGTACCCATTAGTTAACCTCTTTGGCATTATGTCCCATACCTTGTTATTCCCTGTGGGCTGGAAATTAGCTAATATTATGCCAATCCCCAAAAAGGCAAAAGCTTAAAACCTTAAAAATTACCAGCCAATATCTAACCCAGTGCTCTCTAAGGTTATGGAAAGTATTGTAAGCTGCCACCTTGTTAACTTTTTGGAGTACAAAGGCTTAATAATCGGCCGTCAGTATAGGTTTTGTAAAGGACTTTCCACGGAGAACCTACCGGCCTTTCGCAAAGAGAAATGGTTTACATCCCTTTATCATTTTCACGAATGTGAAGTGGTAACTCTAGATATTTCTAAGACTTTTGAAAGAGTCTGCCATCGTGCGTTTCTTGTTAATTTTGGCGTCGATGAAAGTTTTCTCGATTTATATTTAGCTTTTTCAAAGGCCGAACTATTCGCTTTGCTAAAGAAGAGATTTCTTCCTTCTTCTGAGTTCAATATTAATTCAGGTGGTACTGCAAAGCTCCGTCCTCTCTCCTTCTTTACTTCTATTTTTTAATGACATTCTATATCAGACTTCTATTCTATCTTTAACTTTTCCGGCAAACGGTATGAGATATGAGGCAGTGTATGAACAGACGTTAAAGATTTACGTGGTACCGGCCAGTGAGGCATACATACGGTGCTCATAACACTGGTGAAATACAAAGCGTCCCACCAACGCCCCTAGAATGGCTCGGCTAAACCACTTAGGTACCAATTCTCTGTTATGACTCTGTGTAGCCACAACAGACCCCTTGGTGAGGAGTTGGGCTATCTAAACCCGGTTTTTGCTTTTCTTGTTTTGATCTCGCTTCTTTATTATCAAAACAGTTCCGCGCCGGTAAGACACCTCTCCACACACTTGTGAAACAGCACCCAACCTTAAGCAAGAAAGATTATGATTCTCAGCCGCACCCAATACGGATGCGACCCCCAGCTCTGTTAAAAGGATCTTTTATTTTATTCATTCCAACTTAGGATCAATTATATCCGACATCATCAACACTTCATAATCTTCTTACCGCCAGTCAGGTTCGAATCACGAACATGCTTCGCAGTGCCATGCCGGCCTTCTCATTTATTTGCTACTACTTTGACGGGATCTTATTTTAGATCCTAGGGTCCCCCTCAGTGGTTTTCCCATTCACCTAGTTCCAAACACACTTACACCTTTTCAGCTAATAGCCTACTTCCACAGTTGCTCATGTGCCTGGGTAGATCCGTCAAAACCAGAAACTTTTTCTTGTTGAACCAGTAGTTCATATAAGACCGCTTACACCGTCACTCTGGGGCCCGTACAGGACGGACCCCAGTATATTCAATTTCGTTCTACAATTGCCCCGCTTGGGGATAACCACAGCCACCACGTGTACCCCCGAAGGAGACCTCACCATCAGTCAGTTCATGCACTGGGTAGCACATGGGGCCAACTGATTCCCGTGGTACCAGATAGGACTCTGGTCAGCCTCGGAAATCTACATCCGTTTCATTTATACCAATATTTAATTTACACTAGACGGCAAGGTACATGACACAGCGCAACAAGGACAACCTGCCTTGAACAAGACCAGTAAACTGGTCCCTTTTAGCCCAAGACAGATTTTCTTCTTCTTAGCCATGTCTGTTAGCCTTTCGGTTACTATTCCGAAAGTTGCCCGGTTGATACCACTTGGAGGTAGACTTAGGCATTTGTGTACAAGCACTTAACAACCAACAATGCACTTACCTCTGATCTGATAGTGAACCTCGATTGGGGCCGTGTGAATAGAATCAATTTCAATGCCCAAAAGGCCCAATGTTGTCTTTTATATCTTATTAATATATTTAAAAAGAAAAATGTATTACTTTCGTTGCATAAAATGTTACAAAACCATCAGTACTCTCTTTCTAAATTAGGTCATAACTAATTTAGCGCGGGGCATTTCCTACATTCCCTTCTCTACTTTCTAACAACAAAGTTGGTCATATTTAATCACGTCCTTTGTTTATTTATTTAACCTTTAGAGAGTTTTCATGTTAAGTATAGTTTTAATTTTTAAAGAAAATATTACAAAAAAAATTTTGATTTAAAACACCAGCAAATATTTCCATAATTTTTTTTCTTTGTCTAAATTTCGTCAACATCCTTTTGCTCAAGTGGTGGAGTCATTTATTAAACTTTTATCACGGTTTATATTTCAAAACACTTTTTATGTTTCACCTTACAAAATCAACATAAAATTTTTTAACCAAAAACACATCACGAAAAAACTTTAAACCAACAACCAACAGGAAATTGTAAATCGTTAACCTCTTACCGTCCGGGTTTTGTGACTGCAACAGGCATGAAAATGTTTTCTGTTTTTTTTTTTCATTTTTGCTATAAAACTTAATCGAAAAAATTAGTTTAATATTTTATAACATTATAACACGCATTTCGATTATGAGTGCAACCACATACACACTTGAGCTTCAGTGTCACCAGAAGGAGGATGAATGAAGTAAAACCGTGTCATGCATAGCAGGATTTTTCTTGACAAGATACACTAAGTGCTATGGTTGAGCTATAAATAGCAATCAAAAATTTCTGGCATATCTAGCCAATCAAAGTTTTATTAGACGTGTTTTTTGTAAAAAAGAGAAGAGTTCAAACAACGGTAACACCATACCCTTGCTTCAAAAGCACTAGGACGCTTACTTACAATAAGGCCACTGAGGCTTATTGTGCGTTCTTATCAATGGAGGAGAAGTTTATAGAAATTCGGTGACGTGAACGAATTTTTCTAAAATTTCTTATTTTACGCCTCAGAAAATGCTCAGTCGCCTTGTGTCTTCCCTGTAGATACTGTAACCCCTGTTCTCTGTAGCCCCTATCCTATTTAAGCGTACCTGTAGGTTTGAGTTCTAATTACCCTGCACCCATATAATGTATGCCTGGTCCTATTCTGAATATTCATTAATCATCTTCATCTATTGCAATGCTGTCCAAGAGTTGGTGCTCCCGAATTATAACAATAAAATATTCCCTAATTATTCGGACCTGTACTTGAAAGGTGGAAATAGATCCCGGTCTTCAGGTTTTCAATAAGAACGCACAGGTCCATTCCTTTTTACACCATATAATCACCGGTAAGATGACACTTTACTTCACTCATCTGCAATAAATCAGGACTGTTGATCTGAAATCATCGCATTGTATCTGGTCTTGACCTTTAATTAAGATTGAAAATAGGAGGCCACAAAACACACAACTAAACCAGTGATTGGCTTGTTTTACGCTCCAATGAAGGAAAAAGGAATCTCATAGTAAGGTTCATCGAAATTTGGTGAAGCGGACAAATTTTCTTAACACCTTCTACTCTACACCTTCCAAATGAGCCGTACCTGACAAAACATCAGACATAAAACATCAGACAGTGGCCTGCGGAAAACCCGGTCAGTGATGCAGGAAATGCTCCATCTCTAAATGCCCCGTACCCGCTATTCTCTGCAGCTTCAATTCGATGAAAGTGTGTTTGTAAGTTTGAATGACATGTCAGCACACTAATTATCTTGCATAGATCAGGCCTTCCCAATTTCAGAATGTCCCTAGTTCTAATCTCATTTGGGTCACCCCAGAAGATGCTTGTCAATCTCCTGTCTCATCGTTGCATTGTACTCTTTGAGCATTTTCCGCCCACTCTTTCAACTCGGCTTTTGTCGCAATAAAGGACTTTGGGTTCACCAGGTCAACCTTCCACTGCCCCTAGCCCTAATTGTCATATACTTCGCCCATTAATTTCATTCTGAGAGTCAGGCGCCCATATTATATGTAGCTGTCCATATTGGCAGTAGTCATCCATCGCTTTCTTGCACTGCAATAACGTCCTAAATCTGATGTTTGCAGACATATTGACCCCTATAGGCGACTGGCTATCTGTACAGATGTTAACATCCGTTGGATCTGTATGTGCCCTGAGCCAGATATTCCGTGTTTGCCTTAATCTCCGCTTGTAGTTCAGTATTGCGTTTATGGGAGCAGAAATTAATATCGGTCTCCGGGTGTTCAACAAGGATGTTTGTCTTATTTTTTACTCCGCCCTAGAGGCATATGTAAAACAGCACATCCCATCGTGCATTTGCCTCAAAGTTCCATTCAACCAGGATGCTGATCTGGTATCAGTACAGTGTAGTTAGCCCTAAACTTCTTTAGAATTATAAAATTGAACAATTTCACCCTCCAGTGTCTCCAAAATGCGTTGATGGTAAGAATTTAACCATTTCGCATGTAGGCGTTACGCCACAGTTAGCACTTTGTTACTGGTTTCAATAGGTTGAAAAAATAAAATCGCATCTTAGGTCATTCTCAAGGTAGTCCTAATTTCCCCGTTTTTCCTGGGGGACCATATACATTGTACCGTTTTAAGGATCACAATATTGCACTTTATGTCCACTATACCACCGAAGCATGGGTAAGAATCGGTCTAATTACATGGGCCTTCGTTTCTCTCTCCTCTAAGTGGTGCTTTCAATCCAATTTTCGATTCAGAATAACTTACAGGTACTCTAGCCTTTTCGGATATCATGATCCTTCTACACTAGAAACTTGGCTCGTCATAGATTAGGAAAATTCCACTGTCCCTAGTGTCTCCAAAAAGCGTTGATAGTTAAATTTTCTACGTAGCTAACAAGTTCAAAGCTTCCGTCAGGCAAAGTCTCCAAAAGGGGTAAAGGTATGTTCTCTTGTGAAGTACCATGTTTATTTTTTTTCTCATTAGGAGCATAAACCAGGCCAGTTTTTAAATAGCAAATTACCAGCATACTGGGTAAGCGTGCCACTTTGTACGTTAACAAATGGTCTATTAATGCCTATGTACACAAGCAAGGTAACCGGTTTTTAATTGAGGATAAATTGATGTAGTTTGCCCCTCAGGAAGAGCTATTTATACCAATTTTCTTTTAGTTAACTATGTTGTTTAAACCCCAATCATGTGGCATTCTGCTTATTATCATGCCATCTACTACCCGCTCTGTGGTTTTACACAGGAAGGGAAGCTTAAAGGGATTAGGTATAAATACTACCCTGTCGCTCTGCCAAGCAAGCAAATGGCACGATGTTAAGTCCACCTCATTATGTAAGAGAGTCAGAAAAGTGCCATCTGGTCTTCTGTAAAAAAATAGGATAAGATCATTTTGTTTCCGTTACTCTGAAGATCCTGTCTTATCTGTAGCAAAATTATTTTCGATAGGAAATTTCAGGATTTTCTTTAATTTTAAACGCTTTTCCGTATTCTTCACCATAACGTTGGTCTTTATGTGGAATAAAAAGTTCTTTCTTATGTTTATCCTTGGATGCATCCCTTACGTTTTTACTCTGTTCGCAGAAAGAAAGAAAGGAGCTGCGTTTCGCCACCTGTCTAATTAAATTTTTTTTAAAGCATCTTTTTTTAAACATTCTACTATGCAGCCGGTTTGTAAGTCTATGGGTATCTTTACCCGGATATCCCCTATTAACCAACATTATTTAGAGTAAATATCACTAAATATCACTTCGGTGTTTTTTTTCATTTTTGGTGTTAGTATATGACTTTAATCTAAGTCCAGAATATCGAAATCGTAAATAATAAAAGCTGTTAAAATTTCCATTACTTATAATTTAAAACTAAGACTCTAGAAAAGATCCAAAGCAATGAAAAGAGACCAAAATTGTGTAACGCAAACATGAGTTTTAAAAGCGTCCACTTAAGGAAAACTTGTTTGTTGGGACACAACAACGCCCTGTATGACTCACTTATTTGTGAAAATATTTTTCTAATTATGAAACTCAAACGAAAAATAAACTTAATACCTCGAGAATATAAAATATGTAAAAAAAAATTACTTAAGGATATTTAAAGAGCTTCGTTGGCAACACTGTTATTGCATGTTTTTCAAATGTAAGTCACTGTGTGTAAATGTGTGTACGGGCTTGTATTGTGTGAGTGCCTCTGGTTAGATTATAATTTTATTTTTAAACAAGTAGATTTAGAGTTCATATACAAATGTATGTTTTGTTTGTTTGTGTTTGTAGCGACACCTAACGATTAATTAACGTAACTTTGTGTTTTATCAACATGCATTTATCATGTTTTTCTCAATTTTATTTTAGTCTCCGCACAGTGGGGTCAGGGGTTAGGTCTTTGGTCCTCGTATTACGCACTTATGTACATGAGCAGTGGCCTTATAATGATGATAGTTTTTTAAAAATCTTAATTCTTTCCCCTAGAAAGGTCCTTTTTTTATTAGAGCTTATCTTATTTAATTTAAACTAAGTTTAAGATTGAAATTACATTTTATTTATTTCCCTAAATGTTTTGCCTTTTTAGCAAACCAAAAGTTTCGATTTTTTTTTAAATTACAAATTTCGTACCTTTATACCGTTGCGATTTTAGTACCTATAAAATGTTACGATTTCGTACCTACATGTACCGAAATCGTAACGAGGTCGTGTCCCTTTAATACAAAGATTGTTAGATTTTCTGTAATATTTCGTTTCCGAAATCGGAAGAATTTTTTGACTAGTCGTAACGAATTGTTAACAAAATCTCAACTTTTTGTTTGATGTATAGTAACCGAGGTAAGCGTTTGCTGAGTACAAGTATTTGACTTGGTCACACTCCTCGTCCGATTTCTTCTCTCTTAGAATGATTAAATAAGTAAGAGTGTAACATTCGGCAGTGTAGAATCTTAAATACCCTACACATTAGACTTTCGAAATCCCGAGCTTTTTCTATTTTTATTTGTTTTTTTAATTTTTGTGGTTTTTTTATTTATGACATATTTCTAATTTTTAAATAAGAGTTGGCTTTAAATATTAACCCTCTTAGGGTAATTAGGGCAGCTGAAGCGATTTTAACCCTAATTCTTTTTTAAATTTTGTATGACAACCCCCTTAGGTGATACGAATAGGGGGTAAGTAGGTTCTTGGAAGAAGGCTTGGAAGGAAAAATTAATGGGAGTGGGTCCTAAACTTTATTTCTCCAAGGCCGACTCTGAGATGGAAACCCCATTAGGTGACGGAGATAGGGGGTAAGTATGTTCTAGGAATATATTTGGGAGGGAAAATTAATGGGGGTCTGTCATACTTTTAATTCCTCTAGGGGCGACTCTGGAAATTTGGTAATGGTTTTTACCTTTTTTTAATTTTGTATGACAACTTCCTTAGGGCTTAAAGATAAGGGGTAACTATGTTCTAAGAATAAATTTTGTATGGCAACCCCATTAGGTGACGGAGTTAGTAGCTATTTATGTTCTAGGAAAATGTTTGGGAGGAAAGAACTAATAGGGGTATGTGATACATTTTAATCGTCCAGGAGCGACTCCGGAGTAGTTGTAGGGGTTTTTAACCTATTTTTTCAAATTTTGTATGGCAACCATGTTAGGGACTGTAGATAGAGGGTAAGCATGTTCCACGAAAATTTTTTGGAGGACAAACTAATTGGGTTTGATCTTACATTTAACCTTTGAAGAAAAACCTTGGAAGCTTTGAGATCGATTGAAAAAAAAATAAAAAAAATTAAACTTTGTATGGCAACCCTGCTAAGGGGTGAAGATAGAGTATAAATATGTTTAAAAAAATGTTTGGGGGGAAAAATCAATGGGAATCGATTTTACATTGTACGGAGCAAGTCCGGGGCAGCTGTAGAAGTTTTTATGTACAAATTTTTTAGAAATAAACAGAGGTAGTCTTGGTTTTTGGCCTATATATCGATCAGTTATCGGCAGTTTGCTCGCAGATATTTATGATTGTTCGATACTACCTACGGGTCATTGACACAACGGGGGGCTTTAGAAAGTTAACTTCAACCAAAACATGGACAGACGGACAGATGGCCATTGCTGATTTGACTTCCCTATCTATAAAGATCCAAAATATATACACTTTATTGGGTCGCAAATGGATAATAAAGAAATTTCAAACGGAATGAAAAACTTGTATATGCCCTTAATACTTATGTGATGGGTGTAATAAGATAATGGAAAGTAATTTGCATATTTTTTTTATACCAAGGGACTCATTCTTACTAGGCTTTACTTAAAAATGCTGTTTAAATAACTACTCTGAGTTGCGTTGTTGACATGATTGCAAAGAACAGCGAAATCAGTTTGGCCATCCTTAGATTCCTTAATCTTTTTCATTTTAGCCATTTTTTGTTCCCTAATAGAGTTGCTAGTAAGTTCTAAAGCAGCTGCCGCCTTGGCAATTTTTTCTCTATGTTTGCAGCCATAAAAGTAACGGGACATTACGACTAATCACAAATATATAATATTTCCCGTCAAATTTATGATATACCGCTACCAACAAATATTAACCGGCAAATCTCTTAAAGTTCTCATTTGGTTAACAACTAATTTTAAATACACATATGTTAAAATTTGTAACACCAGAAACGAATGCGAAATCCCAAACTATGATCACAAGTATTTTAATAAGCTGGAAACACATCCAAATCCACTTGCCCAAAACCTCTTGAAACATGGAGACACACTTGTTTCCCTCAGATAAAAGCATTGGAATTGTTGTCTGCTTTCGCTCCTAAGCTTAAATTTCATTCTGGCTTTAATATTTGAATACTTGTTGTTAGTTCACAGAAGCGAGGATTTAATAATAAAAAAAATTTAAAAAAAAGAAAGACAACCAAGAAGTAAAGGGACAGTCTGGGAATAAGAAGCAAAGACAACCATCACGGAAGCATTAGCTTTTCATTTAAGCAGAACCCCTTCTTTTAAATTTGGGTAGATTAGTACACTATTGATCTTACCTCTCATATCCCCTATTTACTCGAAAATTATGTAAGCCCCCCCTAATAAAAGGTGTATATATACATACCGGTGTGAAAACCGAACTTGGATTGAATATTTTTCAATTAACGGGACGTAACTGCACAATATTTAGTGACAATTATCCCATATTTACCATGGCTTCTACATAAGCCTTATTTTGAAGAGTCATCCGGATTTTCGTACATTATAACAGAGATTTAATTTTAGTCGAGCTTAACACACATGACTTTTTTTACTTCTTTTTTATTTATTTTATAGTTTTGTCAAGTATGTATGTATATGAAAAATTTTAATGGCGTTTAAGAAAGATCTGATTACGTTTAAGAACACAAAATGATAATATATCCTTTGAAAATCACAATTTTTTTATTTAAATTGTCCCACTACATGGTGCATATGTATGTCTATGTAAAATTTGTAATAAATTCCCGTTACTAATACCGTAACAATTCTACATACAAGCTTACTTATTAATAAGTTAAACATGCAAGTTCATGTTAAATTTTGAAATTTAACATATGAACATTACTGCAGGGTGTCTGGTGGTAAATTTATGTTTTTAAATACGATTATTTCAAAAAGAAGGGGGCCACCGTTGGAATAATCGATTGTGCGGATTTTTCAGTCACGATATCGCAGTGGTCGAGTGAGCATCGCGCGTTTGCCATGGAGACATTTTTAAGAGTAACAGTTCTTACATAATTGCTCGTCGACAATTTTGTTCAAGGTTCGGTATTCGGCGTATACAAATGAACCTAGTGTAATTTAGTTAATTCGTTCGTGGGTGCAGAGATTCCGCGCATTTGCTTCGGCTATGGATGTCTTACGGCCAGGATCCAGTCGATCTTCAAGGACTCCTGAAAACATTAAACTAGTTAAAACCAGCTTACGCGAAAATTCGCGACTTTTAATACCGAAAAGAGCAGCCTTACTGGGACTTTAAAGAGCAGTCATTCATGATATTTTTAAAGGAGGATCTGATGTTCCATACTTTTAAAATTCAAACCGTCCATTAACTAAAAGAAAGTAACTTCAATTTACGCAAAAATTTTTGTAAAACAACGTGGGAGCGTTTCGCACTATAAATCCCATTTTTTGGAGCAACGAGGCTCATTTTCACTTAAACGGCCACGTCGACAAGCGAAACTGCCATAACTGGTCTCCAAGAACTCACAACCCTCGATTGAAACATCAAAAACCATTGCACTGTCCCAGGGTAACTGTTTTTGCCTGATCCACGCATGATATAATTCGAATATTTTTTTCGAAAACTCTCGAGGCCAGGCGACGAATGTCAATCGTAAAAATTTTTGACGCATGATTAGGGAGTTCCAACCCTGTGAGCTCATCCTTCGTACTCTTCGCGCACGTGGTTTCAACAAGAAGGGACGACTGCACACATAGTCAGAGCTTCGATGACTTTGCTTCAGGAAAATCTTTCCTAAATCTGATCAGTCGCTTTGGGGACATCTCATGGCCACGGAGGTTGTCCGATCTAGCTCCTTTGGATTTTTTTTACGGGCTACCTCAAACTTAGGGATTATAATGACTATCCTTAGTTCCTTGTGGCTTTAAAGAAAAATATTCGTTAAGGAATCCGCTCAATTGAACCAAGCTTACTGCAGCTTGTAGCGCAAAACACATGGCTCCGTTTTAAACAGTGTGTTTTACTCCACGGAAGACATTTGGATTTCTTACATACTTTAAGAAAAATCAAATCCAATTTTTCTTACTATCGTTTAACTCACCTAATACAACTTTGCGTCAATTATAACTTTTTTTATTTAAGTTTGAAAATATAAATCTGCCGCCAGACACCCTGTAGTCGATACTCATTCATTGTTACTGTTTTGTATTTTATTTTGTGTTGTTGGAATTCTTAAATTTACAAACCTTTAGGCTAGCAACAGGCGTCATTAATTTTATGTTTGTAATGGTTGTTTTAAAACGCACAACTATTTATAATTTATAAATAAAATTAAGCCATTTAAGAAACAATTAAATTAATAAACTTCTGGCCTTTGGATATATAATAATTAGGCATAAAAAAACAATAAGAATGATGTGTGTATGTATGCGGCTGTGGCAAACTTTTTATAACCTTCAGTAATCTGTAGCAATGCGATAAAATAACTATTTTTCAAATAATGATAACGGTTTTGGAACAAGTGTGCCTTAAGGTAGGCAGTACTTTTTTGTTTTTGTAAAACTATAATAATAGGTGTGTTCATTAACAGAAAATTATTAATAATTTTTGATAGTTATTGCTAGTAAGTGTTCACGTACACAAAAAATTAGCAGCTAGAGAGCAAAAAAAGAGCGTAATATGTTTAGAAACAAAACTGTTTCTGTTAATTTCTACTAGTAAAAATTTTACTATCAGAAATTATTCAAACAGTCTTTTAAGTTTTTATAAGTTTAAAATAACAAAATACATTTTCTTGCAAGTTTTGACTGTAAAAGTGTTCATTTACTTTTAAGTATTTTTGAGAGCAATTTTGAAAATATTTATTTTTACTCTATCGTTGCTAGTAATTACTGGAAAGTTATTGAACACAACTTATTTAAATTTGGAATCAACAAAAGTTTTTCCTAAAAGTCTGGGTAAAACACTATTTTACTTATTAGTTTATAATGTTTCAAACTTATTTTTGACAATTTCCAGTTTCTAGTTGCCCAACTAAATATATCTGCCAAAAAATAATTCTCAAATTGTTTTTACTTAAGATTTCTAATCTTGGTATGTGTATTATTATACCCTTCACATAGGGATAAGGGTACATATTAGTTTGTCATTCTGTTTGTAATTTCTTTATTATCCATTTGCGACCCCATAAAGTACATATATTCTGGATCCTTATAGATAGGGAAATCGATATAGCCATGTCCATCTGTCCGTCTGTTGAAATTAAGTTTTTGGAGTCAAATAAAGTAATACAGAGCAGTTATTGATGTCAAACTATTAGAAATATCATGGAGACAATCGCTATTTAAAATCAGCAAGATCGGTTAGCTGCCGACCAAGATATAGGCAAAACAGTGCGATTTCCTCAGTTTTTTTAAGAACAAAATCACAAACTCCAAACAAAATATGTAACAAATGAAAACTGGCAACGCTGTATTACATATATTTTATTTGATCACACAAAAAGTTTCTTGTATGCTTGAACGTAGGTATGTATTGTCATATGAATCTATGTAGGTACATATGTATGTATGTATGTATGTGTGTATGTATATACATACATATATATGTATTTACATACATATGTATGTATAAATATAAAAAGACCAATGTGAAGGGTATATGAGATTCGCCACAGCCGAATATAGCGCTTTTACTTGTCTTTTTTCATCGTATCCGTTTATTTTAATCCTTACCCCATCCCCAAAATATTTTTCAACGACCTTTGCAATTAATAAAAGCCGATGGCTATTGCAATAATAATTGTTTGTATGTTACTTAAACGACTGCCCTTTTTTCGTTTTCAAATGAAATGTTTTATATTTTGTTACAAAAAAAAACATTTAGCGTACACACGCACTACCTGCTTAATTATTCTTTTACTTATGCCTGGAATGCATGTTATGATAACAAACGCCATGAAACTATAAAAACAATAAAATAAAGTTGTTTACGGTAAATCTAGTGGCTAATTATTAATAAAACTTTTTTTGTTTTAGCAAAAATTTTTACTCAAAACCCTTAACACGTTTCCAAAACCATTTTTAAACTAAGAAAATATGACTTCAAAGGTTGTTAAAAATGCTTAACAAAATTCTATACAAAAAATCTTTTTTATACCCTTCACATAGTGATAAGGGTATATATCACTTTGTCATTCCGTTTGTAATTTTTTTATTATTCATTTGCGACCCCATAAAGTATATATATTCTGGATCCTTATAGATAGGGAAGCCGATTTAGCGATGTCCGTCTGTCCGTCTGTCCGTCCGTCTGTCTGTCCGTCTGTCCGTCTGTTGAAATCAAGTTTCCGGAGTCAAATAAAATGATACAGACCAGTTAATGGTGTCAGACGATTAGAAATATCCCTCTAACAATCGCTATTTAAAATCAGCAAAATCGGTTAACTATTGACCGAGATATAAGAGAAAATCCAGAGTAACCCATTTTTTTAGGACAAAATCCGTGCATATATCCCTATATATCTCAGTAAGTATAGTCACTCTTGCCACAAAACTTGGCACGGATACTCCTAAAGAAGGGACCTAAATAATGAAAAAAATTTTTTCAAATAGGACCAGGGGAAGGGGTATTTTTCCTACAATTGCACAAATTTGGTGAAATATTTTATGTGCTATATCTCGTAAACTATAACAGCTATCGAAATGACATATTCAACAAAAAGTAATTGTACGCAAAGACCTACACTTTAAAGAAAAAATTTTTTAAGTGGGGGCAAAAAAATGGGTAGCTCCCATACAAATCGACAATTATTATAAAATATTCGATACGCTATATCTCGGAAACTATAAGAGATATCGAAATGAAATGTTCTACAAAAAGTAATTGGGCAAGAATGCCTACGCTTTAAAGAAAAAAATTTTTGAGTGGGGGCAAAAAAAGGGGTAGCTCCCATACAAATTAACAATTTTTATGAAATATTCGATACGCTATATCTCGGAAACTATAAAAAAATATCGAAATGAAATGTTCTACAAAAAGTAATTGGGCAAGAATGCCTACGCTTTAAAGAAAAAATTTTTTAAGTGGGGGCAAAAAAATGGGTAGCTCCCATACAAATCGACAATTATTATAAAATATTCGATACGCTATATCTCGGAAACTATAAGAGATATCGAAATGAAATGTTCTACAAAAAGTAATTGGGCAAGAAGGCCTACGCTTTAAAGAAAAAATTTTTTGAGTGGGGGCAAAAAAAGGGTAGCTCCCATACAAATCAACAATTATTATAAAATATTTGATACGCTATATCTCGGAAAGTATAACAGATATCGAAATCAAATGTTCTACAAAAAGTAATTGGGCAAGAAGGCCTACGCTTTAAAGAAAAAATTTTCGGATAGGGGGTGAAGAAGGGATAGCTCCGATACAAACTTACAATTTTTATAAAATTTTCGATACGCTTCTTCTGAAAAACTATTACAGCTATCGACTTCGAATATTCTACAAAAAGTAATAATCAAATAAATAATACATTTTGGAAAAAAAGTTGGAGAAGAGCAGCGGGACTAGAACATCCCATAACATTTAATAAGTTTTATTAACCTTTAAATATGAATAATGTCGAAAACTTTTAAAACTCTCGACCTCAAATCTTCTTCATCTATTTCTATTATTCATACGAACGTTAAAGTTTTGTTATTTTTTCTATGGGCTTTAAAACTCGCACAAGGTTTTTTATTATATTATTTGCAGTACAAAATTACTCGGCTGGGTATATTTAAAGACCAATGTGAAGGGTATATAAGATTCGGCACAGCCGAATATAGCGCTCTTACTTGTTTTATTTTAAGTTCAATAGAATGAATGTGTTTTTAATAACGTAAAATTTTATTCAAAGGAAAAGGTTTCAATTTTTTTTTTAAATAAAGTTTAAAAATTCATTGTTTTAGTTATAATTATATTGTATGAAAGTGCAAAATATGAAAACTTAAACTTAATTTTATGTAAATTTCCAAAAAAAAAACAAGGATTTGTGTGGACAACCTTATCGGGTGAATCTAAATTTATACACTGAAAGACAAGATTACATTACAAAGAGCATATCAATACAAATTATATAGTAAAAAAGGCAAAAGGAAGCAGTAGGACCGAACGGCATCTTTCCGGCTCTCCCACAGAATGAAATTGACTTAGCTATGTTGCTAATTTAGTAGAAAATTCAAACGCTTGCCTTCTACGACTGGCGGAACGTCAGGGTGTTTTTTATACCAACACCCGGCAGGTGAGCTACGTGAGCGCTTAGGCTTCCTTCCTGCTCAAAGCCCCGGGGACTATAGGGGGTGATATGGTATAAAGCAAGAAAGATCAGTGGAAACCTCTTTGAACGAGGGAACACACCCTATTAAGAGAAGTCCTTTAATAGAAAATCGTAGGCTGAATGCATTGACAGTGAAGTAGCTTTTAATAACGTAGGAGTTGAAATGTTTATTCAGTTCTTGAAGGAGTTTCACATTGACCCGGTACTAAGAGCTGATCACAAGCTTAGGACAGAGGATATCAGGCCGGTTGTATGATATGACTATTAAGAACAATGTGTAATGTGTGCGGTTCCCAGAAGGTTGCATTCTATTGCCTCGTCAATTGGTTACTGCAGTACAGAGTATACTAGGCTCAGCCAAGGGGGCTGAGTTTAAGTCCAGCCTTGACTTAGTCTTATTACCAGGAATGCAAAAATCTCATGCAACAATGGGCCTTGTTTCTTGGAAAGGATGATTATAAAATCTAAGGGAGTAGTTTTGGATCGAAAATCTAATTGCAAGCATCATTTAGAAGGAAAGGTAATAAAAACTTACCGGTATTAGGTACTATGTGAGTGAAATAACTTAAGGTTCAATATGAGAGTTCAGTCCAATTACTAGCATACGCTAAGAAGGCATTAGAATCCGCCAAAAAGTCCAACGTATATGTTTCCTCAAAATAAGTGAGGCAATTAGTAAAACTCTGACAAAGGTTTTGTAGGCAAAGGATTGATGTAGGTTGTAAGTCTAAAAATGTCCGATCGTATTCATTTAGAAAAGATAGAGGCTAACTACATCGCACTGATGCCAGACAGGCAGCCATAGACGTAAGGGGCTTTGAAACAATGCCCGAAGGTACATGTTGTTATACGAGTGGCTCAAGGGCTGAGAAAAGAAGGGAACTGGGCATTCTTGCTAAAATCCCTGAGACTAAGTCCTACTCCGAGCCGCACTACTAAGAATAATGAATATGCTACGGCCATCAAAAAATGTTTACACACAAAGACCCAGCGGATGTAAACACCTGTTGGGATTGTCAAGCGTCCACAAAAGCAAGTTGTTTCTGTTAATGCCGGTATCAAAATACCGATTTAACGTTTCGGTAATAAGAATTCAGGAAATTTTGCAAGTAGAAAAACAATTTTGTATTTTAGTTAAAAAATACAAGATGGGCCAAAGAAATAACTCTATTGGAAGATGCTCTTATTTTTGCAAATGGCGTCCAATGTCAAATCTGTTTTGACATTTGTGAACTAGAAGGATGTAGAATACAAGTGAACAAGCCATGGAGTGATGAACTCTCCGTTCCGCAAAGAATATCGCCGCTGTTGCCGAGAATATCGAGCGTTCGCCAAAAACATCGACCAGACGCCGTGCCTCGCAAGTAGCCATTAGCCGGTCGTCACTAAGGCGAATTTTGGTCAAAGACCTGCGCATGTTCCCGTACAAAGTTCAGTTCATGCATCAGCTGATGCTTATCGACTACCAAACGCATGTAACCTACGCCCAAGCCATCCTCAATCTCAAAGCCGAAGTAGACGATTTTTCGACCGAATCATAATGAATGAAGAGGCTCATTTCCACCTCAGCGGGTACTTAAACAAGCAAAACAATCACTTCTGGGGCACCTAAGGTCCATGTGTGGTGCACGGGGAGCTACTACTCCCGCTTAAAGTAACTGCATGGTGCGCGGTTCACGCTGGAGGAGCCATCAGGCCAGTTTTTTCGAGGACGCCGCTGGTCAAACGACAACAGTGGACGGTGCGCGCTATAGGGTCATGTTAGCCGAGTTTTTTCTGCCGCAGTTGAACGAATAAGAGCTGGAGGACATGTGGTTCCAAAAGAATAGAGCAACGGCACACATTGCTCGAGCCACAATTGATATTCTGAAGGCGGCGTTTGGGTGGCCTCGTCTCTCGTTTTGGCTATTTACATTGGCCCGCAAGATCACCCGATTTAACCGCTTCAAGGCCCGAGACCCTCGAAGCCCTCACAAAGTATTTTCGTCACAATATTTGCAGTACGAAATAACTCGTCTAGATCAGCGGGCTGGGTATATAAAACGACCTATGTGAAGGATATATAAGACTCGGCAAAGCCAAATATAGGTCTCTTATTTGTTAATACTTTTTTCAAGTTATTTTTAAGTTAATTTTTTAACTGATACCTTTTGCTAGTAAATTGACAATAAAAAAAGCAACTTGAGCTTAAGCAAAAAAACAGTAAAACCAATAAAGTCATTAAAAACTTAAATGCAACAACAAAAAATTGTTGTAGAAAAATGGCAATAATTCTAGCACTTTGCTTTGTTGTTGTTATTGCTGTCGCTGCTGTTTAATTTTATTCATAAAATGATAAAGCGGTTGAATGAATTTACACAAAGTGTATAAAATGGAAATTAAACTATTGTTTAAAGAATTAAAAGAAAAATTTTAATAAAATTTTAAAATTTATATTTTTATATTTTTGGGAATTAATAAATTCCAATAAAACTTTCTTTTGCTTTTTTTGTGGAGTAAATCAAGGTTGAAATTGTTTTATGAGAGTTTTTCTGCAATAAGTTTTGAATTGTAAACTTTTTTAAATTAGAAATTTTATTGCAGAATTTTTTTATACCTTAAAAAAGCATAAATTACCATTAATATTTTTGCATGACCTGATCTTAAAAGTTTATTTTAAATTTAAACTATTTTTTATACTTATGTATAATAGCTAAGCCCCGGTGTGCTTCGCTACCCCAATAATAGTAAAACTGCCATAAATTGCAACAAATTATAAGTCAGTCCTACTATTTAGTTAACATATAAAACTTAAGAATTTATCAGGTTTATAGTTTTGGAAATATTCAGAAAGCTTTAGTTAGCAAAAACTCTTTTCTAGCGATTTATTAACATATTCACATATTTTGATAACCTGGGAATGCAATTTGAATGATGTTTCATTGGTTTAAAGTAACAAAAAGTACTAAAACCTAATTTTAATCGTTTTTTTCCCTTTGGGTCAAACAATTAAAAAAGGACCCAAAAACGTACTCATATATTTAGGCCTGTCGCACTCAATTTGAAATATGTTCCTATCTTTATTGGTTTGAAATTACAAAAAACGCTTAAAAAAATTAAAAGATATTTTTAACCCTTTTTCCCCCTTTTCCTTCAAAATTGAAAAAAGTATGAAAAACATAATGATATTTTTTTAAGACCTATCAAACGCAATTTGAATAATGTTTTTATCTTTATTGATTTAAAAGTAACAAAAAGTACCAAAATATAATTTTAACCCTTTTTCCCCTTTCGGTTCAAAATTAAAAAAAAAAACACCAGATACCTGTCTGTTTATTTCTTGAGAAAAGCGCAAAACTTTTTCAATTTTGTTTTTACTCGTATTTTTCCCTTTTTGTCCCCTTTTCATCCCCTTACGGACCGAATTTTTCATAATCTGACCTTCCAACACAAATGGGCGTAGTGTGGGCGTGACAGTAATAATTTCAAAAATAGCCTATTGCTCCTTCCAGAGTTGAAATAACTCCCTATAAAAATTTGAAAAAAAATCGATCCACTGGTGGCTATAAAATACAAACATACATACATACATCCTTTTTTTATATAATAGATTGCCTTTTTTTCAATTCAACATTATTGTTTTTTATTTGTTTAATGGGATGTCATTTTTATTATCTTCCCTATGAAATGGCCATTTTACCTAAATAATAGTCCTGCTTCCATTATCAAATTCATTTCTAAAAACATCACAGATTGGGATTCTTTTTTTCTTATTTTTTTTATCAAATATGTATCACTGGTTGCTTATCACCTTCTTTTCATTTCAATTATTTTAAATGACCTCATTTAGTGCCAAAAGAAACGTCATATGAATCATAAAAATTTATTGTAATTTTTTATCAATTTTCTTATTTAACTAGTTTTTTATAAAATTTACTATTTACTGATTGAGTATCAATTTTATACACATTTTTTATTGTCAAGTAAAAGGCAAAAAGGCTGCTCCAACACATTTTATATTTTGTTTGTTTTATGGCACTAAAAGTAATGGCACCAACCAATAAGATTAACGAAAGTTCAAACTTATAACTTAAGTACTTACAACCTTTGGAAAAGAGTTAAACAGTGTATCTAAGATGTTGTTAGCGACAATAAAAAATAAACAAATTTATATCGGTTTTGGTAATGTTCGTGTGTTTTGAAAATCAAAGGTTCATAAAACATTACTGCTGCTCAAAAAAGTGTTCAAAACAATCCATCAACCTTAATTCGACGCCGTGATCTGGAGCTTTGTCTTCAAAGAACATCTTTGGTCACAAATTTTCACAGGGATTTGCATTTATTTTCAATCAAATTTCAGTTGATATAAAAGCTTCTTTCTACAACAAGTTATTCCAAGAAATGGTGATGTTGATTGGCCTCAACAATCGCCTTATTTGAATGCTCTAGACTCCATTTTGTGGGGATATCTGAAAAGCCAGGTTTAAACAGACAAACCAGAAATGTGTGAGAATGTAATGAAAAATGTGCTTAAAAGCGCTCGCATTTGTAAGGGTAACAGAGGCAGACATTTATCTGATATTGTATTTCATACATAATTTCCGACATTAAATTAAATTTTTATTAATACAAGGTTCATTCTCTTTCATTTAATCAAAAATTATATACAAACATAGTATGGCAACGTACTATGCTTGTATATAAAGATTTGGTTTTTAAGGTGTAGAAGAAGGATAAAAATTATATATTGGTGCTTTTAAGATACATTTTGTTACTTCCTTTGAAATTATGGATCCTAAGGCGCAAAAAAAGAAAAATAAATAATTTTATTTTTTTTCTTGTTTTATGAAATTAACAAACTATTGACCTGGAATGAGGTCGAAAGTCAATTAAGCGGTTAAAAAGTAATTTTTCACATTTTTGGTACTTTTTTGCATATATTGAGAATATGAAATACAATTAAAGCTAAATCAAATATCGACCTTCGATCTGTTTAATTACAAGTTTACATGCTTTAATCAGCTTTAGAAGTGATTTTAATTCGATCGATGTAACTGAAGGTGGTTGGTTTTTCGACTATAAAAACTAATAAGCGTACTGATTTCGACCAAAAAATAAATGATCCCCATAGGCATGACATATTAAAGTAATATGTAAAATTACACAAAAATTTTCCTTTGTAAAAACTATCTAAAAATTTTAAAACTTCCCATTTTTTAGATATTTACACGTAAGGGGGCAACACTGATTTTTGGTTTAATTTTACTCCTTGTTAAAAAAAAAAGCAGTGATGCCAACTTAGCTACTTTGGAGCTAGACTTAGCTCTTTTCAATTGCTTCTAACTCGAAAATTTTCCCTTTAGCTCTTTTTTAAAAAAGGAGCTAACACAGCTCTTTCCAACTCTGGAAACGGGAGGTTTGGCACTTTTTGCTTTTTATAGTAAATTTTTCCGTTTTTACCCTTTTGTTTTGGCTTTGTGGCATTTACGGAACTAAGCTATTCACTGATCTTTTTCATTTATCATAAAGCCTGACAAATAAAATCCTTATACCGACAGATGACTTCGTTTATATAGCTGGAGAATTCGAATATTTAATAAATAGCAACTGTTATCTAGGATATATTTTTGAGAAAGCATGCGAAGATTCTAATTAAACTGAATCAGATAAACATATCGTTAAACGTAATTTAATACAGTTCATTAAAACTCTAGTTTATGAAATTAGGGCAAAGCTCACAACACATTTAAAGATGTTGGAATAAATTTCGGCATTTAGCGTAACAAATGTTTTTTTTTTGCAGGATTCAGAAAATACTTTATGTGTTAAAGGAGAATTTGAAGATGATTTTAATGAAATTGAAGAGCTGTAAAATTGCTTAAAAAATTTTAAATCGCACCAGTGAACAAGTTTAGATAGAACCGACTAATTTTGAATCGAAGTGCATCATTGTTTGTTTTAAAAATATTATCGTATCTATACTTTAATGCTAAAGTGGAAGAAGCATTTAGTGCTATGAATTTTTTTAAGAATAAAGTAAGAAACCGCAGGGCTTTAAAAACCGTTAATAGTTTAATTCATATAATATATGATTATAAAGGTTTAAACTGTTTAAACTACGAGTTACCAGCAAGCGTATTTGTAAAAATAAATTCAATTGAAACATACATAAAACAAATTAAAATATTATATAAAAACAAATCTATGGCCGGAAGAAGAAAATGTTACTCGTTTTAAAGGTGATTGTTCTTTTTTAACTTTTTTAACAAATTGAATAATAAATACATTCATAGATTTAACACGGAAAAATCTTCAATTTTTAAATTTAGCTCTTTTTAGCTCTTTTTGACTACTCTGTTGGATTTTTTTGCCTCTGAATTGTTGGCATCACTGGGAAAAGTAAGTGGTTGGATTCGCTAAAGTATACGTGGCCAATTCGTTTAGTGTACCCACAAACCTTTATTAAATGGCAGCGCCACTATAAAGTTGAAGTTGGCAGCGCTGCACAAATATACATTTTTGCTTTAATGTGTCTGCGGTTTAAATGATTTCTAAAGAATTTATTCGAGTGTTGCACAAACATTAGATATATAATACGTAATATAAATGTCATATAATTCTCGTTTATCAAGCATCTTAAAAATAAACAAAACAATTATTTAACATAATTTTATGTTAAAATAATATTAAACATTAGAAAAATTTTGGCGAAAAAAATGTTCTTTTGCTTACACTTATATGTTGGTGAGATTCCTATTCGACTATAACATTCAACACATTTTATAATACAGTAGTCGCTCGATTATGTGAATATCCATTGATGTGAACTTCCAGAATAGTGAACAACAAAGTTTAAACACAGGAGGTTCTAAAGAGTGAACACAGTCATCTCTGTTATGTGAACAGCTTTCGACCTTTTATTTCTTTTAAATGTTTATCTTATTAGAAGTGTGTTTTCCCTGAAATAAGTAAAAACCCTGCAATCGTTGATTTTTTTTTAATGTTTTGAGTGTTGAGTTTTGATTGATTGTCTTTTGAGATCATTAGTGTTTGTAACATAGTGCATCGAAGATGAAGTGCAAGGTGTTAACGTTATCTAAAAAAAGTGACCCTTTGGCAAGCTTGGACAAAGGCGCAAGCGTTACCTCTCTTGCACATATGTATATATGAAGTGGCCAAGTTATTACTTGGAGTGATAATAATATATCTGATATTAAAAATATTTTAGCCTTGCGAAAATGCAAGGATAAAGCACTACAGAAATCCATTGAAGCAAAAAAAGTACAAAAAAATATATAACCGAATGCTTTTTTGTACATTAATTACTAAAAAACTTATTAAATTTGAATTACTTATTTTATATCCGCTCGATTATGTGAACTTCTCCATTTGGTGAACAGGCTCTGTTTGAATTAGTTCATATAACCGAGCGACTACTGTATGTCGCCTTGCACAAATATGTTAAAGGTTTAGGTGATATTACGGAAATTTTCAGTAATAAATTAAAAATTGCCTACCGAGTCGAATAAATGATATCTGGCTGGATGTCAATGCATTTCCGGTAGTTATTTTTAAAATTATTTAAATTAAACCTGCTATAGATTTTACTACTCCCCACTTAGTGATAAAAAAAGGTATATATCAGTTTGTTATTCGGTTTTTAACTTCGACAACATTCATTTGCGAATCATAAAAATACAGAATTCGAGTTGGTCATGTCCGTTGAAATCAAGTTTCCGGAGAGGAAACTATCAGAAATACTCCTAGAACTACCGCTATTGAAAATCATCAGGATCAATTAGCTACCGACTGAGATATGAGAAGAAACCTGAGATATTCCGCTTTTTGGGGCAGAATCTCTGTATATGTATATCTATATATATCTCAGTAAATATAGTCACTGTTGTCATCATGGATACTTGAAGAAGGCCAGCTAAGAGATAGGCCAACTAAAACTTCATAAATTTTTTGACGAACTTGTTTTGTGAATATTTTTAAACAAAATATCTTGTTAACTGTTAGAGCTATCGACCTAAAACCTTCTTAAAAGTGCTGCTCAAAAATAGAAATATTTAAGTAAATTCAAAAACTAAAAATCTCAAACAGAAAAAAACGCAGTATTTTAGTTGTTTTTTTTTTATTTTTTATATTTTTTTCTTTTATTTTCCATTAAAGAAATTACATTTATTTAAAAAAATATTATATAATACAAAATAAATTATAAAACTAATATCATTGTATTTTTTTTTGTTGTTGTTTTTATATAAATCAAACATTTATGAATTTAAAATTACAAATAAAATCGAATAAATTTGTTTATACACATACAAGAAACGAAAGAAATGAAAACAAACTTTTTTATAAAAGAAAATTCTTAAAGAAAATAATTTTATAAATAAACAAACATACATTTAAGTATATTTGGTAAAAATTTATGTTTTTTTTTACTTAAACAAACAAAAATAAAAAAAATATATATATTGTTTATATGTATGTATGTATATATGGTAAACTTCAAATAATATTTGAGTGATTGTTTTGTATTTTATTTTATGGACTTTTATATATAATAATTAATAGATATTTTTTATTTTGATTTTACACTACAAGCGAGTTATGTTTTTATTGTTTCGTTTTTTCAATTAATTATTTCTTTGATTTTTGTATAATTTTATAGGCCACGAGTTGTTTATTTTTTGTTTTTTTAGCAAAAAAATTTCGTCGTTTACGACTAAATATACAAAGTTCTTTAAAAAAAAAAATACAAAACTGGCACACAATGTATGTAAAAGTTTATTAAAAATATTTTGTTGCTGTTTTTGTTGTTTTAATTTATTAAATATCAAGCTGATTGATTTCCTTTTCTGCTTTAAATAGCTGTGTTAGTATGTGTGTGTATTTTTGAATATTGTTGTTGCTGTAAATTGCAGTGTTTTTCTGTTAATTTTCCATGTTGTGCGATTTATTTGCCTAAATTTAATTTGCCCAAAAGGCTGGCTGCCTGATTGCCAGCTGATTCCTGAGCATGTACGGCAGAATCGTGGACGGTCTTTTCTAGACTTTCTCTTTTCTGATCGACATATTGATTGGCTTCTTGCATTTTCTGATCAACAGCTTGGCTGGTGGTTTTCATGGCTCCATCGATGGCATTTTCGGCTTCTTTCATTTTTGAGTCCACTACCTGTTCGGCAGCCTTGACAGATTTGTTAATAGCCTCGTTGGCAGCCTTTTTGGTTTGGTCAACAGCATTGGCAGCAGCCTGTTAAGAAAAAAAATCAAGCACGTATTTAAAAAAATTTTATTAAAAATATATTTCTTTTACCTTTTGTGAAGCATCGGCAATATTGGCAGCAGCTTGTTTGGAATTGGCGGCCACGGTATTCACTTGCTGCACAGTATTATTGACGGCATTCTTAGTGTTATCCACAGCGGCAGCGGCTTTATTGACGCCAGCATCAATGGCTTGGCCGGCTTTTTGAGCTTCTTGGGCGGCTAAATCAGCAGCTTCCTGGGCTGTAAATAGAAGTTTTTAAAAAATTACACATAAATACATATAAAAAAACTTCGTGTTACATGTACAATATGTACTTTGAAAAAGCTTGCAAAAAGCTTTAAATAAAACATTTTGTTTTAAAAGCTTTAAGTTTAAAAGGTTTTTAGTACACATGTTGTTTAAAGCTTGATAGCTAACATATCTTTTAAAAGCAGGATAAATATAAAAGCTAGTAATAATTCTTAGCCCTAACTATTCTCTACTATTTCGTGGTTATTTATCAAGCTTTTCAATTTTTAAAGCTTTTGTTATTTGAAATTTTAACGGTCTACCGATACATTCAAATTTTTTAATAAAAAGCTTTTATAGTCTTTTGAAGCTTTCCTGGTAAATTATTAACGAATCAATTTTTTATTTTTTTTTAATTAATTAATTTTTAATTATTTGGTAATTGATTTAATTTAAAACAAATAATGAGGCAAAATTTTTTTTAACAAAAAGTCAGATGTGTTTTCCCAAAAGCTTTTCAAACTTTTTTTAAAGGACTTAAAAGCATTGTTAAAGCTTTCAATAACATCTTGTGCCGAAGCAGATTCTGTTTTGGATAGGAAATCTAGTTTAAATCAACCAGATTTGGCTCTTAATCCAGTGTACTAGATTTCGGGGCAATGTAAATGCACCACTATAAACGAACTGAAACAAAACTTGATCGTGTGACTACCGTTTTAAATTAGTTTTTAAATGTTTTAAAATCAAACTAACAGATTTTTTTTTCTTTTTTACCTACCAGTGCTTGTGGCCAAATTTTCAGCCTCACTCTTGGTTTGCTGGACCGATTCACCAACTTTTTTGGCCTGTTCTTCGGCCATCTTTTGGGCATTCTCAGCCTTTTCCTTGGCTAATTTTTCGGCTTCATCCTTCTTTTTGCTGAAGAGATTGGCGGTTTTATCGCCAAAATTTTTAAGGGATGCTGCAAAAAATAAAAAAAAAAGTTGTTAAAAAATGACAGATACTTATCTGTAAAAAACATGCTTTCAAAAAAGTCATCTGTGGAAATAAATTAATTATTTTAATACTAAAAGAGGAGCAAAGAATAATTCTTCATTTAATATGTTTTAAAAAATAAATTTCAATTTGGTTTCCTAAACATGCTAATAAGTAAATTTTAAGTTTTTTAGTGCAAAATAAAAAAAAAATTTTTAAATTTAAACTTATAAAATAACCATCTGAATATAATTGAGAGCGTGAATTTACCACAATTATTAAAATTTAAACAAAATCTAGAGAAAACTTTTTTAGGGAGTTTGCATAAACAAACCCTCACTTTATAAAAGCTTTTACTTTATAGAAAGCATTAAAATTTTTAGGCTAACTTTAATATCGAGATTTGAAAGTTCATACAAGAACAAACACATGGTTATACTATCTGTATTCTTTTTCCAATAAGTTATTTAAAAGAAAATTTGAATTTTTCAAATTTCAGTGTTACGATAAGGCTATTAGTCAGTTTGTCATTTCGTTTAAAGTTTTTAGCAACCCCTTAAAGTATGTTTATTCTGAATCCTTTTATATAGAAAAGTCATGTCCATCTGTCCGTCTATTGAAATGAAGTTTGCGGAGCCAAGTTAAATCCTACGATTTAGGGTCAGATTATCAGCAATATTCCTAAGCAGATTGCTATTTAAAATCAGCAAGATAGGCTAACTACGAGAAATAAGCAATCCAATTTTTAAGGATAAAATCCATGGATTTGTCCTAAAAGATCTCTGTAACTACTTATGTCCGAAAGGACATTTGTATTGGAGCGACGTCTAAAAATTAACCAATCAAATTTATATTAATGAAAATTTATTTTCTGAACCAACTAGCGACCTGCGACCTGCTTTTTAATTACAAGAATACATGGATATCTAGATGGGCGGCCAGACATGTTAACCGGCTCAGGCAGTGATTTAAATTCGATCGTTGTAATTGAAGGTCGTTCGTATACTACGAAGGCCAACTGATTTCGGCCCAAAAATTAATCGTGCCCATAAATATAATAAAAAGACTTAAAAGAGAATTAATAAGAAAGCGAAGAAGAGTTAAAAAACTTATTGTTAAACATTTTGTTGATTTGTTTTTGTTTTCGAAAAATATTTTTCTTGTAAGATTCCGGTGGCGAAATCTTAAAAAAAAATTTTCTTTCGTAAACATTTTTTGAGCCGAATTTCGTATTAAACTAAAGCCGATAAAAGGTCAAACTAAGTTATCCACTTTCCCTGGCTACATGTTCTAAGGACGCGTCTATCACTTTTAGTGAACTTGAGCAATGAACGGGACTACAAATTAAATTTTCTTTTAAATTCTAACCAAATATTATTTAATTTGGTCATTGTTTGCCATGATATTCAATCCATTAAAATAATTTCGTTTTTACAATTAAAACAAAAACTGTTTAAAATGAAATTAATTTTTCCAAATTTTTCAATGCGCCCCTGACCCTGAATATACATAATTTTTTTAATAATTTTTTATTTTAAAGTTCAATTACAAAATTGTAATTGCTTCCAAATGATTAAACAATATTTATTAATTTTTTGTTTTATTTTCCAAACATTTGTTTACACTTTTCTGGTGAGTGAGTATCTTTTAATTAGTTTTTATTTATACAAAATTATGTCTATCTTAAAACATATTTATTTATTCACAAATATGTTTGTTTAATTTGACCTTGTTAACACATAAAAAAATTTTTTTATTATATTATTTTCATGTTTTTACCCGAAAACATTTTTTTTCTTTATAAAACTATTTTCTTATCTTAGGTTTAATACAAGTGTCTTCTCTGGATGCTAAATGAAAACTGTGTGGTAATAGTAATTTAAGCTTTAAACTACAAATATCTAATTACGTAATTTCATTGGCTGGAGAAAATAGTTACAAAAAAAAAAATAAAATAAAACCTTACGTTTATATAGTATTGCAATGAATCACATTTTTAGTAATATTTTTGTAATTTTTTCCCCAAAACACTATTAGAAGAGCTTTTTGGATAAAGAAAAAAACAAACAAATAAAATGTAAAAATAAAATAGATACAAAAATAATGTTTTGACAGAACTATAAATTCTAAACAAAATAACGCAGGCAACAAACAATACTTTTGTTTTTTATACAACAAACATAAAATAGTTAATTAATAAAACGTTAATGATGAATTAAAATTGCAAAAATTAAAAAACAAAGTAATTAAAAGGCAATAAAACGCAAATTAGGGTGCTAAAAAAACATTAACTTAAATCTTTTATTTTGATGTATTTTTTTTTCTTTTTTAATTTTTTTACAAAATTTTTTTCACACACACACACACATTCATATATTAAAAACTGTATTTCCTGTAGACATTCTTTCTTCAATTAATGGCTGCTTTGAATTTATTTAAGCACATTTTTGTAACTGCCACTACAGTCTACTTTGTTTGCAAAATGAAAAAAAAAAATTAATTTGCTTAAGAATGTTGATTTAAAAAAATCTCTCTTAGTTACACGTTCTTAATGCAAAACATTTTTTTATTTATTAAGATTTTTTTCTATTCAATTGTGCCTTTGGCTTAGTTGAAGTATTTATTTGTTCATTTTTAAAAATGTTTTTGCAAAACCTAATTGTTTAAATTTAATAAATGAAATCATATTTCTTATGCAAAAAAAAATCTTAAAATATTTAATAATTCTTTAAAGCATCACAGATATTTTTAAAAAAATTACACAATATCTATACATATTCAAAATGATTTTTAATTGTTTTTCAAATCATACTTTTTTTAAACTTGTTGAATAATTAAAGGTTCAATTATACGTGACTTACCATAACGCCATAACCGTTGCCATAAAAACCAAAACCAAAAAATTGGTTTTTATGGTTATGGCGTAATGGTAGGTCACCTATAAGCAAATACACACACAAAAAACTACAAAAAAAATTTTTCAAACAAATTCTTGGTCAAAATAATTTATTTTTTTAGTCAATTTATTTAATAGTCTCTAATAATATTTTTATTTGATTTTTAAATCAAACAAAATTTTCGCCTAGACAATTCAAATATTTAACTAACTCAGCAAAATTTTTTAACAGAAACTAAAATTCTTGCAAAATTGTTTGTCTAAATTTACAACTTTCGTTGTAGGTCCTCAGCCAAACAAAATATTTACTGATTCTCTGAAATTTGTTACTGATTCTACAACTCAGTTTTTTCTGTGCAGTGTTGCCCATAAGTTTGATTCGAACAGCTGTTTACAGTGGCATAGTTATGTCACGTGTAAATGAGCATTAAGAAATGTACGTTGTTGGTGTCATTAATTCAGTTAAGAAAGATAAAAAAGGCTGACTAATATTTTCTATTTTGTGAATCAGTACTACTTAGGTTAGTTTTCGCAAAATTTTTTATTTGCCATTTTAAGGTTATATGTGATTTGCAGGACTTGGACTTATATGGGAACCCTAATAAATTTTGGATGATTTTTAACAGGAATAATATTCGACTCTGTTATAGCCTAAAAAATCTTATTTCAGGAGGACCCTTGTATGGAGGCCTTGTCAAAAAATTGACCGATCATCATTACAAACAAAATACTTGATCCCCAACGTAAAAAAACTTATCTGTTTCAAATTTTTATAAAATATCTTTAAAAATTCAACCTCTACTTAAATCACAGGAATACATGGAAATTTAACCAGATAGACGGACATAATTTATTGAACTCAGAAAGAAATTATATTCGGTGTAATTGAATAGACAATTATTTTTAGAGCGTTTTAAACATCTACATAAACGCATACATAATACCCCTTCCACGTACATACATATGTAGGTGGGATATCAATAAATAATTCTAACCTTTTCAAAACCTTTTTTTATTAAAGATCCTTTAAAATCTTTATTATTGTGACAAATATGATGAAATTAAATTTTGTTTAAAGTTCGGAATTCGGCGAATATGTGATGAACCGAGTCGATCTTCAAGGACTCCTGAAAACATTGAACTGGATCTGAAGTTTTATCCTTTTAAAATTCAAATCGTTCAAGAACTGAAAGAAAGTGACTTTGATTAAAGAAAAAGTTTTTGTAAAACAATGTTTAAGCGTTTTTACACTGTAAATCCCATTTTTTGAAGCAACAAGCTCTTTTCACTCAAACAACCACATCAAAAAGCAAAACTGCGGTTACTGGTCTCTAAGAGCCCGCAACCCTCGATTAAAAAATCAAAAACCATTGCATTGCCCCAGGGTAACTGTTTAGTGTGCCTTATCCACGCATGAGATAATAGGACCATTTTTTTCGAAAATTCTCGAGGCCAAGCGACGAATGTCAACGGTGAAAATTATCGACGCATGATAACGGAATTCTTTTTGCTAAACTTGCGAGCTCATCCATCGAACTCTACATTTTATTTGAAGAAAACCCTGTTTTAACTTGTCTGCAGTTTGTTTTTAATAAATTTTGACAAGTAACTACATAAGCTTAAAAACTTGTTACATATTAAGTGTTAATTTATAAGAATTTTATTTATTAAAATCTTTAATTCCAATATTAACAAGAATATTTTTATTTTTTTGTTAAATAAAAAAGCTTTAGTAGCCCAATAAGCATTTTGGCTGAAATTCAAGTGGAATTACATTTGAAATCAAGTCACAATTTCCAATTTCCAGTGTTGAATTACAGTTGAAACACAGTTGAATTCAATTGCGAATCCAGCAAAATTAACCATTGAATTACAGTCGAACAAAATTTTCTCTGAAAATTTAATTATAAAATCATCATCTTCACCGCCGCCAATGATTTTCCATCAACTCTGTGCCATAAATAACGTATGCTTCAAACAAATTTGTTGTTGTTTTTTAACAAACTTCAAACAGACTGGAAAGAGGATGGATTTTAAATGTAATTCAAGCTTGGATTCACACCGGAATTCCAACATTGGAATTCACAAAAATTTGTGCTTATTGGGAGCCCTTATTCAATGTCAACCAAGTTTGTTTCTGGGGACCAAACACTAATACAAACCATAGCAAATAGAGCAATATACAAAAATGTAACAGTACATGTTGATATTGCATTGCAATTTTTATAAAGCACTTTTTGACTTGTTGGGCGTCTATGGCAATGCCAGACAAAAGTGTCCCTGGGGGACCAAACACTAAACGGAGTTAGATCAGCAGTGCCCAGAAAGAGAAGATAATTTATGAAAATGTATGGGTGCTCCTTTATTGTGTGTTTTATCCAAATAAACAATTCAATATCAACCTGTGTTGTTATTGTCAATTATTTTGTATTATTCTTTATTTGTTATGGTTTTTTTTGTTAGCACTCGTACTATATACATACATGTAGAACCCGATTTGTGTTCGTCCCCTAGAGACACTTCTGGCTGACATTGGTTACGATCAGTGTCCTCCGAAAGGTCGCACGCGTGCGAATGTTCTCTGCGCCTTGAAGAGAGTACGAACAAAAAAAGGGTTTTGTAGTATTTTGTGCCAGACGGCCACCATTGGCGTAGCTACAAATTTTTCCAGAGGGGGCCGAAACTTTAAGTGTATGAGCTAAAAAATTGTTTCTAAAACAAATTTTCAATTTTAGCTTAATTTTTAATATTTTATTCCAAAACATTCTTAATGCAATTCTATCACATTTTAAACTTTAAACTATTGTCACAGAAGGGTGATCTTTATAGCGGTTTTAAAAGCTTTTTAATTAGCTTTATTTACCCATTTATTAGGCTTTAAAGCCATACATATTTAAAGCATTAAATTTACATTTAAAAGCTTTTGCACTTAAACGTAAAGTTTAAGGTTTTTTTTACCATTTTACAATTTTTGAAATTTTAGAAATAATATGGTTTTTATTCTTCGTGTCGTTTTATTTCTTTGGCATTTTGCACTGTTACCAGATGTAACAAAAAAGCCGCTTGAAGGTCAAAGCCTAGACAAAGGTTTTTCTAATATATCTTGTAACGAACAAACATTTGTTCTTCGGTCCTTAGCCTTTTTTTATTAAAAGTATTTTAAGCATTAAAAATAAATACATTTTAATTTTACACTTTAAAAGCCAGTTTAAAGTGTTTTGCGGATTTTAACATCTTTAAAAGCTTTTTGAAACCACATATTTACCCCTCATTGCTTTTTATTAAGCAGGTTATTGAACTTTCAATGAAATATTTTAAAGCTTTAAAAATGCATTGGCATTTCAAGGCTGCAATAATCTTAAAGAAAATATTTCTTTTATTTTTCCCCATATTAAGAGTTGTCCAAAATTTTTAGGCTGTTATTAACATACATATTAACAAGTTTTTAAATTTTTTCATAAATTTTATTGCTTAAATAATAAAAAAAAATGACGCAAATTTCTTATTTGCGTAGTAGAGAAGATTCATGGCGGCATATTGCCAACTATAATAAACCACAAATTCGTTTATATTTAATATCAAATGCTTTTATACAAAAAAGTAAAGCAAATCTTGAATTTTAACCAGAAACTTTATGGCGCACTCATGTTTTGCCCACAAAATAGCAGAACTAAATTTAACCACAACGTTGTTTTAATGTGTTTTAACCATAAGAAGTATAATTTAAAGAAAAGGCAGGAAAAAAATACTCAATTCATTTGGCAACAAATGATAATAAGAAAACCGGCTTTTAAAACTGCCAACAACAACAATAAATAACATTATGCATAATAGCAACTTTACAAACAGAAAAACGTGTTGAGTTTATAAAAAAATTGCTCTTAAAGCCAGATTGATGTTGACGTTATTTTCTGTTTCCATTTTTCATTTCTTTTATGAAAAAAAATTAAGGCGTTAAAAGTGGGAATAAAAAAAATTAAAACTTGTACCCCAAACTTGTTTTGCAATGTAAATATGCAAAGCTTAAGAAAATTGTGTTAATCTTTAAACAAATAAATAAAAAGAGAGTTAAAAGTCGTAAAATCTTTTTAAGCTTTAAAGGAAAAAAAGATTGCCCTTCTTCATAACTAAGTTTAACATTAAAATGTTTTCAACTTTTTCTGTCCCATAAAAAAAAAATTTATCCAAATTTTTTATTTATTCTGTTTTTGTTAAAATCAGCGTTACCAGAAACTAAGTTATATTTTTACAAAAAATTAGTTATCTTTGGCAACGCCTTTTCTACTACATGCATTACATTCACATACATTCGCAAGAACCACTACATACATACGTGCTACGGCAACAACTACAACTAGTCGTAGTTGTGATGATGTCATGTTGACTTATTCAAGGGCAACCTTTTTTTGTTCATTCGAGACATATTTTGTTGTTGCTATTGTTGTGGGGCCATTTTCATTGTTGTTGTTATGGAATTTATTGTGTGTTCACCAAAACATGTAGTTTTACAAGTTTTGCAGTTCACTCACTCAAAAAGAACAAAGAAAGTAACAAACGATAAAAAAAAAGTGGCATAAATTGTCTGAATTGTTCAGGATAGGGAGAAGCAAATTATGGTGCAAGTGATGTTGGGGTATTTGATAAAGTTATTTCATAAGTTTGAAGGAATAAAAAAAACACTTAAATAAATTACAATCGATTTGCATTAAAATCAAATAACATTTTTAAAAAGAAACAACGAAATTGATATTCAAAATTAAAAGGTTACCTACTAATTATTTAGCATTTACTAAGGGGTTATTAATAAACTATAACTTTCGATTATCGAAACAACTAAATTGTGTTTCGTTATGCAAGGTGGGCCAAAAGAAGTCATCTGATGTTGTTTGGCTCTCATTTTTTTTTTCTTAATCAAAAACTTCAATTTTGTTTTTTGTTATGTTTATTTGAACCTTAAGTATTTTATTGGCCAAGTTGGGAAGATGATATCGGCCAAATGCGAGCCGCCACAATTAATTGCTCTACGGGCTCGTTTATAACATTTCTCATCACTTCGGCGAGAACTTCAGGCGTCAGACTGCCGCATTCGTGTCGAATGTGGTCCTTTAGGGTATCGGGCTTGTTTACGTAAACACAAGACTTCAAAAAATCCCACAAAAAAGTCTTAAACTGCTTATTTGGGCGATCTTGGGGGCCAATGTAAATCTTCAAAACACGAGATGTGGCGACCCGGAAACGCCGCTATCAGAATATCGGTTGTGGATCGCGCAGTGTGTGCCGTTGCTTCGGCCTGTTGGATACACATGTCCTCCAGTCCTAATTCATTTGATTGCGGCAGAAAATAACTCGGCTAACATGGCCTTACAGCGCGCACCGTCCACTGTTGTCGTTTGACCAGCGGCGTCCTCGAAAAAAATGCCCCGATGACTCCTCCAACGTGAACAGCGCACCATGCAGTCACTTTGAGCGGGTGTAATGGCTCCTCGTCCAACACTCGTGGATTTTCGGTGCCCAAAAAGCAAAAGTTTTGCTTTTTTACGTATCCGGTAAGGTGGAAATGAGCCTTAACGCTCATAATGATTTTGGTCAAAAAATTTTCCACTTCGGCCTCGAGATTGAGGCGACGACAGGTAACAGCTGATAAGCCGACTGGACTTTGTACGGGAACATGCGCAAGTCTTTAACCAAAATAATCCTTAGGGACGACATGCTAATGGCTAATTGCGAAGCACGGCGTCTAATCTATGTTTCTGGCGACAGCTCGATATCTTCGCCAACAGCTGCGATATTTTCAGCAAAACGGGCGTTCCGGGGACGGCTAGTTTTGGCAACATTTCATGTGGTCCCATACTCTTCCAGGTTGGTGGCCAAACGACGCATTGTTTGCGCAGTCGGTGCTGGATGACCAGGAAATCAGCAACGAAATTCGCGCTGCGCCAACACCACAGACGAATTGTTACGCAAAAAAATAGACATGATTATTCCGCGTTCCTGAGGAGTGTATTCCTCCATGGCTTGTTCATTTGTATTCTACATCTGTCTAGTTCACAAATGTCAAAACAGATTTGACTTCCAATAGGATGATTTCTTTTGGCCCACCTTGTATTAGAAATTAAAAATAATTACCATTAGAAGAACATAAAATGTTTCTTTAGCAGATTTTTTTGTGATATCTGCTCGCTTAACGCATTTTTATATATGGGCACTTACAGAATGAAGAACACGACATTTGAAAGGAAAAATCTATATAAAGGAATCTTTTCTTTATATTCATTCGAAAGCATATAATCAATCCTAATTTACTTATAAAGTGCAAACCAAATAAATTTGAATTTCGTTGTTTCGCAGACGCATACGCGAGAAAAAAGGATGCTTACATTCGACTGCATCTGAAAAACGCAACAATCTGTGAATTCGAATAAAATAAAAAAAAATAGTTTAAAAAGAATAATTCCGCTTTCCAAAAGTTAAAATATACCAACAATTCGTTTGTTTTTTTGGTTCAATTATGATAGGGCACGCGACATTTATAACGCGACAAAATTATCCACGCAATTGGAATAAATTTTACTTTGAAATTTTTTTATCTCGAAAATGCATTTAATATACTTGTTTTATTTTGATATATTTTTTTTATTTACATATTTATGTATCTTTGGACATTTGCCGTGCCCTTTGAATTTAATTTAAAGTTATATAGCTAGTTCTGAGGTTTTTCTACTTCTTTTTCCTCACTTTTTACTAGGTAAGTTAAAAAATTAAACGCTTATTAGGCTTGGAACTATACCTTTTATTCGTTTTAAAAATATCTCTTTGGCATTTCTAAACTTAACTAACCTGTACTTAACAAATTAAAAACTTAACGAAATATTTTTAGTTGAATTACAAAAATTTATTTATATTTTTTCTTTTTTTCTCTTGAAAATAAAAAAAATAAATAAATTAAACCCACCTTTATTTTTTAACATTCATTTTAGTTTTCTCCAAAACAGAGTTTGCGGCCAATTAAGCTTTTTTCCACAAACACAAAGCCCCAAACAGAACAACTTACTACTAACTTTCCATGCAACCTTGAACTCAACTTGTATTTGCCACTGTTTGTTGTTGTAACAGTAATGGCTTCCTTTGTGTCTATTTTTTAAGCACTTGGGAAGTTAAATGGGATTTAAAAGTTATGTTAAGTATGGGAGTGCATAAAATATTAAACGAATTACTTTTAGAATTTTCAGTCTGATTGTTACATTCACAATAGTTTTTGAGTGAGAACCTTAGATATTTTGACAATGACATCATGACGCGTCCGAACTGATAAAGTTAATAATTTTAATTAAAGAAAACATGAGAAAATTTGAAGTGTGAGAAAATTTTTAAAGGAACAAAATCAACTGAATGACCTAAAATAGAAATTTTGTACAATGGTAAATACATACATACTCGTACAAAGAAAATATCTATACGTGTGTAGTATGTATTTCACAATTGCTATTTAGTTGGTTTAAGTTTTTCCTTTCGTTGAAGATTTACATAATAAAATTTAATGACCTCAGACAATTTTTGTTGTTATTGCGAATTTTACCAACAAAATTAAAAAGGGACTTAAACTCATGTCAGAAAAAAATAAATCGACTACTAAATTAGTTACAAACACGCAAGGATTTATTGCCGCCACTGGGGTTTATTATAAAATACAACATAGGAAAAACACACATAAACACCAAAAAGTGGTAATATTGTTTTTAACTCTTTTTTTTTAATTTAAGTGGAAGAAAAATTATAGTTTGTAAAACTTTTTTTAATTGCTTTTTAATATTTACAAAAGTGAAGGTTATTTTTAACATGTGATTGAAGCTTTTGACTAATATTTTTTTATGAGTGTTTTAATTTCCCTCCCATTTTTGGAAAAGTTAAAAAAGAGCACAAAAAAGGGTCAAATGTTCAATTTAAGATGATTACAAGTTTTATATGACCTTCTGAACTTAATACCCGTATTATTTTCAATTTCATTTTTTCTTTGTTCTTCAATCTTTATAATATTAAATTTCTTCTAATGATTTATTTAAATTGTCTAAAAAAAGTGAATTCAATTTTATTAAATAACAATAAGTTGCAAGCGCATACATACGATGTATTGCATGTATGAATGCCTGATTGTTAACACCCAATTTACTTTCATCAAAAGCGCATTCTTTTCTAATTGTACACTTTTTTCAAAAATAATAAATGTAATGAATTTAACGAAATTTTTTAAACAAAAACAGCTTAAAGCGTTTTAGAAGGAAAAAAAATATCAGTTTTAAAAGAAAATCATTTACACTGTAAAATTGGTAAAAAAAAAACTGTATTTAAGACTTATACCATGTTAACACATATACCTTAATTGCGTAATTAGGGCATTTATGCAATCAAGGCCTTCATTGAGCTCAATTTACCATACTGAATTTAATGAATAAATTTAGCAACCAGTAGTAAATTGCTTCACTAAATAAGTTAAACTCGAAGTGCAACCCTGCCGATTTAATAAAAACTGTGTTCAGTTAGTATAAAAGCTTGAAAGCTTTGAATAGGTATGCCACGGTAGAATAATAAGGTGACCTCGTCCCTACAACAACAACTTTATGTAAAAATTTAGCATATATTTTGTTTTTGATTAACTCTAGCTAAGTTGGCAAAAATGTTGCTATTACGGTATACACAACCTAATATAATTAAAAATATTTGCCAATCTAAGCTAGAAAACATTTGGCGTAAATAAGTCAGGTAGGAGCAACTGATCGGCTGACTGTTACCTTAAAAATTAAAATAATATTTTTTTAGCTCTCATATGCTTACTGAGTAATCCTAATTACTATTGTGTAAACAGAAAACTTAACTGCTCAATATACTTTAAATTGTTTCAATTTATGATGTATGCAGTGTTGCCACCTTATGTGTAATTACACATTTCATGTGTAGCCCATGTGTAACTGGTTGCATGTGTAACTCATGTGTAATTTAAAACTATCGGTTTTGAGCGCTATTTTTTTTAAGCACAATATAAACATAATGTACTTTGATTTTTTTACATTTAAATTACTATAAAAAATACTAGATATGCATTTTTTGTTTTTGACCGTGATTTTTATAAACAATGAACCGTTAAAAATAAAAAAATTTAAATCGTTATTTTTTAAACAAAAAAGCTCATTATTGTTTAATTCGTAGTTTCATGTGTAATTTTGGCATGATCCATGTGTAATTTAATAATTTGTTAGTGGCAACACTGGATGTATGTTTGAACATGGTATAAGCAAAGTAGTTTCATTAAGTTTTCTAAGAGTTTAAAGCTACCAAATCACTTTGAAATACAAAAAATGTATGTTAATCAGGACTAATTTTTACAGAAGAAAGTTTCGTTAAGTTTTTAAAAAGTTTCAAAGTGACAATTTGGCTTTTTTTTTAATAACAAAAACATTATTATTCAAAAGCTTTATTTAAAAATAATGTTTCGTCAATTTTTTTGAATTCTTTAATTTTTAAAAATAAAAATAACTTTAAGGAGTACTTTAAAAATCGAACTATTTTAAATCGAAAGTGGCTTCTAAAGAGAAAAGCACAGTTTCGTTAAGTTTTCTCAACGGCAAAAAATATTTTTTTTATTAAAATTTAAAAAGTTATTTACTTAACTCAAAAAAATTTATTTTTACCATGATAAAGTTTCGTTAAGCTGTTTAAATTAACAATAAAAAATAAGCAAAATAAGATATATTTTTCGTTAAATTTTTTATTTTAAATTTATTGGATTTTTTTGGCATTTTAAGCTTAACTACTTAAGTAGTAAATTTTAAAAAAGTATACACAGAAAGAAAACCCGCTTTCTAAAATCAAGAATTTTATTCTTGAATTTATCCAAAATCTTTTTTGAAATTTTTAAGTACGATCCGTACTTACTTTTTTTTAAATCAAGCTTATTCGGATTGCTTCAACAAATCAAGCAGAAAAAGGCTTATTGTTTTAATATATTATTTTACATTTGAAAACAAAGTGTCTCGGTGGTCTAGAGGTAACGCGCTTGTGCTGCAGCGCAGAAAATACTTGGTTCGAATCTCAGCTTCGGTAAGTAAAAAAAATTACATTTTTAAATTGTAAAATTTTAAGTGTGTGTCTATAAAATAAAATATAAGATTCTTCTTCTTTAATAAAGCTCCATAAGTCAAAAAAATTTCATTTCATTTTCGAATTAATCCCGTTTACGACTCAAATCAATCTTTTTCAAGCTTACATCAAGTACGGTTCCGAACTTAAATCAATCCTTTTTTGGCTTAATTGTGGCTTAAAGTAAGAAATTCGTACTTGAAAAATTTTACTTGGAGTAAGAAATTTCGTACTTGATTTAAGAAAAACCGTACTCACCGTACTTTTGACACCGCTATGGCTTGATTTAAGTAAAGTTTACTTAATTTATTCTTTGGGTGTACAGTTGGCAATATTTAGTAAACTGTGAAATTTTTGCTTTGAAACAAAGTTTAGGCTTAATATTTTCCAAATAATTGAGGATACTGAAAAATGATAAATATATCACTTAAATATATAATTTATTCTTTACTCCATTTTTTTTTTTCTTTTTTGATAAGCTTGGCTGCAAATCAGCATTTTTTTCCCCTGTTTTAAATTCCACTTGCGTTTAAACTATTTTTAGAAAAACCCCTAAAGTCTTCTTCAATTTACAAACTATATTTTTGTATTAATTACATTTAATATTAGCATCTCTTCTTCTTATCGTCTGCTATTAATTGAACTTAAACTTGAACTTAAGCTGAACTAGAAAACAAGCAAAAACATTTAAAAAACTTTAATGAAATAACAGAAATGTATGTATTTTTTTAAATATTTGCAATACAATTAGACTTTTTTTTTCCTAAGAGTTCCCTCCGAAAACACATTTTTTGGGCAAGGGCATATGACCAATATTATTCCCCCACGTTTTCTATGTAATTCGTACTTTATTTATATAAGCAAAAACAAAACGATTTTAGGTTCAGAAAAATATAACTGCGCAAAAATTATATTAAAAAAATTATTAATAATGAATGTAATGCTTGGTTTATTTTCTTAACAAACCTTTTTTTCTATTTGGATTCATTTATTTATACAAATTAAACGAGTTTTGAATTTCTAAACATAAACAAATAATATAAATTTTTTTTCTAATGTGATATATTTCACATTTTAAGGCATATCGTAAAATACTAATTAAAATCGCTTAAGCGACTTAAATGTGGAATGTGTTAATATGCATATGTACCTACATACATATTAACATACATGCATATAAATTAAAATTATTTATAAATATTGAAATAAATGCTATAAATAGTTTAAAAAAATGTGCTATGAGTGTCTATTCCTTAACTCACAATAGTACCACTAAAAGCTTTTTGTTCATAGTTTTTGTATTTAATTTATAAATAAAAAATTTTATCTGCTTTTTGAAAAAATTTAAAAATTCTAAACCAAATAAAAAAAATTTAACTTAAACATTCCTTAAACTTTGCTTAAGTAAACTAAAAGTTTAAAATTTTTTTTATTTAAAACAGCAAAACTTAAAATGACAAGCCGTAAAAAAGTTTAGAAATTCTTCAAACACAAAAGTAGTCATTGCGTTCATTCATATTTCCTAGACGTTTTCGAGGTTTCTATGGCTCATTTATGGAATGTAACGTCAAATTTTTGTTTTATATATATGTATAAGTATTTTAATGTTTTAAAAAATAAACAAACAAAATGCCAAAATATTTACTTTCAAACAACCACAAGTTTAATGCTATACATAAATTGTTTTGCAATACATATTTATCTAAATATTTTTGACACTGTAAATTTGAAGAAATAAATTAAAATAAAAACATTCCAGTTTTCTTACAGAAAATGTAAACAAAAATTACTAAAATCAAAACTTTTTCAAACAATAAGAATGTTTTGGAAATATAATAACAGAAAATATCTTTTTAACTTGTGGCGTACGTTCCCCCAAATACAATCATGTTGTGAAGAAAGAGTTTACTGGCAACATTAAAAAAAAAAAGTGACGCTAGATAATTTTCAGTGTGGCCATATTAGCTTTTTTGGAGCTAAATTTAGCTTTATTTTTCTTCATTTAGCCCGAAATATTTACATTTAGCCTTTAGCTTTTTTTTTAGCTTTTTTCGAAATTGGATTCAGCTTTTTTAGTAGTTTTTGAAGCTAGATAAAAGGTCAAAAATTTGTCGTATTATATTTTTTGGTATTTATCTCAATTATATTGAAAGGTATCAAGCTCAAAATTTTCTTCGAATTTACATTACAGTTTTCGAACCATTGTTTTGTTTAATAATTTACTTCTAGCGACATTTAAAAAACGTGAAACAGCACAAAATTTCAATAAAACAAAGAAATAAGGAAGGTATGGTATTACAAAAAAAAACGTAAGAATTTGTTTTTCAAAACAAATACTTTTAAATGCGGCAATTTTAAAGAAAAAATCCAGATGCGACACAAACATTTGTTCCGTCTTTTGGTTAAATTAAAAAATGTTTTCATGTATTGCTCAAAAATGTAAAACACTTATGTGTTTCGTTGAAACAAATTATTATATTAATATTTTTATTTAATAAGAATTTTAAAGTTTATTTTTTTTAAAAAAATCAAATCAAACAGGACCGAAATAATTTTTCAAGAAAAAAGCAGGCACAATAAAACATAGTAGGGTCAAGTAAAGCTCATCATTTTGATGGTATTAAACTATATTTGTTGAAAATCATGTTCTTTGTAAATTTAGTTTTTTTTAGCAGGACGGTCATTTTTTAATTTAAATAAAAACGTTATAATAATAATATTTTTTATTTTTTCATTTTTACAGTCATTGGTTTAAAATACATATTTAGACACACATGTACAAATAAAAATATTTTTAAAAATGCTTTCTTACAATGCAACTTTTTTACATTAAAGACTATCTTTTTTTCTTTTCTTGAACAAAATTTACATGAATAAAGGCATTTTTCACGATGTATATATATGTACTTATGTAACTTGAATGAAAATTTTCGATTTTTAACGAACTGTGTAGAAATGTAGTCTCTTTATACTCGTTTTGTCAACAAACAAAAATTTCATTGAAGGAATATTAAAAAAATTGCATCGTGTAAATGTAATCTTATTGTTTCGATTTTTTTATTGTTTTCATGTGCTTGTAGTTATGAAAAAAGTTTGTAAATAAATTACTTACTTTACCGTGTTTTTGTAAAAAAATGAACGAACAAAGTGTGTTGAGTATTTATATATATCTAAAACAAATTTTCGTTTTTTGTTTTTTTTAATACATATCTTACAAATTAGTTTTTTTTACCAAAACTTGCTGCCTGCTTCTAAAAACTTTTTAAAAAAGCTCTTGTACATGCATATTTATATGAACACATACATATTATTTTTCTTCTTACTGAAGGTATGGGTCTACCAAATTTTCGTAAATAAAACTAAAATTTTAAAAACAAATTTTCTTTTTGAATATTTTTAGCACAAAAACGTTTCGTTCCTATTATGAGAAATGCCTAAATAACAAAGAAATTTTTTAAAAAACGAATAAAAAAATGTAGCTTTATTTTTTGGCTTTAAGTTTTTGTTTTTAGCACTTTTTAGCTGTTTTTTAAACGTGATTTAGCTTGAACTTTACTTGAAAATCTGGTCACACTGATAATTTTAGCTTCATTAAAATATTTTGCCCAAAAAGCGTAACCACTAAAAATAAAAGTTTTAAACTCATTTATTTCTTGGGATATATATGTATCTTTAAAATTGTAAATACATATAAAGCACAATAACGACGAAAAACTAACAGCAGATTAACTTGTTTAATGTTCAAGCAAAGAAAGCTGACGGTGTGGCCATATAAAAAATATACCACCGAAACAAAACACCATTTAAAAGAATTTTTATAATAAACTACTGGGACCAAATCGTCGCATTCGATTCGAATCGAAATTTTAAAATTCTTATTAGAATTCCTATACTTAAAGCATTGACAACTCGAACGATCGAGTGAAATTTCGATTCGAATCCAATGCGACGATTTGGCCCCTGTTTTGTATATTTATTTTAAATATTACAAAACAAAAAAAAATCAAAATGTTCAAGTAAAAATAACCTTGATTACTGAAATACTTAAAAACTAAAATCGGATATGGCAACATTGCACTGATTGGTCGTTCGCCGGCGTATGAAATAGAAATTAATTGATTTATTAATTTGCAGCGTACGACAAATTTTGAAGCACAGCATCGTTGTTGTGCGCATTTTTATATAACCAAATTTGTTTTATTTATGGCAACGAATATTCGCGGCAAAAATATCGACGTACGTCTGTGTTGTGTTCCTTGCCCAAAACGATCACTTAATCGGCTTGTCAAAATAGCATATAAAACCTTAACGATATTCTTTTTATTGTATAAAACTGACCCCTACAAACTAACAACCTCTCTTGTTTTGCTTATTTCCCACTTTTATAGTTCTTAATTGTACTTGTAGGATCATAACCAAGGCGAATTCATTGACCGGGTGGTGTTACGAGCACAGCTGATCTACTTTTTTCTTACATAAATCAAGGCTGGGTTGTCAAATTTGCTTATGTTTACATATCTTTTTTGACCCACCAGCCAACGAAAATTCCAACAAAAACGAAAATTTTTTCGCCGCGAATAAGTTGTTGAAAAATCACCACTACGTGATAAATTAATTCGCTTTGATCATAGTGTAACTAAAGGAGGGTCGAGAAGAAGACCTTTAAAAAGACCTCAAGCCTCGCATGACATGTACTAAGCTAGTGATCGGCTTATCGTGCGTTCTTTGCTATGGCATTTTTCGGGTTCTAAACAAAAGGCCCAGCCCCGTTCTTTTCTCCACGTCAAAGCCATCCGTGTAACAACTCTTTTTTTTTGGCACATCTTCCCCAAAATCTTATTTAACCAGGCTTGTTATCAGTTTAGTACAGTTAGCTTTGACTTAAACTTGAGTAAACGGGCGGACAGTTCTACTGACTGCGTATAACACTATAAACTGTGCAAAATGTATTATTAGTTAGTAATTAAGCCTCTCTCATTCTATTTTCCCGTTGCCTGCTGCATGTAATAAACTTAAACTTAAAATATTTTATAATCACCACCTTTCATTTGGCTTAACCAAAATTCTGATTTAAATATGGCAGCACTAGTCCAATCATTTTACACATAACAGGTACAACCGATATTGTAAAAATAAATACGGCTAATTTTAATATATAAGAGCCCTACTTTGAAAAAAGCAGGTAATGTGAGCTTCTCTCTAGAACGGTAATGGTAAACCGACTCTGATTTAATCATTATAAATAAAGTTGTTATAATAACGTTAAAACGTTGCACACATCATAACAAGGGCATAATATCCATTTACTACCTACTTATTTGCCGCATAGAAACAAGAAAAACGATTAAAAATGTTTGATTTAATTTTTTGACACACTTGTAAGAACGCTTCCCTTTTTTAACAAAAGTATAAAGAGACGTTTGGCATTTTTATTGATATTTAACCAAGGAAAGACAAAAAGTGTTTGTGCCCCAATTGAATATTTTGAACACTAATTAGGTGTCTTCCTTTTAAGTGCGGCAAAAAATGTATTTTTTTTGTGCATACTAACAAATTTTTTTTTTAAAGCAATTGTTATTTTTATGTTGATTGGCATTTATTTAATCCAAAATTTATAATAGAGCTGCAAAACATTCGATAGTCGGCCCATTCGATAGTTAAAAAAATTTAAGGTGAAACTATCGACAGTATCGATACTATAGAATTTTTAAAATACTGTTCAAGGTCTACCGTTTGTTTGATCAATACAAGATTCCTTCTTTTAACGGATTTGACATCAAGTTTTCCAATAATCACATTAAATGTTATATAATATTGTAAATTATATAATTTTTGTTTGTTATTTTTCCACAGAGCAAAGGTGACTGCCTGTAAGTTGCGTCTTAGCCGCCGGAAATATTCTGACATCAAAAATGGGCTATAAATTTGTATTTTTATATGTAAAGTTGACGTCGGCTATATCTTTCGACCTAGCATGTATGTTTTACCGAAAGTTTATTTTTTCGATAGTTTCACTTTTGAAAAAAAAGCATCGACAGTCCATAAAAATCAAAACTATCGATAGTACTATCGATTGTTTTGGAGCTCTACTTTATAATCAAGCAATTTAAATGCAAAATTTTAGTTAAACAAAAAGTTTAAAGTTCGATATCTTCAAAAATATTTGGAACAACAAAAAATGGAATAAGCACATTGATAATGATCATAAACATTTATCCATATAATCAGTTCCTTACTGATTTTTTTGGACGCCGTGTGGCAAACAAGCTTTTACAATTTAGTTATTAAAGTCACTTTAAATATAAAAATTAAATGTTTGAATTATTTAAAAAATTTATTTTTTGAAAGTCCTTTATATACATACATACATATGTATGTACATAATCTCATTGGAAAAGTTTAAAGAGCTATTTTAAAAAGATTTTTTTCAAAAACGTATTTGTTTATAAATACATATATTCAAACACATTTTTTTCTTAACGCATTTAAATTTAAGATGTTTTCCACTCTATTTATTTAAATTGTATAATATGACGACATAATAACAATATCAATTTTCTAAAATGTGCCACCACTGCTAGTGTAATTTATTGAGTTAAACCACCACCTTTTGCCCCTCACGTTTAATAATAAAAATAACACAAAGATGATTCACACTTTTATTACAATTTACTCTTAAAGTATTAGCGTGCTTATTTGTGTTTTTGTTATTTTTTGTTTTAACAACTTTTTAAAAAATTTTTTTTTTGTTTTGTTTCATATCAGCATCAAGACGTCAAAATAACAACAAAAACAGCTATTCATTTACTACAATTTTGACAGTTATTTTTTTAACAAACAGTAGAAAAATAACGAGTGTAAATTATATCTAATTTATACTGCGCATTATTACATGCATACATACATACATACATATAATAATTTTATTACACATACATACATACAATTTTTAAGTTTAAGTAAATATTTTTAAATAAATATTTTTATTCAAATTTTTTTAGCCAAAAACGTTTATATTATTACACAGTGTGTTGTTGGTTTCAATACAATTAAAGAAGATTAAAGAGCCGGCTACCTGGTTAGACATGAAAACTAAAGATTTATGTACTGTTTTTGGAAGCCGAGTAGTGATCGTGACGAATTATGTGTACATATTTTGTTTTTGTTTACAATAACAACATACGTATAATTCATCCCAAGACGATCACTAATCGTCTTCAACAAACAGCACATTATTACTCTGAATAAATCGTTTAAATAAAACAAAGTATTAAACACAAAAAAGTACTATTATTGTAAAAAAGCAAAATTTGTGAGATTTTTTAAATAATCAAAAATATGTAACTTTTTATATGTATGTAAATTTAAAATGTGCCAAAAATTGAAAAAATAATTTTTAACCTTCGAACTTATTTTAAGCAAATGTCCAAGGCGAATTGATTACAAGGTGAGGGGATTTTACAACAACTAATTTGCGGCGAAGAAAATTTTCGTTTTTGTTGTGATTTTCGGTGGCTGATGTGTCGAACAAGATATGTAAACATAAACAAATTTGACAACCCAGCCTCGCTTTATGCAAGAAAAAAGTAGATCAGCTGTGCTTGTAACACCACCTGATCAATGAATTCGCCTTGACGTCATTAATTTCCAATTTTAAGACTTACATACAATCTAAAAATAGAAAAAAAAAGAAATCAAAAATAAGAAAAAAGTACTTTTTGTTCAACTTAGTTCTTTCTTTTGCATTTCCATACTCATAATTTAAAAAAATGCTAAAAAGTACCTAAAGTACCGAATTTTAATATATACCTTTTTTAACCCCTAGTGATGCAAAACTTCAAAAAGGTACCAAAAAACGCATTTACATTTTTTTAAGGACAGTTGAACGCAATTAAAATTATCTTTTGATATACATATGTATATTGATTCAGAAGTTTTAACTGAACTGTCGACGATAGGCAGAGCGGCTAACTGGCTACAGCAGAAATATCGGGATCTTCACCGACAGCCGTGCCGCCATCAGGTACTTAGGCTAATCTAATTTAATGTATTTTTCTCCTCCTGTCTTTCTCTTTCCAAGGTATCACAAAGGGATCGAAGAAACGGACCCAAGTGGACTGCACCACATTTTTTCACCATTTCCGCAGCCGCATGCTCCACCTTACCTATTTTTTTTGCTTTTAAATGCTGCTATTAAACAGATAAAGCAGATAGAACTAAACAATTAAAAAAAAATATTTTTTAACAAAGAAAATATTTATTTCCATCCCTGGCACTGCAATTACATGCTTTGAGTTTGTGGCTTATACTAAGGACGCTATTAATATAATATTATATTCAGAAACGTAAGTATGTACATATTTAAATTATACCCTTTACTGTTCGTCATTCCATTTGTAATCTCTTTTTTATGCATTTGCGACCCCATAAAGTATATACATATATTCTGGATCCTTAAAGGTAGGGAAGTCAATAAAATTGTTCAAATGATGTAGTTTTCTTGTTTCGAAAACTGTGATAGCTATGAACTTTAAGCCCACCACAAATATGTAACTATAAAATTGACGGTTCGAAAACAACTTGCCTAGATCGAGGACTGGGTAAACAAAAAGACCAATGTGAAGGGTATAATAAATTCGGCACAGCCGAATAAAGCGCTCTTACTTTATTTTTTTTTCTATACGCAAAAAAACCTTAAGATTCAATTTATATTATTGTTAATTTTTTTATAATTATTTGTTTATATTAATGTATGTAAGTATGTATACAATCTATTAATACGATTCACAGAAGTATAAAACACAACCATGTGCATGCATACTCACTACAATTCTTTGAAAATATCAAAGTATTTGCAATTTTTAAATAAAATATTTAATGTAAATATTTATTTTCAAAATATTTTTGATAAATCTATGCAGAACTTAAAATGGAATTAAAATAATTTTAATTTGTAAACTTGAAAACAAATTTTCATCATCTTACGAATCATGCATAAATTTAGAAAAGTATTCATTTCCTAAGTCTTTTCTGTGTGTGTGTGTGTTATATGTACTTTAAAACCTAAGATGGAAGGGAATTCTATTGTTAGCATTAATTTTAAATATGTTTTAGATTGACGCTAATCTATATTAATTAAAGCATTTCCTTTTTGTCGAAGTGCTTAAGCAAACAAATACACAAGTACATGCCTTGCACTTGCAGCTCTTTAGTTCCCTTTACTTGTTGTATGTGTGTGCCTTAATATTTGTTGTTCTTCATTTTTGCAGTGGGTTTGTTTTCTTTACGCATACAAACATACATATATACATATGTATGTTTTAATCTAATTTATAGCATTCAAGTAGTTTTTGCAGTTGTTGTCAAGTGTAAGTGGCCATTGTGCAGCTTAATTCGGCTTATTATTCAATTATTTATTTATTACTCTCCTACGACTTTTTTTGCTTGTAATTTTTTGAATCTACCAAAAGAATGCTATAGAGTTTTATTTCTGGGACAAAAGTGCATTAAACTTTTGTTCGTTTTGCATTTTTTTTATAAAGAAGAAATGTTCATGCATTCACAATATGCAGTTGTTGTACAAACATCTGGTTTTGCAAAGAAAAAAAATTTGACTTTTTCAACAGATTTAAATTTTTTAATAGCAAATTCAAAATATAACATATGTACACACATACTTACATATGTATGTACATATGCACATATGTATGTGCATTTAGGCCACCTAGAAAAATAATGAGGTACAAATTATTATCCAGCAGCGAGGATTTTTATTTTTTTATTTATTCGTTTCGTTTTTATAAAAATTTTTTTGTTATTATACCTTTTAGTTTAACATTTAACTTTCGCTTTTATTAGATTTTATTCAATAGAGAAAGACGAAATTTAAAGGAAGGTCCTACACGAATCTGTGATACCCTCTTCTCTAGAATGCCAGACTATATTATCTATACTATATACATAGTTTTACACTATTAGGACAGTTTAATTGACGTTTGAGCAGAAAAGTATAAAAGTAATAAACACTGAAGAGACACCATGACAGATGAGCAGCTTTAACAATTTAAATTTAAATAATTTACCAGGTGGCCGCAAGACGGAATGACTCTTTTGACTATCTTACTTTTTCTTTTTAAATATGAAGTTTGACACTAAAATAGCAATACTTTTCCAATTGATATGTCATGTCAAACTTCATATATAAAAAAAGAAAAAAGTAAGATAATCAAAAAAATCTGTACCAAATTGCGGCCATAATAAAAAAATTTTGGGGTAGCACCTCCCATACAGCAGAAATAAAATGTATGACGTATATTTCGAACGGTTCGCTTATAGTCTCAAATGACATCTAGTGGTTATACCTTTAAGGATATAAAAGATCCCTAAGATAGATGTTGCGGTGACACCGCCTTATTGATCAAATCGAGAATAAAGAAATTTTCCAGGGCCCCACAATTTCATTACTTTGTTGTCTGCCCCGATGTTCTATAACGAAAGATCAGCACAACAGTTTTTATAAATCGTTAGGTCCCCGCTTTAATGCTGCTTTAACGCTAAGCATACGTATTGGGGCTGCCGCCTTATAAGCCCTAGAGGTCGCATTTTGTATGATTCCGTTTCTGAAATTGGACTAAATGTAATTTGATCTGGACAGGCAACCTACTGGCCAACAGCCCAAAATAAAATTCCAGATGATATTGACTTCGGTGTAACAAAAGGTTTACCCCCGGAGCTTTTTTAAGTTAAAGCCTCGTTTGATCCATGTTCAGACCACTCGTCTAAAAAGTCACTATTTATCGTTCACACTAAATTGTAACTAGTGGTGTTCTCTTGTCTAAAAGAGTAAATTAGCTCAAATATAAAAAATATATCAGCAATCATTACTCGCAAAACGGAATGGTAAAAAGCCTGGACGTCATTGATGACTGTCTTAGTAAGCTTAATGACTATATGGAAAAAGACGCTAAGCATGTGTCTTCCATATAACGCCAAACTAGGTACCACAAGGTTTTTTTTACAAGTGTGGAACTGCTTTTATCTAAGAAAAGAAAAGCCCGTAGAGAAGGCAAAATCACCCCAACTTCAAGCTTAGTAAAAGGAACCCACAAACCATTTTAGAAATTTGCTGCAGGAACATAGAACAGCATTAGACAAATTATTCTCTTGGGCGATCAGTCAAAGGTCTGAGAGGATCCTGAGTTAAAAGTAACGAAGAAAAATTTTATGCTTTTGCAAATCATTTAAAGAACGTATTGACTTCCAATACATGTTCTGGTATGAATGAATTACCGCCTGTTGTTGCTAATATTTTAAACTATGTGAACAACAATTTTAAGAAGCTGGAAACATACCCAAATCTGTTCACTCGAATCTCTTGCAACTTAGCGTACACTTTTGTTTGAAGAGGAAGGATACTGTTGCCCTTAGATGAAACCACCGTTATTGAATAACTTTATTTTAAGAATATAAATTATTTAGTTTTAAGATTTGAATACGTATTCACAACCTCCCATATCCCAACCTTTATTTAGGCCTAAATGAAGAGGATCATGATGATTATCATGAACCACTTTCATATCAATTGACCTATTAAAGCAGAGTCATCAGGTTGGGGAAGGGGATCGTATTACCTTCCACACAACTAATATAGATTCTTAGACATTCTTTGAGATAAGATAAGCGAAGATGCCTCTGGAGGACGAACACTAATCGTATTTTACATGTTCACAACACGAAGAGAGCAAAACAAAAGAAAAGCACCGACAACGCAGGTTGATTTTTCATTTTTTTGTAAGACATTGCATAAAGTGAAAAAAGCACCCACTCATATTCTCATACATCTTGTCTTGTTGGGCATCGCTGCTTTTAAGTTTGTATGATTACTTCCTAGCTTTTGTCATAATCAAAGTAGGCCGAGTGAATTGTTTGTTTATGTATGAAAACTTTAAAATAATTTTAAGAATTTCTTTTTTTTTTTTTTGCATTAACATTTGTATATACTATTTTCAAATTATAAATTTTTTTTATTTAATTTCACCTTTTAACTAGAAATATATTTTTTTAATTTAAGCACAATACTGATTTCGTTAAGTCTATTAGAATTAATGAATGTGTCAGCGTACAAAACCAAAAGGTATGAATGACATCCGTCCTCCATAAATTAACTAGAAATGATGTAGGGACTTTATGCACAACAATATCCGCTTGTGTTTACACCATAAAATTTAACGGTCAATGTTTATTTTTAAATACATATGTATGTACAAACATACATATTCATACGTTGATGTGTTTATTTATTGGCCTTAACATACGCTATTTGCATACGCTACTCTATCATTATGTTTAAGGTGTCTAAAATGTGCAGACATTTTTTTAATACAAAAATAAAATACGTATGTATGTATGATTGTATGTGCATACATTTCAATAAAGGCAACGTTATAATTAAAGTTCATTAATTTTTAACGTCGAAAATCGAAGAAAAACTAAATTTAGACAAAACTTTCTTTTTTAATGCGGAAGTTTTTGATTTAAACCAAAGACAGCATTTATGTAGTATGCTGGCAGACAGACAGTACGCAACAAAATTTTTTGAAAGAAAATTTCCCAGTTCACAATTTTTTGTATTTAATTTAAGTCGCTTTTTTCTACAATAGTGTACAAATAGTGTATGACGTTACTATAGAAATGTTTGCTTAAAAAAAATTAGGCACAAAATAAACCCTACAATAATGAATCATAGAAATGTTTTCACTTGTCACTTAAAAAAATTGCATTTTCCATTTCTGTTTGTTAAAAAAAATTATGAACGTGATATCAATTTAAGCTGAATGTTAAAGAATGAGCGTGAGTTTGTAGGGAAACAACAGGGTGCTTACAGAGGTTATAGTTTAATTTTTTAAAGCAAAATTATATTGTGAATTGGGTAAATATATTTGTGTATAAGCACTTTTAGAAATTTTTATATGTATTTTTGGATTTTCAAAATAGTTTATAAATTAGTCAACATAAAACCAAAGAATGATGTTGCCAAAGACATAAAATTCCTGAGGAATTAAAAACTATTTAGTATAAATGAACTTGTAATAGTTTTGAAAATTTTTTTTTCAATTTCAAAATAAAACTTTTTCATTGCCAAATATTTTTTTAAAAATATTTTAAATTAAATACAGGGTGTCCGCCGTTAGGGTATGTATACTACTTTGTTTTCCCGCCATTTTGGTAAACATTAGTCTTGACAGTTTATATTTGGCAGTCGTGAAGAAGAGACTTGGCAAATTTATTATGAAAAAATATTAGGTAAGCCAACGTGTTTTAATCGTGAATGATTTCGAAATAAGAGGGACTGTAGCTGATAGTCTCAAGCATGGACCACAACGTACTGCAAGATCGGCTAAAAACATTACTGATGCTCAAGAAAGTGTTCAAAACAATCCACCAACCTCAATTCGAAGCAGTGCTCTGGATCTTTGTTTTCAAAGAACAACTTTGGCCACAATTTTGCACAAGGATTTGCATTTTTTTTCATTTAAGATTTCCTGAAACAAGAGCTTCTTTCAGAAGACCATTCACGCCGCCATACTTATGCCAACAGGATGTTACAGATCGCCACGACAAACCCAATTTTCGTCAAAAAAATTATAATGAGTGACGACGCATATTTTCATTTGAATTAATATGTGAAATCGGTTCTGGTCAATGAAAACCCTTCAAATTATTCATTAGTCACCTTTGCATCCATTAAAAGTGACAGTCTGGTGTGCAATTTGGCCGGGAAGAATCATTGGACATACTTTTTTGAAACTGAAAATGGCATAACGGTAACTGTCAATTGGGAGCGATATACATAGTGTTATGATTAAACAATTTTTAATGCCACAACTGCATACTTTGGGCTTGGTTAACATGTGGTATCAACAAGACGGTGCCGCATCGCACACAAATAACTGCAAGAGCCCTTTCCACAGCAAGTTATTTCAAGAAATAGTAATGTTGATTGGCCTCCAAGGGTGACTGATTGGACAGATTTAACTGCTGGGGACTTCTTTTTGTGGAGATATTTGAAAAGCAAAGGTTATGCAAACAACCAAGTAACGCTGGAGCAACTCAAACAAAATATTCGTGATAAAATTAATGAAATACCGCGTGAAATGTGTGAGAATGTAATGAAAAATGTGCTCAAAAGCGCTCGTATTAGTGAGGCTCACAGAGGCGGACATTTATCTTATATAGTGTTTCATACATAATTGCCGACATTAAATAAAACATTTATCGATATAAGATCCATTCTTCTTCATTTAATCCAGAATTTTAAACAAACAAAGTAGTATAACTTGCCGGCGGACACCCTGTATTAATATAAATTAGTTTTGTATAGTAATATTACCACATTATTTAAACTAACTTAAATAAAAACTGATAAAAATATAGAAAAAAAATAATTTTCTTGAACTTATAATAATAGTATTTTAAACATCTAAGGAAATTTTGGAGAGTTTAAGGGTTTTTAAAAACGTTTGTTAAACGATTAACAAATTTTGTTTAGCTGGAATTTTAATGACAATAATTTGGTAATAAATATAAATTCTTGATCAAAAATTTCTAAGAACTAAAAGAAAAACTTTTGCAACAAAATGCTAAAAGAATTAAAGTCGTGCTTAAGAAAAATATTGCAGTATTTCTAAGCTAAAATCGTGTTTTTGATTAAAGTTTAAAGAAATAGATAGAGAAGTTAGATGTACTTACATTTAGATTTGTCTGCGTGTATATCAAATATAAAAATTATTAGCAGAAAGTAGAAGAGGAAGAAAATACTTAATAAATAGAAAATTAGTGGTAGATATGTAATGTATATTAAATATTGTTATCAAAAACCTTCTTTTGTTTTTTTTTAAGTCTCAAAGCGAAATATCAAACTTTTCCCCCGATTACACCATACAAGTTTTAATGCAGCAAGTCATAATAAGGAAAGAGAAAGTAGTTTTGCGATTATTCACAGTGTGGCTTAAATAATACATAATCTTTCAAATTACAACTTTTAAAACAAGTAAAGGTTTATCTTGTTCACCCAGTCTTTAACAAGGCGAGTTTAAATTTTTCGATCGAGACGTTACTCTCTTAAAATTACTAATATAAGCACTGCATGTTGATAAGTACAAGGTGGGCAAAAAGAAATCAAATTGGAATATGCTCTTATTTTTGCAAATGACGGCCAATGTCAAATCTGTTTTGACATTTGTGAACTAGACAGATGTAGAATACAAGTGAACAAGCTGTGGAGCGATACTCTCCCCAGGAACGCGAAATAATCGTGTATATTTGTTTGCGTAACAATTCGTCTGGGATGTTGGCGCGGCGCGAATTCCGTCGCCGATTCCCCGGTCGTCCGGCACTAAAACACTGCGCCGTTTGGTCACCAATCCTAAAGAGTATGGGACCACACGAGACGCTGCCAAGAGTGGCCGGCGCAGAGCGCCCGTTCTGCCGAGAATATCGCTGCTGTTGGCAAGGATGTCGAGCTGTCGCCAGAAACATCGACCAGACGACGTGCCTCGCAGTTAGCAATCAGCCGGTCCTCCCTACAAAGTCCACTCCGTGCATCAGCTTCTGCCTGTCGACATACGTGTAGCCTACGCTTAAGCCATTCTGAACCTCGAGGCTGAAGTGGACGATTTTCGACCAAAATCATAATGAGTGATTAGGCTCATTTCTACCTCAGCGGGTTCGTGAACAATCAGAACTATCGCTTCTGGGGCACCGATTATCTACGAGTAAAGCACGAGAAGCCATTACACCCGCTCAAAGTGACTGCAAGAAGCGCTGTTCATGCCGCTGGTCAAACGACAACAGTGAACGGTGCGCGCTATAGAGTCATGTTAGCCGAGTTTTTTCTGCCGCAACTGAACGAACAGGACGAAGCAACGGCACACAGTGCGTGAGCCACAACCAAAGGCGGCGTTCCCGCGCCGCCTCATCTCTCGTTTTGGCGATTTACATTGGCCCGCAAGATCGCCCGATTTAACCGTGCCAAACCTTTTCCTGTGGGATTTTTTGAAGTCCCGTATTTACGTAAACAAGCCCGAGACCCCGAAAGCCCTCAAGGACAACATTCGACACGAGTGGGAGAATCTGTCGCCCGAAGTTCTCGCGGAAGTGATGAAAAATGCCAAAAAAACGAGCCCGTATAGCATCAACTGTGACAGCGTCCATTTAGCCGATATCATCTTCTCGATTTAACCAATTAAATTTTCAAGGTTTAAATAAACATAATCGAAAAACAGAATCGAAGTTTTTCATTTAGGAAAAAAAATTTAAATTAAAATTAAAGCCAAACAACATCGGATGACTTCTTTTGTCCCGCCTTGTATAATGGCCACATCTGCTAATAGCGCAGCGAAGCTCAGAGCTATGGTGCTTTAGAGACCGAAAACCTACGACCATGCGAGAATCTTGAGCATCTTATACTCCATTCAGAACAAACCTTTTGACTATGTTACACGTTATACGGACTTTCCTTCTTACCTCTCCAGGAGTTAATAGTGCGGGTTTAAGCTAGTAGAAATTTATGATGCCAGGATTCTAAGGCTCTAAGACGGGATGTGTTTGTATTTCAGGCCAAAAAGTTAGTAGGAATGTTCGTAAAAACATAATAATTTTTGTTTGCAGTCAGACCGCACTTCTGTTCCTCAATTCGAACACTATCACGTCGATGCTAATCAGCCATTGTAAAAAAGGTTTATCTAGGCCAGGTTGTCCATCTAGGACCACATGGGTTATAAACATTGGCAGACGAGCTGGCTAAACTAGAATTTACTCTTTACATTTATATTGGATCTAGTACTTCGAGCCTTTGTCAAAACATTGGTTCTAAGAGATGATACATACATATGTCGAGTGGTATCGTCGTTTCAAAACGGATTCATTTTACAACATTTCAAATTATATTTCAGAGCTTTGTAATTGTATTTTAGAAATTTCTAGATAATCTTTAAACATTTCTAATTCAATTTTATGAATTTTTCAATTTCAAAACTCAGCTTCAGAATCTAGTTTAATTTCAGAATTATCTAATATGATTTCAAATTCAATTTCAGAACTTTCTAATTCCATTTTAGGAATTTCTAATTCAATTAAAAAATTTTCTAATTGCATTTCAGAACTTTCCATTTCTATTTTTACAACTTGCAGCAAGAAAACTTGCATTGTTTAAACTGAGACTTTGTTTGTTTAAAATAATCGGCAAAATATGGTTTTCTCAATGGATCCCCTTAATATTTATGTTTATGTTAAATTTTCTTAATATATTAAAAACTAGCTGACCCGGTGAACTTCGTACCACCTAACCATTATTGAATATATGGATTTTTTTAAGAGCGTATAAAGTTTATTTAGTCAAATAGTTCATTGGAATATATTTATATAGAAAACAAAAGTTAAAAAAGATAACAAAAATAAGGCGTTTCAGGTAAAAGCTGTTAAGAAAGCTATGTATTTTCGTGCATGGGATATGTTTAGGTTAATTCCCTTCAGTGCAGTACCTTGTGATACACCAAACTTTTGGTTGTGTTATTCGGCGCAAGTACAAAAAAAGCAGATGGTTTGCCCACACGTGAACATGCAACGTATATTTGGCCATGAGAAAAACATGTGTTTTCTAAGATCACAAATACTCAAGGATTGTCCTTGTGATTTGTTAATCATTGCGAATGTAAGACGAATAGGAAATTAAATTTGCTTAAACTCAAAAGGCATATCGGTTGGTATCATCGGAATTATCGGTATGAGAACTTCTTTCCCTTAAAATTTCCCTCTAAGGGCCATTATTACAACTTCGCGTTAGCTTAAAGTGAGATTTTATCGCTTGAATAAAAACATTTTCATTATTACAACTTTCTTTTAACTTAAAAATGAGCGATAAATTAAAGGCAAGTTCGTCTTGGCGGTAAGTTTTACAAGGAGGATTTATGTTTAAGTTACCATATTTTTTTATTTTAATATGGTAGCACTATCCGTTACACAATTTTTGCTTTTCAAAATGTAAACAAAAGTGCGTCGTTGCCACTACAATCTTATTACTCCTTCAAAAGTAGTCGGTAATTGCTAACGGTATTGCCACACAATAAGAAATATGTATTTAACTTTACCGGCAAGTTGTAATAATGGAAATTTGCTAACGGCCACTTTATCGCCATGTTCTGTTAACGCTACCATTTACTACCGCCAACTTTGTCGCCAACTTGTAATAATGGCCCTAAGTATAATTGCGTGAATAACATGGCATATAAGTTTTGTTATTACCAAACGCGTTCCATTGCAAAGTTTTGGTTGGTTTGAATTTCGAAGCATGATAACTACGGAGCCAACCTTCAGTTTTAAGTTGTGCGGTGGTAAGCCAGGCACATCCAAGGAGTTTAAAACTTCAGTTGGATAGTTGGTGGCTTCATCTTCATTTGTTACACAATCAATAGATTTAAAAGAATGCAGAGTACCAACGATTTTATTCTGAACTATATAGTTTAAATCATCCATTACCGATAGTCAACAATTGGTTGGAGAAATCTTGAGCTGATAAATCGTTGAGCAATATAACTCTCACGTTTTCTGTCATCTGCAGTATCTTTGGAAAACGCCACAGACTTGAGGATTTAACACAAACATTTTTTTGATTAGCTGCCGTCGATCTTGGAACGACTGGCAGTGTTTAGCGGAAATCACCAGACAGTAAAATCATTGCACCTCCAAAACATCTTGAGTCACTGCGCAGTGTGTGTTCTTTTAAGAGCTTCTATTGCGAGTTTGTGTGCCATTGTGCATTCGTCCCAGATGATTATTTTACACGCTACTAAAACTTTGGACATAGCGGAGTTTTTCGCAATGTTACATGTCGGTCGCTCCATATTTTCAAGGTTTAATGGCAACTTTAACGCTGAGTGAGCTGTGCATCATCTTTCTTACAATGTGGACGCTATTCCAGATGAAGCTTCCACTGCAGCAATGCTGGATCTCGCACGAACAGTGGCTAAAATCAATGACATGACGAATGTCTTCCCAGTTCCACCGGGGGCATCCAAAAAAAGAAACATCATTTCCATCATTAATTGCCTTCGAAATTATATCATGGACTTCCTTCTATTAGAGGTTTAAAATGGAAACATTGGTTTGAACTAATTGGCTCAACTCATGTCGATCGTATTCAAGTTCACGCTTCAATTGTCAATTTAGTAGCTCTTTCATTTCATGTTCTGGTGCCAGCAGTCCTGACTAATAAACTGCCGCAAAAAAGGTAACACATGTCTTCATTGACTTCAAGATTTAGATTTCTCGAGCAGACACGATATTGATGTAAAATGTCTTTTGACATATTGTCCTTGTATTTGTCCCGCAGGTCACTTGGATTTGACGGGAAGTATGTCGAAATGATGAAATCAAATAATGTTCGTATCTGGCTTGGATATGCAGAAATAATTGCCTCAGCGATTGTCGTATCCCAATGAGTATCATTTTCAAACAAATTGAGTTCTTGACATGCATCACAAAATGTTGGGCAGACTATACCATAAACATTACGAAATGCTGCAAATGATGTTCAACCACGAACATTCACCAGCAACAACCGCAAATAAAAACATTCATCATTCTTCGGATGAACTGTATAAATGCAACCAAGAGCATCACTTGAACGCAAATCCGGATGCCCAGGAACCATAGTGCCTTTCTTTTGACGTTAAAATTTTTTGAAGAAGCGTTCCAAGTGTAATACCGTGGCATCTCCGAGTAAAGTAAAGTTCGTACAAACGGATCGCTTTGACAAACATCAAAGATACTTGTCAATGTTGTCGCTGGAGGTATTTCAGCACGTTGAACAATATTTGCCGCAGTGAAATATACTCGTTGGCCATTCTCCAGATGCACTGCTAAATGTGCAACAGTGGGATGAATAGGACATGAGAAATACGCCAAACCGCCTCATTGCAATTCACATATCGCCCAACTTGATAACGCGTAATTTCGTCGTTGCAGTTGGATGCTAAAAAGAGCCATATCGCTGCCTTTCGTGACATATTTGCAATGCGTCTTAAATGATTTGGAAAGAAGTGGCAGAGCCCAACTGGTGTCAATCACAAAATCGTTTCCTTTTACTTTCTTTGTAATAGTTTTACCGTTGTCATTGGGCCATCAACGCCGATACAGTGGATAACTGTCATTGCCAGTGATATTTTCCGCCGTCAACTTTCTTGGATAATGTTTGGAACACTTGCCGTCGAACATGCACGGTGATGGGGGGTTGATGGGGCCACACGGTCTATGAATCATATATGTAATTACAACATAATGTAGTTCTTGATCTGTTTCGGGATCAGGGATCTCAGCACTTATAATATCATCTTTCTGGTCTGGTCGAAATTTTTCAACTAACTAAATAAGAATGTGTGCATATATATCCAGCATTGAGTATCTCCGAACACGTATTGCCTAACAATATATATAATCAGCAAACGAATTTTTTGCCTAAACACACACAATTCACAAAATATTATCCTTAGTAGCGCGTCAATAACGTTATAAACATGTTTTGTTTGTTTCTTTGATAATTACTGAAAATTGCTGATAAAGCGTAAATAGAATAGCTGAGCCTATCGCATCTTTCATGATGGGAAGCTATTACCAAGAAAAACTTCACAAACAGTTCAGTTGTAAATATTTTTTTTTATTTTATTAAATGTTTGTTGTGCTTACAAAACAATGTATAGAAAAAAATTGCGTTAATGATTCGCTAACTGACAGACAGATTCATCATTTCATAAACTAAATGCAAAGGGCAAGACTTCAAATATGTATTGGTTAATCTTGTAGCTTCTGAGCTAAAAAAAGATAGAACTGTTATTTTATTTACGCTCGAGAGGTTTCAAAGTTATAAATGCATTTTTTGTACTTTTTTTGAAATATTAGACCATTAGGGGAGACAGGGTAAAAACCATATTTTGAAACTGCTTATATCCATTTTGTACCTTCGGAACTGAAAAAGATAAAAAGGGGCTCAAATTATATTTTGATATTGCGTTCGACAGGTCTCGAAAAAATATGATTATAAAATTTTGATAATTTTGATCCTAAGGTGTAAAAAGGGATAAACATTTTATTGGTAATTTGTAAGTTATTTTTGTTACTTTTAAACTAATAATTTAAATTGCGTTCAACTGGTTTAGGAAAAATATGAACACGTTTTTTGAAGTTTTTTACAGTTATTGAGACTTATATAAGAAAGTATTTTTGTTGTACGGGAGATGCCATGACCATTATTCCCTTTTCTCTTAAGTATACTCACCACAATTATGTATATTTGCAAACAAAAACATCCATAGACAATTTTGAAACTCTAGCTTTAAGAATTATTGAAGAACATGTAAAAAAAATCAAATTGTACGGGAGGTGCCACACCAAAAAGTTTGGAGACCTTAGCTGTCACAGTTAATGAGATACACATATAAATATTTCCATGCTATTAGAGGTTCCACACCCATAGTTCACTTACTGCCTATACTAATCTCAGTTATGCATATAAGCATAATAAATACCCATATTAAATTTGGAGATTTCAGCTGTTACATTTATTGACATATATATGTAAGAGATTCTTTCTAGTAAAGGAGGTGGGTGCCACACCTATTGTTATCTTTACGCCCAAACTCAGCTTAATTGTAAACATCAACATTGTAAGCACCTGCACAAAATTTTGAGACTTTAACCTTACAAAGCTGAATTATGCATATTACCATTATAAACATCTTTACAAAGTTTTGAGAGTTCAACTGTTACTGTTGTAGAAATATATACAAAAAACTATTTTCGTTGTATAGGAGGTACCACGCCTATTTATTTTTTCCCGCCCATACAAAGCTCAATTATGCATATTAGCACTATTAACATCCGTACAAAGTTTGAAGACTTAAGCTGTTACAGTTGTTGAAATATATACAAAGAACTATTTTCGTTGTATGGGAGGTGCCACGCCTATTTATTTTTTCCCGCCCATAAAAAGCTCAATTATGCATATTAGCGCTATAAACATACGTACGAAGTTCGGAGACTTCAGCTGTTACAGTTGTTGAGATATATACAAAAAACTATTTTCGTTGTATGGGAGGTGCCACGCCTATTTATTTTTTCCCGCCCATAAAAAGCTCAATTATGCATATTAGCGCTATAAACATACGTACAAAGTTTGAAGACTTAAGCTGTTACAGTTGTTGAAATATATACAAAAAACTATTTTCGTTGTATGGGAGGGGCCACGCCTATTTATTTTTTCCCGCCCATAAAAAGCTCAATTATGCATATTACCACTATAAGCACACGTACGAAGTTCGGAGACTTTAGCTGTTACAGTTGTTGAGATATATACAAAAAACTATTTTCGTTGTATGGCAGGTGCCACGCCTATTTATTTTTTCCCGCCCATAAAAAACTTAATTATGCATATTAGCACTATAAACATACGTACCAATTTCGGAGACTTCAGCTAGTACAGTTGTTGAAATATATACAAAAAACTATTTTCGTTGTATGGGAGGTGCCACGCCTATTTATTTTTTCCCGCCCATAAAAAACTAAATTATGCATATTAGCACTATAAACATACGTACGAAGTTCGGAGACTTCAGCTTTTACAGTTGTTGAAATATATACAAAAAACTATTTTCGTTGTATGGGAGGGGCCACGCCTATTTATTTTTTCCCGCCCATAAAAAACTAAATTATGCATATTAGCACTATAAACATACGTACGAAGTTCGGAGACTTCAGCTGTTGCAGTTGTTGAAATATATACAAAAAACTATTTTCGTTGTATGGGAGGGGCCACGCCTATTTATTTTTTCCCGCCCATAAAAAGCACAATTATGCATATTAGCACTATAAACATCCGTACGAAGTTTGGAGACTTCAGCTATTACAGTTGCTGAAATATATACAAAAAACTATTTTCGTTGCATGGGAGGTGCCACGCCTATTTATTTTTTTCCGCCCATAAAAAGCTCAATTATGCATATTAGACCTATAAACATACGTACGAAGTTCGGAGACTTCAGCTTTTACAGTTGTTGAAATATATACAAAAAACTATTTTGGTTGTATGGGAGGTGCCACGCCTATTTATTTTTTCCCGCCCATAAAAAGCTCAATTATGCTAATTAGCACTTAAAGCAGCCGTACGAAGTTTGGAGACTTCAGCTGTTACAGTTGCTGAAATATATACAAAAAACTATTTTCCTTGTATGGGAGGTGCCACGCCCATTTATTTGTTTCCGCCCATACACAACTCAATTATGAACATCAATAAATAATTTAGTTGTACCAAATTTGGAGACTTCAGCTATAATAGGTATTGAGATATATGAAAAAAACTGTTCAATTTGTATGGGAGGTGCCACGCCCAGTCGGAATTTCCAAAAACAAATAAGCCTAAAACGCATTCCCAGATATCGGGTATGACCTTTTTTCAAGTTTCATTAAAATCGGTCCAGCCGTTCTTGAGTTATAAGCGGTGTCACTAACAAAAAAAAAATTGTTCTTTTATATATAAGATGTGGTTGTGGGTATTGATTTTAATTAAAATAGGCGACTGGAGAGATGTGCGAAGAAGATGTGTATAGTGAAGGAGTGTTTTTTAAATAAGTTTTCATATTGTATTTTTGTTAATAAATAAATTTAAACGGTGAAATGACGTAATTTTGGAATGTTTTTTACGACAAACGGAAAACAAATACAAAGTTCTAAAAGAAATTTTTTTTATAAATACATATTTGCGCTAATATTTTGCTTAAAGAAAATTAGAAAAAAATATGATAAAAAAGTTTTTATTTGGAAAAATATTTTTTTAAAAATTAATTTAAAATTAAATTAATTTTCTAAGCACGTTTATATTTCTAATATTGTTTTCGATATTTCTCTAAATACTAATACTTTTTAATTTTTTAATTTGGTTATAACGTTTTTCTAAATTTAGTTAGTGGCCACTTTACGTGCTGGCATTTCAAGTGTTTTCTAATTTTAGAGCAAAAGCAGGAAGAGTTTAAAAAATTTTTCAAAAAAAAAACACAATAATGGTGTTCAAAACACCAACTAAATTCGTTTTGCGAAAATGCCTTAACATTTTATTATCAATGAACACAGGAGGGGTTAATAACAGTATTCGTTAGCAATTGCAATTTAAAAGTTCTTAATAAAATTAAAAGATTCACAAAAAAGAAAAGCACTGAAAAATCATACAATTGAAAAAAATTCCGTTTAAAACAATAAAATGTAGAACGTTTTCAGGTTTTTGAACCTAAAATTTTTTATTAAAGCAATCATTTTGTTAATTTTAGTTTGTATTTTCCATCTACACTTGCAATTAAAGTTGCTCATACACAAGTTGCAGATACGAAAATGCAATTACCTGCAATTATATTTGGGTTTCTATCAATTTAAAACTTGAAGTTGGTTAAAGGTTTGTGTGAAGCCGAAAAAAATTGCCGAAACAAAATTTAAAGTGCGGACATAAAAGAGAATTTAGAAAGAAAAAGGTACTTATATAACGTGGGTAGGCGGGCGGTAGGAGATCATTAAAAAAACACATTTTTTTTGGCTTAAGAAATAATATGTTTAATAAATGTTGTGGTTTTTAATTTTTGAAAAAAATATTTAGTGCAAAAGTTTCACTATAAAAAAACTTAACACTTAAGCAAAACAAAAATTTATAATGTGAATACCTTTAATATTTTTTAATTTGTTTTAACTAATTGTAAATGAAAGAAAACTTATTCCGAGTTGGTGTTTTTATTTTTAAGTTTTCCTTTCCCACATAAACGAAATTACTTTGACTAAGAAAAAAAATCGCAGCAGGAATTTTAAAACCGTAATAGAAAATTTATATTTGAAATAATCATGATATATTTTGTTAATCTTAAATGAAACACATGCCTACAAATTAAACAAAAAAAAAACAGAAATGAAGAAATAAGTTGAATTTTCTTTTATTGTAAACAAAAGCTTCTGCAAGTAATTAAAATTGTATTTGAATAAAACAATTAAAATTAAAATAATTACTAACCGGGAGTGTGTTTTTTTATCATTACGTGCACTGTTGAAGTTTTTTTTAAAGGCGTTTTATTTTTCTTTGTCTGACTCATAATGCTTTCTTAAGAAAATTTTTCTAAAACATTACACAAAACTTTTGTGTGTTAAGGAAAAGTGTAATTTTAAGGAATTTTTGGATTTTTTAAAGAAAGGAAAAATTTTTTTGTTGTTAATGTTTCAGAGGGGACATAACTTTTGTAACATCAGCTGGGATATAGGGTCTCACAGACTGCTTGGGTTGTAATTTTAACCCTTTCTATGTTCTTAACACAATGACATATGAAATTTTATACGGCTTTTGTGATCTAAGGTGAGCTCCCATGGTTATAATTTACATTTTTCCAATTGACTCTGGTCCTCGAGATTTGTTGTTATACAAGGTGGGCCAAAAGAAGTCATCCGATGTTGTTTGGCACCTAGTTTTTTTCTAAATGAAAAACTTCGATTCTGTTTTTGATTATGTTCGGCCAAATGGGCGCCGTCATAATTGATTGCTATACGGGCTCGTTTTATGGCATTTTTCATCACTGCGGCAAGAACTTCGGGCGACAGATCTTCACACTCGTGTCGAATGTTGTCCTGTAGGGCTTCGAGGGTCTCGGGACTTTGAAAAACCCCACAAAAAAGTCTGGAACGGTTAAATCGGTTTAAAACGATTAAAAACTAATGTAAATCGCCAAAACAAGAGATGAGGTGACCCGGGAACGCCGCCTTCGGAATATCTGTTGTAGCTCGCACAGTATGTGCTGTTGCACTGTACTGTTGAAACTACATGTCCTCAAGTTAGAAATAGTTCGCTTGCGGCAAAAAAATAACTCGGCTATCGTGGTCCTATAGCTAGCACTGTTCATCCTAATATTTTTAAATACTTAGGAGCTTATTACGTAAAACGCAACACAAAAAAAATTGCATTAAAAAAACCAATATTTGAAAAAATTTTATATAAAGGACTCGATCCAAAATTTATATAAACTTAAAGTTTCAATGAAAGCAAATGTGTGTATCGACGTTTTTATTTAAAAAACTTGCATTTATATTTTGTTAAAAAAACTAAACCAAATATTGTTTTTCGTTGTTCTCGAAAACAGTTTGTTCAGCAGTGCGGGAAACTAGTAATTTTGTTATACTGCAATGCCTTTTTGGCTGGAACTACCCATATATGTAAATGAATTTATGTATGTTTACAATTTATTACAAATTTAAAAATTAGTTTATTTGAAGGCACTGCAATAAATATTTTTACTTATGAACCTACGTAAATTAATTCAGCCTGCTTAAGAAAAAAAAAAACGCCTTTTAAAAGCTTTTGATGCATGCTACAAATACATAAGTATATATGTACATATCGCTGGCTCAATATTAAAAGGTTGTGTGTGACATGTTTTCCCTATTTTTAGTTAATAATGTTTTCTAATTATTTTTTACAATGTACAACCTTTAATCTTGGTTTAAAGACGGCAGGGTCAAAAGCGGGCCAGAGTTCAGTAACAAACATATTTACAACATTAGCTTCCCTTACATTTTTGAGTTTGCACATACAACCTTGTAATATTGAATAAGCCATATGTTTATAAATTTGTATCTATACTTCTTATTTTTTTAATTTGTATCTCTGGTTTAATCTTTTGTTCAAACCAATTAAGACTGAAAGCAAAGTGTTTTATAAAGTCGTAACAAAAAAACGCATAACAACAACAACAGCAGCTATAAATATAAATTCCTTAAGAATTAATAATTTCATCTAAAAACAAAAAAGGGTGTGTACAACATACAATATGTATAAAAGGAAGAAATAAAGCAGAAACGAAGAAAAACACACAATACGATTTTACATTACATAGCCGCGCTTACACCACTCACACACATACACTCTCACACAAAAAGGAAATACCCACCTAACAACATTTGGCTAAATCGGTGAAAACGCTGGACAAGCTTCCGATGTCAGTATAAGTAATTTACAAGATGCCGATGTATAAGTAATTGACAAGATGCCGATGTATAACTAATTGACAAGAATTCGTATTTGTTTGAAGAAACCCGAAAAACATTGCACATTTATCTCACAGATATCTTTGCGAATTCTGGAAAAAAAACCTGAAAAGTTTCTCAAGGAATTTTAGATATATCGGATAAATGTCGAATGGAAGTTAAGAACAAAAGCATCAAGCATTGGACAGAAAACTAAGATATCTAAAAAACCATCGGACATTGCTCAGAAAAATCTTAAAGAAATCTGGAAAAACATTATACTTTGGCTAGAGAACTCTTAAAAAAAATCTAAAAAAAAACCGTTCATTAGCCTGAATAGTCTGACAATTATACAAATGCCTTGAATCTCATGTACTAAAGAATGACATTAAAAAATGTTCTCCAACAACGGGTCTCTGGGAACCGAACACTGATCGGTTTTACATGTACACAGCACGAGTATCAACAAAAAAACCATAACAAAGAGAGCGAAAGAAAGGTTGGTATAACATTATTTCTTTGGATACTACACATAGGGAAAAATCACCCATACATTCTTATAAATCATCTTATAAATTATCTTCTCTTGTTTGGCACCGCTAGTTTTGACCCAAAATATAACAGTTTGTACCACCCTAATAAACTTCCTGAAAAGCATTAAATTTATATTAAAGAAGTATTTTAATAGCTCCAGCAGGACATATTTAAAAATATTCATAGATATGTATATCTTGGCCTTAGGTAGGGTACCCTTTTTATTTTTTTCCAACAAATCCACCCAATAACTTTTCCTGGGTCCATTGGGCATTCCTCCAAAGAAAAGTAGTAGAAAAGTAGATGTCTCCCTCAACATGCTTAGACATCCTAAAAAAATCCAGAGTGACAAGATCCCTTTTGCTTATTCTAGCCTTGACTAAGCAATAACCAGAAATGACCCCAATCGCGGTTTTCAGACCTAACCTTTCCTGGTTTGTGACAAAATATCTTTAAAAATGTGACTTTATCATGATAATAATTGGGCATTCACACGGACGAACGGATTCTAGATATAAGAATCTATTTAATTTATATTATTAACATTCAATAGACTTTATATTTTTTCTTGCAAATTTGTTTGTTAATTATTATTAAGAGAAATCCCAAGAATTTTTTAAATCCCGAAAATATCAATTTAAAACTTCCAGCCCCGACATTTAAAACACCCGGTTTTTGGCTGGTTTTGCCTTTGTTTATTTTCACCACTCTCCCATCTCTGGGGCAAGCTGTGTATATGAGTGTGCGTGAATGTGTGTACGTTCTTTAAAATATATCCCTTCATAAATAACCAGCGGCGAATTTTGGGGGCCTTTACTAATCAGGCCTTCTGTCACATCTCCAAGACCTTTTTTAAGATCGCTTGCCTTCTCAGGAAGGGCTTTTAGAAGGCGTACCTACTTCCTTCTACACAGGTTGTTTTATATTATGTGTATGTACCTATATGTATACTACTTGTGCACTTACTGCGTTTGTAGCAACAGCATCCGTTGAAAAACAACAATCACATTCCAGAGAAAAAAAAAACAAAAACTTTATATAAAAATTCGAAAAGTAAAAAAGGATAAAAGACATAAAATAGGCTTTCAGCCAGGCCTGCTAAGAGAAGGGAGCGCAGAAGGCCTTGGCTAGCTAGGACATCGTGTATAAAAAGTGTATGTGGCTACGAAATAAGGGCTTCCAGAAGGCCTGCTTACTACTCCTCTTTTCAGACGCTGGGTATTTAAAAGGTCAATCGTTTTATTAAAATAGACAGACAGTAAGGCGGACTATTTGTATATGTGTAAAAAAATAAAATTCCAATAAACAAATAAGCCAAACAAACAATCAGTATGAATGCTACTGTTAAAATGTCTATCCGTACTTGTGTATGGGAATGCGCGTTAAAAAATATGCGTCCATATGTTTAACCTCAAATACAGCATAAACATCTATAAAACCCAAATAAATTTAAAACCATCATCATCAATCCATTTTATTATGTCTGCATATGTTACAAATATTTAAAGAAGCAGCGAAAGACAAAGATAAAGTAAACTTTAAAACAAAATCATTTAAAATAATAAAATAAATAGAAGACCACCGCTTAGAAAATGTTAAATGATCAATATTCAAAATATAAAAAAAAGTTGGCATCTAGGTATGTAGTATGTTTGTGCGTACATGTGAACATATGTATGTTTGTACATATGCGTTTGTAAATAGTTTTGAATAATACATAGTTTTAAAGTTCATATTACATTTTCAAATAGCATCTGTAGGAATGTTATTCCGTTTGACAAATTGATTGGTGAAACTAAATAAAAATCGAATAGAAAGAACATGTCAAATCCTAATCCATATGCATGAATGTAAGTAAGTAAGGCTCCGGCTCCATATTGGATAAACACAAATACACATTTCTAAAATATAATATGTAGGTACAATTATAATAAAAAACGTAAACAATTTTTGTTTGTCTTTTGAAATCAAACTGAATAACAACACATTTCAATTTGAATATCTGTTTGCGTTTTAAATAATGATTAATTGTGTTGGGGGATGAATGCTAGGGGTGGCAGTGATGATAAAAAAATTACTGACTTCGTATTTTGTAGTACATACATACATACATATGTACATACATTGTCTATGTATGTATGTACGTATGTATGTAGTAATTTTACTTTGTACCTAGGTACAATATAAAAATTCTTTTGCTTTTTTTTGTTTGCTGCTGCTCCAATCTAATGATGACATAATGCTGATGGTAACAACAAAAGAGGTGGGGAAGGTTAAAATGTCAGTAATGAAGTATATACGTAAATCCTTTTGAAAGTTGCTTGTTGTAAGCAAGAACGCAATAAAGTTTTAAATTTGTACGTACCATACATTTACAACCGTCATAGGTATGTATGTTCTACTAGGTATAGGTATGACTATTGTTTTTGTATAGAAAAATAGTTTTATTAGGATATTAAAAGGGCTGACTGACGACTTTAGTCAATGCAAGATGACTAATATCAAAAAGGCGAATTAAAAATCAATATATTTAAATAAGCACAAACACCGTTTTTATTATTTTTTATTTTAATTCCACAAAAACAGATGAAATCATACCAATATTATATGTATCAATAATAATGTATGACAAATGTTTGTTCCATATAAAATAATTTTTTCTTTTAATAACAAAAATAAATAAATACAAACCAATAATTATAAAAAAAATTACCTGTTATAGAGCTGAACATTTTTAACGAATTTTTGGTTGTAGATTTTTATAAGATAAAAAATACTTTTTATATTTTGTTTAATTTTATATTTCAAAATTCTTAGCTTTGTTTTTTTGTATAGGTAATTTAATTTTGGTTTAATTTTTTTTCTTTAAACACTTTTTTAATTTATTTATTTTCGATTTATGTTAATTTTTTGCAAATGTATTTAAACAGATTTTTAAAAATTCAGATAAATTTATTTTATTAAATTCCCAATACACAACCGTTCTCAACGTAAACACGTTTAACATTAAAATCTTCACAAAAAGTTGCTCAGTTTTGGTCTAATTGCGACGTTTACACTCAAATACCAAAACTCTTCTCTGTTTTATCCAGCGTTGCCAGGGTAGCTAGCAAAAAGTTACGTTTTTTAATTCCAAAATTTAAAAATTTTTCATAAAAAGTTACATAAAAGAAAAAAAGCTATATCATAAACAGCTTTGATTTTAGACAAAAAATTTTAAAATTTGACTTAGATGCACAATTGACTCTACCCAATTTTTGTTAAGTCAAAAGTGCTGCTTTCCTAAATGCACTTAACGTACTTATTTAGTTTTCAAATGTTTGTATTTACAAAGGCAACCAAATTTTAAAAAATAAGTATGGGGCTCTTCTCAAAACATGCCGCATTGTTGAAAGATTTTCCAAAGAAGTTTGATATATTAGGTGCAAAAAAAGTACTGGCAAACGTGCCGCGATGTGTCGAAAAAGAGCTACTATAGTTTTTAACCTGACAGTTATAATTAATTTTTATATAAGTATATTTTAAAACTGCCAACAAATATGAAAAACTACTTTGACGATAAATTACCAAAAAAAAAATGCGCTGTTAAGTTAAAGTGAAGATAACGTTGATGTTTCTATGTTAATAATTTTAGAGGGCCAGGAATTGAGGGCACTTTTCTTAAAAAACAAGGCACATACATATATATCAAAATTAAAAAACCGAATTTGAATATGCTTTCACAGAATGGTCATACATATAAACAACTACTGCTAGATAAGTACAAAGCGCATCAAGGCAGATCAATCAAAAATTCTGAAACAAAAATTTGTTAATGCATATAATTTTTTAAGGTATTAATAACACACATATATGTATATATAAAGGCTTTTTGAGTCTCGTTTTTCTACTATCCTAAGAAACTATCGACTTTTTTATATTTTAGAATATAAAATTATTTATTTATAACCAAAACCGTGACTAAAATGGCCATACACCCGTCACAATGAAGCTCCCCACTTCAGGGTGGTTTGTTTTAAAAATACTTGTCTATAATCTCCTTATAATCTAGTTATTTAAAAAGCTTTAAAATATATGTCACACCAAAAACTATCTGTACTTTATTGAACTTTTAGTACAAAAAGTTACGAAACATAGAACAAAACCGTTAAAATTGTACCTTAGGTAAAGGGAAAATAAGTTACATAAAATGTAACCAAACGGCAACGCTGGTTTCATCCGTTTTGTGTTTATATTTTGAGTGGTTTCTCTTTAACTTTTGTTTTGAGAACAGCGCTGCCATATTTAAGAAAGTTCTTATAACGAGATTTTAAGATACAGAAAATCGTTAATTGTTATCATTTAATATACGCCCATGTTCTGACTCTCACGCGATTTTCAAATCACATGCGATTTGTAAATCGCAAAATTTCACGCGTTTTTTTTTTGCGTTTTGTTTTTTTTTCGATGATGTATTCGAAAATAAAAACATGTTTCTTTTAAAAATACAAAACAAAAAACCAAGGAATATATAACAAATTGTACCTATTTCTGCAACAACATTTTTTCTTTCTTGTTTTCCAATAAAGTTCATACATAAAAAAAGTAAGCAACTGAAAAATGAAGATGTACATAACTAACAGTTTTTTAAAATTTAATTTTTATTGAGACTGTTTACAAAAAATAAAACAAATTGTGAAAATTATAACAAAAACCTCATATATTATAATTATGCATAGTTTGATTGGCTGTTTTTAACCTAGTTTGGGCAAAAAACATCGGTTCACCTCATCTACCTCTTGCGATTTGAAGTCGCAAACTTTCTTGTGATTGTGAACTTCAGAACACCTGTTATGCGATTTCAAATCGCATCGCCAATATTTTGCGAAATGCGATTGTCAGAACATGGGCGATAGTAATTTTTGAGTGAATGATTATTTTAATAAAATATTAAATTTCCATACAGAAATGGAAATTATATAATGTATAATGAAATTTTTGCACTCAAACAATTGTCACATAATGTTTTTCTTAGTTCCTAATTATGATTTTTAATATAAGTTAATGTAATGCAAAGTTTTTAATTGTAATTGCGTATTTGAATACCAAATTTTTATAGAGAATTAGTATCTATTAAGAAATTAAAAAAAATTGTTGCATTCAAAAAGTTTGCTTTTATTTTTATTTTTGAATTTTAAACTTTGAAGGCTCCACGTTGTTTGCTTCCAATAAAATCTTTCTCTTTGTATCTAATAGAAATATGGTGCACTGTTGATTTGTTATTTTATTAGCTTCGATATTTTTCTTTTAGATTGCAGTTGAGTTACTATTTTACAATCCTTTAAGGTGGACTGTTTAATATTGCACGGCATTTAGCAAATTGATTTGTTAAGCTTCACTGTGACTAAATAAAATAAATGATGTATTTGCTTATATCATAACATTATTAGTGAGTCACCGTATACTATACAATACAGTAGTTGTGTTCAATAACTTTCCAGTAATTACTAGCAACGAGAGAGTAAAAAGAAATATTTTCAAAATTGCTCTCAAAAATATTCAAAAGTAAATGAACACTTTTACAGTCAAAACTTGCAAGCAAATGTATTTTGTTATTGTAAACTTATAAAAATTTAAAACTTAAATTTTTTTCAAAGCATAATGACAGAAAGACTTCTTGAATAATTTCTGATAGTAAAATTTTTACTAGCAGAAATTATCAGAAACATTTTTGTTTCTAAACATTTTACGCTCTTTTTTGGCTCTCTAGCTGCTAATTTTTTGTGTACGTGAACACTTACTAGTAATAATTATCGAAAATAAGTGATAATTTTCTGTAAATGAACACACCTAGTTTTATAACTTATTGTTTTTTTTAGTCTTTCTTTTGAAAATATACCGTGTAAAAAAAAAGCAAACATATGTATTAATAGCCTGTTTACCGATGTCGAACGAATACTTTCGTTCGCATGCTAAGCGAAAGAAAACTGATTTCGGTTTACCTAACTATACTTTAAGCGAACGTTCACTCGAAAGACAAGTCGAACGAAAACAAAAGCATTTTCATACAAAATTGGGTTTACCTAAGTCGAACGCAAGCTAAATATGCGAACGTAAATGTCAAAATCAGTCACATGTTATTTTGCTTTCGAGTGCCATAAAAGTATGTAGTTTTTGATGTAAATTAAAGACCACTGTGTATTAAAATGCTAAAAACTATAAGTTAAACATGTTCTCAAGGGTTATTGGTTAAAACATCATATTGTTTAAAGTAAAAATTAAATGAAATTTGATTTTAAAAAAAATCTACAAAAATTTTGTAAGTTTTAATTAAGAAATGTTTTCAGTGATGTCAATTATGCCGAATTTTTATCTTATTTAAGAACACTTGTAGGAGTTTGTAAGCAAATACAACAAACTACCATCAAATATAACAAAAAAAATAACTGAAATCATCTCCTTTCATGTATTTTTGTTTCTTGACTATCTGGTGTGCATGTTGCGAGCGGGCTAAATACATAGTCATGAAGTACCGCTAGAAACACGTGATTGTAAACTAATGTTGAGCATATATGATTCCAGGAATAAACCTTACTAACAAGTAAAACATTTCTTAAACAATTAAGTACTGACTGCGTCATTTTTGTAGCTAAGCCATGGTTTAAATATCCCAAGAACCTAGGACTTGTTAATATTATGCTATGTTAATTTTAACATGAAAAAAGATACACATTATTGAAAAAGACATTTTCTTTGTCTGTTAGTGCTTTATAATTAAAGAAAGTTAGCATCACGGCTATATGTATAAAAAATGTTCTTATTGTGAAAGTGAGTGCATACTGTTGGGAGGCAAAAAAGTTGGCAACGTAAACAGACATTATTACAAACCTTATAGCAAAATAAAATATATGTATATTTTGATCCACACTTTAAAGGGAAAAAACAAATTTTTAAATTTAAAATAAATTTGAAGTATTGATTTTAATGAAAATTTCGCTTAACAAACCTATTGCAAATTTAAAAATTGCTTTATGCAAATGCCCCAAAGTATGTAAGCATTTTACTATTTATATTTTTCTCTGTTGAAAACGAACCTGTCAGTAAAGGCGAACGATAGTTGTCGAAATACGTAAACCCAAATTTATTCGAAAGCGAGTGGCTAGCTTTCATTCGTATAGGTTTTCTTTCGACATCGTTAAACAGGCTATAAATGTGCTTTAGAGTATGTATAATACTAAATATAATATTTAAAGGAGAGATAAAGATTTAGGTATGGCAGCACTCTTTACTTAGAACTACTCAATGCTACCAACAAGTGTTTGAGTGAAAACTTAATAGATAAAAATGGCACTTAGTAATACATATATATTAACGACATACCAGCGTGCTTACACCGCAATGTAGCCCTGTCATTCCTTTATTAGATAAATTGTTTTTGATTATATTTTACCGTTAAAATTTAAACTACTTTTTAAAACTAAAAACTTAATAAGTCAATCTAATGGCGGCCACCGAAGTGTACTCCTTACAGTATGCTATAAAATGTATGCTAAACTGTCTTCTCAACAAATATATGCTGTTTTTCAAAGCAGATTGTGTGGTCGAACTGGATGTTTTGCTTTATTTTTGTTTTTGTAACAAAAACAATATATGTATATACACATTTGTAAAACCTCCAGATAATCCCTTAATCAGCCCCTTTACAATCACATTCAATTTTATTTAAAATAATAATGGTACAAAAACGTTGCACTCCAACATTTAAATAAACCCTGAAAGAATGTAAAACAAAACTAACAGAGACCCGCTTAATCTTTTTATGAAGAGCTTTCTTTTCAACATTTATTATTTGTATGCCAAAAAGTTTTTTGTAAGTACATACCTATTTAAAATTGATTATTTATTTCGCTTTAGCTTTTTTATTTTTAATATGCAAAAATACTTTTTTGTTTTTAAATAAATATGCTATTTCAAATCATGGTTTATTTGATCAATTTACTTGACACAATAATCTTTTCTTTGCTGCCTAATAACCGCTTCCAATTTTAAGCAACGTTCTCTTAAGCTGCCATTTTCTTTTTGCAATATATCCAGGGTGGAATCTTTTTTCTCAATAGCTTGTTGAACTCTGTTAAAACAAATTAAACATATTTTTGTAATATAAAGATAAATTAAAAAATAAACAAATATATACCTTTTATGAATCTTTTGTATTTCTTGATCTCGTTCCTGCTTAACGGCTTGCACCTCATTTTGAATTTCCGAGCGTAGGTTTTCTCTCAGTTGATCACGTTCCATTAAAAACTCAGAACACATCTAGATACATAGTATGTACATAAGCAAAAGTTAAAATATGATCCTCTTTGGGTTAACAGTGAACTGACTTACCTTCTTACTGTGATCTAACTCTATTTGTAATTGTTTTATTTCGGCTTGAAAATTTCTAGCTTGTCCATCAGACTCTGCCAATTTGTTACGAGTTTCTGCATACTTTTCTCTAACAGATTTTTCCACATTCTCAAGTTCTTGCAAATCCTTTTCGTATTTCTCCTTCAAGCGACTTTTCCGCAAAATAAAACAGAAATAAAAAATTATTATAGAAAAGAACTTTTCTTTGATATCCTCAAATATCCTCTTAATATGTACTTTTTTATTAGTCGTGGCTCAGGGATAGAAAAAAAGATTTAAAGTTATACATATATACATATGTATAAGGTGGCCGCACTACGGAAAGAATTTTTCACTCTTACTTTTTCCTTATTTACATATGTTGTCATAGCTGCCAGATAAGTTTGGTTCAATATCGTCAAATTTTAGGACCAAAATCGTCAAAATCGTCAAAATCGTCAACACAAAAAAAAAAAAGTAACAAATTTAAAAGCAAAATAAATAATATTTTACGGTTTTTTTAGATATAGTTGTGTTAAACTAATTTTGTAAATAAAATACTCAAGCTCGAGGTCCAGTTCTTATTATAAAAATCAATTTATTTTTCCAATATTTCGACTTTCTTCGAAAGTCATCATCCGGGAATATATTAAATTTACATATAAACACAAAACCTTAAAAATATCGTTTTTCTTCTTTCGTCATTAAATACTGCAGTTTTACAACAATTGAAAGATCGAAAAAATACATTAAAATTAAACTAATTTTTTTTAGAACACCAGTTTTGAATTACATATGGTTTTTCAAGTATTTGAACCCTATTTTTTTAAACTCCATACATAAAATAGAAAAAAGTAAGAGAGTCAAAACTTTTATTTGTATTGTAACCTGGTATAGGTAGATAAGCCTTGGATAGGGACATGGTGAAATAATTTACCAGGTATTTGATATATGAAGAACACGTAGTTTGACACTAAAATATAAATATGTTTTCAATGGATGCGTCAAATTTCATATATACAAAAAGTTAGAGAATCAAAAAGGTAAGTTAATTTTCCATGGATGGGGAAATGTTTATTGTTTTCTTTCTTATAGAGAAATCCCACAAAAATGTTTTATTGACTGGAGTCCGTTTCTTCGGCCCCTTGTATAACATAACAACTTAAGAAATGAATTTGCTACTACTGGTTTTTGAGCCAAATATAGGTAAAAAACTAACTAAATAAATAATAAATAAGAATTGTTACCTTAATTTATTTTCAAACTCTTCATTATTTTTAACTGCCTCTGCATCCATTCTCTGGACAATGGCATCAATTTGCCGATCTCTCTCATTGCGATAGTGTTGCCGTACAGCATTTTCCTTCTCCACCTGTAGTACTTTACATTTATTCTCGTATTCGGTTTTCCAAATTTCGAAATCGGCCTCATACTGTTTTTCCATGCTGTTCAAGCGATTAAGGAATTTTTCTTCTTGCTTTGACATCTTTTCCTGCAGTTCTGAAATGGTTTGCTCCATTTCTAATTCTTTTTCATGCTGCCATTCGGTGCGTTTGTTTTGCTGTTCTGCTTCTTTCATTTTTAGTTCTCGTTGCAAACGTTCTTTCTCTGTTTGATGATCTTCTAAAAGTTTTTGCTTTTGTTCCTCAAAAGAGTTTCGTTCTTCTTCCAATTGGCGCTCAAATCTAAAACAACATTAAATACAAGGCATATCCATACAAGGTGATCGCAAAAAAAAATAAAAGAGTCGTTCTCTTATTTTTTTTTATATGAAGTTTAACACCAAAATTCAAAAATTTTTCAAGTTTAGTGTCAAACTCCATGTAAAAAAAAGGATTAAGAGAACAACTCCCTTAATTTTTTTTCTTACGGCCACCTTATATGATTAAATGCATGTCATTGTGAAATAATGTAACAGGTAATTGCAATACGAAGTGACTCTTAACTTTTTTTTTATATATGTCTATGGAGTTTAACACTCAAATAGAAATTTCAGTAGATATTTCAATGGCCAATTAAATCATCAGGTCGTTCCAACTGAGAAAATATTGCTTTAGCCTCTCTTACGTTTTATCTTTTTTCAAATATGGGGTTTGACACTTTCTCGGCCATAAAAGAGAAAATCCCAAAGTTAGTGTGTCAAACTTTATAAGAATAAAAAAAAGCAAGAGAGGCTAAAACAATATTTTTTCAGTTGCTACGACCTGATGAGTTATTTGACCATCGATATGTCAAATAAAAGAAAAAAGTAAGAGAGTTTAAACATCTGTCCAGAATTGCGACCACCTGGTATATTATTTCCCCACGAGAAATGATAATTTGTTATTAAAATATGCCTAGTTATATTTTTATACCTTTCTCTTATAGCATTTCTCTCCTTACTTATTATCGATTCTCTATCTTGGGCACAAGATTCTCTAATACTATTTTCTATTTGCTCATGTTTTAAACGGGCTTCTTCCAAAGCATCCAACAATTGTTGTTGATGGCTTCTTCTAATTTCGGTAATTTCCTTCTGATGACTACAATTCATTTTATTAATTTCTGCCTCTAAGCCCTTTACAGTTAGCTCCTAAAATTTTAAACTTGATTTAAATATTTCTCTTTTGGATTCATGGCATTAATTCACCTTAATTTTTTTAGTATTCTCTCTCACCCATCTTTCTCGTCGTATTTTTTCTCCTGCCATTGTATTCTCTTTGACACGTGCTATTTCGGTCTCTAATTTATGTTCCCAGGCTTGATTTTGACTTTCTAAGCGCCTGGCTAGAGCAGCCACTTTCTCGCAAAGAGATCCTTTATCCTTTAATAATTGTTCTATAAAACCTTGATGTCTTTTAACTATAGCCTCATAGTACTTCTTTTGTTCTTTCATTCGATTAGCTGCATTCGCTTTTTCAGACCTTATGCTCTTTTGCTTTTCAGAACGTACTTTTATAATGTGCTCTTTGGACAGCTGTACAGCATTGGCTAGCTCATTGGCTCTTAAACTTAGAGCTACAACACGCCTAGCTAACTGGTGGTTAGGAAGCATTAATAAATCAGAAAGCCTTTTGACAAAAGAAACCAATTAGATTAATGTGAATCAAAATATATAATAAGTAGTTTATAGACAAACTTGGGCACATCTTCAGCAATATCTGGTTCTACCACAAACTCCACTTCACTGCGATTGCTATCAGGCATAGACCGCCTCGTTTCCAGTAGAGTTTTATCGCAACTATCCTCCACATTATCCAAATAGTTTAAAATATCTTTATATTTATCTGGAGATTCTTTTGGCTTTCCATTTTCTGATGCACTATGGGGTGTTTCAAGATTAGGTGTCACGCTTAGTTTTAAATTCATTTCGGAATTTACACGTTCAGCTAAATTGTCTGCTTAAAAAAAAGAAAAAAATAAGTAAGAAAGCTATTTGCGGTCAAGCTATGCCCTACACCATAATCAATTATATTTTATGTCATTAATAACATCTGCAAAAAATGTTAGCAAATTAGGGGAATTTTGGGAATGAGGCCCCCTGGAATCATGGTAAATTATGAACTGATTCTCCTAAAATTGTGTGCAAATACTTTTTTTAGGTGTATAGAAACTCATTGAGACAAGGTCGTTTCTGATACCGACATTCATAAGGCATTTATTTATTTTATAATTGACCAACCTTCGGTAAAAAAAAGAATTTTATATCTCTGCCTTTATATATTTCTTGTTATAAGACCAGGACTTTTTTAAGAGCTCTTGTTTAATTTTAGGCTGATAGTTGGGAAACTTTGTACAACTCTTTTACTTTTTATGAAAATTATTTGGGCCAAATTTCGTTTTAATGTTAAGGCATGCATGAGGATTTTAAAGGGGTTCCTGGTAAACACTTCTTTGGGAGAAAAGAAGAAAAAAAAACCCCGATACTTACAAAATTTTAAGTGGCAACCATTATTTTGAAGCTTTTGTGCTTATATGCGATTTCCGAGAGTACGAACTGTGGTAAAGTCCGATTACAATTAAATTTTGTATGACAACACACACAATGTTGAACATATGCAAAATTTTTTAAGAATAGAATAAAATTGTTAAAAAACAAGGACGAAAAATCTGATTTTAAAAGCTAATTTTTATGTGATTTAATAATCTTTAGTTGCACATTTCACTCTTCTATCTTCAAAGGGGCGACCTGACCTTAATAACAAGAAATACATTGAAACCCAGCCAGGCTGACAAACGGTTAAGCTATATTTACACTACCTGAGTTCTCATCTGAGTTGAATGTCAAAAAAATTATTTTAAATTTTTATAATTGCCAAAAAATAATTTGATTTTCTTCTTTTTAATATCACATTACGTCTAATAAAAAAAAAGTTTTAGTCTGCTTATTATAAAAGTTGTTAAACTGGTACAAAGTGTATGGCAATAAAACAACAAGCATTTAATCCGGCAACTTTTTAAAACTTACATTTAAAACTAAGCCGTTATAAAGATTGAAAATAGAATACGTTCTATTTTCAACTGAGATTAGACAAAAAATATTAACAAATAAAAACAAACATGTTATTGCACTATTCAGATGATAACGCAGGTAGTGTAAATATAGCTTATTTGTTTAATAAACTTGAAAAATAATTATAAATCATTGTTGCCAGGTTATGCCACCTTCACACGGAATGTGTTTTACATTTTACTTCTCACTTTTACAATCCATATGTAATTGCATACGTATGTCTTAACACGTGTGTAGACATTGTGATGACTTCAAAATTATGTCACAGATACATTTCGTGTGCTGCACGCGACGTTTATGAAATTTACATAAGCAATTTTTTTTCACGTATTCACACAACACGTGTTAGTTAAACATTGAAAATCGACTGATCATATACAAAATACATCCCGTGTAAAAGCAACTTTTAATTAATGGGTTTGTTTTATATTTAGGGTTATTTTTGAGTTAAAAATTCTTTGTAAAACTTTAATGTAAAATTTCTGGATTTCTGATCTTAAATTAAATTAAAAATTTCTGAAATTGAGTTAAAACTGTTAGAAACTTAATTAGGAGTTTCTAACTTAAAAAAATTTAAATTTAATAAAAATTTTTGAAGTAATAGTGTGTTCAGACATGCATTTTTTATTGAGATTTTCCAATTAACGCTCTAATTGGATTTGATTATTCATACAAAATTTCATTTAACTAATTGTTAATCAACGGTTAATTGTTTAAATATTTAGAAAAATTAAATATACAATCCTTAAACAGTTGTGTTTAGTTAGCATTATAATAATCAACACACTCTGTTGAATTTTGACAATTCGAAAGTAAACAAATTTAAAACGAAAAATATAAAATTTGTAAAATAATTAAAAATAAATTAATAGTACGATTTTGTTGCTGCAACGTGTGTAAAGGCGAGAAAAAAGAGGCTCGTGTGGAATGACGTGACCGAAGCAGCCCTTTTGGATATATGGCCCAGCAAAATGGATTGTCTCCGTGGACAAAGAAAAAAATTCTCACATCTATGCCGAAATGGCAGATGAAAAAAATAAATCAAAATTTGTTTGCCAATTTAACCCTCCATCCTGTTCCGTGCTAAGTTTTGTGGCAACAGTGGCTATACATATATTTTAAGACAAATAGAGATATGCATTGATTTTTTCTAAAAAATGGGTTATTCCAGGTTTTTGCTTATAGCTTGGTCCGTAGGAAACCGGCCTTGCTAGTTTAACATAATGTTCTTCTAGGAATGTTTTCGATAGTTTGACACCAAAAGGTAGTAGTCATTCTGATTTGACTTGGCTCCGACAAATATAAAAATGGACATGACGGCATGATTTACTAGCGGAATGACAAACTTTTATATTTTAACAGTTAGAGTTTTTAATGAATCGAGCTTAGATATTTTAAAACATTTGTTAAGCTTAGGGTAAAAACGCAGATATATTTTAATACGTACCTTTTTTCTTATCGTCCTCAATTTCTTTTATTACCGAAACAATCTCATCATACGTTGAATCATCTTGTGATTGATCCATTGATTTTTCAGAACTTTTTCCATCTTCCTCTTCTTCATTTACTTCGCCGTCTAGTGCCGACATTGCTTTCAATGTTTCTTGAGTAAATTTCTCAAACGACTCTTCTAACGAAGCATGTTTATTAAGTTTCGTTTTTGTGCTCGTATCTTGCGGGCACTCCTCGTGCATTGACATCCAAGTGTCAATTTTATCTAAATTAAATTCATGCAAATTAGAATCTTCTCGTAAACTTCCATAGCTTTTGGCTTTTCTAATGTTATTTTGAGTTAAGGACGCTATGGAAGTGGGTGTTTTAGGTTTTGGTTTAGATAAAATATTATTTGCTAGTGTGAAGGGGTTTTTTCCTTCACTTTTATTGGCAGTGTTGTCCTTCTTCTTGATAATAGCGGAAGTAGAAGCAGATACCTTTAAATAGTTATTAATAACAGTTTCACTGGAGCTGCTTGGTGTAGAACTTTCTAATTTATTTTCCATTTTAAGAAAGTCCTTTTTCGCCACTTCAATTTTACAGTTTGAATTGAGAGTTTTGGATTCAGTTAAATTATTTGGTTTTTCTATGTTGTCGGTAACTTGTTTAGAATTCGAATACTTGGACAGATAAGAGGGTAACTCAAAATTATTTATATTTGAATTGGAGTAGGATTTTGGTAAGTTATCTTCAAGCAGATTCTTTACCACCGAATTTTCTAATTGCTCTCCTACAACATTTTTATAGTCACGTATAACTTGAGATTCTTCAGGTTCAGATAGATCTAAGCAAGTTTTATTGGTCATTTGTTTGGAAGCAGTTTCATTATTGGGTTCCATTTTTAAACCTATTTCAGAACGTTTGGTAAAGGGTTCCGTTAAGTATTTGCAGGTAGGCGACGCACAATAACACTTAGGGCTGGGGGACTCTTGGAGCGAACCAGATGACGATGATCTAGTGCTACAAGAGCAATTTTCTGAAGGACATTTGGGGTATTCAAACGTTTCGGCTAAAACTTCTTTACCATTTGCTGAAGAACCAAAATGCACAGACTTTTTTAAACTTAAAGAAGATAATTCTTTGTTTAGGCTTGGTTTAGATACTTTTGTTGTAGATTTCAACGAATAATCTGAAGGATTTATGGGTCCCGGTGCTGATATAATATCTGATTTATTATTTGAAGAGCTGCGTTCTATATTAGTATTTAAATTCTCATAATCACTGAAATCATCATCATCATCACTTTGTAATTGCTGAGCTGTCTTGGGTTTTGAAAATGAAACCCTACCTGGAAGATCGTCTTTGGCCGATGATGTTTGATAACTATAGTACTGCTCTCGATTTTCGTTATCTTTGGCGCTGTGTAACATAGAATAAGAAATAGCCGATGAAATTTTTCTACTAGGATTTCTTAATGTGCTCATAAATTTTTCGTTCTTTTCGACTTTATTAAGTGAATTGAAACTACTACTTTTTCGGGAAGAGCTTAAGTCGGAGGCATCGCCTTCACTATTGTTTGCAGAGTCTTTGCACAACCAGGGCCTTTTAATCGGTTCATCTAGCAATAACTTTAAAAGGTTTGAAGAAGATACTGATTGAAACTTTTTCTGTTGTTTTTTGCTTAAATTCAAATTGGCGAAATCGGAGTTCTGTGAGCTTAAAGAACCACAGGGGCTTGAAAAATTTCTACCAAATTTTGGATCTGCCGATTGTGGTCTTAAACACAATGAAGTATGGCAGCGGCGTTCAAAAAAATTAGCAGATCTAGGTCGAGAATGATATCGTGTTGAGGGCTTTAAGAGATTTAGTTGCGATGAATACTTGGGTCTAGGTTTCTGTCGTGTAACCAAATTTATCTGCAATAAAAAAACTATGAGAACTTTTGAATACACTCGCTTTTTCTTTTAATACTTACCTGAGAGCCTTTTAAGCTTAAATCCATACTAATAGTATCGTTAATTAAATAATCGTCAATTATTTCTCTTGACCATTTTCACTCTTTTTATTTGAAATATTTTTAATAATTTATTTAAATTTTAGGATTGTTCTCCCTTTTAGTTGTAATTAAAACAAGTTTTACTTGCCCTACTTATAAAAAATATAAATATTTTTTAACTTTACACGTCCATTCAGCAGGACTTGCGTTTATGTTATGTTTAGGCCATGTGCCATGCGACGTTGTATGACGCCGTCATTTTAATACCAAAAATATCGATTTAACGGTTTGTTTGTATTTCTGGTCTACTAAGGAAAAATGGTCAAACGAGCTGCTTATAATTTTTTTTGTTCTATTTTGTTTTAAAGTTTGGTTGTCGCAACCCTGTTTGTTAACTTGTTTGGACTACATTTTGGATAAGTATGCTTTTAAGCTTAACCTACCCTATTATGGAAAGGGGGTGAAGGTGGTTGCTTGTTTTGTTTTTGTTGCTACCGATATAGGTATATGCACATGTATTCGTCGGTGGTGCTGTTTCTGTTTGTTTCGACAGGTGTTTTAACAAAACTTAAGTAACAAAAAGTAAGAAAAGAGAGTAATTAATTGCAAAAATAAAACCTTTATTTACGTTTTCGTTGCAACTTTTGCGGTTAAAACTTTGTTGTATTGTATGTGGGTAATTCCACGTAAAATAACTTTAATACAAATAAATATATTTCATTGGCACTATACAATAATTCCTAAATGAAATAACTCCCAACAAAAAACGAAATGACTCCCAGTTTTTTCAACGCATTGGGAGTTTGTTCATTATTTTGATTTTTTTTAGGAACTACATATGTATTTCATTTTAAGAAAGTGTTAGAAGTTATTTCATTTTGAATGGGAATTATCTCATTATAGTTGGGAGTTATATCATTTCTGTTGGGACCTATTCCATTCGGAGTTATATTACTTTTTTTACTATCCCAATCATTGGGACTGCTTGTGTTAGTACCTCATGGTTTGCTTTACCTATTAGGCAAGGCATATACACGTTGTAATAATACAAAAATTTATTTACACCATAGATCTTAAACACATGTAAGTATCTACTTGCTAAAATTACGGTAAGTTCTTATCTATAGACCAAAATTAATAGATACGATGTAAAGTTAGTTTTCTAAAATGTTGTTTTAGTGTTTTAGAATGAGGTCAAGTCCAGCAACGCAGGTCAGGTTAAGCTAGCCTAAGTAAAAACAAGTTAGAGCACTGTATTCATTCGGCTGTGCCAAATCTTACATATACATATATACATATGTATGTATAACATTTGTGTTTTTGTATAACCAGCTTTACAGGTTCTAAAAAAATTTTGTATAAAAAATTTAATAAAAATTTTTCAATTGTATGGGGACTACCGCTCCACCTGCTTCTATCAAAAAATTTATTTTTAAGTACGTTCAAGCCTGCTAGAAAAATACTTAACCGGCAGACAATTTATGATCAAAGAGGGAAACCAAATAAGTTGTTCCCAACCAATAGGGGCTGGTGTACCTCAAGGGAGTATACTAGGTCCAATTTTGTACTTGCTTTACACAGCAGATATGCCAACCAACTGTTTTACGCGCACGTCTACATTTGCTGATGATACCGCTTTTCTCAGTATTCATAAAGACCCTAGAGAGGCTTCGAGTCATTTGCAGCAACACGTAAGCCAAGTTGAGAAATGGGCAAGGTTATGGGGAATAAAAATAAATGAACAAAAATGTACTCACATAACTTTTACCTTGCGCAAAGAAACGTGCCCTCCAATCACTATTAACAACCATTTGGTGCCTCAACGATCCGAGACAAAATATCTTGGTATTCACCTGGATCGCCGCTTCACATGGAAGCCTCATATACATATGTAGATGCAAAGCTGACGCAAATGAAACTTAAAGCTGCACAAATCCACTGGCTAATGGGTAGAAACTCTGTGCTTCACCTGGATTGTAAACTTCTACTATACAACTCAATTTTAAAATCAATTCGGTGCTACGGTATACAATTATGGGGCACTGCTTCCGCCTCTAACATAGAAAAAATACAACGCCGTCAAAATAAAATCCTAAGAATGATAACTGGTGCTCCGTGGTATGTCAAAAACAGCAACATCCATAAGGATCTAGAAGTTCCACTTGTTAAATGCGAAATCCTGAAATATGTGGACAAGTATTTAAATAAGCTGGAAACACATCCAAACCCGCTCGCTCGAAGTATCTTGCAACATAGTCGACACTCCCGTCTGAAAAGGAGGGATACTATTGCGCTTAGATGAAGATAACTATTTCTATTATGACAACTTAAATTTCTGTCTGGCACTGGCTGGACTAATATAATTTCATTAGTCTTAAGATTTGAAAACTTATTGTTAGTTTGCTTAAGCGAAGATTCAATAATAAAATATATGCAAAAAAAAAAAAAAAGTACGTATCGTACTGACACTACCTTGCAGCAGGTTCAAAGTCGATAGCTGTTATGTTTAGTTATACAGATTAAACCGCAAGAAAAATTTTACAAAATTTGTGCAATTGTAGGGGAAATACCACTTTCCCTGCTCCTTTCCAAAAAAACATTACCCCAATTTAGGTCACTGGCTTTTGAGTAGGTATATGTCTAAGATTTTGTGACAACAGTGGCTATATATTTTTAGATACATATGTATTTACGCATATTAGTTTAACACGAAAGCGCTTTCTCTCCGACTCTATTTTGCTTCGGAAAAATTTATTTCAACAGGCGGGCATGGCTTAATCGACTTCCATATCTACATATAAGGATCTAGAATGTTGTGTTTGGCGTTGTCGTTTCGATTGTTGTCGAAATCGGCACAAAACTACAAGGGAGTATTTACTTTACGTTGGCGTATTTGTAGGACAGTACCAAAAAAGTCTTAAATAAACTGTGACGTTGGATATATAAAAAAAGTTTGAAAATAAAATCAAGATACCAAAATATAGATTGCGCTTTACCAACTGCTTACTTATTTGATTGAAAATGTGCCATGAAGCAAATTAAAATCCACCCGACGATATGTATTTATTTACACATTATCGTGTGATTTCTTATTTGCCGCACGACACATCAAAGATATTTCGAGAATAACAAAAGCAAAATTATGTTACAAAAACATTGTTATGAATACAAATAGCGGTTTTCCTTGGCCATTTTAGGCCTGTTTAAAAACTAGTCGTCACCGGCGCGCTATCTGTTTTGAGTCGGTCGACTGGTATTACTGGTTTTAGCTGTTTTAGTAACTACTGGAGGTTTTTGGTTCATTTGTTGCTTTTTTGTTTGTTTGTTTTGTTTTTTGCCGCTGTAAAACTACCTGAATGATCTTAGTTTTATTATATTTTTCTGTTAATTTATTTTCTTAGACACAACAAAATAAACTTTAGCAAACTGTGATATTGTGGACATGCAAAAAGTATGGAGCTTTATTTCCTTTAAAATAATCGAGATACAGAAAAACCTAACTGTTTTTCTTAATGTGCAGTGCAGCATTAAACAACAACAATCGACTCTCTACTTTATTCGATTAATATCGATTTTATGTGACCTAAAAAAACCAATACCACAAAGTTGCATGGTACAATTACCTGACAAAATATGGTCGACCCAACAGATGACTATTTAAATATTTCTTCTTATTTTGACATATGTCTAGTCATGAATTGGTCTCGTCAACACGTTCAAATATACCTTGTAAAGTAATTGTACCATGCAAAATTGTAAAGAAAAAACCCTCTAGTATGGCAACACTGCAAATAAACCGTTATACCTGTGGTGTAATTGTGAATGCATGTTTGTATTGAAATTTTTTATCAAAGCCAAATTTTAAATTACTTGAAGATAATTTAATAAAGTGCTCAAAAGCTACCAAATTTTTAAGAATTTTTAAACAAAATGAAGGTTAGTTTGATAGTCTACAATATATACATATATGCCCAGCAGTTGTGCTTATCCAAAGTTTTACCACGTTTTTAGATACCACTTTCACAGTATTTGAAAGAAACTAATGCCAAAGGACTTTTGCCATCTAAAAACAAAAACGCCAAAGGAGAAAAGGTAAATAATTGAATAGTTTTTGTTAAAGGGTTTGAAAATCAACAAAAACTTGTTTTGCGTAGACTTTAACCAAATCAATAAATCACAACAATGGAAAACGTTTGATGGGGCCAGAAGCTGCAATTAAACAACATCGCCAGAATAGCATAGACGAATTAAATACTTTATCGAAATCGCCTGGAACAAATATTAAAATACTATTTGACAATATAGACAAATCTCTTAAAAAGTTAAATGTCGTGGTGGAGTTTATCGACATGAGCGCTATATGGTTGACTCGGGTTTATCAAACTTACGAAAATGAGTTGTGGCACAAGGAGCCACGTTTAGATAGCAGTAATAGAAAATGGTTGTATCATTGCAGACTATGCAATATTTCCTACAGACAATTTGCTTCCATAAAACGACATTTGAATTTACATTTAAAATTTTTTCCTTATGTGTGCAAGTTATGTCAAAAAAAGTTTGCGGCCCGTAAATCGGCTACCTACCATTTAAAGTCTACTCATAAATTGGGAGCAGGAAAGTGGAATGATTATTTGACAAGTTAAATTCAAGAAGTCTCAGTATTTTGTGTTTCAACTGGAACTGAAATTGTAAACAGGTATGAATTGGCATGAATACCAAAACAATACAAAAACTATTAATTTTTTTTTAATTCGAAATGAATTTGCTTATAATCAGAAAATAATTTAACATGAACATTTAGTTAACATAATTATTTTATATGCTTTACGAATTGTAAATTTTAATAATTTTTTTTTAAGAAATTGTAGGTAATTTTAAATCGAAAAGTTATTCGTTTATTAAACTTCAATTTATTTTTTAACTCTGTTGACCCAATATATATGTATATGTATGTATATACTTCTTGACAAATACTTTATTTTAAGAAATAAAGTGCTATTTTTGAAAGTTATTAAATCCCAAAAAAGATTTTTTTATAAAATTATTTAATTAAAATTATTTTATTGAAAACGAAAGTTTATATAAAAATAAATTTACTTTTTGGCAAATAATTTTTAAATTCATTCCCACATAATACGTACATATATTGTTCAACTTATTAAAAAAAAATAAATTAAACAAAAAAAAATTAAAACTAACTAAAACGTTTCTTAACCGTTTATTTTATTTTTTTGCCTGAATTATTTTTATTATTATTTCTTTGCACAAGTGTAAATATTTATTTATATTTTTGATTCTAATTGTTATAATAAAAACTTTTTTCTAATACAATTTTGAAAATAAATTAAAAAAAAAACATAAATACACATAAAAAACAAAAATTTAAACCCAAACGTTTTGACGAAAAAAAAGCATTTAAATTGCAGTATGGGTAACTTAAAAACACACACACTCCAACAAACGCAAGTAACTTATCTAGCATTGCATGTGTTAAATAAAATATTGGTAATGTAACAAAACCGAAAACAAGCAACTATCAACATTAGACAGTAGGACAGACGAGTCAAACAGCCAGATCATTGTCAATGTCAGAGTTATGGTAATTGAATTTCTTTAGGTGGTTTGTTTAAAAAACAAACGTTCCCTTTATCTTCTAGAACTGAAATAAAATTAAAGAAACAAATGATTCGCATTCTATTTCTTAAATTTATTAAAAAAAAATAAATTTAATTTTTTAAATATGATCGATTACTTTTGTATTTGTCCATTTAAATTATATCATATTTATGCCTTGCAATCAATAACACACGCCTTTGAAAGTTTGTAACAATTATTAGATTAATAAAACGTAACGATTTTCGGTAGAAATTGATAAAATGTTTTAAATTAATCATAAGAGTTTGATATAAAAAACCACGACATAGTTATTGTTTTAATGCCTACACATGTTAATTTGCTATATAACTAATGTTTATTTATTGGAATATTTTAAAAATTAAAATATCTAATGTGTTTGCAAGGTGTGACATTTTAGAGAAACATGTATGTATGTACATAAATATGTATCAAATTTGTTGACAACTATTACTTTTTTGTTTTAAAGAGAAAGCAAAAATCTTAGACAAAATAAAACGTCCCGACAACTTTTTATTATTCAATAAAATTATATTTTTATAGAACAATTGTAAAACAATCCCATAATAAATATAAAATAATTTTTTTTATAAAAAGCCGATTATGATCATTAATACACTTTACATGCAACACATAAAAGAATTCGTTCGAAAATTGTACGAAAACTTGCGTTATTTTGAACCACGAAATTTCTTTGCAAAATATACAAAATATAAAAAAAATCTTTTGCTATATTTACAAATATTTTTAATGTGGACACACATATATTTTTTACTGAACAAAACAACCAGTTACGGATTTTGATGTGCAAAGCCAAAAAAAACATTACTACCGTTTACAGAGTACTAAGGATGATAATCCGTAGCTGGTTTCGAAAACGCACTTTACTAGGGTAGTGTCAGTTAAATACTTAGAGCCAAATCGTCGCATTCTATTCAAATCAAAATTGAAAAATTCTTTTTAGAATTCCTGTATTTAAAGCATTGACAGCCCGAACGATCAAACATTAATGTTTCTTCAAGTAAAAAGAGAAGACAAATTTGCAAAAGTTACTCCTTCTCACAACATGCTAAACTATGATGGTGACTTATTTTTGCAATGCGATAATTAACTACCATATTAAAGTAAGAGTTAAGACATGGTACTGTCCACCTTTTACCAACGCCTTATTCGCACCTCTAGCAAATGCTTGGAAATTGCATTGGCTTTAAATAAAAGAATAAAGGAAAAAGTTCCATTTCACAACTGCAGTTCGGAATGCTTTGAATTTAATTCCTTTCGTAAGTAAGTAAAACTGAAACATTAGCGAAATTCTAAAATAGCCCATCTTTTTAGGACAAAATTTATGCATATATCCTAATATAAGTATTAAAGTAAATACGGCAACTGTTGTAACAAAACTTGGCACGGATGCTTTGGAGACGGCGAGCTAAATAAGGGATTTTTTTTTAAAGAATCAGGGAAAGTGGTACTCTCCTAAAATAAAGAAAATTTTTTTAATTAGAAAATTAAGGAAAATATAAAAACATACGTGGACTGAGAACGAATTTTTTCCCTGTATATTTTTACATACATATGTCTCCATCGGCCGGATGTTCTTGCGCTTTGTGAATCGCAGGTGTCTGGGAATTCTGACCCTCGGGATTTTCATATACCTGGGTATCGCCTGCAATCACTCTTCTTTCTTCATCGGCGCATTGCGTTGTATATTCAAACAGACTCGTTGGGCAGATCTCAACGACCTTTTTCGGCAATTTAACTGGAAGCTATGCTTCTTGGGCAATAATGTCAATGGCATGGCGAAAATGGTTGAAAGTATAATTTAGCTTGGAATGAAATCCTTTATTCCGGTTTAAAAGGTCTCCAGCAGATTTGGACAGAGGTCTTGATTAAATCAGGCTTGCAGAACTGCAGTCAGGTCCAGAATGGAAGCCTTTCGTATATGACGTTCTAACAAGAACGCTGATACTTCGTGTGCCAAAATACTCAGATGTAAGAAGGCTCTATTCGAGCAGCGTCTGCGGGTCAAGGTTTTTGTTGCCCCTAAAGGTAGTAAGAGCTTTTGGTTATTTGTTAAGAGTAAGAGATAACGGTGGTTCTTAAATCCCTGCGATATTAAAAAATTATACATTGATCGATCATTGACCCGGTTGATAATGCTAACCTTTTGACTGCAGGCAATTCATATATGCTAAAAAGCGACCAACCACTGCCCGAGCTTGAACGAGTGCCTGGGACTATAAGCGGTGGCACATAGAATCCGTCGTACGTCATACTTCGCCTTTTTAACTGACAGCTAAGTTGAAAAACATGTTTTAATCTGAACAATGTCACATTCAGTACGTCTGCTTCAACGCAATGTACTAAAGTTGGGCAACTTTTAACGTACGTCAAGTACTTTGACAACTACCAGCTGGTTCATAGCCTTAATTTTGATTAGTTGCTTTTGCACGCGGCCATAAAGTTTTTAAGTTTGAACAACAACAATATAAATAATCAGCTTATTTAACATCTGTTTATAAAGGATTCTATGTGCTAACCTCTTGCGTTGTTACGTTAATGTCAGTTAAAAAAGGCAACGCTTGAAGTACGACGGATTCTATGTGACACCGCCTTATGCCTGACATATTGTTTCGAGCTCGTGCAGTTAAAATGGTTTTACTGAATCTCAACATTAGTAATTCTCCTGGGCCGGATGGTATACCAGCGCTAGTCTTAAAACAATGCTGTTCGACGCTTGCGCGTCCATTAGATAGCCTTTTTGGCAGTATATACCGTGCCGTAAGGTAGCTAAGGTTACGCCGATCCCCAAAAAGGGAAAGGTGGAAAACCCTGAAAACTACCGCCCGATAACTATTTGTTCAGCTCTCTCCAAGGTTATGGAGAGTATGGTTAATTTTCACCTTGACAACTATCTAGAGTCCAACTGTTTATTAAGCGACCGCCAGTACGGCTTTCGTAGCCAATGTTCTACGGGGTACCTACTGGCCTTTCTAACAGAAAAGTGGTGTAACTCCATTCATCATTTTGGCGAAAGTAAAGTGGTGGCTCTAGATACTTCTAAGGCGTTTGATAAAGCTTGGTTTTGTCTAAGCTTGCTGCCCTTGGTGTCGGTGGGAAATTTCCACAATTTATCAGGCATGTTCTGACAATCACTTTTTGTGAAAGTAGTTTGATTTAAAAACAATCAGCTAAATGCCTGCCGATTAAGAATTACTTATAAGTATTGGGAAGACAGAAATAGGATGAAGCAGGCAAAGCAGTCTCTGTCTGGAATCAAATCCGCGCACCCTCGAACTGGCACGTTTGCACACTAGTGCCTCGCCAACAGGGCATCCTTTTGTTTCTAGCTTAATTACATGTTACTGTAAAAGTCAATCAAAAATTTTTTATATTGGTTTTGTTATTTGTTTTATTAAAATTATAATTAACAATTAATAATTTGGCAACAGTTTAAACTTAAAAACTAAACAAAGAACATATCAAATAAACAAAACGACTAAAAGGGTTCATTTTAAATGCGTTCTTTAAATTATTGCACTTTTTGAATTTTTTTTTTATCAAATAAACAAATGAAAAAATGATTTACAGCTTGTCAACACTTTTTTAAAGGGTTTCTAAACGCAACAATGCCTGTTTTTACAAAGACGAAAGCTTTATTATTTTTAACATTTAAGGTGTTTTAGTTTTTTAATACAGGTTTAACTTCAATATCTTTATCATCGGCTTTAATTTCAAATTTAAGTTTGGTCAATTCTTTGAGTTCGTTGTCTACTTCGTGTATTTCAATATCTTGAATCACCTTGACACTATCGGGATATTTGTTGATGCCATTACCTAATTCTTGAGAGAATGAAACGACAGTTTTGGGTTCGAAATTAACACCCTTTTCACCTTTAGGATCCGGTGAAGGTAGTGTGGGACAATTTAGTCCATTAGTATGGGAAATTGTTATTTCATTATCGTTTATGGCATGACCATTTGGTGGAATAACAGATTCAGCAAAGCCATTAGACCTATCTTCTTCATATACAGCTTTAACGTGACCGTTTTGAATAGCTATTGGCTCTTCTTCTTTGTTTTCGGGAGTTTCATATTTTGATTCGTTTTCGGAAGTTTTTTCTTCAACGATTGATGAGGTTTGTTCAGCTACAAAAAGTTTAGATTCACCTTCTTTGGTCTGCTCCAAATGTTGAAGAACTGTTACAGTTACCACAGTGGGTTGTATGGTTTGTTCTGTGTCCCGAGTGTAATTTTCAATATGTTCTTCCAATTCCGTTTTATCCTCGTCTTCCCCCTCTACAGCCTTATTGACTTCCTCAATGGCCTTGGCTACTTCCTCTTCTTCATCTTGACCATTTACTGTGATAGGCTCAGCATGAACAACAGCATCTTCACTATTTTCAATGTTTGTTTTTTCATGTTCTTCCTTTTGGTTTGTGTCTTCCTTTATATCTTCGTTCTGTCCTTGTTGTTCTGAAATTGTATTCTCCCTTATATGTTCATTTTGCGTTTGTTGTTGTTCTTGTGTTGTATCTTCCTTAATATTTTCACTTTGCGCTGTTGGTGGTGGCATTTCTAAGCCAGGCTTTATAGCAGGACTTGCCATTGTCTCCACAAAAGATTGGCGATTTGGGCTTGTAGGTGATATTAAGACTTGTGTAAAGTAACCACTGCGTCTATTTTCAAAATCCAAAATGTTTTGATTGGCTAACCGCTCTTGTATGCGTCTTTGCCTACGTATAAATTCAGGAACATTTCCATCATCTTCGACCTCCTCCACTTCGGGCCGTATGACTTTGGTTCTCCTTAAAACCACCTTAGTGGCTTCATTATCTATATCATTTCCATTGCGTAAAGGGGTATTGCCATTTTGATGCAAATTCTGTTTTGCCACTGCATTTATATTTGAAGGCCTAAATACACTATTGAAAGTGGTGCTCTTAACTAAAAACTCATTGTTCTTGCTATTGGTCGCTACTTTTGATGTGGGAGAGAGTGGGCTAGTATTGCCATTTTGTATTTTGGGTGATCGTTGAATGGTAAAGTTTGGTTTACCATGATTAATCAACAGTTTTGTGGCTGTTAAGGATGTCTTATCGCCGTTAATGGATAAACTTGAATGTAATTGTAACTTTGATTTATTAACATCAGCCATGTTGTAGTTGTTACGTTGTTGATAAAGGGGCAACACTATAAAAAGAAAAAAAAACATAATTAAAATTTTCTGTTAATCAAAAGTATCAAATAATACAAATAATTTTTAATGATTTTTTAAAATCATTTTAAGTGTGATTGCGAAAATAACAGCGCGTGTCATCGTGAATGCATGTAAAGTGTTACATGTAAAAAATTTGAAAAAAAAAGTGTCACAACATTAAGGTTAATACCCAGCATACCATATGCGCTCTAAATGAGCTCATAAAGACTCTTTTGTCGGAACGCTGACGCTCATAAAGAGTTCATAAAATAATCATAAACAGTCAAAAAACGCTCATTTTTGAGTGGCTTTTTCCACTAAACTGGTCACTCATGAAAGAGCTCTAAATCTTATGCATAAAAGAGTATTTTATGACTCTTTTTTTAAAACGCATTTTGAGCTCTTATTCCAGTTTTCGTTTACACTCTCTCTTTCTAAAATACGTTCACTCTCACTATTTTCTTCAACAACGCTATTATTTTTAATACTACATGCTGGATTTTCTTTTCTTAATTTGTTTGAACGAAGTTCACTTATTATTATTTATCTTTTTTTTTTAGTTTGCTCTTTTTATTATTTCAATTATGTATTATTTTTGTATTTATTATAAGATAACTCACAATTTTGTCTTTACGCTTTCAAAAATATTCACTAATGAATCGATTTGAGCAACTTCTTTCTTCTGCTAAGCTGGAATTTACCGTTATCTGTCAGCGTGCAGAAATTACTCATAAAAAGCACATAAAATCGATCGTTTATGAGCTCAGAAATATGCACGCAGGAAACACTCACAGAGGCTCATAAAATCGCTCATATATGAGCTCATATATAAGAGCGCTCCGATAATGGTATGTTGGGTACCCAGCATACCATATGCGCTCTAAATGAGCTCATAAAGACTTTTGTCGGAACGCTGTCACTCATAAAGAGTTCATAAAATAATCATAAAACGCTCATTTTTGAGTGGATTTTTCCACTAAACTGGTCACTCATGAAAGAGCTCTAAATTTTTTGCATAAAAGAGTATTTTATGACTCATTTTTTCAATCTGGGTTAAGTTTTCACGATATAGCGTTATTAAAAATCAAGAAAATGTCACAACGTATTCGTTCTATTTGACAAAGTAAAAAATTTGAAATTACGTAATAAAATAACCTTTAAGTTATTCACACATTGGTTTTAAAGCTGCTTAGTAGTTAAAGAGATATAGGGTGTCCGCCGGCAAGGTATACTATTTTGTTTGTTTTTAATTTTTGATTAAATGAAAGAAAATGGATCGTTTATTGATAGATATATTTTTTTTTTAATGTCGGCAAGTATGTATGAAATGCAATATCAGATAAATGTCCGCCTCTGTAAGCCTCACAAATGCTAGCTGTTTTGAGCACATTACATTCTCACACATTTCACGCGGTATTTTATTCTGATATTTTGTTTGAGTTACTCCAGCTTTTCTGGATTATTTGCATAAACCTTGCTTTTCAGATATCCCCACAAAATGAGAAGTCAAATCAGGCGACCGTGAAGGCCAATCAACATCAGCATTTGAAAATAGTTGTGAAATAAGTTGTGAGGTCTCGCAGTAATTCCATTTTAATCCTGGCTATGCGATGTGGCACGGTCTTGTTGATACCACATGTTTACCAAGCCCAAAGCATGCAGTTATGGCATTTAAAAGTATTCAGACATATCACGATATCGCTCCCCATTGACAGTTCCCGTTACGCAGTTTTCAGTTTAAAATAAGTCCAATGATTCCTCCTAACTAAATTGCACACCAGACTGTCATTTTTGATAGATGCAAAGGTGACAGATGAATAATTTAAAGCTTTTCCATTGCCCAGAACCGACTATTTTGTTTATTCACATATCCATTTCAAATGAAAATGTTCCTCGTCCCTCATTTTGATTTATTCATGAAAATCGTGGTTTTTAAAAGACGAGCTGTAACATCCTGTTGGCATATGTACGGCGGCGTAAATGGTCTTCTGGAAGAAGCTCTTGCGTCAACTAAAACTTAAATGGAAACAAATGCAAATACTTGTGCATATTGTGGCCAAAGTTGTTCTTTGAAGATAAAGCTCAAGAACACGGCGACGAATTGAGATTGACGGATTGTTTTGAACAATTTCTTGAGAAGCAGTAATGTTTTCAGCCGATCTTGTAGTACGTTGTGGTCCAGGCTTGGACCTATTAGCTGCAGTTTCTCTTTCTTCGAAATCACTCACTACATATTAAGTGGTGCTTCTTGTTGGCACGTTGTTTCTCCCAAAAATTTCACGTTACTTTCTCATCGTCACAGTATTTGATGATTGATTTTGATAAAATGTTTTAACGATTAAAACACGTTGGTTTGCCGAATATTTTTTCATATTAAATTTGCCACGTCTTTAGTTCACGACTGCCGAATATGAACTGTCAAGACTAATGTTTATCAAAATGGCCGGCGGAAACCCTGAATTAAAATAGTTCGCTGAAATTTTTTGTTGACAATTACAAAATTTTTGATTTTTAAATCGTAATAAAAAATTAAAAAATAAACAAAACTTTCACTCGTTTTCTGTAGATGTATGGATTAATAAGTTTTAAAGAAGTTGAGTGATAAATATTAAAATCGATGTACATCTTTTTATATTGCTTTTTTAAAAATTACATATTTTTCCCCCATTACGGGTCGCTTTACGTGCAATAATTTTTATTTTTTAATATGTAAATTTTTTTTTTAAATTATAACTACTACATACATATAATTAATTATAAAAAAATTAATCAATAAAAGTTATAATAATTATTAGAGCCCGACCGGACGTTTGGATTTGTCATTCGGTAAAAATGACGTTCGGGGTTCGAAACCGCACTTTAATAAAAATCTATTAGTTTTATTTAAAAATTCCAAAAAATAGTACAAATGGCAATTATGGTTTATAATATTAAAAAATATAGCTATTTAGTAAAAAATTAATGAAAAAAGGGGTTTTCATTAAGTTAAATAATGTTTACTTTTGATCTGAGTATAACGAGTCGTAAAATGTTTTTCTAATTATTTTTTTTTGTTGAAATGTCCGTATTTGCTTTAACTTTATAAAATTTTTATTTTTTTTATTAAATGAACAATAAATTAGCCACACATGTAAACCTTTTTAGTTAAACAAATAAAATTGGGTTTGGTTTCAGTTCGGGTTCGGTCGAATAATAAAATATTATCTAAGTTGGGGTTCGGGTTAGGTTCAGTTTAGAAATGTACGTTTGATGCGGCTCTTATAATTTTATAACTAAAATATTTATTTTTTACAGATATCAAATATTTTTTTAATTTTTATATATTTTTACAGCAATAGTTGTTTTTTTTAATAGTTATTATCGGATTTTTTTTAGTTTTTCTGGGGAGTTATTTTTAATTTTTGATGTTGATTTATTTTCGTTTCACAAAAAATAACGATTATTTATAACATATTTTTTTGCAGCAATAGTTGTTTTTTATTTTATTTATGTTTGTGGCAATTATTGTAATATGTTGATATTTTTGCATAAACAATTAATTATTTTTTTTTGTTTTATTTTTTCAAAATAAATGGTTCTATTTTTTTGCATGATTAGCTGCTATTTTCTGAATTTTATATTTTTGGCAGCCAAGACTTGTATTTGTATTCCTTTGTTGTTTTTTTTTGTTTTGACAACAAAATATTATTTATTAGTTTTTATTATTTTGAGCAGCAATATTTTTTGTTGCTTATATTTTTTTTAAATTGAATTTTTTGCTTTTTAATTCACAATTGCTGTTTTTAATTTGATTTTTTTCTAAATTTTTTATATTTTAATGTTATTATAATATAATTATTTATTTATTTATTTATTTTTTAGAGACTTAGCTATCGGTTATTAAACTTATTAAAACTCTTTATGATTTTTTTCTTACAAAAAATTACAATTAATCGAAATTAAATAATTACAATATAATAGTTTCGCTAAAAAGAGGCAAAAAATTAAAATCGTGCCCACTTTTTAAAATCAAAAAATATCATACTCGGTTGATAGAAAACTTTCTATTATATTATTTAACAAATTTCTTTAAAACATTTTGAACAGTTTACCTTAGTTACAGTCATGCACACGCACATACATAAGTACAAACTTACGTTCTAATGTACATACTTACGTACATATTTTCCCACACTTAAATAACATTTTTTATTGTACATACCTTCAAACATTTATAAAAAAAACAGTAAATTTGATTGAGCATTTAACCTTCAAATAAAACAAATAAATTACTTCAATTTCAAAAAATATCTTGGCAAATAAATACTAACGAGTATAAAAAGATTTACAAATATGATAATAGAAATCATGTCTACAGTACTGTGCCTTGACAAATTCATAAATAACAACAAGCCGATAAAAAAACTTGGACAACATATAAGCCAACTTATTCATAACAAATCCTTTTGGATGTGCATACATCTGTATATTTATAAACACTAGCTGGCATACGTACGTGTCTCTTTAACCAAAATTATTTAATTGATATTTAATACCATGATGGTCATTATTTGAAAATTTATTTAATTAAAAAGTTGCCTAATGTTTTTCATTATTGCATTCAAGATTTAATGAGTGCATTTAATTTGACACTAATTTTTTTAATTATTTTTTTTTTATGTGCACGTGACATCTACTTTAAAATTCATTTACTCAAACATAAACTTTATAACATTTATATTTTTATTTTTACTCAAAAATAAAATAATTAAACCTGTGGAGAATATCATAAAAATTAAATCATTTTTTCTAACTATTGGTCTACTATTGACCCTAGCTTTCATATTGGATGTTTAGCCGGATATAACTTTAACCTCCATTTAAACTTTTAAAGTGGTATATAATTACTTTAATTTTTTAAGCCGCGTTTTCGCAAAGAACATTATCCTTTGCGCCGAAAAAAGGTTCTTCTTGAAAATCTAGGCCGTAATTAAGAAATACGGCCGATCAGAAACGACGGAGCGGAAAAAAATATCGCTTTAGTTGTTTTTGGGGCTCTATAAACGATATGTCGTTGATTGTCATGGGACTTTAGTTGCTGCTTTATTTAAATGAAAAGAACCAGTGGCGCTTCTCTTTTTTTTCAAAGGTACTTTTTATTCTTTTTTATCTGGCAGACGCGTGTAATTTAAATAGCAAATTAAAAATTTTAATTATTAAGCTCTTATTTTGTTTATTATCATTTCTAAGTTTTTTTTTAATTTTTTATTGTAAACACCGTGTTCTATATACATATGTTCTTATGTACATATTAACGTACATTTTAGGTGCAGGTCTGTTATTTGTTTAATTTGTTAATTAAATTCTAACATTACTTTAAGTGTTTTCTTTATTTTCGTATTAACACAAAAGCACTTTAATTACTTGTTTTTGAAACAAATACGGCACACCTTTAGAAAATTATTAATTCAAAAAATAGATTTGTTTTCAAATATTGCAAAGAAATTGTGACTTTTGCGTGCTAATAATCTTTGGAAATGTGTAATTAAATAAAACTTTATCAAATTAATTAAACCTACTAGTTTAACATAACTAAACCTTTGACACGAAATCGACACAAAAACACTGGTTAGGTGACAAAGATCAGCTCTGCATCGTTTTTTCACTATTCATAGTGACTCATAAAATTTGAGTGTAAGTGCGTTTAAGTCATATAAATTTAACTGAGCTGACGTACGCATACTTTCAACCACGTTGAGAACAAGAGTGCTACGTCGAACTCATACTTATACCGTCCCATATTTTCGCAAAAGTACCCACGTTGATTCATATTATAAAGAAAATACCCATATTCTTAGAGCGATGCAAGTTGATTCAACAACAATAACCTTAAGTCCCAATTCGCAATATGCAAGAAAAAAAGACTGCTTATTTTCATTTTCTTCTCTGAACTCTCATTGGCGTTCGCACGGTACAAGTCTTATTGCTTAATTTGTTTTGATTTTTTCATGAATCTACACACACAGTAGGTGTTTTTTTACATTTTCTTTTGTTCATCCACTTTTTGGAAGCTGAATTGCAAGTACAAGCAAGCCTGTACTCATTTAATTTTACCTCATCCCGTTGCCATCAACCTAACCAGCTTAACTTAAATACTTGCATCGTGCGAATTGGGACTAAAAACTCTCAGTATTTTTTTTTTGCCGCAAAAAGTTTTTTAAATTTTACAATATGTTATATACAATTTTTGTTAATATCATTACATATTTTTTAAAGTCTTATTTATTAAAAAAAACTACAATTTTATTTAAGGTTTAAAACGATATTTCTAAACAAGATCTGTTTTATAAACCTTTTGTAAGTCTAACAAATTTTTAGGAGTACAAGATTTTATTCTGTATTTTATTTAATTGTACTTGATGGTACCGTGAAATAACTCCCAAATGAAATAACTCCCAACGAAAATGAAATAACTTCCAATCGAAAAAAATGAAATAACTCCCAACGGTAAAAATGAAATAACTCCCAATGTTTGGGAGTTATTTCATAAAAGCCACAAAAAAGTGAAATAACTCCCAAATGAAATAACTCCCAACAAAAATGAAATAACCCCCAATTACAAAAAAAAATAATTGTTTTATGAAATAAGTCCCAACGGAAATGAAATAACTCCCAATTAAAATACATATATATAATGCGAAAACCTTTTGTATCCATAAATTAGATGTTACTAACGTAAAATTATTTTCTAAACAAACAAACCAAATGACTGCCGGCCTCCGTCTGGACGCAGGATAAGTTAACTCTCGTGGATCGAACCGCCGGCTTCGTTACAGCTTTAGGACAGGCGCGTGGACTTGAGGCACCTTTTTGGTTAAATAATTTTTTAATAAAAAAAGAGTTGTTTAGATAGCCGGCCTTCGGCCGGGCGCAAGGGAAAAAAACTCCAGTGGATTAGATCCGCCGGCTTCGCAGTAGCCTTCGGCCGGGCAATGGACTTTAAGCTCTACTGCTTTCTATATAAAGCTTCGCCAAATAAAATATGAATTTTATGACACTTTAGTTATGAAGCTGCAAATACTTCCGATGTGCTACATTTTAAAGTATATTCCCCGGCCGAAGGCTACTGCGAAGCCGGCGGATCTAATCCACTGGAGTTTTTTTTCCTTGCGCCCGGCCGAAGGCCGGCTATATATGACACTTATTTTTAAACCCAAAATTTTCAATTCATTGTCACCTTTTGTATCCATAAATTAGATATCACTAACGTAAAATTATTTTCTAAACAAACAAACCAAATGACTGGCGGCCTCCGTCTGGACGCAGGATAAGTAAACTCTCGTGGATCAAACCGCCAGCTTCGTTACAGCTTTAGGACAGGCGCGTGGACTTTAAGCACCTTTTTGGTTAAATAATTTTTTTAATGAAAAGGAGTTATTTAGATAGCCGGCCTTCGGCCGGGCGCAAGAAAAAAAAACTCCAGTGCATTCGATCCGCCGGCTTCGCAGTAGCCTTCGGCCGGGCAATGGACTTTAAACTCTACTGCTTTCCATATAAAGCTTCGCCAAATAAAACATGAATTTTATGACACTTTAGTTATGAAGCTGCAAATACTTGCGATGCACTACAGTGTAAAGTATATTCCCCGGCCAAAGGCTACTGCGAAGCCGGCGGATCGAATCCACTAGAGTTTTTTTCCTTGCGCCCGGCCGAAGGCCGGCTATATACCCACGGTTTTAAAACCCCAAAACTTTTAAATAAATGTCACCTTGTATACTAGCGTGATTAAATTTTTTTAAATGCTCTGGTATATACACTTGCTTTTAGTAAAATGAAATAACTCCCAATAAAAATGAAATAACTCCCAACAAAAATGAAATAGCTTCCAATAAAAATGAAATAACTCCCAATAAAAATGAAATAACTCCCAATGATAGAAAATGAAATAACCCCAACAAAAATGAAATAACTCCCAACACTTCGAAAAAATGAAATAACTCCCAACAAAATTTCATTGGGAGTTATTTCATTTGGGAGTTATTTCATTATGAAATAACTCCCAATGAAAAATAATGAAATAACTCCCAACGCATTGGGAGTATGTATGGAAAAAAATTGGGAGTTATTTCATTTTTTCATTGGGAGTTATTTCATTTGGGAGTTATTTCACGGTACCGTACTTGATTGCTATCAAAACGAGTGATAAGTAATAAGGGTATACATATGTATATCAGTTTGTTGTTTCGTTTTTAATTTCTATAATATCCATGTGCGACCCCTATAAAGTATATATTTTCTTGGTCCTTATAGATAGGAAAGTTTTTTTTAGCGATGTCCGTCTGTTGAAATCAAGTTTTCGGTGCGAAATAAAATCGGGCGGAGATATACATAAGTATAAACCTAACTTAATAATATCCATATACAAGGTGGGCCAAGGGAAGTCATCCTACGTTGTTTTGCCCTCATTTTTTTCAAAATGAAAAACTTCGATTCTGTTTTTTGGTTATGTTAAGAATTTTATTAGCCAAGTCGAGAAGGTGATATCAGCTAAATGCTCCGTCACAATTGATTGCTATACGAACTCGTTTTATGGCATTTTTCATCATTTAGACGAGAACTTCGGGCGACAGATTTTCGCACTTGTATCGAATGTTGTCCTTGAGGGCTTCCAGGGTCTCGGGCTTGTTCACGTAAACACGGGACTTCAAAAAAACCCCACAAAAAAGTCTGGAACTGTTTAATCGGGAGATCTTGCGGGCGGGTGTAATGGCTGCTCGTGTATCACTCGTGGATTTTCTGTGCCCCAGATAGCTTTGCTGGTTCACATACCCGCTGAGGTGTAAATGAGTTTACTTCGGCTTCGAGACTGAGGATGGCTTGGGCGTAGGTAACACGCGTTTGGCGGTCGCCAGGCAGCAGTTGATGTACGGACTGGACTTTTTACGGGAACATGCGCAGGTCTTTGACCAAAATTTGCGTTAAGGACGACCGGCTGATGAATAATTGCGAGGCACGGCATCTGGTTGACGTTTCTGGCGACAGCTCGACATCCTCGCCAACAGCGGCAATATTCTCGGCAGAACGGGCGCTCCGGGGCCGGCCACTCTTGGCAGCGTCTCGTGTGGTCCCATACGCTTCAAGATTGGTGGCCAAACGGCGCAGTGTTTTCGTAATCCGTGCCGGACGACTAGGGAATCGGCGACGAAATTCGCGCTGCTCCAACAGACGAATTGTTACACAAAAAAAAAAAATAGACATGATCATTCCGTGTTCTTGGGGAGTATTAAGCTCCATAGCTTGTATTCTACATCCTTCTAGTTCAAAAATGTCAAAACAGATTTGACATTGGCCGCCATTTGCAAAAATTAAAGCATCTTCCAATAGGATTATTTCTTTTGGCAAACCTTGTATATCCCAGAAAATATGTTCACTGTTGCCACAAAACTTCGCGCATATACTTAAAAGACGGCGATCTAAAAATTGTGCTTTGAATAGAAGCAATGGAAGTGGTATTCCCTCTACAATTGCAAAAATTTTGTTAAATTTTTCGTGCTGTCGACTATCAAACAGGCACGAAGTAGTTCCAGAATAATACGAACACGTTGGAAAAAAACTAGTTAGTTAGAGTCAGGGGGAGTGGTAGCCCTCTTACAAATTAACAATTTTTACGAAATTTTTGATACGCTCTGTCTCCGACTTTAAATTTCCAGCAAAATGTAATTGTGCAGCAATGTTGGCTGGAAAAAAGTAGTTTGATAGGAGGAGGGGGAGGAGTATCACCTATACAAATAAACAAATTTAACGTATCTCGGAAACTATATTAACTTTAAACCTCAAATATTTTACAGAAAGTAATTGTAAAACAATATCTACATTTAAGAAATCACTTTTTAAAGCTTTAATTAAAAGAGGCTTTGATTTCCGATATTGTATGTTCTTAAGTGCTCACAATTCCACTTGAAGATTGTGACAGGTGTGACTTTACAAATCTGAAATTAAAAGAATTTTGTCTTTGATACTGTATTTTTGCAAAAAAAATATTTTTGCTTAAAAAATCCCCCTTAAAGAAAATGTGACGGGTATGACTTTTCATCAAAACGTTAAAAAAGAAAAGCCGATTATTCAATTTGTGATAATTTTAACCTTTGGGGGAAAAATTACAATATGAAACAGTTTATTTATATTTCAATACTTTTAACTCTCTTCTAGACGCAGTTTCGTCGACTCTTTTATTTGTTTTTAAGGAAGCGATTTTCGAACCCTCTTTGGGCCGTTTAACGTGGAATTGATCTTATGCAAATATTTAAGCATAACAAATTTCCTAATTTTTAGTTTTTTTTTCTCAGAATAAGCTGTGCTTAAGTAGAAGAACACTATATAAAGTAAAGTCTGTATGGAACACATTGTGAAACACTGTTTTAATGCAAATAATAATAAACAATAACAAACAACAAAATATGACTCATGTGTTTTTACAAAAGCATTTATTTTGTTTTTCTATTTTTAAATATTAACACTTAATTTAAAAGTGAGAAATTAATCCCCTTCTTAAGATTTCAAATTATCAGATAAAGTAAAATAAAACCTTATAATAACTTTAAAAACATACATACGTACATACTTATAGACACAGTTAACTTAAAATTAAAATCATGCAGAACAATGAGAAACAAGTAACACAAATATTTTATTTGTAATACACTTGAAGGTCATATACATAAGTATGTGCTTCATTTAAACATTTATATGTACTTACATGCAAACATACATATGAAGTAAGTGTATACATATATTCACAAAAAAAACTTATCTATTGGCCAAATACACTTAAGTGAATGAAACTGTGTGTTTTCCACCCCACTAACCCACTATTAAAATCAAGTGAAATAAACTTTTTTGTAAAAAAAAATATTTTGTATTTAAAACATGTGCTTTTTAATAAAAGAATACTTAACCCCTTAAAAACGGAATTATTATTATCTTCTTTTTATACCCTTGTATAGCGATAAGAATTTTCATCAATTAGTCATTCCGTTTGTAATTTCGTAAATATCCCCCCTTATAGATGGGGAAGTTTATTTGGACATGTCCGTCTTTTAAAATTATATTAAAATTAAGTTTCCAGAGCGAAATAAAAACGGGCAGAAAACGTTTTGGCTTCAAACTATAAATAATATTTCTAGGAAAAACGCTAATTTAAATCAACAAAATCGGTTCACTATTGACCGAGATATAAGCAAACCTAAAATAACCTAATTTTTGGGATAAAATCCATACATATATCCCAATCAGCGTTGCCAGAGTAGCTAGCAAAAAATTACGTTTTTTCATTTAACATTTTTTCATAAAATGTTACATTTAGGGAAATAAAACTCAATAATAAAAATCTTGGTTTTTGGACAAAAAATTTTAATAAAGTTTGTTGAAATACGTTATTCTGACTAAGCACAATTATCATCTTTAATTATATTACATATATTTGAAATTGTTTGTTTTTACAAAGATAATTGACCCTTTATATGGGTGTGTACACTTAAAAAACTGTTTTGACGAGCAATTACCGAAAAACATTTTTGGGCAGTTAGGTCAAAGTGCAGCTATCGTTGATGTCTTGGATGTTAATAAATTTAGAATTCCAGAAATCGAGAGAATTTATCTGATTTCACAAAACTTCTCACATATACTTTATAGGCAGCCGCCTAAATTATAGAATTTTTTTTTGATAGGAGCAGGGCAAATGGTATTTTTCCTATAATTGCATAAATTTTGTAAAATTTTTCCATGCGCTTAATTTAAGAAACTATAACAGATATCAATCTAAAACCTGGTGCTCAGTAGTTCTAGTATAATGCGTACATTTTGGGTTAATTATTTGGGTAGAAGCAGCGGAAACAGTAGCCCCCACACTCGAGCACTATAAAAGCTATCGATTTCAAATGCTCTACAAGAAGTAATTGTACAACAGCGCCTATATATTGGGAAAAACTTAGTTAGATAGGAGAAGGGAGAGCGAAAGCCCCCATACAAATTTTTTTTTTTTTTTTTTTTTTTTTGCATAATTTTTAATTATTGAATCTTCGCTTTAGCGAACTAACAATAAGTTTTCAAATCTTAAGACTAAGGAAATAATATTAGTCCAGCCAGTGCCAAACTAAAATTTACGTTCTCATAATATAAATAGTTATCTTCATCTAAGCGCAATAGTATCCCTCCTTTTTAGACGGGAGTGTCCACTATGTTGCAAGATACTTCGAGCGAGCGGGTTTGGATGTGTTTCCAGCTTATTTAAATACTTGTCCACATATTTCAGGATTTCGCATTTAACTAGTGGAACTTTTAGATCCTTATGGATGTTGCTGTTTTTGACATACCACGGAGCACCAGTTATCATTCTTAGAATTTTATTTTGACGGCGTTGTATTTTTTCTATGTTAGAGGCGGAAGCAGTGCCCCATAATTGTATACCGTAGCACCAAATTGATTTTAAAATTGAGTTGTATAGTAGAAGTTTACAATCCAGATGAAGCACAGAGTTTCTACCCATAAGCCAGTGGATTTGTGCAGCTTTAAGTTTCATTTGCGTCAGCTTTGCATCTATATGAGGCTTCCATGTGAGGCGGCGATCCAGGTGAATACCAAGATATTTTGTCTCGGATCGTTGAGGCACCAAATGGTTGTTAATAGTGATTGGAGGGCACGTTTCTTTGCGTAAGGTAAAAGTTATGTGAGTACATTTTTGTTCATTTATTTTTATTCCCCATAACCTTGCCCATTTCTCAACTTGGCTAACGTGTTGTTGCAGTTGACTCGAAGCCTCTTTAGGGTCTTTATCAATACTGAGAAAAGCAGTATCATCAGCAAATGTGGACGTGTGCGTAAAACAGTTGGTTGGCATATCTGCTGTGTAAAGCAAGTACAAAATTGGACCTAGTATACTCCCTTGAGGTACACCAGCCTCTATTGGTTGGGAACAACTTATTTGGTTTCCCTCTTTGATCATAAATTGTCTGCCGGTTAAGTATTTTTCTAGCAGGCTTGAAATATTAGCTGGTAGATAGAGTTTTAGTTTGACTAACAGGCCTTCGTGCCATACTTTATCGAATGCTTGAGAGACATCGATAAAAAGCGCGGAGCAGTACTTCTTTTCCTCAAAGGCTTTTCTTATAACCTGCACCAGTCTGTGAGTTTGTTCGATTGTGCTATGTTGACTTCTAAAACCAAATTGGTGATCTGGGATGCAGTTGTTATCATTAAGGATCGGACTCAGCTTGTTTTTAAGCAGCTTTTCGAATAGTTTCGCCAAAGTTGGTAACAGACTTATAGGCCTATAAGACTCCACCTTCGAAGGATCTTTACCAGGCTTGGGAATCATCTTTACTAAGGCAACTTTCCATATTGGCGGAAAGTGTTCAAGCCGAATTATGGCATTAAAAACAAAAAGAATAATTCTTTTACCTGTGAAGGGTAGCTCTAGAAGCATTTTGTTGCTTATTTTATCAACGCCAGGAGCTTTTTTGTCATTTAGGTTAGCGATTGCCTCTATAACATCTGAAAATTGGAAACGTATTTCTATAGGACGTCTAGCTACAACAGGCGGTAATTCTCTCACGTCAGTGCATGAATTGGGAGTGAAGACGTTCCTTAAATGGCTTGCGAACAGATCGCATTTTTCTTCGTCATTTCTAGCCCAGGATCCTCTCAGGTTACGCAGTGGTGGTTTTGCGATTACGGGTCTTTTAAGACGTCTGGCTGTTCGCCATAGAGAATAGTTTGTTTGAGGAGTCGCGTCTAGACCTTCAAGGTATTCCTTCATTGATGACATTCTATGTACTTCCAGCATGTTTTTTAATCGGTTTGTACATTCCTTCAGCTTATTTTTAAGTAGGGGCGATCTATACTTTTGCCATTCTCTTCGGGCTCTCCTTTTTTCAGATAGGAGCTTTTCAACATCGGTTGAGTAAATTTTGTTGTATCTGGCCTGACGGTAGGTAGAAGAAGCATTTTCAACGGCTTTTTTAATATTTTCATTGAGGCTACTAAGGCACTCATCGATTTCCTCGGAAGTTTTTAAAGATTGGTGTTCCGAACAGTGCGTGCTGATAAATTTTCTGTATTTTAACCAGTTTATTCTTTTTGACAGAAAAATATCACTAGTTGCAATTTGGTGAGGACTGCAAATAGTAAAAATTGTGGGTGAGTGATCAGAAGATAAATCCAAGGAGGGTTGAGCCTCAATAAGCTCAGGGGATATGCCTTTTGCTACGCCAAAATCTATTACGTCTGGTATTTTATTGTGGTCAGTTGGCCAATATGTTGGTTGCCCAGTTGAAATAACGTGAAGTCTCATTTCCGATACAGAACCATACAAGACACGACCTCTGGGACTTATTAGGCGGGAGCCCCAGTATGTGTGTTTAGCGTTGTAGTCCCCAGCAGCTATAAAGTGAGGACCTAAAGATTTGTAAAAACTGTTGTACTGATCCTTCGTTATGGAAAATCTGGGTGGACAATAAACTGACGAAATAACGAGATTATGGTAAAATTCATCGATGCAGACGTTTGTTGCTTGTATATAACTTTCGGAGAGACCACCCATCCATTGGTGTTTGATTCTTGATTTAATTAATATAGCTGAACCACCACATGACCTATCTCTGGGATCTTTTGAATCATAAAAAGTATAGCCACTTATTTTGAAAGTGCTTCTAGATGTCATATGAGTTTCGGAAATCAACATGACATCGATTTTTTGGTGTGTTAAAAAGTATTCGAGCTCATTTTTGTGTTGGCGGATGCCGTTTGCGTTCCAGAAACAAACCCTGAGGCAGTTCATGGTCTTTTAAGTATGGCCTGCAGGAGAGCAGATTGCATTTTCTGCATCTCCTGCATCATGCTAGCCATTTGCGCCATTACCTGCGTAAATTGTTTGACCATATTGTCAATTACGGCTTCCAGGCGGCTAAAATTGGGACCAGTTGGTTCACTTGTTGGCACTTGTTGTTGTGTTGTAGGCTCGGTAGACTTACGTGCATTAGGCTGGTTAGACTTTAATGCAGCGGCGTAAGAAACTTGATTGTGCTAACGGAGGCATATTTGTAGTTGGTATATCTAAAGGCTGGGGAGGGGCAGGAACTATTTTCGGCTTAGTTGAGCGCATAACCGAATTAAAAACAGGGCAACCTCTATAGTTGGCAGTGTGGTTTCCCCCGCAGTTGCTGCATTTCTTCATCCTAGGATCATCTTTTGGCTTGTCGCACTTGGTCGTATCGTGCAGATCCCCACACACAACACAAACAGTAGGCAGCTTATAATAAGCTTTAGTGTGGCCATACTCCTGGCAGTTTAAGCACTGTACGGGCCCAGATCGCTTATGTGGCACTTCCACAGTGACTCGTCGGTGCATAATATATTTTAAATCGTAGATGGGGTGAGTTTCACTTTTTTTCAATTTGATATCACCAGGCTCAAGCTCCACTCGGAATAATGGTTGGGGGTGTTTTTCCCTATTTCTCATATTCGATACCGTCCTAACCATAAACCCTTTGTTTAACAAACTGGTCTTGATCTCTTCTGGGTCAACGTTAGAATCAATGCCTTTAATAACTACCTGAAGGCCTTTTGCGGTCTTGAGTTGGTAGGTATAGAAGTTTTTTCTGAGTTTTTCGAGCTCCGAAACCGTGGCGCGGTAGGCGTTTTCATGGTTCACTTGAATTTTTGTCTCAAATATGTTACCGCGTTTAACGTTTGAAACATAAAAGTTATTTTCCCCAATCAAACCGACTAAAAACTTGACGAGATCATTTGAGTTTTTTCCCTCAAATAAATGGGAGGTGGCTTAAAGGACTTTTTTTCACTAACATGGGCCTCATTATCCTCTTGCAAAATTGCAAAACGATTTTGCGATGAGGTTGGCCTTTCATCGTCTTTTAAAATTTTTGCAGGTTGAGATGCTTCTGCTGATTTAGGACTCCTTCCCCTTTTAAGAACTGTTACGTACCTGTCCATCCCTACCTGGATCTTAGGAGCACACGCAGAAATTGGGCCCGTAGCGCCTTTAGCAGCTACTGGTGCGACACCAGAACTTGATAAAGAAGACCGCGATGAAGATGGCACCTCGGTATTTTTTTTATAACGGAGTGTAAAATAAAACTTTTTTCACAACAACTTTTTAAAAAAAGTGACTTAAAAAATCGTGGTTAATTTATTTTGACTATAACTTGTTTAACGGCGTTAATTGCTCTAAAAGTGCCTTTTACATAAAACGAATTTCTAGAAATTGTATATTTAACTTAATAATTATAAAATCGCAAACATAAAAACAATCCTCTTTCAACATGCTTTTGCATGCATATGCAAGCTTTTAAAGGTTACAGTTATGGATGAATAAATTGAATAACTGTTGGAATTAATGAACTGACAGATGGGATCAATACACAAGGATTTATTTCCAATTTGACAGGTTTTTTTTTGGTCGTAAGCTAACTTTGTGCCAGCTCAAGTTATTGTCATAAGCCATTGAATATGCAAATCATGCAACAAAATTGTAGGACTTTCGAAAGCCAAAGATATGGAAGATTGAATTCTACCTTTTCCATGGAGACCTTGTCTTTTTTATCATTGTTTTTCCTAACAAATGCATTTCCGCTGTTGTTATTTAGTAAATGTAAGCGAATGCATTTGATTACAAACATACATATGTATATAGTGTAAGCATATGTTTGTACATAATTTTAAGGGTCTTTAGCTAATGTTTGTCGTCATGGTTTAAATCTTGTTATTGGTGCCACTGTCATTGCTGTTGTTCGTTGAAATACATTTGTTTTGATTGCTAATATCGATTGAAATGCAATGTAATATCGATTTGATGCTAAATATATGTTTGAAATTTTACTTTTTTATTTTGCTTTTAAATAAAAGTTTTGTAAAAAGAATTTCTATGTCGACATGCATCGTACTCTTAGAAATAATTTTAACACTTCAGGGTTGATTTTCAAATAGTTTTTAAAAAAAGCTACCAGAACATTGAACTTGTTCCATGGTTTTGATTTTTAACCTTCTTTTTTAATTTGTTCTCCCAACTGCTTCTCACATAATTTTTCTTAGTTTACTTTACAATTTTTAATTTTGTTTTCTCTTTCTACTTGAATTCGTTTTTTAAATAAAGTGCCTTCGTAATGGCATTTAATCACTGTTATAGGCATTAGGAATTTCTTATAGTGGTTAAAAAGAGTCAAAAAAAAAAACAACATAAAAAATGAGTATATGTACATATGTATGTATGTATGTATGTACAATGTTTTTTTTTTTTTAATTTAATAATATTAAAAATATTTTCGCAAGAATATTTTTTTCCCTTTAACAAATAGTGTTAACACAGTAAGGTTAGGTTACTAAGAATAGTGACGAGTGCAATTCGCCACCACCACCCAAAGGCCTATAGGTCCATTGTGAATCCCTACAGAAGAGTCGAAAAGCGAAATTGGAAAGACAAGAAGTTTGTTGGTAGAACTATACATAAAGAAGAAAAAAGAACAAGAATACCGTCAACAAGAGGTAAAAGGAAGTCAGCCACGCGACCCCTTTCTGTGATGTTCCCCAGCCCACAGTCAAAGACCTCACCAATTCCATCTAAGAAGCGCCCTCCAAGCCACCTCTTTCGTCGGGTTTGCAGCCTAGGTTTCTCAGTCTTTATCTCCTCCCCTTGCTCACATAACCTGCAGAAGTCCGGAGAGTTCCTATACCATTTACTCGTCATATATCTCACATCGCAGTGCCCTGTAAGAGTGCCAATCATACACCTTTGAATCCCCCTGCTATTCTTGGGCAGCAGGTCAGTGTCCCTCCTGTCCAACCTAGGCCATAGAAGGCTGGTTCATCCAGGCTTTTGCCACTTTGTCCATTATCCAAGTTCCTATCAGTTCGTATCATAAACCTAATGCTAACTTAACCGGCTAATCCAGCCCAATATCCCGGGCCCATTCACTTCTCGCAAATCCATCGGCAGTATCATTACCGGCAACGTCGCAATGACCTGACGCTCAACAGAGCCTAATCCTGCGTGTCTCCAAAATCGTCCACAAGCTTAGACCTGATATAATGTCCCTCTAGAACTTTGAGCACATCCTGACTGTCAACATATTTTTTCACGTCTCTTCTTTAAACCGCGTCCTCCCCTATCAGTTCCCTCGACCCTCGTCACCGCCAGAATTTCAACCTGGAAAATGCTGCACTTGTCCAAAAGTCTAGCCTTCCTACTCCCGTATCGATTATATAAACATCAGCACCATTAGCCACCTCTATCTTTGATTCATCAGTAAAGACTAAACACCCCTCATACAGCCTTTGGGATCCTTTCCATGCCTGCCTATCCGGAAACATTACCTGAGGTAATATCGCAAAGTCGATCCTTCCCAAAATGCCAGCGTGCCCAACTGATCCTGCCCTAAGAGTACCTGACTTACTAAGCCTAAACAAGTTCATTGCCGCCATTCTAGCTAGCAACAAAATCCTCAATGGGAAAAGGTTGCAGAATGAAATCCAGCGCTGCCATTGGTGTACTATTCCTGGCCCCAGTCATGCCTAGTACAGCACATCTCTGGACATTTGACAATATCTTTCTTATATCGTCCCTCTTCAGGGCCCTCCACTATGCGAGGCTACCATACATAAGAATTGGTCTTACAACGGATGTGTAAATCCAGTTCACCATAATCGGTTGCAACCCCCAGTTCTTACCTATGGAGTTCCTGCAGGCATAATAGACATTGAGAGCCTTCCTAACCCACTCCTCCGCATTTGCCCTCCAAGATAACTTGCCATCCAGGACGATACCCGTCACCTGGCCCTATCCTCTAGTTTTCAGCTCAACTCCATCAAGCACCGGCAGCTCAAAGCCTGCAACCTTGTACTTTTATTACAGTTCTAAACACTAAAAAATTATTTTAACCAAATTGTTTACTATTTATTGTGGTTTTAATTCGTCATTTGTGGAAATTCTGTTAAACATGTGGCACACCACAGTGATTTTGGGAAAAAACGATGAAGAATGTTTGATTTAATTTTTTGACGAATACAAGATTTCTTTAAAAATATAAACATCAAAGGTGACATTTGTTTCGAATAAATCCATAAGATCTGTTCACAAAATATTTAAAGTTAATTAGATTCAACTAAAAGAGAAAAAGTATTTGTGACGCATTTGATAATTTTAAACACTTAATATATTTTGATTTCTTTGAGGTGCGGAATAGGAGATTACTATTATATCTCGGTTAAGTGTGTCGTTTATACATATATGGAAGACATCCCTTTAATAACAGCACGATTAGTGCGGTCTCTGAGAAACCTCGACATAAACCGAGAAAATTTTTCGCCGACGCCAAAGCAAAAAGTTTAAAAAGAAGCCAAGGGTGCCAAATTCTATTAACCGCCTTAGAAATATTTAGATCCACCACTTTCGCAAAAAATTATAATGGAAAGACCGGTTTTCCTCTTCGAAAGCCATACTTGCGATCGCTTGATAAATTGTTGGACTCCAGATAGTTAAAAAGGGATAGAGTGCTGAACAAATAGACAACAGTTGCTTAGTTTCAAGGGTTTTTTCCCTTTTCCTTTTTTAGGAATTACCGTAACATTAGTTACTTTCATGCACATAGGAAATATTCCGGTACGGTATACATTGCTGAATAGGTTATCCAATGAACGCATCAGCGTCAAAGAGCATTATTTTGAAACCAGTGTTGGTATTCCATTCCACCGATCCGTTAAAGCCCTTTTAACACCGCGAGCTCGTAAAAATATATGTGCCATAGTCCCAGACACTTGCGAATTCGGTCAGTGGTTGGTTGCCTTTCGGCAAATGTGAATTTCTCGCAAATATTTTAGCACAAAAGTTGGCTTTTTTAACTGGGTTAGTAACTAATTTGTTATTCCTTAATAGAGCAGGAATTGAAGAGACAGCGTCACTCCTTACTTCTTTAACAAATGACCAAAAGCTTTTGCTGCCTTTGAGGCAGCAAGAACCTTTGCATGCAGACGCTGGTCGAAAAGAACCCTTTACGTCTGAGTACTTTGCTACACGAAGATCTCACCCATGGCTCAAGAACATAGTTATCGGCGATGGTTGAGCAGTTTTTAAGACGGCGGCGGCTCGAAGAAAATAAAAACGGTGGTTCCATAATTAAGGTGTTTGGTAATGTTACGCACTTTCAACATTAAAGAATATTTTGTATTGAGGAGTGGGTTAAAGTGGATAAAAATGGCGGTTCTCCTTTACCTTTTTAACCGCAAAACTTTATTGCTTTTAACAGAAACTATCGTACCAGTTTTTGGAAGATTGTTTCATTTAAACCTACCTCTCGCAGTAGATCTTAACCCGACAAATATGTGAACTCCCATAAATAACCTTAAAAAAGTCAGAACCAAATATTTCTCTAATCATTTTCATATAAAAGAAAATATTTGCACATTTTCTAGAAAGTCGCTAAAAAATATTCGTGGGTCCCTTTATAGTCCCGAAATCCACCTCATTCTGCATAATTTTTTTTCAGATGCTAAAACTAAACAAAAACAAATTGTACGTGAAAAAGTCGTTGCTTTCGACTCATTTGCTTATTGCAGCTCAAAAATTCAAAAAATCTTAGAACACTCAAAGATAATTTAAGTGTTCCTGTAAAGAATAAGTCGATTAAAGCCCATTAAAACATTGGCGGAGACACTTCTCCAAAAAAAGGTTGGTGGCGGTTACCCGATTGACTTGTACCATTGTTTGGTGTAGGGGTGTAATATGATCGGGTTCGACCGCCTTTACCATTCTTACTTTTTTTTATAAAAAGTTATCAGAGGTATATTAAGTTATCTAAACGAATCGCCCTTTATTAACTTTTTACAACTTAAAACATTGAAAAAAATGGTTTGATAAATTAAATACGTAGAAATGTTTTAATTAAAAAAAAATCACAAAACATAAAACAAAACAATCAAACGTTGAGGAAGAAAGACCTAAACAAGCCCTAAACCACAAATCAAGATGAATTAAAAGTAAAAGTATTTAAAATGATTATATTTCAAACAGGGGAACAAAATTTAATCAGATCTTTCACCTAGTTTTGTGGTTATTAATAAAATAATAATAGCGAGCTCTAAGAAATACAATAAGAGATGAACAAACTTGAAATTGGAGCTTTAAAAATGTTAAATGTTGATCAGCTCAAAACATGCAAAGTGACAATGATGTTGTTAGTGGCTGATTGTTTGTTTACACAAAGACAAATCAAAAGATTCAAATTTGTTTAAATGTTTTTTAAGTACAAACATACAAAGGTTTGTTTGTATGTATGTTAAAGCAATTTAAACAATTGTTTTAAATAGTTTTTCTGTTAATAATTTAACTAATTTAAATAAACATTTACTAATTTAAATTTTAAAATATTTTTTTTTTTCACAATAACATTTATAATCTAACGAGCCATCGTCTGTTTAAAAAAGTAAACAAAATAAAAATGTCAAAATTTTACTTTCTACTTTTATTATAAATTCATTTTAATTTTTTATGTTTTGTAATCTCTATGCGCCAAATGGAATTCATAGTTATAAACATGATTAACTTTATACCAAAAAAGGGCTTCTGTTGTTTTCATTTTCTTTAATCTGTTATTGTCAAAAAGTGATAAAGACCAGAAATAACTTAAGTTTTCTGCAATTTTAAAAAATTGTTAACAATAAATAACTTTATCTTTTAAGTGATTAGATTATTAAAATAAATTATTAGTCATTATTTTTGTAATAAAATCAAACATAAAACAATAAAAATATGCATTTTATTTGTATTTTTATATCTATTTTACAAAAAAAAAAAAAAAAAAAAAAAATAAAAAAATTGGTACAACGCATGTTTTAAAAAAAAATCAAATTTATTAAACATAAAACATAAAAGTAGCAATAAAAATCATAAACTTTTAACAAATTTTAAGGGCCTTTTTTGTTACGGAGCATAAGTTTATTATAAGAGCATTTTTTTCTCTCTCTTTAAACAAGTTTTTCGCGCTTCGTTAAGAAAATGTGTCCTTCCCGTTCTTTCGAGACTGTTATGCCCTGATTTTAGTAAGGATTTTTTAACTTTTTCTTTGCACTATTAATATTTATTTTTGTATTTAATAGTTGTATTCCTGTCCTTAACATTGGGATCCAGCGGGATTCCAATTTAGGCCAAAAGCGTTCTCGTACACAATACTTGGGTAAACAACAATGTTGCTATTTTGACGCCTTTTGGGTATTTTTTGGTGCTTTTTAAGTAGTAAAATCGAACATATACTTTTAAATCAATAACTTTTGCCAAAGTTTTATCTTGGCAGACATAGTCTGTTTTCAAGACTTCATGGCATTTTGGAGTGCCCAACCACATTCAGATTACATTGTTGTGTAAAAGCAAGCTGTTCAGCGTTATAATGGCTTAATTCAGTTTTTCTAAATATTAATATTAGAAATTTAGGATTTCCTGCAAGTTATTCCAATGAAAGTTTAAAAAATAAAATTTTTTACTACAGTTTAAAATAAAATTAAAAAAATTTTTCCCAAAAACAAAAATATTTATTAAGTAAGTCTTAAGTACAATATTGCTAGAAAATGTCAGGCGTTATAGCCAAATCTAAATCAGCTTTTAAACGCAATTTTTCAGGAGTCCACTGATTTTTCGGAAATTTTAATGCCCATACAAATAAAACGGTCACTAATCTTGCCAAAACTTAGTTAAGGGTTTTACTACCCTTTGTTAGTAGAATCAAACCTTTACTATCCCGTCTATTCATTTTTTCCCTGTTGCACAGTGTTATAATATGCTTTTGTTTGTTTTTTTTTTTTACAAAAATCAACCGGTATTAATATAAATATCAAGCATTCGTTATTTAACATCAATAATAACCGTGCAAATAACACGACTAGTCCATACGCGCTTGTATGGAATAGTACTATTACAATAGTAAGCTAATTGTACAAGGTGGGCCAAAAGAAACAACCCTATTGAAAGATGCTCTTATTTTTGCAAATGGGGGCTAATGTCAAATCTGTATTGGCATTTGGGAACTAAACAGATATAAAATACAAGTGAACAAGCCATGGAGCGATACTCTCCCCAAGAACGCGGAACAATCGTGTCTTATTTTTTTGCGTAACAATTCGTCTGGGATTTTGGCGCGGCGCGAATTCCGTGGCCAATTTCCCGGTTGTGCGGCACCGATTGCGCGAACACTGCGCCGTTTGGCCACCAACCTTGAAGAGTATGGGACCACACGAGAAGCTGCCAAGAGTGGCCGGCCCCGGAGCGCTCGTTCTGCCTAGAATATTGCCGCTAATGGCAAGGATGTCGAGCTGTCGTGCCTCGCAATTAGCCGTCAGCTGGTCGTCGCTAAGGCAAATTTTGGTCAAAGACCTGCTCAAAGTCTAGTCCGTGCATTAGCGGCTGCCTGTCGATCGCCAAACGCGTGTAGCATACGCCCAAACCATCCTCAATCTCGAGGTCGAAGGGGACGATTTTTCTATGAAAATTATAATGAGCGATTAGGCTTATTTCCTCCTCAGCGGGTACGCGAACAAGCAAAACTATTGCTTCGAGAGCACGAGGAGCCATTACACCTGCTCAAAGTGACTGCAAAAAGCGCTGTTCACGCTGGAGAAGTCATCGAGCCATTTTTTTTTTCGAGGACAACGCTGGTCAAACGACAACACGCTAGAGGGTCATGTTATCCGAGTTTTTTCTGTCGAAATTAAACAAATTAGGACTGGAGGACATGTGGTTCCAACAGGACGGAGAAACGGCAAACACTGCGCGGGCCACAACCGATATTCTTAAGGCGGCGTTTCCGGGTCGCCTCATCAATTAAAAAATTGCATTTTTGTATGGATTTTAATTTAAAAAAATTGGAACCATCGCAGTATTTCCCCTATATCTAGGTCCGTGGTAAACCGATCTGCTCATTTTAAATAGCGATCATCTCAGGGATATTGCTGATAGTTTGACACCAATACCTGGTCCATAGTACTTAAATTGACTCCATAAACTTAATTTCAATAGGCACAGAGACGAACAGACGGACATGGAAAAATGGACTTCCCTATTTATAAAGATCCAGAATATTTATACTTTATTGGGTCGCAAATGTATAGTTAAGAAATTACAAACGGAATGACAAACTGATATATACCCTTATCACTATGTGAAGGGTATAAAAAAAGTTAGATGGGAGCATGGGAAGGTGCAGCCCCCATACAAATTAACAATTTTTATGAAATTTTAGATACACTATATCCTGAAAACTATAATGGCTATCGACTTCAAATGCCCTACAAGAAGTAATCGTAAAATAATGCCTACAATTTGGGGGAAAAAATAGTTGTTTCGGAGCAGTTTTTTATTTTTTGATATGCTATATCCCGGAATTTATTACAGCTATCCACTTTAAATGTCCCACAAGAAGTAATTGAAAAAAATTGTTGGATGGGAGCAGGGGAAGGGGCAGCACCCATAGAAATCAACAGTTGTTATAATTTTCTTAGTACGAAATATGTCAAAAACTGTTAAAACTCTTAACTTCAAACCTTCTACATGGTATTTTTATTATACATACATATGTACATACAAACTATACAATTTTGTAACGTTTTCTATTTCAAAAACTAGTATAACTATCGACCTAAAACGCGGCATAAAGTATTTTTATTTTAATATTTGGGATACGAAAACAACTCGGCTAGATCCGATGACTTGGTTTTCCAAAAAAAAAACAATGTGAAAGGTATAAAAGATATAGCGGTCTTGTTTTTTTATTAATTTTTTACTTTTTAGTTTATAAAAACTGAGAAAAATTTTCTTCAAAAAACTTTTTTAACTGAAAACTCTTATTACTATTTGTTTTTTTTTTTTTTTTTGAGTTGTTAAAAATATTTTTATCATAATTTTTTTTATAGTTTTAGATAACTTTTTTTTTAACTTGGTTGGATAGAAAAAATATTTTTGAGGCCAAATATATAAATTTTTTTACAAACAAAAAAATATTTCTTTAATTGCGTGGTTTTATATTTTGAATAGCTTTATAAGTTGAACAATTCGTTCAAGTGTTTTAAATTTACACATATAATAGATAAGATTCCATGAAAAGCTAAAAAGCTTAGAAAAAACTTATTTTTTTCTGTGTAAAATAGTTAAACAAATTTTATAATGTCACTTTTTAATTTGTGCACATTTAAAAATAATTTTTAGTCTTTTTTTTAAAACACAAAAAAATTTAATATTGAACAAAAATTTTTTTCAAAACTTTTTACAGAAACTTAATTTAGTTTTGACTTTAGTTTTTTTTTCAGAAAAAAAATATATAAGGTCTTAGCGACTTAAAAAGTTTTTTATTCTATTTATTTTAAAAAAAAATATATGTTTTTTGCTTTTTTATTTTTTTCGACTTACCAATTTTTTTTAAATATGTATTATCCAAAATATTTTTTTACATATGCCACAAAACAATTTTTATTACCGTAACAACGAAAGGTTAAAGGTAAAGTAATAAACGTTAAAAGTCTTTCCACACAAATATTTTATTTGTTTTTAATTACAAATTTGTATTTTTATTGTAAACATCAATTGAGTGTTTAAAGTCAAAGTCACGGCCGTATAAAAACTTGTCAAAGTTCGTACTTAATTTCTTATTAAACAAGAAAAAAATGATTAAGTTATTAAACGGAATAAAATAGTTTTTGTTATGTGTCAAAAAGAAGGTGCGAACAAAAAAGGTGCAGTTTATTAAAATACGCTGAAATGTTTTTGTTGTTTCTTTATTTTGTTAATACATATATTTGTAACGTTTTTATAATTTCTTTTTTATTTAATATTTTAAGTATTATGTTACTGATGTTAGAAACGGAACTGACCCACCAAAAACTAAATGTGACACCGACAACGAATAAAAATAATACGCTACCAAATTCTCTGAGAAACGTTACTTAATTGCTGAGAGTTAATAGCGATGACAACGAAAGTATTATAGTAATTGCTGCTAACAAACTAACACCAATCCCCACTGTACAAAATGATAAACTAAAACGTTGGTAGACAGTTAGTAGTTAGTTATCTTGTGCTATAGAACTACCTACATACATAAACATATGCATATATCGCACGCTTAATCCTAAACAGTCAAAACTGAAAACTCTTAAAAATCATTTCTTTTTTTAAAAATTAGTTTTTCAGATGAAATCTTTCACCTCTCGGAAACTCAAAACCAGGCTTGCCATTTTAGTATTTTTGTAGCTAGATCTTCCTAGTAGTGTCATAATGACTGGTACAATAGTAATCGCCCCACTGTAAGAAATTCACTGAGCATACTCTTTCACGTTGTTGTTTTTTTGACAACTATGACTTATACTTCATTTTTGTGTAAAAAGTTTTTATCGTGCGTTACATATTATAATTTTACGTTTTGACGAGACAAATTCATGCCTAGACAAATGTCAAAATCCAAATAAAAAAAATCCGGTATTTTTATGTTGGGTTTTTTTTTATATACCGATTTTGACGTTTGTCTTGGCATGAATTTGTCTCGTCAAGACGTACAGTAATGAAATGGGGAGATAGATATTGAAAACCGTTTTTTAGTTATTGGCCTAAAAATTGTGAAATGAAAACTGAAGACATTAAATGAACGTTGCAGCCGCTTGGGATAAGTAGTATTTTATTTATCGTGCTGGTAAACTGTTTGAAGATACTGGTGGAGGAAAATATCGTCTGAGATCTGGTCGTCGCGCAGTGTGTGAACCTCCAGAGCCGTTAAGCTATACGGGGTCGAATTTATGGAAATCCACTCTGAAAGAATCAAATTTTAGGTGTATTCCAAGTAACTTCGGGCATGTTTGTGCATATGAGAGTAAAAACAGAATCCACCCTCTCCAACTGTTAACTTACCCAAATCTAGTGTAATATTGTTGTTGATGGTGCTTACTTTTTAATTTTTAAGTCAATTAAACAATTTTAGTCCTTAAAGGCATAACCAAAACATGTGTATCACTGGTAACACAAACTTTCCTTATTAATCTATTAAAGCAAACACTTCTTATATATAAAATTATAGAAACACAACACAAATACTTACGATTTCAAAAAATTTGGAAGAGTTTCCTAATACTTTTTTTTTAATTTTTGGGCCTTTTAAACTTGTCTGGATCAAAATTATTATACAAGTAAATAAAAAACAGCTGATAATAATTTTCATACACGAACTTACCCAAAGAAAAAGTTTGTGTAACATTGTGCATTAAGATAACTGAAATTACTTTCTCATAAGCGCTCTCTCATGCACAATCTTTGTTATCAAGAACGTTTTTTGGGTAACTTTATGCTATTTTAAGTAAGTTTGTGCATCATCTGGAACTCACCTATTGTCGCGTAAGATGAATATATCGGACGTATCCCTTTTTTCCATTTTTGAATATTACTTGGAACTTTGAACTTACAAAAGACATACGGGGAATCTACTTACGGCGGCACTTAAGCAAGTAGTGTGCAAAATTTTGTGAAGATAAGGCTTAGTCTCCATGCCAAAAAACTTATATTTAAAAACTTCATCGAAATGCCTTCATACCTGCGATCTGTTCCTCAATTACAAGAATATTTGGACACCCAACCGGACACACGGACAAAAATGCTTTATTCGACTCAGAAAATGGTTCGGAGTCATACCGATCGACTTACTTATATGAAGGTGGATTAATATATCTGTGTGTAACAAGCATCTGCATAAACGCATAATATCCTTACCACGTACATATGTCGTGTGGATATAAACATGGCATCTAACAGTGCTTTCGGTGCCAAACCATCGCACAAGAAAGGCTTCGTAAAACACAACTCTGATAGCAAAAAATATAATTTTTTGTGTTTTTTTTTTAACTGACTTGCAAATAAGCCAGATATGTCAGACATATGTATTTACAAAGTTCTTAGTTATAAACAAGAACTTTATTTTTTTTGTTTTTGTTGTTGTTATGCCCTTTTGTGTTTCAGGCGACATTATAAAGCTTTTTTATACAGCTTTTACTGATATTGATTTGATAACTTTTTTTAAATTGTTTTTTTATAAATGCATGTATATATGTATATGTAAGCAGGTAAATACGTATATATTTAACAGTTTATTATTATTTTCTATTTTATTGTTTATTAGTTTGGGTCTTATTAGGTATATCGACCGTAAATTAATAAAACGTGTGCGTGTGAATGAATGTCTTGTATTGTAGACCTTTTCTTGTCATACTTATGTTTATAGACAAATTCCTGTTGTTACCTTTTTTTGGCTTATAATTCGTGATAGCAATTGGTAATGAAACAAGTAAGAGCGCTATATTCGGCTGGGCCGAATCTTATATACCCTTCACATTGGTCTTTTTTTTATATACCAAGCCATCTCATCTAGCCGAGTTATTTAGTCTTACAAATATTGAAATAAAAATTTTAACGTTTGTATGTTTAACAGAAATACCATGTAGAGAATTTTAACAGTTTTCGACATTATTCGGATTAAAAGTTTAATAAAAGTTGTTTATTTGTATGGCGGTTCCCCTTTTCCTTCCCCTGCTCCTATCCAACTATTTTTTTCCAAATGAAAGAATTATTGTATCATTACCTCTTGTAGAACATAGCTGTTATAGTTTTCGAGACATAGCGTTTCAAAAATTGAACAAAAATTTTTCATTTGTATGGGAGATACCCCTTCCCCTGCTCCTCCCCAAAAAATATTACATAATGTAGGTCTTATTGTCCAACTATTTATAGTAGAACATTTGAAGTCTAAGGCATTTGAGATATAGCATAGCAAAATGAAGACCTAATTAGTTCTTGTAGAAAATTTTAATATAATAGCTGTTATAGCTTCTCAGATTTAACGCATGAAATATTTCACAAAATTTGTGCAATTGTAGGGGAAATGCCACTCCCCTGATCCTATCTAAAAAAATGTTTCCCTAATTGAGGTCCCTCACTTCAAAGTATCCTTGCCAAATTTTGTGACAAGAGTGACTGTATTTACTGAGATATATAGGGATATATGCACGGATTTTGCCTTAAAAAAATGTGTTATTTTGGGTTTTCGCTTAGATCTCGATCAATAGTAAACCGATTTTGCTGATTTTAAATAGCGATTGTCTTAGGGATGTTTCTGATTGTTTGGTATCAAAATATTTTCTGTGCGGCTTTATTTAAGTCCGGAAATTTGATTTCAACAGACACACAGATAGACAAGGCTATATCGACTTTCCTATCTATAAGGATACAGAATATATACGCTTTATCGTATCTAAAGTGAATATTGTAGAAATTACAAACGGATTGACAACCTGATATATATCCTTATCACTATGTGAAGGGTATACAAATATAAAAAGAAATATGTAGTGAATAAAAAAAGTTTTATTCATGTTATTAGATGCTGGATTTTATTTAAACAATTTGTTAAAAATATGCGTTGGAATTAAAAATTTACCTGACTTTATATAATAATAGTATCATACGAGTATCATATGATATATGTTTGTTTAAACCTTTGCTTAAATATTAAATTTTGTTAGCTTAACTATTTACCTTTTATTAGGGCAACCAAAAGTATGCAAAATTTTAATTTTTTTTCTGTGTTCGTATTAACCTACATAAGAGTATAATGTTTTTTTTACCCGTTTCAGAACTTTTTCAAAATTTTGGCATCAATTTGTAAGGGCATATTTTTCATATAACAGCATGTTTTGGAATATTTTTCCTCTTAAACGTATATTAAGTATTTTTTTTTTTAATTTTTTATTTATGTATAATTTGAAAAAAAAACCTAGCAAAAAAATCTTTCGAATGTTCATTGTTACCTTTTGTAAGTTTTTGTTTTTTTATTTAATTAGTTATTGTAAATCGAATCCCATTTCCTCTTTTTTAAGTTTAAACAAAATTTTTAGTCACTACACATTTATTTGTTATTTTGTTAACGCAACTTAAATTTAAATGCTGTGTTTTCAGGTTTTTTAGTCTTAAGTTTCTATCATTCCTTTTATTTTTAAAGCATACATTTTTAATTTTTTGAAGCTTAGTTTTAACTTTTTACTAGAACTCACAGTCCGATGGCCAGCCGAAGGCTATAGCGAATCCGGCGGATCAAATCCACTAGAGTTTTTCTTGTTTGCTCCCGGCTAAAGGCTGGCTATATACGCCACTTTTTTTGAATCAAAAATTTAATTTTATTGTCACCTTTTACACTAGCGTAAACTGTCTAATGAACAGACGTTAAGGGCTTTACGTGAACAGCTACCCTGCGGGCAATAATTCACGGTGCTCTTAACACTTGGTAGAATTAATAGTCCACCGGCGCCCCCAGAATGGCTCACCCTGCCACCCAAGCTGCAATTCTCTGCCATGACTCTGTGCTAGCCAAACCCAAATTGCGTCTCTAGTTTTGATCTCGCCTTTCATAATCAAAACAGGTCCGCGCCGACAAGACACATATCCACAGGCTTGTGAAACAGCACCCAACCTTAAGCAAGAAAGATTATGATTATCATGTTGCACCCAACAAATGCGACACCCAGCTCTGTTTGAAGGATCTCTTTTCATTTAGACAAATCAATTACTCCACCATCATTAACGCTTCATAATCTTCTCACCGCCAGTCAGGACCGAAGCATGTGCGTGACATGCTTCAACATGCCAATGCCGGCCATCTCGTTATGTCCTGTGGCCCGCGCAGGAAGGACCCCAGCATAGACACTTTCGTTCTCAGTTGCCCCGCTTGGGGATAACCACAGCCACCACGTGAAGTCCCAAAGGAGACTTCACCATGCCTCAGTTCATGCACTGGTAAGCACATGGGGCCAACTGATTCCCGTGGTACCAGATAGGACTCTGGTCAGCCTTGGAAATCTACTTCCGTACAATTCCTTTTAAGTTCTATTTAACGCAGATAAGGTATTAGTACCCTTAAAACCTTATATTGCTGTGCCACTTAATGGAGATGTACATGCCACAGCGACAACAAGGACAACCTGCCTCAAACCAGACCAGTAAGTTAATAGCCACTGATCCCTTTTAGCCCAAGACAGATTGTTTTCAATTTAGCCATGTCTGTTAGCCTTTCAGTAAACTGAAAGTTACCCGATTGATACCACGAGGAGGTAGACTTAGGCACTTGTGCTGATGGAAGGTTGCCCGGGGGCCCTTCTCTTCCATCACATAGCTTATCAACCTCCCCTAATGAACAGTGATATTGAAAACCGGCTCTGATCGGGTGTATGAAAAATAAACTTTAGTATTTTTCCAACTGCTGGCTTTGTTAAAGTCTTCGGCAGGGCAACGGACTTTAAGCTCCATTTTTCAAAATTTTCAAGGCTAGTTTTTTGATTCTATCTTTCTTAAATTAAATAACTCCTAATAAAAATGAAATCACTCCCAATGATAGAAAATGAAATAACTCCCAACAAAATTTCATTGGGAGTTATTTTATAATTAAATAACTCTTAATCAAAAATATTAAAATATGTCCCAGCGCACTGGGAGTTATTTTATTATAATATAACCCCCAATTTGTATGGAAAGAAATTAAAAGGTATTACATTTTTTCGTTGGGAGTTATTTAATAGTACCTGTACATATGTACATGATTTCTTTAATTGAAAAGTCAAAGATAATTATTATTTACAATCCTTGATAAAAAGATTGAAATAATTCCGGTTTTTTCTAAGGATAAAATGAGTTTAAAACTTTTGGAACACTTTGTATTTTAAATTGGCCTGTTTTTATTTGTATTCAAAGTCTTTAATATTATTATTACACTCTTATGAACCAAACTTCCTAAAGCTTTTTTGGCTTAAAAAATGCTTTATAAATTCACTTTCAATTGTTAATATTTTTATTTGTATAAAATATTATAACAAACTATTAACGATGCATTGTTTAGATGTATATTTAAAGGTCATTTAAAATAAGTAATATGTATGTATGTATGTTTAAAATATATTTTTATATGTAACATGCATATGTACTACCGTTTTAGAATAATTATTTAACATATGTATGTATATGTTTACATCTATATATACATTCATACATACATACATACATACATACATACATATATACATACATACATACATACATACATATCTACATACATACATACATACATACATACATACATACATACATACATACATACATACATACATACATACATACATACATACATACATACATACATACATACATACATACATACATACATACATACATACATACATACATACATACATACATACATACATGCATACATACATACGTACCTACATACATACATACATACATACATACATACATACATACATACATACATACATACATACATACATACATACATACATACATACATACATACATACATACATACATACATACATACATACATACATACATACATATGTACATACATATCTACATATCAGTGACGTTCCTTCTAATGTGCTCAGGTGTTCTCTGCACAGCCTAAAATATTTACGTCTATTTAGGTTTTTTTGTAATTATTAAATATTAAGAATTCTTTATTATTGGCTTTACAATTTATATATACATAAATAAGTGGAAGTGAAATAAGTGTATACACACATACATACATATGTATGTATATTGAACCAACATTTTATTTTCATCTTGCATATGGACAATAACAATAATAAAAAAGCAAAATGTTTGATAGCAAACATAAAAAGAAAACAACACACAATTAAAATCTACTAGTTGTTCTTCAAATATAAGAGCACCAATTTACTAAAGAAACAAAACACTTCATGAAAAAAATTTAGATCACCTATACAAGTAAAGCGTTCGCCAATTTAACCAGCACGAAGTGGCTTGGTTGCTGTAGGTTTGAAACTTTTCTTTTTTTTTTGAAAACACAACAGAAAATAAAGCCGCGGGTATTTCAGTTGTTCTTCAAACTTAAGCGCACTCATTTAACAAGGAAAAGCAAAAAATTAAAAAAAAAAAGTACCACAATTTATATGCAGCGAGGGTGCGCTAAGTAAGTGAGCACCTGCTTGATTGTTTCTTATTTCAAACTTTATGTTTGAGTTGTGTGTTGCAAAGAATAAGTAAATGTGTGAATCATTGTTGCCAGCCCACAGCTTAGGTTACACTTTCCAAAAGTGAAAAATACCCAATTTTAATGATAAAGAACATAAAAAAAATATATTTAAAAATAGCTCAAGTCTATCGGCTGTATTCATAATAACTATTGCAGTTCTATTAGAGGGGTATTTGAATGATATATATGGAATAATTGCCAAATAAACCCTTAATAAACCTACAATAATTATTATAAATACAGGCATGTGTTTTTTTTAACATAATTATGTTTAAATTTACAACAAAAACCCCCAGTTCATAAAACGTTTGCACAACAAATAATACAAGTTCTTATGTATGCCCAATTTTTAGTGTTAGTAAAAAAAACTTTTTAATTTAGCCAAAGGTGGCAACAATGGTGTGTATGAAGTTATGTGAGTGTGAGGAACTTCAACTTGTGTTGTTTAAGTCATAAATTCTTCATTTTATGAATAACATTGACGAAGAGCAGACGTTAATTTTAAAATGGAATGTAATTGCGTAATTGAGAGTTTATTAAACAAACCCTTTTCGCAATTAAAAACTGAAGAAAAATCCAATTTTATTTCAAAAGGTAGACCAACACCACCTTTGCCAAATCTCACTTGCACAGTTAATTCAAAAAACCGGACTTTTACTAGGCACTTTTTTGTGTCTAGTTATAAAGAAAAATCTTGGCTATGCGGTTGTCCCGTTATAAATAAGTTATTTTGTTGGAACTGTTTGCTTTTTGCCAAAAATAGCGAAAAGGGTGTTTGGACTGCAGGTTATAATGACTTAAATCATTTAACATCGGCAATGACAAAACATCAAATGAGTCAAGCACATATTAATAACAGCATATCCTTAAAAACATTTGGAGATGTGCGCGTTGATTTTTTACTTGATGAACAAAAACGAATTTCAGTTTCAAGACATAATGAACAAGTTTCAGAAAACCGTCAAGTAATTCAACGACTTGTAGATACTGTATGCTTTTTAGGTACACAAGAGCTAGCTTTTAGAGCCAACGATGAAACTGAGAAATCAGAAAATAGAGGGAATTATATTGAATTACTGCACCTAATTGCCAAATATGACAGCAAACTAGATCGTCATTTATCTTCATCACAATATTTCAAGGGCACTTCTAACCACATTCAGAATGACTTGATTAATGCAATTGGTACTGTAGTTTTAAATAATATTGATATAGAGATTAACAAAGCTACGTTTGTTTCTGCAATGTTAGATGAAACAACAGATATAAATAAAAAGTCCCAATTGTCGTTCGTTTTTAGATACGTTGATTGCAAAGGTATTGTGAGGGAGAGATTTTATAAGTATTTGGATGTAAGTGATGGTCGTACAGCCAAAGCCATTTCTGAAAAGCTTATTGACTTAATAAAAAGTAAGAATTGGGGAGCAAAACTAATAGCTCAGACTTACGATGGTGCACCTGTTATGTCAAGTGATTTAAATGGTACTCAGGCTAAGGTTAGAGAGGTGTTCCCAAGTGCTATGTTTATACACTGCAATGCACATGTTTTAAATCTAGTCCTTTCACAATCAGTAAGCTATATTCAAGAAGTGAACATATTTTTTACCACTTTGAACGGATTGTCAGCATATTTCTCCCACTCAACTAAGAGATCTCAATTTTTTGATCAGGTTCTAAAACGGAGACTTCCTACTATTGCTACCACGAGATGGAATTATTCATCTCGACTTGTTAATATAGTTTTTGCATACCGTCTTGATCTCATATTATTATTTGAGGAGATAATAGATGATCCAGACACTTGGGGCGCGGATGCGATTCAAGCTAGAGGATTTCTTCAGTTTTTAAGCACTTTCAACACAGTTTTCATGTTGGAAACGTTTCATGACATATTTGCATCTACTGACATTCTATTTAATATTCTTCAAACGAAATCATTAGATATTCAATATTGTTTTGAACACATAAAAATAACTAAAGAAAAAATATTGGAGTACAAGTCAAAGTTTGATGACCTTTTTAGTCGGACAAAAAGCTGTGCTTGTGCAATTTTCAAGCGGGGTGAAAGTTCAGATGGTTTCCAATTACGATACAAGTCCTTATTTAATAAAGTAATTGATACTTTATTCACTCAAATGGATACCAGGTTTAGATCTTTTGAAAATATGAAATTTATGGAGCTATTAAATTCAAAGAGATATATTGATTACCAAAGTGCATTTCCCCATGAAGCTTTCGAAAGTCTTCAGAAATCCTACGGATTGTTTTTTGATTTTATTAAACTCAAAAATGAATTAGTTGTATATTATTCGCATTTACAGTTCCGTGAAATATTTATTAAAGATATTCCTGGAACCTTAATATATTTAGATTTAAGAGACACCTTTTCTGAAATTTTCAATTTGAGCACATTAATACTAACAATTCCTGCATCAACCAGTTCCGTAGAAAGATCCTTTTCCGCTCTTAAAAGAATTAAGACTTATTCACGAAACCAAATGCATGAAGAAAGATTGTCTGAATTGGCAATTATTTCAATTGAAAAACAATTTCTTAAAAGCCTAAAAACAAAAAATTCTTTTTATGATGAAGTAATCGAAACTTTTGTAAAAAAAACTCGGCGTATTGAACTTACATATAAGTAAAAATATTATAAAAAAAAAATAAAACCCAAAAAAATAAATAAAAATAAATTAATGTGCTGTTTCTACAAGCCAATTGAGTGATTGTCTTGGACGATTTATGTGTATTTTGTTTGTGTTACAATAACAAAATACACATAAATTGTCTAAGACAATTACTCAATTGGCTTGTAGAAACAGCACATAAATTAAAAAAAATATATAAAAAATCAAAAAAACTTAAAACAAAAAAAAATACAAAAAACAAAAAAACTCAAAACAAAAAAATATTAATTAAATAAAATGGGACCTTTGTCTATCACGTCCTTGTCGTGGTCCTGGAAAAACCGAGTATAGACGTTATATAAAAGTTCAAAAGTAGGAGAGAACACCTTGACAAAAACCTCACGGCACGTCACTGCTACATATGTACATACATATCTACATATGTACATACCTACATACAAACATATATGTACATACATATGTACATATTCTCAAAAAAGTTCAACACATTAATTAATTAAAAACAGTACCTTTTCGACACAAAATTTAACTAAAGTCGTCGTTTTCGTACGCATAAACGCAATTTTTTTATATTCATAAATAAAAGTCTTTAAAGTTTGCCTTGACTAACTAACTTTAGTTTGTTAATTATGTACAATCAATAGCAATTATATATTTTTGGGTGTTCGTTATTAACAATAAATTTTTTAACGCAAAAAAAAAACATTTAAATTCAACTGTTGTTGACCACTTTCTTTTTTTTTACTCAGTTAAATTTTGTAAATTTTTTACTTGATTTAAAGTTTTTCGTTTTTTTACCCTATTTTTATTTAAAACAAATAGTGGTAAAATAAAACTATTTTTTTACAAACAATATATACTATTGTCTGCAAAGGAATGTATCCAAACAAACAGTTTGTATCTAATTGTTGTCACTATATAAATATCTGTTGCTTGCCTGCTAGTTAGTAGGAGTTTTAAATAAATTCTTACTTTATTTGCATAATAAATTGAATTCAATCCAACAGTTAATGCCGTTGTTCACTTTTAGTATTGCAATATTTTTTTATACGGTTTTAATATATTTTGTTTAAGCGCCGTTTTTCAAACTAAATGTCTGTTTACAGGTTGAAATTTTTTATAACTTTTACTAAAAATTATATAAACACATGGGCCTTTCGCTTAAGCTGTATGAAACTAACGTTTAACCACTTCAACGTTTAAAATAATACTCGCATTTAAAAACGATTCAAAATCACAGCTTGTTAAACACAGCAAATGTTTAAAATATGAGGAATTTGTGTGTTTGTGTCTGTGAGAAAGAGAATGCAGCTTTTATAATATCACACAGTAAAATATCATTGTGATGCTACTGTAGATATCAGTGTTGCCATTTTGGTGCCTTTTGGAAATTTTTTGTTGCTCTTTTGCTAATGCAATACCCGTTTTTGAATAGGGGGTATTTATAGTGATTTCCCACAGTGCTTCTAAGTGCCTTTTCAGTCAGTAATCAAAAGAATTTTTTTCTGGACTTCTCTTTTGTTATACATTTATTGACTAATAGTTTTTATATCAAAAAATGCAACGTATATACATATGTGTCATATAGTTAAAATAAATCTTTTTTCCATAACTTCATGGCTTTTTTGAGTGCCTAGACACGTTCAGATTTTTTTGATATGTAAATACAAATTGTCCGGCTTTATGATGGCTCCATTTTTTTATAATTAATAATAGTAAAAATTTTGGATTTTAGGCAAATTATTCCAAAAAATAAATTTTTGACTGTATTTTAAAATAAAAAAAATCAAGGAAATAAAATGTTTTCCCAGAAAATGCAAAATACTGCTAGATAAAATCAGGCGTTAAAGCCAAATCTGAATTAGCTTTTGAACAGAAACTGGTCCCTACATGAAATTTGTGACCGAAACTAACTGAAACATTTTTTTCGGTCATTTGTGACCAATATTTCTATCATTTCTGAAGGTGCAAGGGAGATGCAAGATCACACGTACACAAAGTTTCGGTCATTTTTTTCACAAATAAAAATAAATTTTTGACTGTATTTTAAAATAAAAAAAATCAAGGAAATAAAATGTTTTCCCAGAAAATGCAAAATACTGCTAGATAAAATCAGGCGTTAAAGCCAAATCTGAATTAGCTTTTGAACAGAAACTGGTCCCTACATGAAATTTGTGACCGAAACTAACTGAAACATTTTTTTCGGTCATTTGTGACCAATATTTCTATCATTTCTGAAGGTGCAAGGGAGATGCAAGATCACACGTACACAAAGTTTCGGTCATTTTTTTCACATTGCTCTTAAGAAAATGATAGAAAATAATGACCGAAATACCGGTCATCTGTGTCGGTCATATGACCGGTCTGTTCTGGTAGGGGACACTATTTTTTTTAAAACGGTCACTGATCTTTCCAAACTTAGTGAAGGGGTTTAATACCCTTGTATGTAAAAAACATAGTCTATTTAACATTATAATATCCTAGGGCCAGACCATGTGGACTCATTTTTGCATTACATTGGATTAGTTTTAAAGTTAGTCTTTATTACATTTCAAAATATTAGTTTAACAACTACGACAACTCAATATGCGATCATTTAAACTCAAACACCTTTTGTGTAACTACAAGTTCTTGTTTCACAATGGCAGGGCTCATGACTGTATTACATAGTAGCATAATGTAACTAGTCAATTGTAGCTGAAATGGACCGTGTGGTCCAAATTTTTTTTTAGGGAAGGAATATTGAAGTTGGTGCCTTTTTACCCTCAATATATTTAATTTTTACCCTTTGATGATGCCAGAGTTGGCATCACTGGTAGGTATGAACGTGTTGTATTCTGTGTCTCTTAAGTGTTTTTCCTTTTTTTTTCTATTTTTTTATTTTTAAATTAATTTGTAAGTATTTATCATCTAACACAAGACAGCCCCCAATAAGTTTATTATTTTGTTGCCGCTTTTATTTTCTTGAACATTTTATTTTATATTAAAACTATTATTTATACCTATTTTGTATGTATTTGTTTTAATCATGAGCATATTTGTTTTTCCTATTTTAAAGGAGAATTGTATTTTGTAAAACCTGATTGTTATTAAACAAATTATTTAAAATAAGCTTGAATGACGACTCATTTATTGCTTTTTTAACTTTCTGTATGTAGTATATGTACATACATACATATGTTAACAAAAAACATAATAAATTGTTTGGGTCGTTAATTCTTTATTACCGTGTTATGTTTTAAATCAATACTTAATAATTTTACCGATAGCATTCAAAATATCGTCAATGAAAGTAAACTCAGGTAATAGTTAAAATAATTAGAATTATTTTTATTGGTTTATTTTTTAACAAAAATTATAAGGAATTAAACCAAGACAAAATAATATAAAATAGTAATATTTTCATCGACTTGTTGACAGAGAGAAAAAATACAAAAAGCTAATTGTCATATTACCAACCAAATTGTAAATACAATAATTTTATTTTTAAATTGGCGCTAACAACTAAAATTGTAAATGCAGTAAATATTTTTAGCCAACGTTGTAGTTTTGAAAATTATAAAAATCTATGAATTGGCAGGTTTTTTTATTTTTTACATATTCTTCTGTAAAGTTAAATTTTAAGTGGGCTATAATCATAATAGTTATTGTAGGTCTATTAAGGGCTTATTTGACATATTTCTAAGGAAATAAGCAATTACATCCGAAATAACCTCCAAAACCGAAATAAAGAACTCACTTTTCCAGATGATTTGTCATATGAAAGTAAAGCGCCCTATTTGTAATTGAAAATTTTATCATCTGACTTTTACGTACGTATTTCACATAAGCAATGTTTCAACGCCTTCACACGACATGTATCATGTGGCATGTAAAATACATTCCGTATAAAACTACCTTAAGTAAATTAAAAGAAGTAAACTATGTTAGAACCTTAAAATATTTATCAGCGTTTATATATATATATATACATATATGTATGTTTATCGTCAAATTATTGAATTCGAGAATGTTTGGTTCACTTTTAAGACAAATATGCACACAAAATTTCGTTTTAAACAGGAATATTAAAAAATTCTTTTTGAATAAACCATAGGTTCCAGTAAATTTTTAAGCATCATAATAAAAGGTTTTAACTTAGGAACATTAAAACAGGTGGTGTTAAGGTGGTGTGTTAACTGCAGTGTTAATACTTACAATTTAGTATGTTATTTAAAGTAACATTTTTGGGTCTTCCTGTGAAGTAACTATTAAAATATTTGTTTGTGAAAAATAATAAACAGGGATCGCCGTTTTTGTTTAAAATAATTGTTATTTAAAAATCACGTTCACTGTTTACAGTATTCTTAAAAAATCACGGGATCGCTTATCTCTACTATATACCTTGTTTTGGTTAAGAAAGGTACATTATTTAGTACAGGTAGTGTTGAGAAAACAGCTAATTATAAACTTGTCTTGATACTTTGATAAAGGTAATGTCAAATTTATTTATTTTGTTTTAAATTTTTGACCAATGTTTTGTCTTTTTTGTCTGAGAAAGTGAAAGTCAAAAAAATTTTGAAATTCTTACGAAATAAAAAAATAAATAAATATGAACGTCAAATTAACAAAATGTTACGAGGAATTCATAATCAGCTGGGTTCTCAAGACTGCAAGTTTTTGTGTGCCTCGATATTAGCCATAGAAAGACGAAAAGTGTTTATGCCGATTTTTTTAATTTTGAAGACTAATACTTTTTCCTTTTTTTCAAATACGACAAAAAAGTGTATATGTATTCTTTGGTCTTTTTGATCATAATACGACGTTCTTTGGATGTAAATGTCGCAAAATCTAATATTTTAGGTCGTATCAAAAAAAAAATTAAATTTAAAATAGACTTTTAATACTGATTTTTTAAGAAAATTTAGTTAAAACCTCGGTTAAATTTAAAATTTTTTTTTGGTACGACCGACCCCTTGAATTTAAGAGTGAATTTAATTTTCCCATAAACTATTTTGCTGATATCAAAGCAATAAAATGCATGTACGGAGACCATCCCCTGGGTGCTTGTGTTTGAAGCTTAATAACTTCTGATATAATTGATATACAGAAAAACGGATAAGTTACTAAAAAAAAAAGGACACTAATTGTGCAATAAAATCAACTTTTATTTTAACGGCCCGACGAGACACGCAATCTAATATGTCTTAATACAAGCAATAACGTAGGCAGAATTGCTGCGTCAATTTGCTAATTTTCAATGGGAAAACGTAAATGTCTTAACATTAAAATAAAAAAATTTGCGGAGAAATGTTGCTTTGCATTTTCATTTAATTAACAAATTTCACAAGAAAGTGTATTTAAATGTCACCAAACCCACTATTATTACTTGTATTTTATTAATTTTATAAATTTTTGCTGTTTTTTCACTTTTTTTGTTTCCAATTTCTAAATTTTTTTGCGTTTTTGCATTTGTTTTCTTGTTGTACAAACAATATGTGAATTTGACAGCTTGTGTTAAAAGATTATTGCTTAGCAATGTATTATGATACTTATTCCTAAATATGTATTTGAATACATATATATACGGTTCACACGTTAATATCTAGTGTTGGCAATAGAATTTGACAGTTGCCACGGCAACAATTGCCTTGCTGATTGCTCGTGTAGTTGGGTAGCAATGGCCTTGCGCTATATAAAAACCCACGACAATGCATATAATGCTAATACAGCATATAAAGAAGAACTTCCATCTCTGATAAATTGTACGGTACTACCGACCGGTAGTACTGTGTAACAGCTGTTGACATATACTGCTTTGACAAATTGTCACTATTGAATATTATTGTAAAATTTTGTGTAGCTTTTAAGTACGTAAAATTTTCGTTTTAAATTGTTGAAAAGCCTTTAAATGGCTGGTCGAGAAGTTGTTAAAAGGGCTGTACAACAGGTACGCCCAATTTTGTCTGTTAATCATGAAGAGGCTCGCAAACGCGCTTTAAATTTGTATAAAGCCTGGTATCGCCATATACCGTACATCGGTAAGTTGTGTAGATGCTACCGTAATGTTATGTCATCAATAAGGATACTTGACTTTAAAAAAACTTCCGTCCATAAACTTATTGTCATATTCCAGTTAATGACTACGATATCCCCATGTCGATTGAACAATGCCGATCCAAATTGAGGGAAGAATTTTTAAAGCATAGTAATGTAACCGATATTCGTGTCATTGATATGTTGGTCATTAAGGTAAGACTATATTTATAAATGTTATCCTACCCTTAAAATTTCATTGATTTGAAAAAAAAAACTTATTTTTAAAGATGATGGCACATTTATTTTTTTTAAGGCTCAACTATTTTTATATTACAAAATAATCATTCTTAAATTATTTTACTAGGGACAAATGGAACTTAAAGAAACAGTTGAAATTTGGAAACAGAAAGGTCATATTATGCGATACTGGAAGGAATCACAAGAACCCAAACCTACAGATTTTCTCTCTAAATTTGTGCAAGGAATCAACTAAATTCTTCAGTTAAATATTTAGACAATTTTAGAATTAAAAATTGATAAAATATAAAAAACTTAAATTTATGAAAATAACGAACTATTTATATTATAATTATTAAAACCTACTTCCTTTCAGGGAAGGCATCAAGACGACTATGCCCTGAAACTTCCTAAACATATCAGGGGCAAACTACGGCATTCGATTCGAATCGAAATTCAAAAGATATTAAAATTCCTATACTTAAAGCGTTGACGACTTAATCGATCGAGTAAATTTCGATTCGAATTAAATGCCTTAATTTGCCTCTAGATTTTTCTTCATTTGCAACATTCAAGGCTGTTTAGAAAAACAAACTAAACAAAAAACCATTTAAAATAAAGTGCATTACTTACTCTGCGGAACAAAAATTCTTTAGAACATAATAGACATTTACAAAAGTTAGGCGTGCGATTTTATTGGTTAACCTTTATTGAACAGCTTGAGGTTGTGTTAAAATTACAAAAGTTACATTTTAGATAACTGGTAGTAAAATTACTTTAGTTAGTTTTTTCATTTTTGCAGGCGTGGATACGTTGCTTGTGTACTTTAAGTTCCGCGTTGCTTATATAGTTTTTGGTACACATATCACATTGAAAATAGCGCTCATTGTGTCGCTTGCGATGCACTGTTAAATACATGGAACTACTAAATGTTTTACCACATACTTCACATTCGTGTTTTATAGCCACACAGTGCTTAGTTTGTAAATGATGTTCATATTTTGAAATTGAGGTAAATTTCAAATGACAAAAATTACATTTGACTTCATCGTGGTTTTCACAAACACGTCTATGCAAATATAAGCCAGATCTCAAATCAAACAGCTTACCTTTTTGAAGACGACACCATTCATATACATAATTATATAATAATTTCAACTTTATACATACCACAATTTTCACATGGATACTTTTTATTGCCAGGCAAACGATTTCTTTTAAGAGTATTACTATGAGACATGCTATAATGTATTTTTGCAGATTTAAGTTTATTGTAACAACGATCACAAGATGGGCAAATAAAAACTTTAGTTTGACCCAAATCCTTGTCATCTTCGATGGAGTGTATTTGAAGCAAATGATCATCTATGTCAGCCTGGGAAACACTTTTGAAATCACACTTCAAACATGCAAGTTTTGTTACTAAAATATTTCATTTTTTATTAATTTTATTATTATTCTAAACAACAAGTCTTACCAAAACTAGGATTTTTAAAAGACTTTTTGGACACTGCAAAAAAATATTTTTACTTATACATAATTTAAAAAATATTTAAATATTACCCTTTTTAGTTTCATATAAGTTAAATTCGACTTTGTTTAAAGCATGCAACTTTTTATAGTGTTTTAAAAGGCTTTGCGTATAACAAGTATAAAAGTTGCAAAGTTCACATTTATTGGGAACAATTTCTTAAAAGAAAAAAAAAGAAACTATAAAGATATGTTTTAAACATTTTAGGTTTATACCTTTATGTTTGTTGGCATTATGTTCATACAATTGGTCTTTATCCTGAAATAATTTATGGCAAACTAAACATTGGAATTGTGGCTTTAATTGTTTGCGCTCTAAAAGGAAGAAATAAATTGCTTAATTTCTTTCTTGAAGTTGTAAAATAAATGTTATTTTAGACTACAATATACCTGGATATAAGTCCTGTAATTTATATCTGTTAATTATTTTATTTGGGGCAACTTGTTTTATTGGCTTGTCTTTGTTCTATTTAAGAAAAGGTTTTTATTTGATGTAGAATTAAATTTATTTTTATTAAATTTTAAGCAAATGAGGTTAAATTTTTATTTAAAAGGTTATAATTTTTTAGTGGAATAACAAGTGTGTTTATATAAAACCAACCTCTTTTATCGTACATTTCAGATTTCTCAAAACTACTGAAGCCTCATTATTCCTATCACTTTTTATGCTTTGTCTAGATTCTTTAACCATACAAATAAAATGATACGCCACATGTAAGGCCTTGCTACATCTTAGACAAATGTTATCAAACATGTTATTGTTATTTCCAAGAAACGGCTCTAAAACAAAGTTAAAATAGTCCAATAAAGATTTCTGATCCATGTATGGGGATTGCGATTTTATTGGTATTAAAATTTCGTTTGTTTTATAACAGCAACAGCAATAATTTAAAAACATATTTAGCAACTTCTTTAAAATTCTAATTTTAATTAAAACCCTCCAACGCTTCTCATGCAATAAAAGAAAAAAAAACTAACTGTTTCTTGTTTGTTGGTTTAAATAAAAAAATAAGTAAAACAACACAAATGAGCCGAATTTTTAACACTCTGCAACAGTTTATTTAAATTCTGAATTTTAGTTGTAATTAGTTATGTTATCAAGAAATTGAATCTTATTTTGAAATTAAAATAACCTTTTTATTAGGAATTGTAAGTTTATGATTTTTGTTTTTTTTTTTTTGCAGAAATAATAATTATTTTTCAGGGAACGTTTTTTGCAAATTATTTTTAAATTAATTAGGGTATTCACAAGGTAGTTATAAAGTCATATGTCTTAAAAAATAAACGAAAAGATACTACTGTTGTGAGCATCCGCTAATAATTAAGTGTGCTATTTTAAATTTGAATCAGCTGCTGGAGAAAACAGAAAAATTAGTATGTAATTTCAAAAATTTTTTAAAATTAATGACTGCGACTTGTTGATTATATCACTACAGAGTTTCGGCCGCCCGGCTCAGGTTTCTACTGTTTATGCCTTGCTACATCTTAGACAAATGTTATCAAACATGTTATTGTTATTTTCAAGAAACGGCTCTAAAACAAAGTTAAAATAGTCCAATAAAGATTTCTGATCCATGTATGGGGATTGCGATTTTATTGGTATTAAAATTTCGTTTGTTTTATAACAGCAACAGCAATAATTTAAAAACATATTTAGCAACTTCTTTGAAATACTAATTTTAATTAAAACCCTCCAACGCTTCTCATGCAATAAAAGAAGAAAATGAATAAAACAACACAAATGGACCGAATATTAAACACCCTGCAACAGTTTGTTTATTTGAATTCTGAATTTTAGTTTTAATTAGTTGTTATATTATCAAGAAATTAAATATATCTTTTTATTAGGAACTGTAAGCTTATGATTTTTGTTTTTTTATGGCAATTATATTTTATTTTTTATTTATATTTTCTTTGTTTTTTCTTATTGCCCTTTTCAACTCTTCTGAAGGGATTCACAATGGGCCTATAGGCTTCTGAATGTAGGTGGCGAATTGCATTTGTTACTACCCTTTGTAAACTAACTTAACTTTTTAGTAGGTTTAAATTAGTAGCTGTCATAGTTTCTGAGATGGTTATTTTGTATGGGGTCTACCGCTCCCCTTGCTCCTATCCAACTAATATCTTTTTTCAAATATTGTGTTTCAACAAATAAACATACAATATTACAGTTAATTTATATTAAAAAATTATCCCGTGCTCAGGATTGAGCACACTGCACTTACTGCATTCAGTACGTTTGCTATCTTTAATGAACGATTCCAAATTGTAACAAACTATTGGCTCTTCTAAATCATTTTCTTCTTAGGCCATATGTGTGGGTGGTTGATTAGGGACATTACTGTTGCTAAGAATCTTTAACTAAATTAGCTTTTTATGGAATCTTTAATTGACAGTTGATTTCTGTAAGAGTTTCGCTTCGATTCTGTATTTTTTTGCTTAAGTTATCTTTGAATCCTATTTGATTAAAGTTGCGTTCTTATTTGTTATTAATATTTATTATCTTAATGAAACACAAACAAGTAAAAGAAAGAAAACACGCAGTCAGAGAAAAATCGAGTAAAGCAAACATTTTGTGTATGTACATATTTATTTTATGGTTGTTTATGGTTTGAAATTTATTATTAGAAATTTTATTTTTTAACAAATATGTATCAAACAAATAAAAGGTTTACATTCAATAATTTACATTAAATAATATACTTTTTCAATATTCAACGGTTACTAACTACTATTTATATTCTTAATATTATTATTTTCACTTGCATTTTCTTTTACTGATTTTGTTAAAAATTTAGCAGAAGAAGAACTAGTGTTGACCTCGCATATCTTACCGCAACTAGCATCAGTATCAACTATTTGGGGTTTCCTAATGTTTTCACAATTATTATTTGTAGCTGAAGTGCTTGGAGTGACATCATTGTCGCCTTTTCTTTCGAAACGTGCTTGATATTGATTTATTAACGTCGAACTGTGATTACGTTCTAAATGCTTTAAAAGTTTTGCTTTACTTGCGTATGATCGTATGCAACGCGGACATTCATATGGTAATTCTAAGACAAAAAAAACAAACAAATATAAACAGGTTGTTTATTTAAAAAAAAAAAGATTTTTGAGTTCCTAGAAAAAAATGTACTTACTTTGCATTATAAATAGTTCTAAAAAATAAATAAAAAAAAAGATAAAAATTATTATAATATCACTTTAATTAAATATTATGAATTAACTTTTACCATTATTTATATTGTGACTAGAACTGAGATGCAATTTAATGTCACTTAATTCAGGAGATTCAAACGGGCATTTGGTACACATAAAAGCTGAAATTAAATTATATATACATAAAATTAATGTAATAATTAATAAAAAAAAAACACGTATTATTATTACAAAACAATGAGTGGAACCTTTTTATCATTTACTTTTTTTTAAAACATATCGATGTGTATAAAAATAGGTTCTTTGCTACTCCTTATATCTACAAACTAAAATTTAATGCACGGATTTTGCCTTAAAAAATAGGATATTTTGGGTTTTTACTTATATTTTGAACCGATTTTGCTGATTTTTAATAGCGATTGTATCTCTGCTAATATGATGTCAAAACGTTTTCCGAGCGACTTTTTTTGATCCCAGAAACTTGATTCTAACAGACACACATATAGACAGATGACCAGGCGGATATATTGACTTCGCTATCTATAAGGATCGAGAATATACATATATGGTTAGGTTAGGTTACGAAGAATAGTGACGAGTGCAACTCGCCACCTTTAGCCAGAGGCCTCTAGGCCCATTCTAAATCCCTTTAGAAGAGTCGAAAAGAGAAATAGGAAAGGCAAAGAAACTTGTTGGTAGAGCGACACAGAAATAAGAAAAGAGAGCAAAAATGCCATCCGCAAGAAGGCAAAAGAAATCAGTATTGGTTAATCGGTCGTAGGCGCTAAACCTTCTACCTACCCAGCCACCAAACTCCTTTACTGAAGCCTATAATGTTCCCCAGCCCACAGCCAGAGACCTTACCAAGTCCATTTGTGAAGCGCCCTCCCAACCACCTCTGCCTGTAGATTTGCAGCCTAGGGCAGTGGCAGACATGGTGCTCCACAGTCGCTATCTCCTCATTTCCGCACAAGCAGCAAAAATCCGGAGAGTTCCTACTCGTCACATTTCTCACATCACAGTGCCCTGTAATAGTCTTAATCATACTCCTTAGAACCTCTGCTCTCCTTGAGCAGCAGGTCAGTGCCTATCCTGTCCAACCTGGTCCACAGAATTCTGGAGATCACCCAATCAGTCCCGTCACTTCAGGTATGAACCACCTTGTCCATTACCCAAATCCCTATCAGTCGATTATAGAAACCCCTATATCCCAGGCCGATCTCCTGCTTGCCAATTTATCGGCAGGTCTCATTGCCGGCAGTCACAATGACCCTGAGCCCAACAGTGCGTGTCACACGCCTACAGTCGTCCACAAGTCTAGACCTGATACAATGGCCCCCTAGAGTCACGCCCCTCTTCTATCTGCGTCTGCCCTATCAATTCCGCGGCCCTCATCACCGCCAGAATCTCAGCCTAGAAAACGCTGAACTTGCCCGGAAGTCTGTATGGCATCCCTACTTCCGTAATCCATTATATAAACACCAGCCCGGGTGCCCACCTCCATCTTCGATCAATCTGTGAAGACTGAACACCCCTCAAACAGCCTCTCGGATCTCTTCCATGCTTCCCTTTCCGGAAACACTACCTGAGTCCAAATCCCAAAGTCAAGTTTCGCGACCATATAGCCCGTCAAACCGGACTGCCGCAGGAGTCTACCATCCCCGTCTTTTTCCAGAATGCCGGTGTGTCCATCTGACCCTGAACTAGGTTAAGGTTAACCGGTGTCAACCCCCAATTCTTACCTATGGATTTCCTGCAGGCATAATTGACATTGAGAGCCTTCCTAACCCTGTCCTCCGCATTCGCCCTCCAAAATAACTTTCCGTCCAAGACAATTACCAGATACCTGGCCCTTTGCTCGTGGTGGACAAAAATTTCCCGTCAACAAAATCACGATTTTGTCTGCATAAGCCAACTTGTTATCGACATTTTTGAGGAGATAATTAAGATTACTATTTAATTTGACAAACCCCCTTATTACGAAAATCGTTGTCGATATCAACTGCAGTCACCTTAGGTCGCTGTTGTCAACTCGACCCGAAATCGGTATTAAGTTAAAGTTATATGTGTGTTGATGTCAGCTGGTTATCGTTATTTTTGAGAAAACAGAATCGCCAATTTATTTGACCCTCATTTAATTTGAAAGTCCATGTCAATTGTGTGACTGTTGACAGAAAGGTTAAATAATTTAATTTGCAAGTCGACGTCAATTGTGTTGCCGTTGACATTCGCAATTTAAATAATTAACCACTAAATCACAAAGATCTAAAATGTGACTACAAAAGTAAAAGGGATATTTTAGACCGTAAAATAAAAAGTCTTTAGGAGCCTTGTGTGCCTATTCCATAGCCACCTGGTTCCCATCACGAACCCAGAAACATTTGTTTTACTTTTCGTGGAGTCTATTTATTACCCAATAACTAAACTTTAGATTGTGTAATCTCGGAAAGTCACCGACAAAATGCATTATCGTCTTAACCTTCCATTGATTTCCACATATTCTACAATAATGCGCAGTGCCGCGATTTCATTTTATCGCCCCAGCCCTTCCTAGACGGTTTGTAATGAACTCAGTTATCGTTCTTAGAGCCAACCTTCCGAGGTTCATGAATATTCTAGTGTCTGTTGAGATTTGCCCTCACTATACAGCTCTTTATACTTTACATTTACTTCCGCTTCTCCACTCAAGATGTCCTAATCTTCTTATAATAGTGGTCCATTGGACTTAGGGCCGATCCACAACGAATAACTCTTTGGTAATTTCCTATTTGCTATTGTTTAGATTTCTTTTTGGTTTGATTTGAATTTATGAGCAATCAAAAAGCTTTAAACTTAAACATCAATAATATTTTGATCTTAAATTTGCATATTCATAAACGACAAAAATCTAATAAACGACAACGCTTGCGGTTCTAGTGAGCTAACGTTATTTCAAGCCTATTGTATTTATTTTAAAATTCTTAAAAAATATTACACGCCCATTATTTTTAATTGTATATTAAAGATCTGCACAAGCATAACAAAAAAGGTTTTGTATCGTTTTTTTAGCAGATAATTTTGTGTACAAATTCCCAACATTTTTGTTTGTCCGTGTTTAATACTATACTTACATGTTGTTGCTTCCATTTTAAAATCTGCCAAAAAAGATTTGTCTTCGACTAAAAGAAAGTTCATATTAATAAATTTATTTTCCATTTTCATAATGAAACATTTAAAAATATTTACCTTTATCGCCTTTAGCTTGAATCATATCACGGGTCGGTACACTTTTATGTACAGCTTTGTAGTGACGAATCAATGAACGTTTTTTATTGTACAGATTTGTACACATTTCGCAGCGATAAGGAGCAAGACCTTTAATTATATATTTTTTATTTTAAGAAACGACAAATATAAACACAATCTAACTTATAGGCCTACTCACCTCTATGAACAAACATGTGATTTTCAAATTGATATTGGCTTAGGAATGATTTTTGACAATGAACGCAAAACGATCCATTTTCGGTCGTCTTGTTGTCTGTATTATTTAAGCTATTTTGGCATTGTAAAATATCATCGAAATCTTCATCGGACGTCAGCAAAAAAGATTCCATTTCATTGCTTTCAGAATCGTTTTCTACATCAACATCATCATCAAAGTCTCCGAATAAGACATCGTCTTCACAATTGAAATCAAAATCCATAACATTTTCAATGGTTTGTTCGGTTTCTACAATTTGTGGTATAGCATCTAAGGGCAAAGTGTATGTAGAACTGGAGGATGGTGTGGGGGGAGCAGTTAAATTTATTGTATTATTTGGGGTGGCAGCGTTAGTCATGGTCGTTAACACTTCAATGTCAGAGTGTGTTGAACTACTCGCACTTTCCTGATTTGGTGGCAAAACTATTTGTGCATTAGCTCGGGGTGCTTTGGTTAGGCTTTTACTCTTACTTTGATATGAATGGGTTAACGGCTTATTTTGGATCTTAAGTAATTGTCTTTCTTGTTTAAGAGCCTCTTCTTCAGCATTATGCATCTTATAGTGTTCATAAAGCTTATTGCGAAAATAAAAAAGTTCATTGCATTTGCGGCAATTCAATCCGTTTGGATAATCTGGTGTTGACTGTAGTTCTGTTTGACTTTTTGATGCCACCGACGTAGTTGTTTTGTTCACATTTACGGTTGCTTTTGTCTTCTCCGTCTGCGTGGCTATTTTTGTCTTGCGTTCTTCTATTTTGTTTGGATACAAGTGTATATCATTGACCTCAATATTGTGTTTAATCTTATAGTGTCTTATTAAATCTTTCTTCGCGTCAGATTCATAAAAACACAAATCGCAGGCGTAAAATTCATTATCTATTTTTTGTTTGTTTTTGGGTTGCAATTGTTTATTGGTCGGTTGTAAATTATGTTTACTTTTATAATGTTGATGTAAATCGATTTTGAAGAATGTATAAAATGTACATTGATCACAAAAGAAGTGAGGGATTTCTTAAGAAAAAAAAAACCAATTATGTTTTTACACTTTTTATCTATGTTTATCAATGATCAAAAGTTGATAGCACGTATATGTTTCAGGGATGCAAACGACCCATCGATGTTATTAAAACATCGATGTTTTTTAAGAAAATTGTTGCATCCCTAACCTCTGTCAAATTTTTTCCGCTTTCGACAACAACCAATACGACAACGACACTCGTTATAAGGCTAAATACCATATTTATCAATTTTGACCATCGATTTATTCAAAAGTTTATATAAATAGTTTATACCTACCATTGTGTGATAACATATGCTTTTTTAAAATGTCTTGTGTAGTGAAGTCTTTGATACAAATTTTACAGATGACTTTTTTAGGCTGCTCAATAATACTGACCGGTATTGTTTCCTCATCAAGTAGGAGAGGAATTGATTCTAAAAATACATGTATGAAAATATTTATATAATATGATGCATGGATACAGATACGAAATCACCTTTTATTTTACATTTTAATTTGAACATTACAGCATAGCATTATTAATTTAATTAGCTTTAAATCTTAAATTTGTATTTTTAAACAAATATTTTCAAAATTAAGAACTGTGTCTGATGATTTGGGTTACTAAAGCTTAAGAATTTTTGTAAACAAGAACTAACAAAAAATGTTCAATTGCGGGTCATGACGAATATGATATTTTTTACAACAACAATTAGTTTCGAACCTTTACTTTTGAAATTCAGGACTACTGTTAGCAACATAAATCAAAATGTGGTCTTATAGTACAGTTATTGTGAAAATATGTAGTGCAAAGGTACATACATACATACATACATAAGTACTATATAAATTATTTTTAATTACCTTGCAATTCTTGCTCAGCTACATCGGTTGGGTCCTCTATAATTAAGTCCTCAACGTCCATTTGTGTTATATCATTTTGTGGTTGCTCTAAGACAACCGAATTATCCATATTTTGCATTTGTATTACATTGTCTAACATTGATCCGCTGTTCAAAGTTACATTGCCAGTACTATTGGTTGCATTTATATACTCAATAACAACCCCTGCAATTGGTTAAGTCAATGATAGTTTTGTTATTAAAAATTATTATCATACCTTTGTTCATGACTTTTTCTAAACTGCCGTCAGCCATAACGATAAACTCATTAGCCATACTAAGATCGTTATTTGGTAAATTGTGTAGATCAATTTCCGATGTTGTAAAAGGGGCATTTATTGTATTTAAACTAGGAGAAACTGTTGTTATAATATTCGTTAATTGTAATGGACTGTTGGTACATGTTGTATTTATTGTAAATGCTTTATAAGAACTTTGCTGTTGCATATCATTGGGAATTATTTGAAATTGTTCATTTCTTATGCCCTCGGACATTTGCTGCTCACTTGTGAACGTAACCGCCTGTGTTGAAACCTTTGTTTTTGGTTTTAATTGTTCTTTTGTCGCTTCTATTCCATGCACTTGCTTATAATGATCACTTAGGTTATTGCGAATGTGACTTTCAAAGAAACATAACTGGCAATTATACACAATGATATCTGTAATAAAAAAGTAAAAGCTAAGAAAATTTAAATGATATACAAATATAGCAGGCCTCACCTAAATGTAATTTAACATGCTCTTTAAGAGATCTTTTTGTTTCCAACTTTACATTGCATATTTTGCATCGATATCTTTTCGGTTTTTTTATTTCTGCAGTTACCATCTGAATTATAAAAAATAGTTATTTACATACGCATTTACATTTATACAAAGCTTTAATGTTTTAAAATAATAACTTTAGCACATACCTCTTCCTGAAGTTGCTTTTTTCTTATTATTTGTCTTATTTTAAGCTTCAGCAGCTCTTGCGCTTGGCTGGCATTTTTCATAAACCAATAAGCCACTTGCAAGGCAGATGCACACTCCAAACATATTCTCTGTGGTAACATAATATCTTCCGTTTCTTCAACCTGTATACACTTTTTTAGGCATTCCAGATATGATATTTTTGAGTTTTCTTCACGAATATTATCACTAATTAGCGCGCTTAAATTAAGCATTTCCACATTTGACTGCAGACAAGTTCGACAAACCATGGTGTATTTCTGCACACATTTTTGATCACCCATTTTTTTAAAAACCTTTCCGCACACACCTTTTAGATAGTAAATGAAAAAAATATATGTATATACTTTAGTACTCCTTTTCAAAAAGTATTCTTGTTTTTAAGAATTTTAATTTTTTTGTAAAGAAAAGCGCACTTAAAGAAAATTTCTCAAAATAATGACAAATGTCAAAGTTTATTATAATTAAAAGAAAAGATTAATGAAAGCAATAATGTCAAAAAAAAAAAACAGGGATAATAAGTTTTTACGATCGTACTATTTTTGGTACATTCTAATCTTAAAAGTACGGCGGTACGCCATTCGCTGCGGCCACTAGTTCAAGTTTTCGCTTTCAAGTTAATCACACATATTGTTTGTCAAAATTATCCGAATTGATGATTGTGACGTAGGATGCACGCAACTTGATATTCAACCTGATCATCAATTTCATTTCTTCAGATGCCGTCCTAAAAAATTTACTTAAAAAGCTCAATTTGCGGCAGAATATATATTAAACGAAACACAAAAATTGTTTTCTGTAATATTTATTACATTTTTTGTTTATTTGCGACACACAAACTATTTATTGTTTGTTTAGTTTTTAGGTTCCTTGTTTTAAACAAAAACTAAATTGGCCGGTAAATTAATACATAACGCCAAAACCAATTTCGGCTATAATATACTAGCACCGATAATTCTCTTTAATTTTAATACATTTTTGCTTTTTGAGTTTAGTGGTTCTCCTCCATCTATTCAAACCTTTTTTGCATGCAGTCAATCATAGAAGCCTCCGATAACTGTGCCAGGATACAGTTATGTGACGCCACACAATTCCCCACATGCGAGAGTGAGACGCAAAATTCTCAAAGTGCGGTAAAAAGGGACGGCCTGGTTGTCCTTAAAAAATAATGACCAACGACGCGCGAGCTCTTTACCTCACCAAAGCTATTTTACGACTGCAAACTATTTACATTATAAATTTTAATGTATGAAAAACACACGAAAACTTAGTTAAAATTATTTGGGGTAGAATATTTGTGGTGTATGCAGATACGTGACAAAACGAAAACTTATGAAAAATAACTATAAGCAGATGTTAACTTGACCATCAAGTTGAAAGGCGACTTGAATAGGAAAATTGATCAAGTTGCTTTCAATTTAAAAAAGTTTGAGTGTGCTGGAAAAAAAGTTTGAGTGTATTGCAACTTGAAAGGCAAAAAATTAACGTATGGCATTCGATGCAAATCAAATTCTACTCGATCGAGTTGTCAATGCTTTAAATATAGACATTCTAATAAGAATTTTAAAAATTCAAATCGAACGCCGTAATTTGCCCCCTGGTAAATGATTTTACTATGAGTATTCATATTCTAAAAATAAAACATTAGTACTATTAAGTTAAAAAGTAGCAATTAAGAAGCTTGTTGGTACGAAATTAGCTTTCTCAATTATCATCTCTGATGTAAAATATGATGTCACATTTCTAAGTGATGCCAAATGTCATGCATTAGAGAAGAAATAAATTCTAATTAGAAAAATCACAAAGCTTCAAATTATTTTTACGTTTACAATTATTTACACAATTCCTTATAAGATCATACGGCAGTATTTATAAAAACTATTTTATGATTATAAAGTGTTTATTTGAAAAGTTTCTATGAAATAGTTGCCTAAAAAGCCTCTAATTAGCATAACATAGGTTAACAAAGTAGATAGATATTATAAAAATTTAAAGAGAAAAAAAACTTTTTGGGTTATACCTAAATTTTTTATAACACAGCTTTATAATGTAAATCCTCTCAGACCGGCAAATTTTTTTTTTAAAGAAAGTAAACTCAAATTTGCAACTATCAGGTTCAGTGTGGCCATATTAGCTTTTTTAAAGCTAAATTTAGCTTTATTTTTCTTCATTTAGCCTGAAATATTTACATTTAGCTTTAAGCTTTTTTTTAGCTTTTTTCGAAATTGAATTTAGCTTTTTTTAGTACTTTTTGATGCTAGATAAAAGAATAAAAATTTGTCGTATTCTTTTTTTCGGTATATATTCCAATTAAACTGAAAGGTATCAAGCTCCAAATTTTCTTCGAATTCACAACATCACAGTTTCCGAACCATTGCTTTGTGTAATAATTTACTTATAGCGGCATTTAAGGAACACAAATCCGCACAAAAATTCAATAAAACAAATATATAAGAAAAGAATTGTATTACAAAAAAAAACGTAGGAATTTTTTTTTCCAAAACAATTACTTTTAAATGCGGCAATTTTAAAGCAAAAAATCCAAATGCGACACAAACAGCCGCCTTTAGTTGAAACAAATTTCTATATTAGTGTTTTTTAATAGGAATTTTAAAGTGCATTTTTGTCAAAAAAATCAAATCAAACAGGACCGAAATAATTGTTTAAGAAAAAAGCATGCACAATAAAAAATCGTAGAGTCAAGGTAAGCTCACCATTTAGATAGAATTAAAATATATTTGTTGAAAATCAAGTTCTTTGTAAATTTTGTTTTTTTAGCAGGACGGACATTTTTTAAATTTTAATAAAAACGGTTAATAACGATAATTATTATTATTATTATAGATAGGTTTAAAAAAATAATAATATATTAAATTTTTTGATATTAATATTTTCATCTTTACAGTCATTACACTTGATGAGGCACACATGTACAAATAAAAATACTTTTAAAATTACTTTCTTACAATAGTTGTGTTCAATAACTTTCCAGTAATTACTAGCAACGAGAGAGTAAAGAGAAATATATTCAAAATTGCGCTTAAAAATATTTAAAAGTAAATGAACACTTTTACAGTCAAAACTTGCAAGCAAATGTATTTTGTTTTTGTAAACTTATAAAAATTTAAAACTTAAATTTTTTTTCATAGCACAATGACAGAAAGACTGTTTGAATAATTTTTGATAGTAAAATTTTTACTAGCAGAAATTATCAGAAACATTTTTGTTTCTAAACATATTACGCTCTTTTTTGGCTCTCTAGCTGCTAATTTTTTGTGTACGTGAACACTTACTAGTAATAATTATCGAAAATTAGTGATAATTTTCTGTAAATGAACACACCTAATGTAAAATTTAAATAAAAGATTATCTTTTTTTGTTTTCTTGAACAAAATTTACATGAAGACATTTTCCATGATATGTATGTAACTTGAATGAAAATTTTCGAATTTTAACGAACTGTGTCCCTTTATACTCTTTTTATCAACAAACAAAAAATTCATTAAAGAAATATTAAAAAAATTGCATCGTGTAAATGTAATCTTATAGTTTCGCCTTTTTGTTGTTTCCATGTGTTTGTATTTATGAAAAAAGTTTGTTATGTAATCAAATGACTAATTTTTTGCGTGTTTTTGTAAAAAAATTAAGGAATTGTGAGTGAGTATTTATGTATGTATATTTAAAACAAAACAAATTTTAGTTTTTGTTTTTTTTTTCATATACTTATATATTTCACTCACAAATTCGTTTTTTTTTTACCAAAACAGGCAGTAAATTAATGCCTGCTTCTAAAAACTTTTATAAAAAGTTCTTGTATATGCATATGTGCATATGAATACATATTATTTTTCTTCTTACTTAAGGTATGGGTCTACCAAGTTTTTGTAAATAAAATCAAAATTTTTATAACAAATTTTCTTTTCATTTTTTTAGCACACAAACGTTTCGTCCATATTATGAAAAATATCAAAATAACGAAGAAATTTCCTAAAAACGCATTCAAAAATTTAGCTTTATTTTTTGGCTTTAAGTTTTTGTTTTTCGCTCTTTTTAGCAGTTTTTTAAACGGGATTTAGCTTTAACTTTACTTGAAAACCTGGTCACACTGATCAGGTTATTTAAAACAACCAATTGATTCTATATCGGCAGGCATTTGGCTGACCAGCTTATAATCACAAAAATTTTTCTGTGTATAGGTATCTTGATTTCAAATCACTTTCACAAAAAGTGATTTTCAGAACGTGCTATCGTTTAAACCGTCAATTAAGGACAATGTATATATAAAAGCAAAAATGAAAAAACGCAATTCTTTTTGCAGCGCGTATTGTTGGCCGCTACTTTTTTCACGCACTAACTTTGTTATACATATTCTATTCAAGCTATTATACCACTCTGAATGTCAACTAATAGTTGTACTCAAAGTGGATTTTATAATGTAAGTGCACAGGGTACACGTATGAGTGCACTAAAACGGAGGATTTCGTCAACCCTATTTATAAGATTCTGTCATGGTGAAATTATTTGACCAGGTGGTGTTACGAGCACAGCTAATCTCAGTAGCGGATTTAGGCCTGGCCCATCTCAGGCACTCTTTGAAGTGCCGCCCTTTTTGATTATATGTGACATTTAAGTCACATATAATTACTAACAGTCTTTTGTCCACTGCAGTGTTATTCAATTATTGAATACATATTGTTTATTATTTTCGACCAAAAAATTTATAAAATTTTACACATAATTGGGGTGTTTTAAATAATCTTTTATTTCAAATTTTCTGTTTTTTAATTAGAAATTTCTAAACTTTTTGAGTATTTTATTTTACCATTAAATTTTGGCACCCTTTATATTATGCCGCCCTAGGCCCTGGCCTCATGGGCCTAGGCGTAAATCCACCACTGGCTAATCTACTTTTTTTCCTGCATAAATCGAGCTGGGTTGTCAGTTGTTTACTTTTACACATGGTGGGATCGTCCCTGCAACAAGAACTTCCTGTAAAATCTACCACGTATTTTGTTGTTGCTAAAATCCAACTTGGTTCAGTAATATTGCTTTCAGCATTTTGCCAAGTTGGAAAACATATGGCGGAAATATAAATCAGCTGATTAGTTGCTGCTACCTTGTTCAATATACCTCGACTTTTACATCTTTTTTTTAAAGCCTGAGCTAACGAACACAACAAAAACAAAATTTTATTCATCAATTTTTGTTGTAGAATCACCACCACCTGATGCATTATTGCGCCATGGATTCTATGATCCTAGATTGGTTCATCTCTTCTTTTCCCTGTTCTGTTAACCTAGCCTTAGTATATTTTTGGACATCAAGCCAAACCCATAATTTTTCTCGATTTCAGTTTAAAAAATTTATTAGACGCAAAAAAATTACATACATACAGTATGCGACAAAACATATGCACGAGATTGTACTTACAATCAGATATCTTTATAATATAGGAAATTTCATTCGTATTTTTACTTGTGCTATTTTTTTGTAATGATAATAGAGTCCTCTTACTAACACATGACAAAAACAAAGAAAAAAAATGTTTAACAAAAAAAAATTAATAATAAATTTACAAAACCGCTATATTTCATGCGACAAAACAAATGCACGAAGTAGTTGGTATTTATATTTTAATTTTTTCTAACAAATTACCAACAGAAAGAACCGTTAAATGAGATGTACAATTTTTAAAATTTTAACGGAATAATTTGAAAAATTTTGCACGCGTTTATTATTATTTATATTCTTTCAAAGTTTTCGGTCATAGTTTGCAATATTTTAATAAAATAATGGCTTACAGCAAATATTCCGATCATTTAAAAGAAAAAATTATAAATGATTATAATAAAGGAGAATCAGTAACGTCGATTGCAAATAAATTTGGAATTCACCACAGTGTCATTTTTCGCATTGTAAGCCGTTTCCGTTCATCAGGATCGTTAGCAACCGTACACAGAGGTGGTAGACCCCGGAAAACCAGCAAACGGGACGACCAGGCAATACTGCGCCTTATAAAAAAGGATACATTTACCTCAGCAAGATCTATTGCAAGTCAGTTAAACTTAAATGTCTCGATTAGATCCATCCAAAGGCGATCTGTTGAAGGTGGATTAAAATCATAAAGAAGTGCAAAAACACCATTTATTTCTGCCAAAAACAGATTAGCTAGAATCGAATTTGCAAAGGAGCACATCAACTGGACCACTACCCAATGGAAAATCGTACTCTTCTCTGATGAGTCTAAGTTCAATCTTAAAAGTTCTGATTGATTTAGGCTGGTACGTAGACCAAAAGGACAACGCCTTAACCCTCAATATACCAAAGGTACGGTTAAACATGGAGGAGGAAATGTATTGGTCTGGGGATGCTTTTCTGGCCATAGAATCGGACCAATTCATAAAATAAATGGTGTAATGGATCGATTCGTTTACAAGGATATCCTACAAAACATAATGCTACCACATGCAGAGGAGGAATGCCGCTTAAGTACAGGTATAAACAGGACAACGATCTTAAACACACGGCTAAATGCATCAAAAAGTGGTTTGCAGTTAATAAAACAAATGTTTTAAAATGGCCAGCTCAATCGCCAGATCTCAATCCCATAAAAAATCTATGGGATATTGTAGATCGTAAAATTAACCGTTATAGTTGCAGAAATACGGATGAACTTTTCCGCCAGGTGGAAGTTGATTGGAATGAAATTTCTGGAGAAATTTTATCAAACCTAATTGAGTCCATACTACGGAGATGTGAAGAAGTTTTAAAAAATAATGGCTACTCCACTAAATATTAATATTTTTTTGAGTTTCCTAAAGACGTGCATATGTTTTGTCGCACACAAAAAGCTGTTTTTTATTGTATAATATGAATTTTTTAGGTTTTATAAGAATTTTCATTTGTTTTTCTTCTATTTAATTGAATTTAGGTTATTAACTTTCTAAAAAAAATAAAAAAGTCCAAATCCAAATGTGTTTGCTTTTGTTTTTGAGACATATTCTACCTAACAGAAGTTCGTGCATATGTTTTGTCGCACACTGTATATAATCGACTAAGAGCACAGGAAATCATGAAATCGACCGGTTTGCAGAATTTAGATAAGAAATTAGCCAGTGAAAATGACACTTGTAGAATAAAACAACCTTTTTTGTCTTTCTGAACATTTTTATTTACGTGTTAAATAAAATATTGTTAAACAACAAATAATTGATTAAAATATACTTACCAGGTTTAAAATTGTTACCGGGTCAATCAATGAAATTACTTTTTGTTGTAGACAAAAACTATAAAGAGCATACTATTCTACGCCCCTCATCTAAAAGCATAACAAAACTTCTTGGAAGCGATTTCAAAAAAATATCTGTTGTTATTTATGAATGTGTAGTAACTAAACACAAATAATTAAAAATATTAAATAGGTTTTCAGTTAAGATTAGATTTTGTTACCACGTTGACCTTAGACCGCAATTATAAGACCTTTTTAAATGTCTGTATGTAAACAACTTATCAAATTTAAAGAATAAAAATTGAAAACTATGAATAATTATACAAACTATTATTTATTATATATCCTACTCTATATGTAAAAAAAATACGTTGGATTACTTTTGGTATAAAAATAGTTTTTACAGCGCTTGTAAAATGGTTCGCCATGTTTGCCGAATGCCTAAGATTGCAGATTATAATTTAAATTTTTTTCTTATTATACCCTTCACATAGTGATAAGGATATATATCAGTTTGTCATTCCGTTTATAATTTCTTTATTATCCATTTGCGACCCCACAAAGTATATACATTCTAGATCCTTTTAGATGGGAAAGTCAATTTATCCATGTTTGTCTGTGTCTGTTGAAATCAAGTTTCCGAACTTAAATAAACTCGCACAGAAAATGTTTGACATCAAACAATTAGAAATATCCACGAGACAATCGCTTTTTAAAATCAGCAAAATCTGTTCACTATTGACCGGGATATAAGCGAAAATCCAAAAGAACCCATTTTTTGTATAACAAAATCTGTCCATATATCCCTATATCTACATATATCTCAGTAAATATAGTCACCCTTGCCACAAAGCTTGGCATGGATACTTTGAAGATAGGGGCCAAAATAAGATACGAGCAAGGGAAGTGGTATTTCCCCTGCAATTGCGCAAATTTTGAAAAATATTTCATGCGCTAAATTTTAGAAACTATAAAAGCTATCGACTTTAAATGTTATACAAAAAGTAATTGGACAATAAAACCTACATTTAGGGAAAAAAATGTTTTGGTAGAAGCAGAAGGAGGGTAGCTCACATAATAAATTAACAATTTTTGTCAAATTTTCGATACGCTATATCCCAGAAACTATAACAGCTATCGCCATCAAAGGTTCTGCATGAAGTAATTGGACAATAATGCCTAAATTTGGATAAAAATTATTTGGATAGAAGCAGGGGGAAGGAAACCCCCTATATAAATGATACGCTTTATCTGGGAAAATATAATTGCTTTCGACTTTGAATGTTCTACAAAAAGTACATAATGATAAAATAATTATTATATTTTGTGCAAAATGGTTGGAGAGAGCAACAACTTTTAATACGAATAATGTCGAATACTTTTAAAACTCTCGATCTCAAACCTTATATGTACATGGTATTTCTATTATACATACGAAGGTGAAATTTTTTAGTTTTCTATTTCTCGAAAACTATAGGATTGCTATCGATTGTAAAGCCTGCACAAGATATTTTTAATATAATATTTGCAGTACGAAATAACTTGGCTAGAAAATATGGCTTGGTATATGAAAAGGCCAATGTGAAGGGTATACATATAAGATTCGGCACAGCCGAATATACGCTCTTACTGTTTTATATAAAAAACGGCCAAACGCGTGCAAAATTATTGGCCATTTTTTTAAAAGATTGTTAAATTTGCGTATAAAAATAAAAATGGCCGAAAAAAATAAATTTGTACGTATTAATTTTGTATTTTTTTTTTTTTTTTTTTTTGCCAAACGTGTATAATGATCATGTACTAAAAAAGCGGCTCTTCTTTAACGCTGTGATTAAAATGTTACACCTGTTACATTTCCTAGAAAGCTTTTCCCTAAAAAAATTATTATTTTTCGTGAAAAAGTATCAAATACCAGTAGAAACACTTTAAACTACCAAAATTAAGGTCCTTCTAAGACATGATTTTAAAGTTTTTTATATTAAAATTTGTAAGGGCCCACCTGTCACAATCTTTTAGTGACCATTATGAGCAAAAATCATGTTTCCTCAGTGTCAACTACTATTTAATGTTTGAACACATATTATCCTTGGTAATCATAGCCGTTTTTTAATTTAGAATACAAAACCTGTTTTATAAACCTTTCATAAGTTAAAAATATGTTTTATTGATAATGGGGTTAATATATGTTTAAAACGTTATATGTGTATGTAATTATAACACATTTTGTTTTTACCATATTTATGTTTACCATCTCACACAATACAAGACATGGTCAAATAACTCATCAGGTCGTAGCAACTGAGATAATCTATGCGTTATTATGTACAGCAACCTAACTTCAGTTGCCACATTGGTAACCAATAATAGTTTTAGCCTCTTGCTTTTTTCTTCTTTGTATGGAGTTTGACGCAGTAATGTTATTAATTGGGAACGTGTCAAACTTTAAATAAGAAAATATATAAAAAAAGAGGCTCAAACTATATTCTCTCATTGCTGCGACCTGATGAAATATTTGACCATGATACAAGTTATTGTATGTTTAGGTTTATATATATTTATGTTAGTTTATTTTTCTTTATTTTTACATAATAAGTAAATTGTTTTTTTTATAGTTATTGTGTTGAGAATAATATAATTTAACTTTATTTAATTATTTCCGAACATTATTCCGTTGTGATGTAATTTTAAATAATTTTTTAAATTATATTGTCAAATAATTAAAATAAAATTGTAATAAAATAATAAAATGTGTATTTTTATGTGTAATACTAAGCGGTGTTTAGATTTTCGAATTTTTCTTTGGATTTTAAATTTAATATATTAACAAAAAACTCTACGAAATAGCATTCTTGTCCAAACTAATATTTTTTTTTTAAATTTCTTCGAGCTTATATTATTCGATGCAGTTAAATGCAAACAGATGTTTTCAAGTGTTTTCTATTCCTTGTGAAAACTTATAAAATCAGTACCCTTTTTTTAATTTAATAAAAAGCAAGGTTGGCAACCGTTACCGTTACCGTTAAATTTGGTGACCGGTATTGATACCGATACCGAAATAATTTGTTTCGCAAAATACCGGTATCAAAATACCGTTTCCTTTGATACCGGTAACAAAACACCGTTTTCTTTGATACCGGTATTACGGTTATATGCTTTGGTAATAAAAATCCAAGAAATAATGCAAGTAGCAAAAACTAAACACATGTACATATGACGTTATACGTCACATGAATTTATGCTGTTTCTTAAAAACAGTATTGCTAACTTCACGTTCAACAAATACAACGCTGTTATTGTTTCCTAACAAAGCAAACTTATAAAGATGATTGCATTATACTTGCAGTTATTTTTTTCAACAATATTTCGTCTTGTAACTTTGTAAACAAAAAGCTTGGCGCCATATGTATTAACATATTTTTACCCAGCAAAACAAAAAGTGGAAGTTGTGCTAAAATCACAGCATTTTCATTAAATACCAAGTATGTATCTCCAAGTCCTGAATTTTATATTCCGAAACAGCTATTTTTAGATACATCTGGGTATGTTTTTAGAATTCCTTTATTTTTATTATGTGTCCAACGATTTGAATCTGATTCTAAGGGGCTTATCTAAAGTGCATGCGTTTCACTTCTTTGGACCACTTACCTCCTATGAAAAGCACGTGTTAAATTCATTGATGTTTCCCCAAAACTAGAACTACTTCGGGTTGACTTTCATCAATGAATTTACTTATGATTCGGATGCTCTTTTTTTTGCTGGGTATGAATAGCGATTTTTTTTTCATTTTAAAAATATTTTTTTATTATACAAATGTTTGATGTTTGAAATTCTTTTTTTTTTTTTGTTCCTATTAGTTTTTAGAAATGTTTTTAAACAATGTACCTACTTCTACAAGTCAGCAATTTATTTTTTTATTAGCCTAATAAAAAAGAGAACATATAAATAAAAACTTAATTATGTTTTAAAATTGTATTAAATTTCTTTTTTATTTTTTGTAAATACCATTTAGTAAGTATCTATACCGATACTGATATAATCAAAATACCGATACCAAAATTAAAGAATCAATACCGTTACCGATATAATCAAAATACCGATACCGAAATGACAAATTTTTTAATACCGTTACCGATAACGTTATTCGTTTCGGTTGCCAACCTCGATAAAAAGAAATATCACCCAGATTTAATGTTTGTTTCAATCAAAATATGTTTGCACCATAGGATTTGAGTTATTATTTGGCAGATCATCTGATTTGTGCTTTAAACACCGCTTTATATGCATAAATATTTCTTGAATATCTAAACGTTTTTTATATTATTACTTAATGCATTACATTTTTATAAGCATGTATTTATTTATCTTTGTAATTAATATATTTAAAACCTTTTTTTTTTTTGTTAATACATATTTTATATTATATATAATATTGAATGATTAAAAAATATTAAAACTTTATTAGTTTATAGCGGTTTTTTTAAATTTAAAACATATTTTATATTAGTTTTATTTTTTTAAAATGCCATACATTGGGTTATACGGTTTAGATGAAGGGACTTCACGTATGCGTTTGGTTTCTGGGTATACTGGCACAGCACTACGTTTGTATCCTTTCGATGTTGATGGAACTATAAAATTATATTTGATGTTATGTGAGGTTTTTTTTTATATTTTGATATGTTATAAAAATCTAAAAAAGTGTATTCATTTATTTATTCAATACCTTAATATTGCTCAATATTTTTTTTCTTGTTTTAAATACAGCAAGCTTTTTCGCTTTCGGCTGTTTGGGCTCGATGTTTGTAAGTTAGCGCGCATAAGTAGAATGCTAGTATTATTGCAATTCAAGGACCAATTTTTTAGTTTATGTATATCCTTTAATATTTAACTGAATGTGTAATATTAGGTGTGTTCAATAACTTTTCAGTAAATACTTCCGAAAAAGTAAAAAGAAATTAATTAACCCTACTGCTAGGGCTAGGACCAAAATAAAACAAGTTTTAAACACAACTCCCAAAATTTTTTAAAAAATGCCTAATATAACCTGTCTCTTGCCACTATAAGTTCACCAATATATACTTGAACTTTCCAATGTTCAGCTTGTGTCAATATTTAAGGAACAATAGTTACAAAATACAATTTTCAAGTAAGCTGGTGCTTCCGTTTTTAATTTCTTACCTTTTATATATTCATATGCACTGGAACTAGAACGTTTTGGCGGCGGTGGATGGGCATGGGAAATATGTTCATACTCATAATCATCCTCCAATTCTTCGCGTCTAAATTGTGCGAAATTTAAAAAGAGTTTATAGGCATTCTAAAAATTTGCAATTATTTAAATAATCTATACAAAAACGCAAATATTACAGTAGCGTATGTTAAAATAATAATTGGTTTCTAATTTGTTAAATCATATAAAAGATAGAAATTTTTAAACTACTTACTCTGCATATGAAGCATGTTTTAAAATGCCTAAATATCTTGGGGTTCCTTTAGGCTTTTCAAATACAGACCTGTGATACATTTTTGATATTAGTTTTTTTTTTTGGAGCATGGGGGTTATTATTTAATTCAATTCAAATCGAAAAGGCTTTCGCAAAAATTTTTCGTATTATCTAATACGGGTAAAAGATTCATAAATTTATGCAATAATTTAAGGAAAATATCAATTGATACCGAATTTTTACATGTTAAAAAAACATAGTAGAATCCAAGGCATATCCATACATGGTGGTCGCAAGAAAAAAATTAAGAGTCGTTCTCTTACTTTTTTTTATATGAAGTTTGACACTAAAAGTTTAGTGTCAAACTCCATGAAAAAAAAAATAAAGAGTAAGAGAACGGCTCTCTTAATTTTTTTCTTGCAGCCAGCTTGTATGGATATGCCTTAGTATAATCTTTAATTTTTTATAAGTAAATTTCCGAACGTTAGTAAATAAATTTTCGAAAATACTACTACGCAATCTAATTTCTTCGAATTCGAAAGATTTTCGATTAGAACCGAGTTACATAATAACACCCAGATATACCAAAGATTACTTACTTGTAGATTTCTGGATTACCACCATATCCACTTTTAGCCAATTCTGGATCAATTTCCATAATTTCACGCAACTGTTCGTGTGACACTTCATCATTTTTATCCGGTATAAGATATTTTCGTATTTCAGCTAAAGCATAGGCAATACGGGCGTAACATTCAGCTGGTGTAGCCACCGTACTTATTTCCAAAAAAAGATCTTTACTCAAATGACTAAAACGTGGATCACCTGATTTTCGCAATTCTTCTTCTTTGACCTTATCTCGCATGGAGTTACGGCCCTTAATTGTGATCTTACATTGTGTTTCGTCCTGTAGACGTATAAGGGAATTTCCTTTTGGTCCCAAAATTTTTCCAGTGAAATTGAATTTTGGGTATTGTTTCACTGGCACATACACTTTTTGAGTTAGCTTCATTGGTTTCTGCTTAAGCACGTCAGCATAAAATTCTCGGCCGGGCACACGTCCCGTGGAATAAACGCGATCAAAAGCTTTACAATAAAAAAAAATAATTTTCAACATATTTAGCTTGAGAGTTTCATTTTAATTTTATTATTTTAAATATATAGTTTATTATAATGCTAAAATCTAAGTATACCTTCATCAACTAAAAGTGCACATAATGGAAAATCTTCAGATAAACGATTTCGCTCCTTTTGCAAATTGTCCAAGAAATTTTGAGCAACTTCATTTATTTTTGGCTGGTAACCAACGGCAACTCCTCGAATTTCTGTACGATCATTTTCATGAGACATTTTATTTATAAAATATGTAAATATTTCTTTTGTGAGAAATTCTAAATTTCTTTTCCAGGAAATAAAAAATGGCGACAGGCACTGGCTTTCACTTTTTCACTAATTAAAACAGTGCTCCTTATTTAGCGTTTTTTTAAAACACATGTTTTATGCACACCAACACCGTGGTACAATTAGTTAACAATGTAATGTTAACTTTACGTCTCTAAAAAAATTTTAAATTTTACAGTAGGTACACATTTTGTACCATGTTTGTTTAATCAGGCATGTACCATTGCTAGTTGCATTATGTAGTCGTGCTCTTAGCTTTAATTTCTTTTGCATTCGTAGTTTCAAAAATATTGAAATTTTTGAGTACTTTCTGGTTGCGTGAGTTTTGGCATGTCGATGTTTTCTTCTTGTTTGTTTAACCATGTTTGCAATCAAACGCCATTTTTCATGTCAAAACCAGCATTAATTTTTAAGGTTTTCGCCCATGTTCTGACTCTCACGCGATTGTCAAATCACATGCGATTTGTAAATCGCAAAAAAATTTTTTGCATGTTCTGTAGCTCACGCGTTTTTTTTTTGCGTTTTGTTTTTTTTTCGATGATAAAAACATGTTTCTTTTAAAAATACAAAACAAAAAACCAAGGTATATATAACAAATTGTACCTTTTTCTGCAACAACATTTTTTCTTTCTTGTTTTCCAATAAAGTTCATACATAAAAAAAGTAAGCAACTGAAAAATGAAAATGTACATAATCAACAGTTTTTTAAAATTTAATTTTTATTGAGACTGTTTACAAAAAATAAAACAAATTGTGAAAATTATAACAAAAACCCCATATATTATAATTATGCATAGTTTGATTGGCTGTTTTTAACCTAGTTTGGGCAAAAAAATCGGTTCACCTCATCTACCTCTTGCGATTTGAAGTCGCAAACTTTCTTGCGATTGTGAACTTCAGAACACCTGTTATGCGATTTCAAATCGCATCGCCAATATTTTGCGAAATGCGATTGTCAGAACATGGGCGTTTAATTGGTTAAGGTGACACATGTTTTTGTTTAGACCCAGTGGGTCGAACAAATTTTTGAGTATCGTTCATAAAAATAGTTTTTCGAAAAACATTTTTTGAAACATAACCATTATATGAAAAAGTTATGGGGAATTGTAGCCAGTGCTTTCCTTTATTATATCCTATTTTTAGACAGGGTTGACATATTTCTTATGTCACAACAGATGTATCGTTTGCAATTCTCACACTTCTTTATTAAAAAAACAGATTTTGGTTTGCTTAAAAAGATTCTTTTAGTTGCTTTACAAAATCTGTGCGGTCTAACACAGAAGCAGTAAATCAATTCCTTTGGTTAAGCTGCCCAAGAATCACGTTTGTTGTAATCCAACAAAATATTAGACATTTAAATTAAAACAAACTGATTCATAATGCAATACATTTTGGATTGTTTATATTCCTTTCAAATGTTATGCCTTGAACAAAGAATCGAACCGCTTCTTTTAAAATCATTATTTCCTTACTCGATTACATTTTTCGAACTTTCTATTTCTAGAAAGCTAAATGTGTTTACGAAAGTTTACTATATATCACATAGATATTATAGACGCATATATTGAAAAGTTCAAGAAATCATACCCATAATAAACCATGTTTATTTACAAAAAGTTGGCTGCGAAATTTTAAAATAGTACTAAATTGGCGAAAGGGGCACGTCACCGACTGTGCCAACGTACTTCTGAGGCTTGCATTGTACCAAAAAAAGTACGATTGTACTAAATTTATCATCCCTGTGCTAAAAGAAGATAAAAATAATTGTTGAAAAAACCTAATCTAAACACAAACTAATGCATTAAACACATTCAAGCTACAAGAACACACGAACACAAATATTGTTTGCTAAATTTGTGTCCGACTGGCTGCTACTGAAATATTTACTAGACTACCACTACAAAATAAGCAAACGGGCAATATGACTTTCAGTGGTGCCGCCTAAAGTCTTTTTGTATTGTTTAAGCTATATTATCTTACCGTTTTGGCAGCACTAATCTGTTAACTGTCGCGTATAAAAATAGAAATTAGTTTAATTTCTACCACGCCACAAAATTAGCATTGACAGCAACCCGTAGTCGTGTTGCATTGTAGCCATTAAAAAAATTATTTTTATAAGCACACATGTATTCTATTTTTGACTGGTTGTGTTCGGTAGCCTGTAGCGAGGAATGTATTTAATGCTTAAAACACCAAGAGGAATAACCTGGCAATGTGCGAATAGCAGCCATTTAAACTAAGACTCAAAAGAGATTGATCTGGAAAAGTCCATTTTACTTTAAAGAGGAAAAAAAGAAGAGGAATATCCTGGAGAAGTCCATTAATACTTTAAATTAAAATATATTCGTGAGTTCCAGCTTTCTTTATGAAGATACAGGTCGACTGGAAGTCGAGCTGGTTAAGTCCATTAGGACGGTGATAAGAAAATATTGTTTTCGGGGATTTCCAGCTTCCTGTATGAAGGTATAGGTCGTTTGGGGGTTATACTCTGAATCAACGAGGAATACCCCGGCAGTATAACCTAATAGTTGGCCATTTAAAATTTTGTGTGAAGCTACCACTTTTTCGCTTCTAAAACGGCATTGACCTTTGCCGGAATTATACATACGCGTGGAGATCTTACAGTATTTTTTTGCGCAATAAATAGTTCATTAGATTTATGTGAAATAAATGTTTTGAATGTGAACAAATTAACATAAAATAAATATACGAAACAAAAAAAGTATTAATTCATAAATGTAAAAGTGTTAGGTGTAAAATATTTTGTGACCTAACAATTGTGTAAACATATGTAAATTTTTGCACTAGTAGATGGGAAAATAGTCTCTATTTATTTTTACGACAAAAATTTATTGCACTGCATGTATAGGGTTAATTAAAAAAGAAAAACATAGTGGCAACATGATTTTATGTCTTCGCTGAGGAAGCGGAGAAAAATGTCCATCCTTTTAATTTGCGACAGCGATGCTTCCCTCCTTTTATCACTTTTCTCCTAAAAATGATCCGCTAACCATTTTGCATTTTCTTTCCGAAATCGATATAAATTAAAGTAATCGGCTGGATGAGAGTGTGTCCTTCTACGGTATTCTTTTCTTTAAAGAAGGTTCATAAACGCAGGCATACTATTTTTAAATGAAAAATAACTTTTTTTTTAAATATGGCAGCAAAACACAAAATCTAGCACTTTAATCATATGCTTACAAAAACTAAAGCATAAACTAATATTTTAAAGCATTCACTAGTTTTTATTCACACTTTTTTTTAATTAAAGCTGGAAAAAATAGTTTCTACTAGTCACTATAAGGTACTAGCTTAAACTTAAATTTTTATTCACCCTTAAGCTAGTTTAAACTTAAAAATTTCAAGTATTGACATTAACTATTTTTTTAATCACACGGCCCAAAGCAAAAAAAAAAAAAAATCTGGATTTCGATTCGAATCCATAATTTTCTCCGTCTAGCTCTTTTAACGTGAAATAGTTTGAAAATAAAATAACGTTAAACTTATATAGTATATTTTGGATTTGTTGTCTTTTTTACTTCAATCTTGTGCTTCTTGATATTAAAATTATAATAAATATTAAAATTACTTAATTTATTTTGTTGATACTATCGTAGTGTAGTGTTCCATTTACTTTAAAGATTTCGAGAGAAACGGTAAGGAATATTTGGTTTAATATTTTGAAAAACGCACACTGGAATTATTTTTAAATAAAATGGTCGATACAGACAAAAGTTTTTAATTTTTAATTTTTTTAAATATAAGGGAAAAAGAAACTGGCCGAGGACATACAAAATTCAATATTTCAAAATAAAAACATCTCCAATGGACATCCAGCCATACGGACAGACGGGCATGATTTATTGACCCAGGGAGTAAGATGCTCGCAAAATTCAAGTTGGGCGTTACACTATTGTTTTTGTCCTGTACAAACACCTTCACAAACGCATAATAAGGCACTCCTTCCACTAAGGCTACTTGTGAGGAAATGTAAATTTCGCACGCTTTTTCAAACAAAAGTCATGAGTAGGGGGGACTGGTTAATCGATTTAAATTACAGTCGAAAATCGATTTTGACTCCCAAAAATCGTTCGTTTGCAATTCGTTATTAAATTTCTAGTCAAATTTAAAAATATTAAAAAGAAAAAAATAGTTCAGTACACAGACAGTGGAAACAACTAATCGTCATTTAAAATTAAATATGTATATCTGTTGTGTGTGCGTATTAAAAATTTCAGACTTATTTCTGTTTATACAATTGATATCAATATAGATATGAAAATTATAAAATATGTATGTGCATGTGAAGTTGAACTATCTTAATCTATTTATTTCCGAGTTTTTTGAAATCATTAAATAGGTACACCTTTTTCAGTAATACCTTTTTTATGCCCTTCACATAAATGATAAGGGTATATGTATGTAAGTTTGTCATTCAGTTTTTAATTTTTCTTTATTATCCATTTGCGATCACATAAAGTATATTCTGGATCCTAATAGATAGGGAAGTCGATTTAGCCATGTCCGTGTTATGGTTGAAATCAACTTTCTGAAGCTCCCCGATGTCGCATAGACCCGTAAGTGGTACCAAACTGTCAGAAATATCTGCGATTGAAATTCAGCAAAATCGCCTGTTAACTAACCGAGATATAAGCTAAAAACCAAAATATTTTAAAGGAAAGTAGATACATATGTAATAATATCAACAACAACAGAAAAAACAGAATCAGTCTTGGTGACATTATGAAGCCACACCCAAAATTTTATTCACCACAGGTGGTGTTACAGCACCTGATACATTAATTTACCTTGGGATCAGTTATACCAGGGTGAATTAATGTGTCAGGTGGAGGTGATTCTACAACAACAAAATTGTGGTGAATAAAATTTTTCGTTTTTGTTGTGGTTTTCATTGGCTCATGTCAAAAAAGATATGTAGAAGTAAACAACTTTGACAACACTGCCTCGATTCATGCAGCTGTGCTTATAACACCATCTGATCAATATAATTTCACAATGGGTTATACTATGAGATATCACGTATTAGTATTTATATAACATCAATTTTTGAGCAATTGTTTATTATGCGTTTTAAACATCTCTTATGAATTGGCAATGACTGAGGATATTAGCGACATGCATTTCAAATGAAAAAAAAAAAAATAAATTTTCGATAACAGACAGATATAAGCCAGCAACTACCTCTGTTTATTTCTCTAAAATTTGTGCATAAAAACCTCTAAAACCTAGCAGGATTGCCATACAATATTAGAAAAAATAGGGTAAAAACCCCCACAACTTCTCCGGAGTTGCACCTAGAAGAATAAAATGTATCACATACCCCAATTAGTTTTTCCTCCCAAACGTATTCTTAGAGTATACTTGCCCTCTATCTCTACGCCTTAAGAGGGTTGCCATACGAAATTTAAAAAAATAGAGTAAAAATCGCTACAACTTCTTCGGAGTCGCCCTTAGAGGAATAAAATGTATCACAGACCCACATTAGTTTTTCCTCCAAAGCGTATTCTTGGAATATACAGACCCCTAATTAGTTTTTTCTTCCAAACGTATTCCTAGAGTATACTTGCCCCCTAACTACACGCCTTAAAGGGGTTGCCATACAAAATTAAAAGAAATGAGGTAAAAACCCTTACTACTTCCCGGAGTCGCCCCTAGAGGAATAAAATGTATCACATACTACCATTAATTTTTCCTCCCAAAAATATTCCTAGAACATACTTACCCCCTATCCCCATCACCCAAGGGGGTTGCCATACAAAATCTTAAAAAATTTGGGTTAAAGTCCATAAAAAATTAGAAGAAAATTAGGGTTAAACCCCCTGCAGCTGCCCTAATCACCCTAAGAGGGTTAAAATATGATACCGACCCCTATTTAAAAATTAGAAATATTTCATAAATAAAAAACAGATAAAAATAAAAAAAGGTTAAAAGTAAAGGTAATAAAAGGGTTTCGAAAGTCTAATGTGAAGGGTATCTAAGATGCGGCATAGCCGGATATAGCTCTCTTACTTGTTTCTAGTGAAAAAGTTTAATTAACTAATTTTTGAGGATATCTATCTACTTATTTTAATATAGCAACAAAATAATAATCGACTATGAATTATAACCGATTATGAGCTCTGGTTAATCGACTTTGAAAATCGAGATTAAAATTGTTGATCGTAAAATCGATTTTTGGCTTTGCTTAGTCATGAGGTTATAATAAATAAGGCGTTCGCAAAAAACGGCACTTCATGGTTGCATTTTACAAGAAAATTTACATGGGTCAAAAAAATATATATAGAAGCGACCGTATCTTGCAAATGATTTGCCTAAAAAGAGCCACGTTACTGCCCGAAGCTTCCTTGGTTCATCAAATCTAAATTTGACTTGTTTCATTATTGTCATGAGTTTTTTTTTTTTTTTTTGGTTAAAACCGAATGAATATTTGTTGCTTACTATTTTAAAATAATAGCAAAATTTTTAAAAGTCGTTTCTAATTCTATGACCACCACTGTGTGTCATATACGTATCATATCATATACATATGTATATCAGCAAATTTATGCGTGTTTTTCTTGTATGACGAGACAATTTTGATTTTAATCAAAATTTACTTAATCGTTTGGAGACAAATTTGATTCGAGATTTAACTCGATCGGTCGAGTTTTTAACACTTTTATTAAAGGAATTCTTAATAGCTTTAAACAATTTTTATTTAATTACTTTGAATCATAATACATTTTTAAAAGTATACTATGAACGCACCTATACATGTAGCTCTTAGTTAATTTTAGCATATAAGCTTGTAATTTTATAAATGTTGCCTCGAATTGTAATTTACGAATACTGCTCTCCTGCACTATAAATATAAGATTATGTCTTGTTGTGCAGGAATTGAAAAAAAAGAAATATATAAATTCTAACTAGATTTTTTTTTTTTATTTCGATTCGAATACCGCATTTGGCCTGATTTTTTATATACTGAGTTTGTCCTGCTTATGTCAAGACATAGATTTGTCTGGGAAAGACGTCTACTTACGGTTTTTTTTATTTATTGAACCAGTTGTAAAAACACCGAAACAGTTGATCTGCTGCTTGAATCCTTTGCACGATTGCGTTGTGCCAAGCCTTTTTTAAATGTTTATATATATCTGTTCAAGTTGATTTTTTAAGACATTCTCAAAAAAATTGCCTGGCTATGTTACCGCCATTTGTGTCCCCTTCGTTTTGTTTAGCCACCTTAATTAACAAATCAATCTATTTTTTAACCTTGACTGAATGTTTAGTATAGTACACCGAGTTCTTTTCAAATAATTTTTTTAAGCTGTAAAAAAATTAGAAAAAAATTATCTTTATACCAGATTAAATTCGACATCTTTTATAGCTTTTGAGATATGGCATTACGTAAATTTCATAATGTTGAACCGAAAATATCACCGCCTATTTTCTTTCTTCTTTTTCCTTACATAAATTTTTAAGAGATTCCGTCTGATACCAAGTTTTGCGAGTTGATATATGGTGCATTCCTAACGACGTTTGCTTTACATCACGAAATTTCAAATTCCTTCAGACAGTAAAGTTAAAGGTTTTAATAACATGTTCTGCTTCCAAATGAGTGTTTATAACCATATTAATGGCTTGTGTGTGTGTGTGTAAAGGAAGAAGTTTAAATTTCGTGAAGCAAAGCAAACTGCGTTTAGGAATACAGCCATATTTATCATATAAAAAACTTTGTTATAATGGTCTTTTACCAGCTTTTTGCACCTAAGATTTTTATAAAGAAAATAAATAATAAGAAAATACATTTTATTAACCAATACTATGTACATAAAAATGTTTTTTATTATTATTTTAAAAGATCTATAAAAAAGTCATTCATTGAATGATCATCATCGCTTTTAGTTTCTTTTGTATTAATATTTTCTACAGCTTTCATTATTTCATCTTGTATTTTATCACTGTGAATTTTTTCTGCATCAAAGCAGTTTTTGTCATTTATATTAGGCCCTTGTTGTCTGTTTAGCATATAAACTAAACAGTCTGCTTCACTCATGGCATCTAACTGTTCCCTTTTAAGTGCCAACACTTCTTCTAAATTTTCATTTTGATCGACTAATTTAATTACTTGGACTATGTGTAAATTATGTTTGAAACGATAATGTCGCTTAAGGTTTGAGTTATATTTAAATTCTATTTGGCATATTTTACACGGAGTCTTTTTTACATCCGAATGCAATTCTTTGTTGTGATCTTTAAGAAGTTTACAACGTTCGAACGGTATTTTACAGATTTTGCACTCGTATCGGCGCATCATCATTTCTTTTTTTCGTTTCACCATTACACGATTAGCGTTGCTCTTTAAAAACTTTTTATAATGAAAACTTTTTGCCCGAATTGTGCTTTCGATAACTCCCTCAGTAGCAACGTGAACCAACCGTAGATGACGACCTAAACTACATTTTCTCAGTTTCAAATTGCATATACTGCAAGTTACTTTGGCACCAGTATGTGTATTCATGTGCTCATTGAGATACGTCTGTCGAATGAAGCCTTTTCCACATACTTCGCAAATGAAGTCCAATTCTTTGCGATGTATTTTCAAATGCAGCTTTAAAGTCATTTTCAGAGAAAACGCCTTCGGGCACAAGTGGCACTTAAAAATTTTCTCTCCGTGAATAACGTTGTGTTGTTTTAATGACGATTCAGATTTAAATTGTTTGTTGCATACACTACACACGTGTAAATATATTGGAGGTACAATACTTTCTTCTAACCGCCGTTGAATTGTACGTTGATGTGAACTAACATGCTTATTGTATAAACCCCGGCGACTGAATCTCTTATTACATTGCTCACATTTAAAAACTTCTGAGTAGTGAGGCAGAAGCTTGTGCAGCTCATATTCATCGCGTGCCCTGAAACGTTCAAAGCACTGTTGACATTTATAGGGCCATTTAGAAGCTTTGTGCTTCTCAATTAAATGTTTTCTCAACTCGACATCTCTTTTGTAGCATATGCAACAATAAACGCAGCGAGCACGAGGTATTTTCTGGGCTGATGAGGGCAAAAAGAATGCTAGTTTATCGAAGTATTCCGTAAATTGATCAACACTTTCATAGGGCAACATAAAACGATAAAATTTTAATATCCGATTAACACTACGTCTCATCTTTAAAGAAGTTATATTTAGTGACCATTTTTCATTAATTATTTGACACAACTTTTCGATGGCCTTAGCATAGACTTTGTTAAAAGGATGTTCGTGAAATTCCCACAGGACGGGATAATGTTTTATGCTTTCTATTAGCGCAATAATTATGTCATCTGGAGTATACTCAAACACTAACTGTAAGTAAAGCATTTAACATTAAACACAAATTAACAGGATAAATTATATAACAGTATTTTTTTAATGCCTACCTCCATAGGATTTTGCTTGAATCTCTCAATATAAAATTGTTCATTTTTTACTTCTGCCTCATTAGTTTTAGTATCGGTTCTCTTAAGAAAACGACTTAAAGGTGTTTGACTTAAGGTTTTCTAAAAATAATATGTTAATATTTACTTAAAATTGTTTTTAAATAATATGAGCTGATTCTATGTATTTACCTTATCATCAATATTGTCAATATTAAAATAATTTGCATCGGATTTTTCTGAATCGGTTACCTAAAAATATTTGTTGCATACATACAGTGCTTGACAAAACAATGGAAACTTTTCTTAAAATTTACTTTCTTACTGTTGGAGGTCTCAAATCTAAATTATTTCTTGAAAAAAACTATTAAGTGTTTTAGTATTTTATTTTATAGATTGTTTTTGATATATTTACTAAAATTAAATAACGTAAAATATCATATATCGAATATTATGAAGCGAAAGTAAAAGTATTCAATATTTGGGTATTGACAAAACAATGGAAACTTAAATTTTACTTCAATAAAAATAGTTGATCAGTTATCAAAACTTAATATTTTGTTGGATATCCTTTATTTTTGATAACTGCATCACATCGACGATGCATTGACCCAATCAATTTGTCAACCGTGTCTTTAGAAACTTTTTGCCATTCACTTAAAACTGCATTAGATAAATCCTCTTTTCGTGTGTAATTATGCAATCTTATTTGGCGATCTACAATTTCCCATAAATTTTCTATGGGATTGAGATCTGGGGATTGGGCGGGCCACTTTAAAACACGCACCTCATTGGACTGTAACCAGTCAGCTACAACTCTAGAGGCATGTTTTGGATCATTGTCGTGCTGAAATCGCCAAATTAGTGGCATGTTCTCTTCTGCATATGGATACATTATGTCGTTTAAAATGGCTTTATAGCCTACACCAGTCAATGTATCCTTTATGACGTGAATTGGGCCCATTCCTTGCCCAGAAAAACAGCCCCAGACCATAATATTGCCACCTCCAAACTTGACTGTCTTACACGTATATTTTGGGTCAAGTCTCTTTCCCTTTGGCCGCCTCACAAAGGATCTTCCATCATTTCCCCTTAAATTATATTTAGACTCGTCTGAGAAGAGGACAGTGTTCCATTTCTGTCTGGACCAATTAATATGCTCTTTAGCAAATTTTAAACGAGCTGCGCGGTTTTTCTCAGATATCAGAGGTTTTTTCACAGGGCGAAAGCATCCGAGACCAGCCTCTCGAGCTCTACGGCTAACTGTTCGGGAGCTAATATTTAGTCTGAGAACATTTTTGACCTCTGTCGATGCCATTTGCGGGTCTTTTTTAAACTCCCTTGCTATTAACTTATCCTGTCTTGCAGTAGTCTTGCGTGGTCTTCCTCCTGAATGCAGGGTTTTAACAGTACCCGTTTCACAAAATTTCTTAATTATCTTCGAAACTGCGAATTTTTTAATTGAATATTTATCACAAATAGTTTTTTGTTTTAATCCAGGATTAAAATCATTTATTATTTTTACTTTGAGGTCTTCACTAATCTTAACTTTAGCCATTTTCACTAATTACGTACTATAAATTTTTGTGTTTAAGTTTTTAATAAAAAAGAAGTAAAATTAATAATTTTAAAGATAACGGTTAATTTTTATTTAATTTTGCTTTGTTTTTTTTTTATCAATTCGCTCTGTTTTATTCATCTTTCGTGCAGAAGTGTAAAAGTTTCCATTGTTTTGTCAATACCCAAATATTGAATACTTTTACTTTCGCTTCATAATTTTCGATATATGATATTTTATGTTATTTAATTTTAGTAAATATATCAAAAACAATCTGTAAAATAAAATACAGACACACTTGATAGTTGTTTTCAAGATATAATTTATATTTGAGACCTCCAACAGTAAGGAATTAAATTTTTAGAAAAGTTTCCATTGTTTTGTCAAGCACTGTATGTATGTGCTCATATATGTTTGTATGCATGTATATATGTATACGCCTTTGTGCATACATCCATACATATCGAGCCTTTAGCACAAAATTTTCGTAATACACTCCATACACGTTTCAATTTAATTGTCTATTGAGATTTTGTTTGAATATATTCTTGCCCCACACACTTCATAACTCAATTTTAAAGACTCAGTTTCCAATTAGATTGAAACGTATATGGCGTGCATAAGCGATGTTAGAAAAGATTTGTATGCTTTTATTGTTTCCGAGTTTTTGGACTAAGTATGTTCGATTTTTTTTAAATGAACCGATTTTTGGGAGGTACCATGACCCACTCTCCCATTTATACAAGTTTTTTCTAAAAAGTCTATTCAGTGGTTTCAATGGACAATAACGTGTCTTGAAATCAAATTTTTAAGAGCCAAAAAATTATTCCAGGTAAAACTATTTGTCAGGTATTGAATTTTTTTAACTTTTTTTAAATTATGCCCCACAAATTTGTTTTTATAATTTTCCGACAAATATTCTTTTAAAGTAAGATCCTAGCCAAAAGTGTATGCAGATAAAATAACTTACACCAGCACAGAGGGATTTTTAATGAACAAAAATGTTAATAATGTGACCACTCAAGGAGATTTAGGTTGTTATTGTTTAAAATTGCTGCCTAATATTTTGAACTTTTTGTTAAAAAATGCGCTAGCCATTTAATCTTTACCTAAAAAACTTTTAATTTGTTTTAATTATCTAAAAAAGTAAGAAATAAAACGGTGAAAAAATCTGGTAATAATTGATACAAGTATTTAAATTACTGAGCAACGAACAGAAATTGTTCACCCTTATTGTGGTTGGCGTTGGCATAGTCGTTTTTAGTTTTTTGGTACCGTCTAACAAATACGCCAATGTTAAACTTCTAGCACTCTTGTCGTTTTTGTGTCAAATTCGACAACATTCGACACGACAACGCCAAACACAATAAGGCTGATTCTTTTAAATAATTTGTAATCACTAACATCTGTTCTTTTTTTGCTAACTTTCTGATAAAAATGAATGTGTCATTTACAAAGTATTTTTTGTTGAAACAAAATTTCAAATAAGATACAAAAAAACACCATTAATTGATATAAAACAATTAAGACCGTTCTCAAAAATATTTTTAAAATATGATCTTAATGTTGAAATTCTATCAAATTCAAATTCGTAAAATCAAAACCATTTCAGTCTTCTAGTGGTCCTTGTACACAGAAATAATGTTTCCTTAGTGTTTACCTCTAAGTTAAAATAACCCGCGATTGGAAACTATAACTTTTTTAAGTTACAAATTTAAACCAAAAACATGAGTAAAATGGTAGCATTCGTCACAATGGAATTACCCATATGTTATTTAAATTGAGCTCAAAAGGTCTTAAAAATGTGATCTTTTTTTTAATTTTGACCCTTTACAAAAAAATTCTATAGGTTATTTCTCCTAAAAAGTTTAATTTCAAAAAAAAGGGGAGGGTGGCAGTAACTAAATTCCATAGGTAATTTGCCAACAATTTTAGTGATTCCCATGTTCAAAAAAATTGACTAAAAATTTAGAAAAACCTATTTATAGGGTTTGTTGTAGGTAAAGTTTGTCTATATGTATTTCATTGGTTCTTACACCATTCATGTTCATGAGTTTTTTAAGAATTTGGTTGAAGTCCACTGATGATTTGGTGGAAGAACCAATGAAATGCATATAGACAAACTTAACCTACAACAAACCCTATAAATAAACAAAGAAACTTTAGATCAAGTCCTGAATAACCTTTGGAAATTAATGAAAACTTTTTTGAATCAACAACGTCACAAAAGTCCTTATAATTTTAGCAAAATTTACCATTTTTTTAAATTAATTATCAAATATGCTAACCAAATAAAGAATCCGTTTTTTAAAATACATGAAAAATGCATGAAAAAAATGTTTTACATATTTAAAACGTTCTTCTTAATAGGTATACAGGTATGGCCAAGAGGTTAATTTGCTTCGAAAATTGAATAAGAAAAAATTTCTAAGTTATTAATTGTTATTAATTTTCCATAGAAAAAATTTACATTAAACTGGCAGTAGTACCGAATAGAAAGAGTGCTGACGAGAAATCGTTTAATGTACATTATTTATTATAAGGACATTACTAAATCATATCAAAGTAGTTTTTGGCATAGAGCAACCTGAAATGAAAAACATCATTGTGACAGGTGTGACCTTTTTATTCACGTTTTTCTTAAAAATCAAAAATTTTAAATTCTAAAATATACTTTTGACTTAACAAACATTTTTCAACGTTAATTATCTAATTCAATGAATTTTGTTTATACGATTAAACTTTTATATTCGATTCACCATTAGGTCTGTCTGCGTACACATATTTTGCATCATTTTGTACAAAATGTTACAAAATCTTGCAAAATGTTGTCTGCGTACTCCAAATCTCTTGCAGCGAGAAAAGAAAATTTTTTGACAGTTGGAAGTAAGAGAACTTGCAAAATGTTACTGGAGAAATTTCTTCTTGTAAGATTTTGCCTTGGTTTGAACAGCTGTTTTTATTTACTAATTGAATGAAATAATTTTTGTGAAACGAAAATAAACATTGAAATTTAACAATAGTTAGAATTGTGTTGATTTTTAACGTTTATAACAAATTATAATAAACATAACATTTTACTAATGCCAGAAATGTCCAAATATACAAATAATTTACCGCGTACACATATGCTAAAATTCTTTTGCTTTGTTATTTGAATTGTTTGCACACCGTTCAGCTGTTTTCTTGCAAGATTTTACTGGATACTGTCTGCGTACTTTTTGATATATTTTTAGCCGACAGAGTAAAATTGGTCTTACTCTCCCAAAAAATATTACTGAGTATTTGCTACTGGAAAAGTACACAGACAGACCTATTATCCAAACAAATAACTTCAAGTTAGGGAGACTTATCCTCATTGTGAGAACTTAAATTTTAGTCTGGTACTGACTGGACTAGTATTAATTACTTAGTTTTAAGATTTGAATACATATTGTTAGTTCGCTTAAGCAAAGATTCAATAATAAAATATATAAAAAAAAGGGATACTTCAAGTTATGGAGTAAACGGCTTTGTCGATATTATCGTATGTTGGTTTCTTTATTCTTTTTGTTTTTTTTTGCAAAGCTCCAGATTCAACAAAATTGCTTATTTTCACCTTATTTCTTAAAATCATTGAAACTGTACTAGGTGCAATACCATATTTTTCAGCCACGTATTTTTTTTCGGTCCCTTGTCAATTTAATTTTTTACCTGAAATTTTTCTTCAATTGACAAATTTTTATGAAAACGTTTTAAAGCCATAATTTCCTTTTTATTGTGCTGTTTTTTTTTTCTGAATTGTGTAAAAGTCAATCGTAACAACTTGTATGCAGTAATTCTATTGTCATTTCGGGACTTTACCCAACTTTAAAGAGAAATCATATTGCCACCAAGGCGAATTCGCCTTGATTGTCACATACATAACGACAGTGTTGTTAATTTAGCTATGTATTTGCCCATTGAAACTATCGTTTATAAAGCAAATTAGAAAAAAAAGATATACGCTTAACTAAAAATTAATTTCAACACAAAAAATTAAATTTATAGTAACTTTGCAAGGCTTTGTGACATTATTTTTCTTCAAGTAAAAGAGAAATTCAAGTTATGGAATTTTCAAGTAATAGGAAAAAATTTAAAGGAATTTAGCTGCTTGCTGCTGTTGCCATAACTTATAGAAATTTCAATTTATAGAAGTTCAACTGTACTTACGAATAAAAAAATTATTCGAAGGTGCAAACCTTTTTTAATTCAATAAAACAGTACAAGTTCGGTTTTTGTTTGGTGTGCGTTCAAGTTCGGTCGAACAATAAAAATTTAAGCGTTGTTTAATTTCGGGTTCGATTCAGTTTAAAAAATGCACGTTCGGTCGGGCTCTACAAACTAACATTCATCTGTACTAGGGACTGGTAAATCGACTTCGATTACAGTCGAAAATCGATTTTGGCCCCAAAAAAATCGATTTTTTGTAATCGGCCTTTTGTTGACGATTTTATACTGAAATCGATTATTGAGCCCAAAAAATCGATTTTATCTAAAAAATTTTAAAATGCTTTAAATTTTAAGAATTATTCTATTAACACGATTTATTTCAAATTATCTGCACTGAAAACCCATGTGTTAATATGAAGCGTTAGTGTATTATTTTAAAATTTTGTAATATATGACGCCGAAAGTTAATTAAAAATGCAGTCAGATTTGTAAAAGTTGTTAAACAACTTTAAAAGAAAAAATAGTTCAGTACACAGTACACTAAAAATAGCTTATCATCTTTGAAAATTAAATATGTATGTATATCTGTTGTGTGCTCGTATTTAAATTTTTACTTATTTAATTTCATACATTGAAATTATAATGGATATTTGCACTTAAGTATATAATTATGTATGAAGTTAAACTATCTGAATTTGTTTATGACCTGCGAGCTTTGTAATCATTCAATAGGTACGTACATACACCTTTTCTTATAATACCTTTCTTTGGGAAAAACTCAATTTACTTACTTAAAAATCATTTTTATGGGTATATATTCATTTTAATATAGCGTCAAAATAAAAGTCGACTTTGAATTATAATCGATTATATGCTTCGATTAATCGACTTTGAAAATCGAAATTAAAATAGTTGATCGTAAAATCGATTTTCGGCTTTGCTTACCATTCCCTAATCTGTACGTATGTATGTACATTAAGAGTTTTCTTATTTAGTAAGATCGAACTTTTATAAACCGCTTGTTCTTTTATATTCAAAACCAAAAAAAAAAAAGTGAAACACAGAAACGATTTTAAATACATACTTAGTATAATTAGCATGGATAAAATATAGTTTTTAATATTTTTTTTTCACTTTTATTGAAACAAAATACATAAAAGAAAAATAATTTATTTTCTTTTTATTCGTGTAACAGTGTACTGAAATCGTTTCCGGGTCCATTTAAATTTATTGAGTTCATTCCTAATTACATATATGTATGTACTTCATTAATTTTTTGTTATAAAGGTTTAAAAATCTGACCGGCGAGGTTCCATGAAAAATAGCATCAAAACACTAAATGAAAAATGACCCCAATTTAAAAACTTCAAACCACCCAAATTGTATAAATGAAAAATGGCCCCAAAAATAAGAAAAAAGGTCCCAAAATTAATGTATGTTGTTTAAAAAATATGAAAAATGGCCCCAAATACTAAAAACGAAAATAAATTTAAAATTTGGCCTAAATGAAAAATGGCCCCAAGGTGGAAATAAAAAATTTTAAAATTTGGCCTAAATTCAAAATGACCCCAAAGAAATTAGGCCCCAATTTGAGAAAAAAAATTACCCCAAAAAATCAGGAAAAATTGTTTCAAGCTTTCGTGTTGTTGCTTATAGTATAAAATTTGGGGTCATTTTTTATTTCCACTTTGGGCCATATTTCTTTGGGGCCATTTTTCATTTAGGTCAAGCAAACTTTGAATTTATTTTGTGACAATTTTTTATTTTTACCATTTGGGGATATTTTTCATTTTCTTTAATGCATTGCTTTCAATAATGCTTTTAATAATACACATTGTTGCATTATTGTTTTTAATAATGCCAATGGGCATCAATTGTTCAAACCCTAAGAGCTCGATATGTAAATGATGTAAAATATTTACAATTTTCAATTGTTACCTTCAAGTATCTTCTTTTAACAGTGTTATAAACACTTTCAAAATATCTAATATTTTTTAGTGTTCGTCGGGCCAGTCTCTTTTGAATCTGTCGAGCTTTTTTATTCTTCGGTAAAGGTGGTAAAAAGGCGCGTGAATGACTTCTGGATGGAATGTTCTGTCGTCCATGATTTAGTGTATATATGGGACGAGTGTATTTGGTTGAAGTCGGCGTTTCTTGTAAATTTACTGTTTTTCCAATGCTATCATATTGTGCTAGCGTTTCGCCGATCATCAAATTTGTTAAATAATTACTTGTTTCAATATCTTTAGTACCAGTATTTTTTACAATCACTATATTATCCTCATCTGTGCAAATAAAATTTGGATTCAAAACAGTTTCATTCAAAAGCTTGATGAGTAGGTCGGCTAAACTTATATCAAAGTTTTGTTTGGTCGAAGGCTCAACTGGTGAATTTAAGTTCTGAGGGTTGGCTGAAAAAGGTATATTAAATTCTTTGAGTGCTGGTAGAAGTTGTGGTACTGCCATAACATTATCAGAAATCATGTTTAGCGTTGAATTTCGTTTTATTTGCGGACTTAAAGAAACCCTTTTAGATGTATAATCATGATCCTTTAAAAGATATTTTGTTGTTTTGAAAGCTACGTGCATTTCAAAATGTTGGTTTTTTAAATGATCCACAAATTTCGACCATTTCTCTAATGGAAATATTTCGCAGCAATAAAAGCAATTAAGACGGTATTCATTTATAAAGTCGGACATTTCTACTGCACCGCAAAGACGTGTATTAGTTTGTGTTGACATCGATCCATACACTGCTTTGAGCATAGGTACTTTTGGTATAGGTTGAGTAGTGTTTGGAGTATCAAAAAGAGATTGAGGAAACACTCCCGTTTCGTGACGATAAATAGTAAATTCTGGATCTCTAGGGGTGACTACAATAACGTTTTTCCTTAAAATTAGGGAATAATTAATTTGCTTATTTTATATAGAAACATTCACCGGGTGCAATACTACATGCATGTTGGTTTAAAACCAAATTTTCCTGGCCAAAAGTTTCACTTTATTATTTCGCACGTTATTTTTATTATATGAACAAAAAAGAGCCCTTTAAATCAAGTCGGTCTATCCCGATCATATTATACGCTAATCACAAAGTATAGTTGGCTAATTTCTATTTAAAAAAAGACTTACTCATGTGTTTATACATATGTATGTATATTTCAGTGACATTTTTTGAGATTATGTGATTTTCGGGTATTGGACATATATAAATGGGACCCATGGTAAGTTTTAGATTGTTCATAACAGGACTCCGTTTAACATTTGGTTGCATACGGTGATATATGTTTATATGCAAAGTTTAATGGAGGTAGAGTAACCTTTAAGGCAGTTATAAAAGGGTACTGCGGTAGATCAGTGGTACCAGTCTGGTGGTTATAAATTAGATTCCCACCAGAGACCCTGGTAATTCTGCTTTATTTTTCTTTTCGTTCTTCCTTATCCTTTTCTAAATTTCTTCTTTCTTTCTATTTCCACCCTTTCTATCTGCCTTTCCAGGTAACATAAAGGGACCAAGTTAAATGGATCCAAGTGAGCTGTATCCTTTCCTCAAACTGCTGCATGTTCTACCTAACCTAACCTAAGGTAGTTAGTTATAAAATTTTTAATTTTTCTGACATTCTACCGTTCAAACACAAAAAGGAAATGCAAAGGGCGAATTTTTTTAATTCGCCTTGAGTTTCTGGGGCTATAAAATATACGAGCTATAGCCTTTCTATATTAAGGTTACGTTGAGTATGTGTTTTTTTTTTGCTTTAGATAGCTCTTAAAAAATACGAGAAAATAAATGGTAAATAAATAAATTTCTATAAAACTATTTATACAAAATAATTTCATATGTTTATTCAGGATTGTTCAATTTTGTTTAACAATTTTTTGTAGATCTTTCTTCTTTGTAGTCGTTCATATGGGAATTGCGTTTATAATTGCAATTGAACGGTATTTTGAAAGCAGTTAATATTAAAATAATTTTTGCCTTAAATTATTATAAATTTTTTGACATGTTGAAATACAAAAATAGTTTAGGCCAGGCCACTATTTTAATAGTCGATAGAACTTTACAGAGACCTTGTGGATTGAGCAAATATTTCCTTATGTTTTCATATTAACTAATTTTGAATTATGCCTAAATTACATTACTATTGCAGCCGGTGAGCGATATATGTAATGTTTTTACAACTTACCTCCAATTTTTATGCTTCCTCCGGAAAGGGAAATTTTGAGCATCACATATTACTCTGCGAATTCAAAATGCAGATATTGAATGGTTTTGTCTTATTAAGAATAAACAAGAAAAAATGTATTAGGTCTGGTTAACAGACTTCAAAAAGAAAAGAAGTTATATACGGCGATAGACGCTTTGGTTTTGAGTTATAGACTGGTAAAGTTTTAATATAAACAAGTTTTCGGCTTAAACATTGAAAATAGTTCAACGAACTAAACTACCTAAAAAACTCTATATGCTGATAAAAAATAAAAATTAAGGAAGAAAATAATTGTGCGTATATGATCTAGCTGGCGGGCGCCATTAAATTATATATTTTATTGAGTTTATAAGATTTTTATAAGATTTATTAAAAATAAATAAATAAACAAATAAGAAGAAAAAATAAGAAGGGCTCGGAAACGCATAGCTTTCGAGTTATGGATCATTACATTTTTTATTTACCTTAAGGGTGGGCAATTTAAAAGTAAAAGTTTAAATGCAATAAAACAAAAACGGTTTAAAATTTTGCCAAATTTATTTTTCTGTTGTAATGTACAATTGTTCCGGTTATAAATGAAAGATTATTTTATTCATATTTGATCGGACCAATTTACGAGAACTTTATGGATTTATGGGGTTATATCTCGGCAATGGCATCAATTGGCCTTCAAATAATCAATTGTCTCTGGTTTGTCTTCATGGCACTTGCCTTTAAGGGCGCCTTACAGAAAAGAGTCAAACTGTAAAATTGCAGCTTCTTTGTGGCCACCATTTCAGCTTATTAAACGGTCGTCAAACGTTGTACGCAATAAATCGATTGTGACAAGTCGAACCATTCTGCTGAAACCAAACATTGTTCACCCACATACCACGAAAAGCGTGCACAAAATGCGCAAAACTGGATTTAAAACATGAAATGTTCAATTCTTGAAACCGATGACAAGTTGATGTTCATGGATTCTTACGCACGCTTCGAAATTTTCGGGTGTACGCATCACCCATGCAATCAGTTTCAACAAATTTAGCAATAAGCTTTCGTATCCCGAGCACTGTTGGTCCTTCTCTGCGAGCAAATTTTGAACGACATTTTCGTGCGATTTCCGACTAATTGTTTTTGTTTGGGAAATAAATTTCCAACAAATCCCAACGTTACTCCTATTGCCAGATTTAAATTAACCGCTAATTGAAATTTAAACCGATATATGGCTCAATTTCTGGCCCTATTCAAGATAATTGAACTAAACTCAATATGCAGAGATACGACGGCCGGCTATGCAAAGAAGCTAATTAGCAAAGTAAGTGTTTGTTATTTAATTTGTAACTCATTTTTATTTTTTTAAACTTTACCTAGTTTTACATACATAGGTACTTAAAAAGATTTATTCAAAAGCTTTTCAATGATATCAATACGGAATATAATTATTCAGATATATAGTTGAAAATCCCTTCTACATATGTAAATGCATATGTATACAAACTTCCGAGGTCGAAAACTCGAAAAGTGTTTTTTGATTTCCTATTACCCTATTTAACTTTTTTCATTTAGAGATGTGTTTGTAAACTAGACTTTTCCAATTTGTTCACTCTCAACCTTATTTGCTCGTTTACTAATACATTTTTGTTAATGTTTAAATTAGTTAATTTTAAACTACAATGCCTAAATTACTTACGGTACATCTGGAACTGCATTGGGGATAATGCCTTTCGTCGAGGTTTGAAATTGTGAAAAATGCCTGCTGCAAGCATAGACATGTTCAGTATTTGGTTCTTCCATATCAAAAAAATCCAACCATAATTTTCGACTAAAAACGTATTTTTCTTTTAATACCTAAACATACTGTTCAAATTTGCATACATACCTTATTTTATCATTTTTCTTACTAGGAAAAATATAAAGATTGTTGGTTGGAAAACAACCTAGCGCGCAAATTAGGGTTTCCATTTTATAAATAGTTTATATATAAATTATACACCTTTAATAAAGAAAACCTTTTGTTTTTTTTTACAATTGTATGAACAAAACCGAATTTTCAATGGATGGCTATTATAACACAGCTGATAATGGTACAATTACCTTACAAACAGGGTATACTAATATAGGTAGTTTTAAGAACCCAGCTGATTATAAATTCGCCTTAAAATTTTGTGAAAGTGATCGTCAGATTTATTAATTTTGTTTGAAACAGGACATACTCAATAAGGAAATATTAAGAGCCCAGTTTATTGAAATAAATTTGAGATCTTCACGTTACAAATATTCAATTTTGAATGAAATTTTTAATTTTTCTGACATTCGACCGTTCAAGCACAAAAAGGAAATGCAGAGGGCAAATTTTTTTACTTCGCCTTGCTGTTACCTTGTTTAGGGTAGCCTGGTTTATGTCAAAAAACGTATTGTTTTGACAGTTTTAACGCGTGAGCTGATACGAGCAAAATAAAGTCAGCTTTTGAATCGACACTACCTTGTAGGTTATTTGTACCGTGCAGCCAACGCGAATTCATAGAGAAGGTGGATTCGACAGATCAGCTAACTACTTTTTGTTCGTGCAATTTTGTTCACGGAGATAGAAGTCAGCTGATCAGTTATTCCTACCTCGTTGAATATACCTTGGCCTTGAGCAAGGTATATTAAACAAGGTAGGAATAACTGATCAGCTGACTTCTATTTCCGCCATATGATTTCTAACTTAGCTTTTACACTTTGTTATGTTATACAATGGCTGTGTGTATGTGTGTTCGCTACATTTTCGACAACCAAGCTGGAATTAGCAGCAACAAAATACATGCTGAAATTTTACAGGAAGTTGTTGTTTTAGGGACGTTCCCACCTTCTTATTCCACCATGGCCTTGAGTTTACCTTGTTTAATGTGCCTTGAACTTTACTTTAATCAACAATGCGTACTCGTTTCTACCATGGCGGAATAAGGTGACCACGTCCCTAAAATTCAACTTCCTGTAAAAATTAAGCATGTATTTTGTTGTTGCTTAATTCCAGCTTAGTTGTGAAAAATGTTGCAAACATGCAGTATACACAGCCATTTTATTACATAAAAAATTTGCCAAGCTAAGCTAGAAAACATTTGGCGAAAATAAAAGTCAGCTGATCAGTTACTCCCACCTTGCTCAATCTACCGTGGTTTCTACAAAATAAACTCGCATTTCAGGGATGGAAGTTTCATGTTTTTTTTGTTGTGTAAATATTTTATATAGGCGTGCTTCGCTACATTGAATCAAATTCATTGCTTTTTTTTATTTATTTATTTGGAAATAATGAAAAAAAGTAAATTAATTTAATATAATAGTCCTATTATAACATCAAACTACTATTGATTTACTTTCTATTTCGCTCGCAATCTTTAAGGTTGAATTATACGTGACATAACTGTAACGCCATAGCCATAACAATTGAAAATGCAATTGGTTTCAGATTGGGTTCCAATTGAATTCAATTAGATTTCAGTTGGATTTTCAATAGGTATTGTTATGGCGTTACGGTTATGTCACGTATAATTCAACCTTTAGGTCCTGTCGAATACATATTTGTTATTGTTTTTGTTATAGAACAAAATATCACATGTTAACATGAAGTCATAACTCGGGAACGCGTTGACCGATTTCGTGAAAACTTTAGATAAACCATCATGACCACAGGAACAAACCCTAAAATTTTCAATGAATTCGGTTAGGCGATTCGTGAGTTATAAAGTCACAACGCACTTGCAACAGTTTTTTATATATACATATGTATAGAAGATCTGAATAATAAAAAAAACGTTGCCTTTTTTCAATTGGATCATAATAATAATAATTTTAATAATACATTATTATCAAACATTTTCGAAACCTGACTACATTTTTTTTAAAATCTGTTCATAAATAAAATATTTTTTTCTTAAAAATGTTCTTTTACTTATTTATTGTAGTTTGTTTCGTTTCTTTACTCTTTTGTACATAAATGCAATACATCGCAAAATTTTTAAACAGCGATTTTTAACAATACATAGTTTTATAGTATGAAACATACATACATACATACACCTTGTTCAATATACCTTGAGCTGAATGAACGAGTATACCTTGTTCTTTGCACCATGCGGACCCAAGTGGGCTGCACAACTATCACTTCAGCACTTCTGCAGCCGCCTGTTCTACCTAACCTTGTACCATAGCTACCATGAAGAAAGCATCAAAAGTTAGTATAATTTTGAATTAAAGGTATAGGTACAAAATTTTAGCCGACAGAGATTGGTGTATCTACTTTTGTTTGTTTGTTTACATGAGAAATCGTAAGTTTTCTCACTAAACTTTGTTACTAGCGAGAACAATGACCAACAAAAACTTCAAAATACTGCTCTCAATTTGTGTTCTGTGAAAATATTTTCTGTAAACAAACGCAATCCAGTAGAATATAGTATGTAAGTATATTAAGAACTAAATTTTTCGTATTTACACACTCAATAACAAATTCGTTTATTAAAAATTAAGCTCTAAGATTTAAATCTTTTTCTTATTTTACGGCGGCGATTATATGTTTATATGTATGTGCAGGCAATAAAACACAACATATCCTAATGTTATTTTAAAAATTTGTAAAAAAATCATTTATATACTGATCATCATCGATTTTAATTTCAATGCTATCCGCAACATTCATTATTTCATCTTGTATTGCGTCGCTTGCCAATTGTTCCTCTTCAATATATATCTCATCATCCGATGGATCTGATTTAACAACTACACCATGATCATCGATCTTTGGTTGCAAATATCCTAATGTTTGGCCTAGTTGATCCAACTCTTCCACATTCATTGCCAACACGGTTTCAATGTTTTCATTTTTCTCTAGCAATTTGTAGACCTGGTACGTATGAAAATCGTGTTTTTTACGATAATGTCTTTTTAAAGTTATCTTACTTTTAAATTCGGAACTGCATAGTTTACAATACCACCTTGGTTCGTCGCTATGAAAGTTTTTGTTGTGATTAAGAAGATGTTTATAGCGTTCAAACAAAATATTACAGATTTTACAACTGTATTTTCTAAAATCATAGCGCACTTTATGTTTACTATGTTTACCAGGTTGCGTAAATAAACTCTTGTAATGATGAGCTTTTGCTCTATACGTAGTTTCAATTGTGCCTTCATACGCCACATGAACAAGACGCAGATGACGCGATAGGCTCGATTTCCTTAGCTTTAAATTGCATATGTTACACGTGACTTTAGTTCCGGTGTGTTTGTTCATATGTTCTCGCAGATTGGTATGGCTAATAAAACCCTTACCACAAACTTCACACATTAATCTGTACTTCTTGTTATGGGCCTCTATGTGCTTTATCAATAAGGAGTTTGAAAAGTATTTTTTTGGACATATATGACATTTGTATTTTTTTTCGCCATGATAAATTAAATGACCCCGCAATTCGCCACTTAACTTAAAAGTTTTGCCGCATACATTACATACGTGTTTGCCAGGTTCATCACTCTGTTTTAGTTTGTGCGTCAACACATGTCTATTGTATTCATTGCGACGAGTAAATTTTTTGTTGCACAACTGACACCTAAACACTTCCTGATAGTGTGGCAGACGTTTGTGAAACTCATATTCATCGTTATCTTTAAAACATTCTTTGCAATCTACGCACTTAAATGGCCATTGCAAGTTTTTTTGTTCATCCAACAGATGTGCTTTTAGTTCGAAATCGTTTTTATAACATTTGTAACAGTGGGAGCAACGTGCATATGCGATATCATGCACAGACGTTGGTAAGAAAAGAGCACATTTGTCGTAAAAGCAGGTAAATTGGTTAATATTTTCTAAATTTTCACAAGGATATAGAGAACAGTAAAATCTAAGTATACGATTAACGCTACGTCGCATTTTTAAAGTATCAATATTCAGGGACCATTTTTCGTTAATTGCGCTGCATAACTCTTCGATTGCTTCATAAAAGTCTTCATTAAAGGGCGTTTCATCTAATTGCCATAAAACTGGATAATTTTTCATATTATCCAGCAAAAAATCTATTATGTCACGTGGAGTGAACTCAAATGTTAGCTGTAATAGAACATTTTTTATATAATATTACCAAAAGAATGGAGTTTATATATGTAGGTAAAAACAAGTATGTATGTACGTATGTATGTATTTCTTTTACCTCAGTGGTTTTTTGTTTGAGACATTGTTCTACTTCAGAAAAGTTGCATTTATCTTGCATTTCCTCTGCATCCAGTGTTTCAATAGTATTAGATCTTTTTAGACAGCGACTTAGAGCAGATTTTTGTGATGTGTTCTGAAAGTAATGAAATATAGTTGTAATTTTTAACTATTATACATATACATATAAAGCAAATAAAAACTAAAAAATCTCCTCGTATTATATTTCTTGAGTTTTTTATGTAAAGAACTCCCGATGAAAGAACCTTAAAATTAAAAGAAAAATCAAATTTTAAAAATTATTTGGGTTATTTACAAAATATGTATGTATGTTACATGTCCTATTGTTTTACTTTTTCATGAATAACTAGGCAATGTTTCGCCGTCTAAACTATAATATTCGGTTTATCATGGGAATTAGTTGACCAGAAGATAGGCAATGGAGAGTTTTCACCCGGTTTTGTTTTCTTCTTTTTTAGTCTCTTGCCATCTGGTTAGACTTACAGCTTCTTTTCCTAAGCAACCTAACCTTACCTAACACATAGTTTTTACGTTTCTTGTATTAAAATTTCTAAATTACCAAAAAAAAAAAATCTTTGAAGGTTTAAGATATCGTTTTGGATGCGAAAGGTGTTTGATGCAAAATAACCTAAGTTATTTGTATCAGAGAAATATTTAATCAAAATCAGTTACTCCCTGATGTAAATACATATTCGTATAATCGCTCAATGTACCTTTTGCTTTTTTTTACATTTTGAAGATTCTTTTGCAGCCTTCTTCTTTGACGCAGTTTTTCTTTCGTGAGCGTTAATAGTTGAGGCATTAAAAATATTTTCCTTTCCGAGAGATAGCTGCCCTGCAAACGTAGGAATGGCAGGTTTTACAAAACTATTTGAAGAATCTGCGTTGTTAACAAGTGCAAAGTTCTTTGTTGATGCACCAGAAAGGTTTTTATCTAAGGAATCATTAACTGAATTATAGGACGTTTCAAGTGGGTCCACTAAATGAGACAGTATTGATTTTGGGTCAATGAGAAATGTTTCAAGTTGCGAAGATTTCTTAACTGGAATAGGCTCTACGATGGTGGATGATTTAGCGTTTATAGGCGTATAATCATGATCATCCGTAACAAATTTGCTGATTCGAAAGGCTTCTTCAAATTCAAAATGCATATTTTCTATATGAGTTACGAACTTTTTCCACTCTTCCAATGAAAATGTTTCATAACAATAAAAGCAATTTAAGCGGTAGTCTTTGACAAGCTCTGAAACTTGAATTAAACCACAAAGACGCGTATTAGTTTGCGTTGATATTGTCCTGGTCTCTGCTTTGACAAATGACATTTGCAAGAGAGAGTCTCCATTCTGAACATTATTGTTTACGTTTACCAGATTTTCTCCAAGTACATCTATCTGACTTTCATATTTTACTGGTGGTGGATCATTATGTACAACTTCAGTTCTAATAAAAAAAATGAATAAAAATATACATAAATATATATAAATGCATATTAAAATAACAAAAAAAATTAATATTTATGGAAACATTTCTTGAGAGCAAATAAATAATGATGTACATATAAACAGTAAAACTTCAATAATTCGTAATAGCATCAAAAAAAAAACTATTAATATACAAATGCTGGTGAGAAAAAGCAAGTCCATGTTAAATAATAAAGAATTTATTTATAAAACTTTCAGCAGTTAGTAATATTATGGGTGGTGTTATTGTTTTCGCATGTTATCAAAAACTCAACGAAAAGAAATATCGACCGATTTGGATATTGCCATTCCTTATATCGCGTGAAATTGATTTAACATCCCTGTTTAGATTAATTCTAAATTGCTATTGTACCAGCTATTAATTAAAAAAGAAAACATTTTAACATTTTGTAAACAAAAAACCCGATTAAGCGAAGAATAGTTAAACGCAGAAAATATTAAATATTAATATGAATACAACAACCTTTTTTGAGTATCGTAGTGATAATGATTGCGTAGACACTTTGGTAGAGAGAAGATGTGCTACAGAATGCTACATAATTCAATTTTTAGGGTGTGTGTTTTGCAATTTTTATCTTATAGCTTAAGAAAATTTCCCTTAAATAAAGCAGCATTTTAATATGTTTTTTTTCAGTTAAGTTAGGGAGGAAGTCATCAAAGAGCACTTTTTGCAAAAGATAAGCTTTCGGCTTATTTGAGGTTTTTAGCTCCCAGCATAGTGACAACAAAACAAAGCCTTTGGTAAAGTGCTGTCTGAAGTATTCGACAAATTAAAAAATATAATGTGCAGCAAGTGGAATACCATCAGCATGAATTCATATGAGGAAAGAATGGCGAAAATGACTTTTTACGAAAAATGTGGTATTCAAAATGCAGAATACCACATATAAGAGCTGCTCGCAATCATTAGGTGCCAATGCTTAATCTTCCCAGAGTTTTTAAATTTCTACTGAAGCGCGTAAGCTAAAACCACAGGCAATGCCCTAGTTTAGTTAAATTACGTTGATCATTGCTTCTATTTGAAGTTTTTTATTATACTTTTTCTCTTTTATTCTTAAAAAAATATTTTCTAGTAATAAAAAATAGCAAAGAACTGGGGCCAAATCGTCGCATTCTATTCGAATCGAAATTTCACTCGATCAATCGAGTTGTCAATGCTTTAAGTGTAGGAATTCTAATAAGAATTTTAAAATTTCGATTCGAATCGAATGCGACGATTTGGCCCCTGGCTTTTTCTTACATTTGTGCTCTTTCCGTTGACCTTTCGTTATCTTGCGGAATCAGGAATAGCAATACCGTTAAGGTAAAGTTGATACCGTAACTAATTTTAAATTTGCGGAAGGGAGTCAATAATGAGACAATATCTAATATTTTGCAACAGGAGGAAATCGTGAACCACCAAAAAATGCAGACCACAACCCTTTCGAAAATTCGTAGTTTATGTTAAAAACGTGAATAAGACACCAAGTTTGAGCGCATACCAGCAAAGAGGAACTTTTAAAGCGCACAAAAATAGAATTGAGAAATTAGTCAGGATGATTTTAAAGGAAATGGGGTAGAAAGTGTGCCCTGAATAAATAAAAGCATCATTAAAATTATACGTGTTTTTAATCTCATGGAGTGCGGCGCACAGTGGACTATTTCAATAGAAGGCGGTCGAAAATCTATAACTTTTGACTGGATTGGAATTTTTATACGCTTTTTTTTTTGTTTACTAAGTGAGCTCATAGGCTTTAAGTTTATGACATAAATATTTAAAATCGGTGTAGAAGTTTTTTCTGGTACAACGGGTCGTGAACTTACTAAGTTTAAAAAGATTTTTAACAGAATTGTCAGATTTGTTTATAGTTTAAAACCTCGTCAGCATTTGAACACGTATGTAGTTAGATTTCTTGGGTGTTCCTTTGAAAACTATGTTGCAACTAGGGTTTTGTTGTTTTTTTACAAGGTGGAATTAAATGGTTTTCCCGATTATTTAATTGATAATTTTCATTTTGGCTATTCTAATAGGAACCCTCAATTGACGCTTCCTATTTTTCATACTTCAATGTTTGAGAGGTCGTTTAGGGTAAGGTTATCGAGATTATGGAACTCCCTGCCTAGAGAACTGAAATGTTTTTCTGTCTCACGACGAGTCTTTCGGCGGAACCTGGTAGACTTTGTTTACCTGTATAACTTGTAACTACCTTTCTTTTTATTCTTCTCTCAATAATGTTTTGTTTATTTTCATTTGCAACTTTTACATTACCTACTGCTCAAAGTAAAATCAGGATACAAAAAAAAAAAAAAAAAAAACTATGCTTAGTTTTAGATTTATTTATTATATTATTTGTTATAATTATTTAATTATTGTTTTTTTATATTTTTAAGTTATTAATCATTGTTTCTTTATATTTATTTATTTTTTCCTTATGTTGATTATTTTGAAGTAGTTTTTTGCTTAGCCATAAATGGCCCTCTGGGCTTGGTTACAATAATTGAAGCTTAATAATAAATATTATTACAAACAAAAAAAATCGACCGGTTAGAAAAACAGTTATGATGAGTTTAAAATGCATTTGAGGTTTTAGCTGATTTTTGGTACAAAAGTGAAGTATTGAAACTTGTTAAAAGTTAGTTGTTTAAATATGTATGCTTTAATGGAGAAGACTTTGGTTTCTATTGAAGTCCAGAATAGATATAAAAATTATATTAGGCGTGTTCAATAACCCACGAATTATTCCAAATTTGTAACTATTGTTACTAGAAAGTGTTCATTAACTCAAAAAACTTGCATGGGGAGAGCGTCAAAAGAGAGTAAAAAATTAAGACGTAAAAAAAGTTTTTACAACTAAAATTTTAATTTGCAACAATTTTTTAAACAGCTATATGGTGATTTTTCACACAAAAAAGTTTTCTAAAAGAATTTACAACTTCGGCTGGAAAAGCGTTGAATTACTTTTTAATATTTTTGAGAATAATTTTTCCAAATTTCTTCTTACTATCTCGTTGCAAATATTTACTGGAAAGTTGTTGAACACACCTATTATTGAATTCTTTATTATAAATTTGTCAATTTAATATCGATTAATGAAAATTTGAGTAAATATTTTTCTAAATAGCTTCGATTTTCATCTTCTAGAAGAGTTTAGATTTAACGTATAATTCTTGTACTGTGCTCGCGAAAGAATCTGTAGTCTTTGGTTCTTTTTCTTACACCTCTTCAGATAGATCTCCTATTGGTAGCATATTATGTTGGGATTATCTCCGTTATAAAGTACAGCTGATCTTTTTGGGTACTCTTAAATTTTTTTTTGCATTTACTAATTGCTGCATGCTATAACATGTAATATATTGTCAAATCCCCATTTTCGTTTTAAGGCTACCCTTGTGATGATGGTGTAGTTTCTGAATCTAAAACAAAATCTCCTTGCAGTATTTCTATCATTTGTATTTCCTTCTCCTTACTTTGGCTGATCAATCATTAGACCTAGTTCTAAATATTTTTCTTAAATATATTTTTTTTTTGCTTTCTTTATTTTCCTTTTTTTCTCACTGCTTCCCATAAGGGAAAAAATCAAAATCATAACCTAATTTAAAAATATGCTCCATAAAACGTACTCTAGCATGAAAAGGGTAAAACTCGAAATCGTATGCTGACTTAAAAGTATCGTCTTTGGAATAGGAAGTGTGCTTAATAGTTTTTATGCCTTTTGTCACATAATGCAGCTTGACGATGCTTTTGTATCAGTTAAAGCGTGTGAAAATTTTTTGACTTCTTCAGTTATGACATCTTATGTTTCTTTTCAATGTAAATTTTATTGGTCTGCAATACTTTGTTGACGAGGGTATTTCATTTTTCCGTACATAAATTTCTGTTGCTCTACTAGTTGACAAGCGCAATTGAACGAAGGATATCACAAACCAATCAGCATCTAATAAATTGTCAGCATTATATTCCTTGCATTGTCTCTAACCAAAAGACCCATTACATTCCCATTTTGATATTAAAGTAATGCTTGCCATTTCTAAGTTTTTTTTGCAAACGATTAGCATCAAGCGTATTTAACAACAGTTTGACAGCGTGTTCAAGAAGATCTTTCAATTTTACTATCGCTGAAGTAAAAGTGATAGTTATAGCAGCCTTAATAGAAACTCTTGGCTTAGTTTCGATTATAAACTTCAGTTCTACAACTTAATTTTGAAACCAATTTGGTGCTAGGAGATACAATTATTGGACACTGTCTCCGCCTCCAATACAAAATTCAACGTAGTCAAAACAAAATCCTAAAAATGATAACTGGTGCTCCTTGGAACATTAAAAACAGCAATATCCACAAGGATTTACATGTTCCACTAGCTAAGTGCAAAGTCCTAAACTATGTGGACAATTATTTAAATAAGACTGAAACAGATCCAAATCCGCTTGCTCGAAACATCTTACAACATGGCGGACACCCTCGTTTAAAGAAGGAAGACACTGTTGCCCTAAGATGAAACCATTCGAATTGAATTACTTTAATTTAAGAACATAAATTTTAATCTGGCACAGAAGTGAAGATTCAATAATAAAATCAAACTAAATCAAAAAATAGTGCCAATGCTTCTGATGAAGTACATTTCTTGTTTTTATTTTGTGTTGGTTATTGTGAGAACTTAAATTTTAGAGTGGTGCTGACTGGACTAATATTATTAATTAGTTTTAAGATTTGAATACTTTTTGTTTGTTCGCTTAAGCGAAGATTTAATAATAAAAAATATAACAAAAAAGTGTTTGTGTTGGAGTATTTTTTAAAATCCTCCTTATGCGTCTTGAACTTACTTCTATTATTGATTCATTTATCTTAATTTTTGTGTTTTTTTAATATTGTGGTGGTTGAATTTTGTGCAAAAATAAGTCTTTGTCTCATCTCTTCATTAATATTCTGAAGTTTACGTCTTCGAGTTATTTCACAACATTCGTCAATTGGTTTTGCTGGTCTTTGCTATCTCTTACCTCAAATATTGTTTTCGGATAGGGAGGCATGGAAGGTATCCGAGAGGCTGTTCAGGGGATCGAAGATAAAGTTGGGTACCGCGGCTGGTATTTATATATTGGATACAGGACTCTGGCGGTGACGAGGTCTGCGAAATTAATAGGGGAGGACGCGAAGGAAGGAAAAAATAGTAATAAATTTATTTTTATAACACAACTATTCAATATTTTATTAGCATAATTTCATTTGTTTTTAGGGCAGAATTTCGGTTGAGATGGTAATGATGCGGTTGTTATTAAAAATTTAATTTTTTTAAAGTACACATACATACAAAAATTAAAGAAGTTATTTCTTTATGTAAGTAAATTACTTCTGTGCATAACTCTGCTTTAAAAGCTGTGTAAAAAATAACCAGTCAGTTCTTTACAGCTTTTTTAATTCATTATTAAATAATACAAAATTTCTTAAATACTTTACCCATTTTTTAGGTAACTTGCACCCTTTTCGGTTTAAGGAAACCCTATTTAAAAAAAAAACGTAAGTATCATATCCCTAAAGTTAATACAAAACTGGAAATTTTTCTGAATATACTAATTTTCTATTGTAAAATAAGCTTAACCTAAAAAAATCTGTTTGTTTTCAATTTGAGAAAGTTTTTTTGTTTTCCCCCTAAAATTTGTTCAATGTAACTTAGAACTTTTTTGATTTTATATGACGATATATTGTGTAAAAGGTTTTGATTTGGCCAAAATCAGTTTTTATGCTTTTGTTTTTATACCCTTCACATAGTGATAGGGTATATATCACTTTGTCATTCCGTTTGTAATTTCTTTATTATTCATTTGCGACCCCATAAAGTATATATATTCTGGATCCTTATAGATAGGGAAGTCGATTTAGCGATGTCCGTCTGTCCGTCTGTCCGTCTGTTGAAATCAAGTTTCCGGAGTCAAATAAAAAGATACAGACCAGTTAATGGTATCAAACTATTAGAAATATCCTGGAGACAATCGCTATTTAAAATCAATAAAATCGGTTCACTATTGACCGAGATATAAGCGAAAACCCAGAGTAACCCATTTTTTTTAGGACAAAATTCGTGCATATATCCCTGTATATCTCAGTAAGTATAGTCACTCTTGCCACAAAACTTGGCACGGATACTCCTTAAGAAGGGACCTAAATAATGGAAAAAGTTTTTTCAGATAGGACCAGGGGAAGGGGTATTTTTTCTACAATTGCACAAATTTGGTGAAATATTTTATGCGCTATATCTCGTAAACTATAACAGACATCGAAATGAAATGTTCTATAAAAAGTAATTGCACGCTAAGGGCTACGCCTTAAAGAAAAAATTTTTTGGGTGGGGGCAAAAAAAGGGGTAGCTCCCATACAAATCGACAATTAATATCAAATATTCGATACGCTATATCTCGGAAACTATAACAGACATCGAAATGAAATGTTCTATAAAAAGTAATTGCACGCTAAGGGCTACGCCTTAAAGAAAAAATTTTTTGGGTGGGGGCAAAAAAAGGGGTAGCTCCCATACAAATCGACAATTATTATAAAATATTCGATAAGCTATATCTCGGAAACTATAACAGATATCGAAATGAAATGTTCTATAAAAAGTAATTGCACGCTAAGGGCTACGCCTTAAAGAAAAAATTTTTTGGGTGGGGGCAAAAAAAGGGGTAGCTCCCATACAAATCGACAATTAATATCAAATATTCGATACGCTATATCTCGGAAACTATAACAGATATCGAAATGAAATGTTCTATAAAAAGTAATTGCACGCTAAGGGCTACGTCTTAAAGAAAAAATTTTTTGGTTGGGGGCAAAAAAAGGGGTAGCTCCCATACAAATCGACAATTATTATCAAATATTCGATAAGCTATATCTCGGAAACTATAACAGATATCGAAATGAAATGTTCTACAAAAAGTAAATGCACGCTAAGGGCTACGCCTTAAAGAAAAAATTTTTTGGGTGGGGGCAAAAAAAGGGGTAGCTCCCATACAAATCGACAATTAATATCAAATATTCGATACGCTATATCTCGGAAACTATAACAGATATCGAAATGAAATGTTCTATAAAAAGTAATTGCACGCTAAGGGCTACGCCTTAAAGAAAAAATTTTTTGGTTGGGGGCAAAAAAAGGGGTAGCTCCCATACAAATCGACAATTATTATCAAATATTCGATAAGCTATATCTCGGAAACTATAACAGATATCGAAATGAAATGTTCTACAAAAAGTAAATGCACGCTAAAGGCTACGCCTTAAAGAAAAAATTTTTTGGGTGGGGGCAAAAAAAGGGGTAGCTCCCATACAAATCGACAATTAATATCAAATATTCGATACGCTATATCTCGGAAACTATAACAGATATCGAAATGAAATGTTCAACAAAGAGTAATTGCACGCTAAGGGCTACGCCTTAAAGAAAAAATTTTTTGGGTGGGGGCAAAAAAAGGGGTAGCTCCCATACAAACCGACAATTATTATCAAATATTCGATACGCTATATCTCGGAAACTATAACAGATATCGAAATGAAATGTTCCACAAAAAGTAATTGCACGCTAAGGGCTACGCCTTAAAGAAAAAATTTTTTGGTTGGGGGCAAAAAAAGGGGTAGCTCCCAAACAAATCGACAATTAATATCAAATATTCGATACGCTATATCTCGGAAACTATAACAGATATCGAAATGAAATGTTCTATAAAAAGTAATTGCACGCTAAGGGCTACGCCTTAAAGAAAAAATTTTTTGGGTGGGGGCAAAAAAAGGGGTAGCTCCCATACAAATCGACAATTAATATCAAATATTCGATACGCTATATCTCGGCAACTATAACAGATATCGAAATGAAATGTTCTATAAAAAGTAATTGCACGCTAAGGGCTACGTCTTAAAGAAAAAATTTTTTGGTTGGGGGCAAAAAAAGGGGTAGCTCCCATACAAATCGACAATTAATATCAAATATTCGATACGCTATATCTCGGAAACTATAACAGATATCGAAATGAAATGTTCTACAAAAAGTAATTGGACATTAAGGGCTACGCTCTGAAGAAAAAGATTTTCGGATGGCGGGTGAAGAAGGAGTAGCTCCCATACAAATTAACAATTTTTATAAAATTTTCGATACGGTACTTCTGGTAAACTATTACAGCTATCGACTTCGAATATTCTACAAAAAGTAATAATCAAATAATTCATACATTTTGGTGAAAAAGTTGGTGAAGAGCAGGGGGACTAGAACATTTAATAAGTTTTATTAACCTTTAAATATGAATAATGTCGAAAACTTTTAAAACTTTCGACCTCAAATCTTCTTCATCTATTTCTATTATTCATACGAACGTTAAAATTTTGTTATTTTTTCTATGGACTGTAAAACTTGCACTGTGTATATTTAAAGACCGATGTGAAGGGTATATAAGATTCGGCACAGCCGAATATAGCGCTCTTACTTGTTGATTACTGAGATTGTTGCGCTTTCAAATTAAATGAATTTCAACTAAAAAAAATCTAACAGCGAAACCAAGGCATATCCATACAAGGTGGCCGAAAGAAAAAAATTGAAAGAGTTTGACACTAAAATAAAAAAATAATTTCAAGTTTAGTGTCAAACTTGATATAAAACTATCAAAGAGTAAAGCATTAAATACATTCCTCGCTACAGGCTACCGAACACAACCAGCCAAAAATAGAATACACGTGTGCTTATGAGAATAATTTTTTAATTGCTACAATGCAACACAACTACGGGTTGCTGTCAATGCTCATTTTGTGGCGTGGTCGAAATTAAACTAATTTCTATTTTTATACGCGACAGATAACAGATTAGTGCTGCCAATACGGTAAGATGCAAAAAATATAGCTTAAACAGTACAAAAAGACTTTAGGTGGCACCACAGAAAGTCATATTGCTTTTATGTTTATTTTGTAGCGGTAGTCTAGTAAATATTTCAGTAGCAGCCAGTCGGACACAAATTTAGCAAGAAACTTTTGTGTTCGTGTGTTCCTGTGTTCTTGTTGCTTGAATGTGTTTAATGCATAAGAGAACGCCTCTCTTAATTTTTTTCTTGCGGCCACCTTGTATGGATATGCCTTGAGCGAAACGAAGAAACAAACAATAAGAGTTGAAAACACACAAACCTTGTAAATAAATCTTTCAGAAATCTAAAAAATAAGTAAGCGCTCTTTTAAATCTAAAACAGTTTTATAAATATGTATGCATTATATACTAACCTTGTTTTTAAAGATTTATTTTTTAATGGAGGTAGAGACGCATTATTTAAAGGGCTGAAAAAAACAAAGAGTTTTAGTTATTTATTTTTTTATTTAAGCCCTTAGTAAACCTGCCATAAGTATAATAAAAAAAGGGCATAAGTTTCTATGTATAAGAATACAATTACATAAATAGTTTACGTAACGTTTGGTCTCAATCAGCTGTAAACTTGGTTTGAACATAAACATGCACATGAATTCGGCTAATGATCATGTTTCGGTCATGTGCTGCCATCAACGGCCAAATATGCATGTATGCAAGGATTTGGTGTCCAGTTTTCCAAATTACAACACAAATCCAAAGTTTTAAATAGTTAATTGAATTTATTTAAAGTAAAATAAAATGAGTAATTTTAATAGGAAGCTTGCGCTAAGATTATCAGTTAAATAATATAAATTAAAATCGATTTTCAACTGTATACTACTTTAATAAGAGACTGAACGTTCATATTTTATTGCTGTAAAAATGAAACCATGTCCAATCGAGTTGAATTAAAATACCCTTATTTTGATATGTAGAGAGCTGTACGAATAAAGTGCCTTTTAACATTTTTTACAAGTTTTCAATTATTGATTATATACATAAAACCCCAAGTTATTTATTTTTTAAACTTTAATTTATATACATAAATATATGTATATTTTTTTGATAAAATAACTTTTGCCTTCAGTTAAAACAATATTTTTTTCATGGGCAATTCCATTGTAACCGATCTGACCCGTTTACTTACATTTTTGATTTGAATTCATCAATATGTAAGTTTAAAAAAGCTATGGAATGTTTTTGCTAATACTACAATATTCTTTTGTGACGGGTGTGACCTTTTAATTTTAAAGAAATATTGCAAATACATGTTTTTATACCCTTAATATACTGAAAAGGGTAAATATCAGTTTGTCATTCCCTTTGTATTTTTTTACAATATTCACTTGAGACCACATAAATAAAATAAGTATATTCTTTATCCTTAAAATTAGGGATGTAGCCATGTCCGTCTATCCATCGGTGTGACTGTTGAAACCAAGTTTTCGGACCTAAACAAAGTCGCACAGAAAAAATTTTGGCATCAAACAATCAGAAACATCCCTGAAACATTCGCTATCTAAATCAGCAAATTCTACTTATGGCCGAGATTTAGTCGAAACCCCAAATCCATTTTTAGGACAAAATTAATGCATACACACATATATGTATCCCTATATATCTCAGTAAATGCAGCCACTCTTGCCACAAAAGTAAGCACTGGTACTTTAAAGATAGGAGCAGGGGAAGTGGTATTTCCCCTACAATTGCACAATTTTTGTGAAAGCGTTAAATCTGAGAAACATAATTGCAGAAGAATTCAAATGTTATACAAAAAGTAATTTTACAATAATGAAACAATTATTTGGATCGGAGCAGGGAAAGGGGCAGCCCTTATATATCTAGGAAACTTCAAATGTTCTACTTTTAATACGAAATATGTTGAAAGCTGTTAAAACTCTCGACATCAAACCTTCGTTCTACATAGTATTTCTATTATACATACAAACGTTAAATTTTTGCAAGGTTTTCTATTTCAATAACTAGGATACCTGTCGACCTCAAACCCGGCACAAAGTTTTTTCATTACAATATTTGCAGAACGAAATAACTCGGCTAGATCAGACCAATGTGAAGTGTATATAAGATTCGGCACAGCAGAAAATAGCGCCCCTACTTGTTTTATTTATTTATTTGCTTTTTTTTATTACAAATTGGTTTTGTCGTATAAAATATTAAATATTAAAAAAAAATTCAAAAAAGGAAGAGTACATTATCTAATATTCATATATATGTATGTATGTTTTATTTTTTTTTTAATAAAAAAATTGACATTTGTTTTTTGAAGTAAAAAATATTCTTTATCAATATATTTAAGTTTTAATTAAAATAATAGCTTGTTGTCGAAGCTAATGAGATCTTTAAGAAAAATTTTTGAAAACTAAAATTTGTAAGGTCACACCCATCACAGTCTGGCTGTATTCCTAAACGCAGTTTGCTTTGCATCAAGAAATTTTACCTTCTTCCTTTATAAAACCCTTACCTCTCTGACAATGTTTTCTGCTTCCAATGCATTAATATAACTATAAACATTCTTTTGGGAGCAGAAAACATTATCGAAAACCTTAGGTTTGTTGTCAGGAAGAATTTGAAATTTCGTGATGCAAAGCAAACTGCATTTAGCCTCTTCTAGCGACCATTGAGAATTACAGTTTTTTTTTAACTTAGAACTGAAATAAACACAATGTGAACCACACGCGTCACAATGAAATTGCAAATATGTATGTATATGTAATTTTATTTAGGGCGGTATTTTAGTACTCTCTTTTTTGCACTTAATTTAATTTATTATTAATTTAATGTTTTCAGTTTTTTTTATTTTATTTTGATAAGGGAATCTTTATTCGTTGCGAATCGACATGGTTTCGTTTATACAACAATAAAATACGCATTGTTACCCTATAATTAGGCATTCAAATTTATTTGCTACTATCACGGCTATTTGCACATAAACTGTATTGAAACATAACTTATTTTGCCTTATTTCAAATATAAAAACAAAAAAGAAGAAAAACAATGTGTATATGTACACACAAATGTATTAAAGTTTTTATGGGCGTGTACGGTGTACTTATGTTTTTGTTTCTATTCTTAAAATTTGGTGGCAAATTGTAAGGCCATTTGTTGCCTTTACTTTTCGTCCCTTTTGCATCAGAAGTGTCCCACAAATAAAACAGTTTATGTGCATGTATTGTCACAGAATATACAAAATGCCCTAGAACTAAAACTTTTACTTGTTTAAATCAAAAATATTTTGACAATAAACATAAATTTTGCAATATTTGTTAACCTGAATTAACGAATTAATTTCTGCCGGAAAAAAGAATTTTGAGAAATGATGTACATACATATTTTGACTTTACGGACCAAACTTTTTTTTATGATATTTTTATGGTTGAATCTTCGCTTATACGAGCTAACAATAAGTTATCAAATCTTAATACTAAGTAAATAATATTAGTCCAGCCGGTGCCAGACTAAAATTTAGGTTCTCATAATAAATTTATATCATTTAAATGGGTTCATCTAAACGCAATAGTATCCCTTCTTTTCAGACGAGTATGTATGAAACTTGTAGATTCTTGTGGATGTTGCTGTTTTTAGCGTACCAAGGAGCACCAGTTATCATTTTTAAAATTTTTTGTTGACGGCGTTGAATTTTTCCTACATTGGAGGGGGAAGCAGTACCTCCTAATTGTATACCGTAACACCAAGCTGGCATTAAAATCGATTTGTAGAGTAGAAGTTTACAATCAAGACGAAGCACAGAGTTTTTGCCAATTAGCCAATGAATTTGGATAGCTTTGAGTTTTATTTGCGTCAACTTCGCGTCTATATGTGGCTTCCAAGTAAGGCAACGGTCCAGGTGAATGTCAAGGTATTTCGTTGCAAATCGTTGAGGCACCATATTGTTGTTAATAAAGATTGGGGAGCACGTTTCTTTGCGTAAAGTAAAAGTTGCGTGGGTACAATTTTGTTTATTTTTTTTCTTTCCTCCTTCACTTTGCCTAATTCTCTTTTTGGTTTATATGTTGTTGCAGTTGGTTCGAAGCCTTTTTAGGGTCTTTATGAATATTAAGAAAAGCGGCATCATCAGCAAATGTTGGAGTGTGTGTGAAATTGTTGGTTGGCGTATCTGCTGTGTAAAGCAAGTACCGAATTGTACCTAGTATACCCCCTTGAGGTACACAAGCGGCTGGTGGTTGAGGGCAACTTCAGTGGTCTCCCTCTTTGATCATGAATTGTCAACCGGTCATGTACTTTTCTAATAGGTTAAAAATATTGGCTGGAAGGTTCATCTTTAGTTCGTTTAAGAGGCCAACGCCATACTTTTTTAAAAGCTTGAGAGACATCGATGAAAAGCGCGGAGCAGTACTTCTTTCCCTCAAAGGCTTTTCTTATAACCTGTACCAAACTATGGGTTTGTTCGATGGCACTATTTTGACTTTCAAGACAAAATGGTGATTTGGAATACAGTTGCTGTCATTTAAGATCGGGGCCAGCTCGTTTTTAAACGGCTTTTTAAACAATTTCGACATAGTTGGTAACAGACTTATAGACCTATTAGACTCCACCTTCGAAGGATCTTTACCAGGCTTATGAATCATCTTAACTAAGGCAAATTTCCATATAGGCGGAAAATGGTAATGCCGTATTATAGCTTTAAAAATAAAAATAAATATTCTTTTAGCTGTAAAAGGTAGCTCTAAAAGCATTTTTTGCTTATTTTATCAACCCAGACCGAGCCACCACATGATCTATCCCTGGGATCCTTTGAATCGTAAAAAGTGTAGCCACTTATTTTAAAAGTGCTTCTAGATGTCATACGAGTCTCGGAAACAAACATTACCTAAATTTGTTGGTGTATTAAAAAATATATGGGTTCGTTTTTCGACCAAACTTAATAAAAACAAGTAAGATTGCCATATTCGGCTGTGCCGAATCTTATATACCCTTCACATTATTTTTTAAAGTACCCAGCTATATGATTAAGCCGAATGATTTCGTACTTCAAATATTATAATAAAACTGCTTTGTGCTTTGTGACGATATATTTTTTGGCAATATTCACACACGGGCATGCACGTACAAATTGTTTTGCTGAGAGTTTTTTTCTTTTTGTTATTTCTATCGTCATTAATTTTAATTCTTTTAATTTGGTTACAGAATGGGATAATTCTATAAGTCCCATATCAAATTTAACAGTCACAAAACAATGTATGGAAGTGCAACTTCTTTATAAATCTATAGCCTTTGCTTAGTCTTTTTATTATAAGGTGTGTTCATTTACAGAAAATTATCACTTATTTTCGATAATTATTACTAGTAAGTGTTCACGTACACAAAAAATTAGCAGCTAGAGAGCCAAAAAAGAGCGTAATATGTTTAGAAACAAAAATGTTTCTGATAATTTCTGCTAGTAAAAATTTTACTATCAGAAATTATTCAAACAGTCTTTCTGTCATTATGCTTTGAAAAAAAATTTAAGTTTGAAATTTTTATAAGTTTACAATAACAAAATACATTTGCTTGCAAGTTTTGACTGTAAAAGTGTTCATTTACTTTTAAATATTTTTCAGAGCAATTTTGATAATATTTCTTTTTACTCTCTCATTGCTAGTAATTACTGGAAAGTTATTGAACACAACTATTTTTATTATAAAAAATTTTTTAAATTTTTATTTTACATAAATTTTTTTTATTCGGCTTTAAGTTCATTATTAAAATTGTGTTAGCTGAGAATGGAAATTTTTATTAAAAATTCAAGTAACTCCGATTTTAGCCGAATGTAATGCATTTTTGAAATCAACTACGATTTCTCGTCAGCACTCTTTCTATTCGGTACTACTGTAAGTAAAATATTGATTTGCTTTATTTAAATAAACTTATTCTCATTCTATTAGCATTTGTCACTAGTTACTTCTTTGTATTATTTTTTTTTTTTTAATTTTTTTTTTTTAATTTTTTTATTATATTTTTATTAATCATGTTGTTTTTCGAATAACGAGATTACTTTCGATAATTTTCTATTGATATTTATACATTGAGAGATGTTTGTCTATTATACAATTTAGTTATTTATTTAAACTTTTCTATATCTTATAATATTTTTTTTTATTTATTAGGCTTTAAGTTCATTATTAAAATTGTGATAGCTAAGAATGGAAATTTTTATTAAAAATTAAGTAATTCCGATACTATCCGAATGTAATGCATTTTCGTCAGCACTCTTTCTTTCGGTACTACTGTAATTTGAATGTTGTTTACTCCATTTTAACAAACTTTAATTAGAATTTGAATATATTAGTATATTCTATATTAGCATTTTCTGGATTTTTCGTATTTAAATTTTGTGCTTTTTCCCCTTAAAATTTAAAAAATTAATTTTTTATTTTTATTTTGATATATGCGTATTTGCACGCGGAAACGTAATCGAAATGTAGTATAACCCCCAGTATCTGCTGGGTTTAACCTTAGCTTTAATGCTGTATAAACTCTGCAGTTACACCCCTGCCCACTCGTTCTGTTTGCCCCACATCCATTTCCTTATATAAAATACAAGGGTGCTATTCATTTAACATTAGACGGTACAAAAAACTAAAAAAACCACGCCAACGCAAACATTAATAAACATTACATAAAGATCTAACTTTTTTTTATATTTCTTAGAACCTATTTTTATTCAGGTTTTTACAAACTACTTGGCTTGACTGTTCATTACATGTAATGCTAATTTGCCCAAATCCACTGGATAATTGGTAGAAACTCTGTGCTACGTCTTGATTGTAAACGTCTACTCTACAACTCAATTTTAAAACCAATTTGGTGCTACGGGATACAATTATGGGGCACTGCTTCCGCCTCCAATATATAAAAAATTTAACGCCGTCAAAACAAAATACTAAGAATGATAACAGGTGCTCCTTGATATGTTAAAACCAGCAACATCCACAAGGATTTGCAAGTTCAACTAGTCAAAAGTCCTGAACTATGTGGACAGGTATTTTAATAATTTGGAAACACAACATGCACGAAACAGTTGTTTGAAGAGAAGACATACTGTGGAACTTAGATTAAACCTTTATAATTGTTTTATACTTTTATTTGAAAACTAAAAATTTTAGCCTGGCACTGGCTGGATAAATTTAAATTATTTAGCTTTGATTTTACTACTTATTGTTAGTTCGCCAAAAAATATGGAAAAAAAGTTTGACTTGTGCGATTGGTAAAATTGATAATTAAAACTTCACAGCCAATAGGTTATTTAGTATAGACATATTTGGTAATTGTATAAACTTTTCCAGCAACTTGTTTTAATAAAAACTATGTACCTTCATTTGTTTGCACAATTTTAGATACATATATCATCAGTTCTACGGACGCTATAACATTCACCCGCAAATCGCAGATTACACATTTAGGTGATTTCTGTGAGGCTACTTACTAAAACCGTGAAATTTTCCTGTTAACAGAAGGTTTAGCACTTGGTAAAAGCAATACTTTGTTTCCCGATCGTATCATACTTGTGGGCAAAAAATGGTCCTCACACAAAAGAGCGGATGCTGCAAAATTCTTCCCGCATATGTTACTCCAGACTTCTCTCTTATTACTATCTTTCGGCATGCGAAACAAAGTTCCACCACTGCCTGTACCATATTGTTTTTTGCATAGCGTACAGGAACGCATTGTTTTGTTATGAAAATACTTAAGTCTTAAAATTTATTATCCGGTCTTTTTAACTTGCTGTAATGTCACTGTTAGTCCATGATATTAACCATGGTACAAGAAACCATGGATATTACCACAATGATTTTCAGCTGTTTTCCATTTGCAAAATAAACACAGGCACCTGCGCCGAGCGAATTGATCGGCGGCGGCGTAAAGCCGGCTCTTGCTTCTTTCTACCTTTTCATGCGTCATAAGCGTCTTGCCAACAGCCAGCTGAATTTGGCGACATATCATTCAGATTTTTTTAGCGTTTTTAGTTGGAAATTAAATTTGTCAGAGACTTAAACATTTTTTAAGGATTTTTTGACATTAACTAATGCCTGTTCTTTCATATTTGAGTCATATCGTTGCATGTAGCATGAAACGCAACGACGGGCAAAAAGTAAATAACGCAGCAACGCGTGTTATTGACTTTTCATTCGTTTACGGGGCTTGCCATTTTCCTACTTTTAGTGTTATTTTGCTTATATAATTGTGTAAAAAAGGTCATAAATTAAATTTTTCTTGATTTTTAACATTAGATTGATTCATCATTCTATATAATTAACAAAAGACGTTTCTGCCTTAAGGTGGTTTTATACGAGATGTATTTTACACATGACTTGTCACTCTTGCAATCCAGATGTAATTGCGTATGTCTGTCAAAATTGTAATTTTTCAGATGGTTTACAATTTTTTCTTTACACGTACGCATGTAATTACATCTAACATAACCTCCAAACCAAAACAACTTTTCCTTGTTGTTGTTCTAAAAACAGCTGATGACACATGCTTTGTCAGATGAAAATAGAACGGACTCTAATTGAAAATTTGTCATGACTTTTACATGTTTTTCACACAAACAATGTTGCCTCGCGTTCACACATGTATCAATTTTGCAGTGAAAAATTTGACAGGTCATATATAAAATAAACTCTTGCAAAGTTATATCTTTAACAACCAGTTTGTGTGTTTTTCAGCTTTTAGTGTGTATTGATAAGTAGCTTTGTGTTTTTGTTATAAGTTGGTATTGGTGTGTTCTCTAACTAAATATGGTGTGGTTTGGTAAAATGAGAGCAGTAGCAACAAATTTGTTTTTCTATGTTTCGTTGAAACAGTTACATACAAAAAATGATGTTTAACCATAAGTACTTTTGGTGTGTTTTCTTATTCTGGCTACATGAGCCAGTTTTTCTATTTTTTAAATTTTCTTTAAATAAATTAAACAAATTTAGCTAAAAAAAATTAAAACTGCATCGTAACTATATACATTTAAGTCAAATTTAAAATTAAAATTTAAATTATTAAAAAATACAAAATAAATACATATATGTATATTATTTTATCTTAATTTTTGAGCTTGAGATAAAAAAATGCTTTTTTTTTTAATTTATTTTATTAATTTTTAAACACTATAGCTACAATAAACTTTAAAAATCAAATTTTTGTTTCATTCACAACCTTTTATATAAACGATCTTGTGTATTTGTTGTATCAACAGTAATAAGAAAATATTTATGATACCATTGTTATTCAGCACAAAAAAAAAACAAATACATTCCACACTCAATGCAAAACCATAAACAACAATATTTGTTTATAAGAGTAGAGTAAGTGCGCAAAAGCAAAACCATACAATATCATTTACACTTATTCACACACTTACACCAAAAAGAACTGGTATGTACATGGATGTACAAGATATATCTGTTTTTGCAATACTTATTTGTTCTATTTGTGCACGTGTATAATATAAAATACATCTCGTATAAAACCACTTTTAATAACGGCAATACCGCTTAAAATTATATTTCGCTAATGTCATGGTACAAGACAATTAGGCAAATTTCCAACCCCTTTTTTTGCATTTTTATTGCCTTTTACCCAATTTCAAACCCATTTCAAGCAAATTTCCTAACCTTTTTTTTTTTGTTTTTTATTCTGTTTCAGTTTTTATTTTGATAACTATTCTAAACTATGGCTTTACGGCACCCTTTGTTTGAACTTGCAACTAGGAGTTAATACATTGGCATTATATGGAAAAATATGGATGTTTTTATAAATAAATATTAAGCCTTGCAGTCATTTTCATTCATATTTACCATTTTTAAGATTCAACTTAATTCTTTTCAGTAATATTTTTTTTTATTTTTACAAATGTATAAAAATCAAAACAAATAAAGAAAAACTTGTTGTTGAAATACTATTTCATCTTCAATAAAGTCAACTTCTAAATTTAACTCTTACCTAACATTTTGTTTTTACAATTTTCTTTTTTTTATTAAATATACATGTTGCCTTACACTTACACTAAGCGACAAATAAAATTAATAGAGTTGCCTATACCAGTAGTGCGATTCAGTAACTTTTAACGATTCGACAATCGTCATATTTATCGACAGAAATTATTGTTTGCTGCTACGGTTAAGTGATTCACTAAGACTTTTTTAACGATAGTGGACAATTTGATTTTTGTTTGTATTTTATTAGTTGTAAAATAAATTTTAAGAAAGTGAAAATTATAAATATAGTAAAAATAATATATAATATACAAAATAACCTTTTGTCGATACAACTAACAACACAAAAATTATTGCCGTTATATTATCAAGTATAACGATTGTAAAAATTGCTAAAAAGATTTGCTGTTTACTTAACAATAACAGCTGACTTTAACGGAAGTGAATATCGTTTAAAACTTTACTGAACCGCAAAATCGTTATATTTATTGTTTACTTATTTTAACGATGCGAATATCGTAAAAATAAGTTACTGAATCGCACTACAGATTTAAAAAATCATTAAGAACATTTTAGTTAAAATACGGTTTATGAATCCAAAAATTTTAAAAAGCATTTTTAGGCTCAAAATTTTTTTTTTTTAGCTTAAATGTATATAAAACCTAAATTTAGATTATTTATGAATACAGCCGTTAAAATGCTGTTTAAATTTTTACAAATACAGCCGTAAGTATTTAATTGCTGTTTAATATACAAATAGTAATATATGTTTTTTTGATTTATTTAAACTGGATACTTTTTCTTTACGGACGTCCAGAAGGTTTACTCGAAAGTTGTGCACTATTTTAAAACATTATTGATGCCTTCAAGAATTTATCAGTTAATGGATAGCTGGCGTTATGTCGATAATAACGGAGTCGCTGCTTTCTGAAGCCTCCTTATTGCAATTATCTGCATCAGATTCGTCAGTAAACACATCTTCATTCTATTCCTTGATTTCGTTTACATGTACGGAATTGTAAGACATAATTTCATTAACTTTTACACGTATGAAGAACAATTTTCACTTTGATCTTCAGCCATCAGCTGACCCAAATTTTTACAAACATATCAAATTCCACACGTACAAATTTTCAATAAAAAAAAATTAATTTGTAGTGACAATACAAAACATAAAAAAGCTGGTAACAAAAACACATATTTAAATGGCCGGATCTGGTCTTCGACGGTTTGAAGTTATTAGGTTTCGAATATGTGAGATTCTACTGTATCGTAGAAAATACAGATATGTTCTGCATTCCGCTTTAAATATGAATCACTTCTGCGTATCTACTTTCTGCGTTTCTTTTCGTTTTGGTTCGAACACACATATAATAACATAAGTAAAAATCCAAAAAATTAAAAGTATAATTTTTAAACTAAAGTGATATGTATTTAATTCAAAATAGAATGCAGAACATGGCTGATATTATTTAATTCTGATGTTTTTTTTAGAGACATGTAAAAAACTCAGTCATATATTGACCGTCATCGACTTTAATTTCATTTTCGATCGTAATGATATTATCAGTATCACTTATAACATTATCATCCAATGACTCAATAAGGTATTCCTCTTTAACATATGCCTCATCTTCTAAGTCTGAATCTGATTTCATTATAGTAGTATTAACATTGTCTTTTGGTTGCGAATATCCTAAAGTTTCGCTTAACTTGTTCAACTCCTCCTTACTCATTGCTAAGACGGTATCAATATCTTCGTTTTTTTCAACCAATTTAAAGACCTGATACCTATGAAAATGGTGCTTTTTGCGATAATGTTGTTTAAGGTTTGATTTGATTTTGATTTTCGAACCGCATATTTTACACGCCCACTTTGGTGCATCGGAATGGAACTCTTTGTTGTGTTTATATAGAGGTTTAATACCTTCAAACGGAATATTACAGATTTTACAACTGTAACTTTTGCAATCAACGCTTTTATTTGATTTTTTTCTAGTAGGCTCCAAAAATAAACTCTTATAATGATGAGTTCTTGCTCTATACGTGGTATCTATGGTGCCTTCACATGCTACATGAACAAGGCGCAGGTGCCGCGGTAGACTTGATTTTCTTAGCTTTAAGTTGCAAATATTACAAGTAATTTTATCTCCTGTGTGTTTGATCATGTGCCGCTTCAATTTGTTTTGGTCACTACATTCCTTGCCACATATCTCACATATTGATAGGAACTGTTTATTGTGCCGCCGAGTGTGATCTTCAAGTGTCGGGCGCGTAAAAAATTTTTTTTGACACAGCTGACATTTGAATTTTCTTTCGCCGTGAAAGATTAAATGACCTCGCAATTGTCCTTTTATCTTGAACACTTTACCACATATATTGCATACGTGTTTGCCAGGCTCATCACTCTGTTTCACTTTGTGATCTAACATATGCTTGTTGTATTTATTGCGACGAGTAAACTCTTTGTTGCATATTTGACATCTGAAGACTTCCTGATAGTGTGGTAGACGTTTATGAAACTCGTATTCATCGTTATCTCTAAAACATTCCTTGCACTCTACGCACTTGTACGGCCATTTCAAGTATTTTTGCTCTTCTAGCAAATGAGCTTTTAGTTCGGAATTGTTTTTGTAGCACTTGTAGCAATGGGAACAACGCGCATAAGCGATATCATGCACAGATGTGGGCAAAAAAAGAGCACATTTGTCGTAAAAGCAAGTAAATTCATTAATATTTTCTAGATTTTCACAAGGATACAGAGAACAGTAAAATCTTAGTATACGATTAACGCTACGTCGCATTTTCAAAGTATCAATATTCAAGGACCATTTTTCGTTAACTAAGCCACATAACTCTTCGATTGCTTCATAAAAGCCTTCATTAAAGGGCGTTTCATCAAATTGCCATATCACCGGATAATTTTTCATATTATCCAGCAAAAAATCTATTATGTCACGCGGTGTAAACTCGAAAGAAAGCTGTAAAAAACATCTTTGTGTATTCTATTTGTAAAAAATGGTATTCGCATTTACCTCAGCGGCCTCTTGCTCAAGATATTTTTGAACTTCAGAACCCATACATTCGTCTTTTATTTCCTCTACAACCAGGGCTTTAGTGGTATTCGATCTTTTCAAACAGCGACTCAAAATGGTATTATTTGATGTTTGCTATTATGTTAGTTAGATATTAATATATTTGAATGTAGGTACGTATACACAAACGGTGGGGTGTCACAAAGCCATAGGAAATAAAGCCATATGGCATTTGGTCCCATTCCATTGAGACATAAGGGCATATGCCATTAAGTCTCTTTATAATGGGACTTAACGCCATACATTTTTTTCTGAAAATGAGACATAAAGCCATATTTTTAATAATGATTGCATGTCACTCTATTCCATGTAAGAAATATATTGTTGATACATGTCGCCCAGTTTTATGTCAAAAATGCATTTGTCTGTCAAAATGTTGTTTGCAATCAATCAAATTCCGACATTGCAGGTGGTCCACGTGTTTATAGATTTATATAATATGGAACATGCTTTAATACCATGGTAGATAAGGCCATTTTTTTTTCATATGAATGAGAGATAAAGCCATTATGGCCTTAGCTCACATTAGCAATATTAGAAAGCGACTTTATCTCTCATTTCAGTTCCTGAGACACTAAAGTTAGGTATTAAAATCTGGCTTCGCATACTAATGTTTTTCTGCTTGGCGGCCTACGGCCGCACTTAGGGGTTTTTTCCTCCAGAAGGACGCGGCAGGTGGCTTCGCTGAATAAAGGTTTCCTGCGTGCGTCACAAAAATAAAAAAAATGTTTTCTAATGATAACTAAGGATTTTTCCTTTCACAAAATGTTTGCAGCTGTAATTCCGGGAGCCTAGAAATTTTGGATTTTTTTAAATCATAAATTTCATAGATAAATTGTCATATTTAGTGAAATAAAGCATTTGTAACGCAAAACATCAAATGGGACATATAACCATAATGGCTTTATGTCCCATTTCACTAAAATTGACATGAGACTTAAGGCCATATCAAAATTATGGCTTTATGTCCGTTTGGATTGAGACATAAAGCCATTATGGCTTTACGTCCTATGGCTTTACGACACCCCACCTACACAAACATATACATACATAAATGGGTATATAGAGTGACTATTTGTACTGTTCTTTAGATCAAGTACTGACTTTCAAGAAAATTAAAAGTATTGATGCACGTATTTGGTATTTTAAGTTTAATACACAAGACATTTGTTAACTTTTAGTAAATTAAAAAAGCAATATTAACAGTTTTTAAAAATCTCAAAATACATCCCTATTTCGTATTAACTTTTGAAGAAAGCTTTTAAGAATCATCGTAATCACTAAAATATTACAGTAAAATACAAGTATGCCCGCACTGATTTGATAAATACCGGCGCATATTAAAATTATGTTCTACACTTACGTATATGCAAAATCCAAGCTAAACTTGTAGTAGACAATTATTAAAAGAAATAAATCAGGAATAAACGGTCATTCTATATAAATATAGATATATTTTTTAGTGCACAACCTCTGCTGTAAGCATTAAGGCAATATATGTATGTATGTATTTTTCATACAAACATTTATAAAATCGAATAAATTTAAAATTTTAACAACATACATTGCTACAATTATACAACGCAGGTTGTGAATTGCACAAATTTGTATTTATGTATGTATTTAGTACAATGTAAATGGATATTACCTTTTGCTTGCTCTTCTTTGTGTTTCGGTTTATCATTTTTGAACATTTTTTATCTGTAATATTTCTAGTGGTTATTCTCCTTTCGTTTTTTGGATTACTTGCTAAGTGAGTCGCAGCAGTGTCGGGCTCAGCGATATTTGTGGTATCAATTAATATGTTTTCAAAAATAGGCTCCACTTTAAACGAAGTGATTACAGGTTTCCCTAAACTGTCTGCGTTATCAGTAATCTCAAAGTTCTTTTGTTCTATGTTACTTGAATTACCATTTAAAGACTCTTTTACACGATTATTAGACATTTCCAGCGGATCCACTAAATGGTGAGGCATTGACTTAGAATCCGTACGAAGCGTTTCACGTTTTGAAGATTTCATAGCTGAAGTAGTATCAGCTGCATTAACAGGCGTATAGTCGTGATCCTCCAAAACATATTTGCACATTTCAAATGCTTTTTCATAATCAAAATGCTCATTTTTAACATGAGATATGAATCTTTTCCACTTTTCCAAAGGGAATGATTCACAACAATAGAAACAATTTAAGCGAAAGTTTTCGTCGAACTCTGAAACTTCCACTGTAGCACAAAGGCGTAAATGGGTTTGTGTAGATTTTGATCTAGTATCTGCCTTTACAAATGACATTTGTAATAAAGAGTTCTCTAGCTGAACATTTTCATTTATGTTAACAAGATTTTCTTGAAGCACATCTTCTTGACTACTTTTGGCATCATCATTAGCATTAAGTCTAAAAAAACATGTTTATTATTACTTTTATAAAATAAATAAGTATAATATTAATAAACAATTATAATAACTTCTATTTATTCGGCTTTAAAATTATGATAGCTAAGAATAGAAATTTTTATTAAAAATTAAGTAATATAATACTAGCCGATACCAGCCGATCATTTTCGAAATCAGCAACTACTTCTCGCCTTAATTTCTTCTATTTAAACAAGCTTTAACTAGAATTCGAATACTGAAATTATATTCATATCCTATATTTCTTAGACCGATCTAAATCCACATACAACCCTTTGTTTCCTTAATCTCATTCTATTTGCACTATTTACTTGTTTCATTTACTTTTATTTTTGGCCATTCATAGAATAATACTAAATATTTATTCATATATTATTTATCATCCTGTTATTCGGTTAACAAGATTGCTTTCTATAATTTTCTTTTCATATTTATACATTGAGCCATGTGTTTGTAGTAATACATTTTATAGTTATTTATTTGAACTTTTCTATATCATAGGATCATAGTGTCTTAGAAAATGTAAGACTTTATTCTAGCTTACAAAATTAATAAAATATTTCCGTTTAACTTTCTGGAGAACATGTTAGGTTAATAGGTGATGTTACAGCCACAAACTACCTTTCAGAGTACTGATGATGCTAGTATGGTAGAAAAACTTGCTTTTTCAAATAAAGTTTATTTCAACATTAATGAAATTTTTCTAATAAAAAAAAGTTAAATAATGAACTGCAGCCAGAAAAAAGCAAACATTGTCCTTTAAAACCTATAGCTGAACGTCCATAACACGCTTTTCATGCGTTCTCGCTTTATACGTGGTTGTTGAAAAAGTTGAATACGTGAATTTCAATATGGCAAGTTAAAGAGCAAGACGCGTTGACGGTATTTGACGTGATGTACGCAAAAAGTAGAGCTACTTTTGCATGCGTCATACAGCGTCAAACCAACAGACCAGCTATTTTGACTAGTGGGGGTGAAAGTTTTATATTTTTTTAAAAGCTATCGATAAACTTTATTGAAACGCATTTTTTTGTTTTATTATTGTAGTGTAAAAAACAAAAATTCTATGAGTTAAAGCATTACATGTAACTTGAAATGCAACAACGTGCAAAAAGTTCAGAAATTCACAACGGATTGCAACGTTGAGGCGTGCCATGGACTTTCAGTTTAAATTATAGAAGTTATTAATGACGCTTTCTTTTACAACGTTGTTATTTATATATTTTTCTTTCTTCAAAACACTGTAAAAAAAGTGTATAAGTTTTGTGCAAACATATTCTTTGATTTATTTCATTATTTAAGGCCAACTGTGCTAATTTTAAAAATCGAAAATCTTAGAAATATGTCTATAGGCTAGAACAACTTATCTATTTATAAGGATCTAAAACCCCTACATATACAGCAGTGATGCCAACAATTCAGAGGCAAAAAGAGCCAACCGAGTAGTTAAAAAGAGCTAAAAGGAGCTAAATTTAAAAATTGAAGATTTTTCGTTTTAAATCGATTAATGTATTTATTAAATAAACTTATTTTACAGCAGCAATTGTTTATTAACATTAACAATATGACCATACACATTTACATATAAATAAGTTAAGTCAAAAAAGAACAATCATGGTCAAAAAGAGTAAAATTTTTTCTTTCGGTCATAGATTTGTTTTTATATATTTTCTTTATGTTTTAATTGAATTTATTATTACAAATACGAGTACGCTTGCTGGTAACTCGTAGTTTAAACACCATTTATAAACCATATTTTATATGAATTAATTATTAACTATTCTTAGTTTATTCTTAAAAAAAATTATGGCACTGAATGTTTTTTTCCACTTTAGCAGTAGAATATGGATACGAAAAAATTTAAAAACAAAAAATGATGCAATTCGATCAAAAATTATTCGGTTCTATCTAAACTTTTCCACTGGTACAATTTTAAATTTTTTACCAATTTTACAGCTCTTCAATTTCTTTAAAATCATCTTCAAATTCTTTAATAACACATAAAGTATTTTCTGAATCCTGCAAAAAAAACATTTTTTACGCTAAATGCAGTTATTTATTCCAACATCTTAAAATTTGTTGGGAGCTTTGCCATAATTCAATAACCTAGAGTTTTTATGAATTGTATTATATTACGTTTAACGATATGTTTTTCTGATTCAGTTATATAAGAATCTTCGCATGCTTTCTCAAAGTTATATCCTAGAAAACAGTTGTAGTTATTTATTTAAGATTCAAATTCTGCAGCTATATAATCGAAGTCATCTGATTTTATTTGTCAGGTTTTGTAATAAATGAAATAATTCAGTGAATAGTTTTGTATGTTTCGTTAATGCCACAAAGACAAAACAATAGGGCAAAAATTTACTATAAAATGCAAAAAGTGCCAAACGTGCCGTTTCCACAGTTGAAAAGAGCTGTGTTAGCTCCTTTTTTAAAAAAAGAGCTAAAGGGAAATTTTCGAGTTTGAAGCAATTAAAAAGAGCTAAATTTAGCTCTAAAATAGCTAAGTTGGCATCGCTGATATACATAGGTATAAAACACTTTATGGGTTTCCATATCCATAATATAGAAATTAAACTTTTATGTACATACATATCCTCTTACAAATCTATGAAAGGTATAATTTATACTGTTTATATTGCACTTACTCAGGGAAGAATGGTTCACTCATAACGTTCACTAAGTTTTCATCCATTGGAGACAACGAATGGGATAGTTGATCATCATTATCCTCATCTGTAAGCGTTGGCAATGGTAAAACAGGTTCAGCATTGGGCATTAAAAACTTTTTCCGGCCAGCTATTACGACTTGTGACGATGGAAAATGGTCAATGCAAATATGAACACTTTCTGGAAGATTCATTTTGCAAATATTACCCCATTTTACACGCCTCCTTTCATCTTTGGGTACTTGAAAAAAAGTGCAACTTCCTGGACCATCCTTCTTTTTACATAAGATACATCTTCTCATTTTTCACAATACCTGCTTTAAGTTTACTTCTTAAACGAAGAATTGTTTTGTATTGTTTTTTTCTAACTTCTTTTTATTATTTCTTTTAAATTAAAAGTATTTCATAAAATTTCAAGCTAAGTTTATAACGTGGTACAATCACCACACAGGTAGAGCTATTAAACAAACGATAATACGTACAATTGTTATGTTAATATTATCGATGATTTTTCCCGATTACAACACAAAGCATGATACAAAGAAACGAAACATAATTTTGACATTTTGGCTCTAATCAGCTGGGCCGACGAGACTACCTGGTTATTTGTATCATGGTTCTAAGAATATATATATATACATACAAGTTGTGTTCACTAATTTTCCAGTAATTACTAGCAACGAGAGAGTAAAAAGAAATATTTTAAAAATTGCTCTCAAAAATATTTGAAAGTAAATGAACACTTTTACAGTCAAAACTTGCCAGCAAATGTATTTTGTTATTGTAAACTTATAAAAATTTAAAACTAAAATTTTTTTTCAAAGCATAATGACAGAAATACTTTTTAAATAATTTTTGATAGTAAAATTTTTACTAGTAGAAATTATCAGAAACATTTTTGTTTCTAAACATATTACGCTCATTTTTGACTCTCTAGCTGCTAATTTTTTTTGTACGTGAACACTTACTAGTAATAATTATCGAAAATTAGTCATAATTTTCTGTAAATGAACACACCTACAATGTCGAAGAGATCTAGCCTAGGATACAACTACCTTACAAAATATAGGTGATTCAGCGTGCACGGTGGTCTCGTTTAATCAGCTGAGTAACGGTATTTCGTTATATTAGTGTTAAATTTTGTTTATAATTATGCATATTTTTCGTTTTTACAAACAACCGTAATATTCTAGGAAAAGCTCAAAAGAAGAAGAGAGAATTTGTGAGTTTTTGTTATCTGTCTGACATTTTTATGACGGTTTGTTTTTGCAGAACCGCTCCCACCTAATGCATGCGCCTTGAGTCGATTCAACAGCTAGTTTTGCCTCGAATTTGTTCCCGCGGTAATACTGTCAAAACCATGGTACAATTACCTTAAGCCCTTATGACACTTGCTTTTTTCTGAATTGATTGCTTTTGGATTGAAAGAAAGAAATAGCAAATGTTAGATAGAACAAAATATATATGTATTATGATAAAAAGTAAACAAACGAATCAATGTTGCCCACTTGATATTTTGTTGCAGAGCGGAAAATCTGAAATAAAATTTAATAAACGCGCGAAAAATCGCTTTTTTAACTATAAACTGATCAAATTGACAACATGTTTAGAGTTTTAATCTTAAAACGTCAAGTTTAAGTTAAAAATTTTTACATTTTTTTTGACAGCTTCTGCTTTTTTATCAATTGTATTTGGTGAGCTTTTGACGTTTTGGTATTTTTCTTTAAATAGCTTAACTCTTCACACTTAGTGTAATTTTCCTATATTATAAGTAGGTACTGTTCTTCAAAGTTTATAAAATGCAAAAAAAAGCAAGTGTCATAAGGGCTTTACTGCTGCATATTGATTTTAAAAAATTACGCTTTGGTTAGATTTTTAAAGTAAAAATTTAAAAAAAGTGTTCTTAATTAAAAAATAGTAACACCAAATGATGCGTTATTGTGCTTTGTGCAAAAAACAGGTGTAAAATTAGTTTTATTTATGTTTTTCTTCTGCAAATAATTTGTGTTTTTTTTAATCATGCGATATACAAATAATTTTTTTTTTTAATGATGCCATATATGTGTTTGACATTATCTGTACGAGTTTTTTGCCCTGCGTTCACCTTGTATGAATTCGCCTTGAGGTGAACGCAGGAATAGGAAATGTCAAAATTACATGACATCCTTAAACAAAAATCCCCAAATTATTTGCAGAGGAAAAACGTGAATAAAACAATTTTTTTTGCACAAAGCACAAGAACGCATAAATAAAATTTAAAACACTTTTCCATAAATATTGTTTTTTGTTTTAGGGAGTTGCATTTTAGGAAATAAGGGGGTTAATCTAAAAAAATAAAATTAAACATTTTTACTTAATACCTATTTTTAGGAAGCAGTGAAACTAAAAAAAAGTTGCTTTAAAAAATTGTATTCCAATTCGCAGATTATTTAATTTTTTTAGATGCAGTCGAAATTAACTTTCATTTTTTGTAGCGTCCGAGTCTGCATATTTACAGCTCGTATATAAGAAACGAAACACATAAAATTTTTTATTTTGCATTATACATATAATATCAATTTAAATTAATATCAAAAAATTATTTTTTTAGATTAATTTACACATATTTTTTACTCTAAAGGCGTAAGAATGTTTCGTTCTCAATCCTGGAAATGCCCATATATTATATAAAGGATTAAAAATATTTTTTTGTTAAAGCAGAAAAAGGGGCGACCGAAACTCCGTTAAAAAGAACAAGTCCAAGAAATCCTTTCCGAGCCTAACGTGGGCAATTGAAGGAGAATCGCAGAAGACCAAAATGCTTTGAAATCCATCCTTTGTTTGGCCAATAACCCACATGGGTTGTTATAAATGGCCAAATAAATAAGTATGAAATATAAAATTTTCCTGACATTCACTTTTTCAAACACATAAAGGATATACAGAGGGCGAATTTTTTTATACGCCTTGATACTACCTGCAACCTAACCTGACTCATCGACTTCAAACCTGCTGCAAGGTAATTTTACTATCGTATGTAAAATTTACATGAAGCATTTTCCACATGATTTTTTTGTTTCTCTTTTAAAGTAACTTTAAGTATCCTTTATTTATAGGTAGGCCTGACCCCAGCTTACTTTTCCTTTCAAACTTTTTCCTAAAACAATTAGAAAACTTCATAAATAAACAAGTAAGAGCCATATGATCTAGCCGAATGATTTTGTACTTCAAATATTAATTTTAAACTGATTTGTGCATATCTACTTTTTATTTTTCCTTCCGCATTATAAAGTGATCTTGCAAACAAATTACATTTTTGTATGACAAGCATCATTTATATATTCATACTCTTTGGTATATAACTAATGATAAATAAAATAAATCATAAGTAAATACATACATATATACATACATATGCTTGCTGATGTATCCCTGCAAAAAATCTTGGACCACATGGTCCGTTTTAGCTGAAATGGACTAGTTACAACATGGTCCTTGTGTAATGCAGTCATGGACCATGTTATTGTCAAACAAGAACTTGTAGTTACTTAAGTGATATGCGTTCGTGTTTTTACGATTGCGTACAAAAAACACGATCGTTAAAACACGAACGCATATCATTTAAGTAACTACAAGTTCTTTTTTGACAATAACATGGTCCATGACTGCATTACACAAGGACCATGTTGTAACTACTCCATTTCAGCTAAAAGGGACCATGTGGTCCAAGTTGTTTGTAGGTAGGATAGAGTAGTTTTGAAACTACTCCGACGTAATGCAAATCTGGGTTAAGTGGTCCGGCCCTAGGACATCATAATGTTAAAAAGACCATGTTTTTTACATGCATTTGGGTTAGTTTTGGAGTAATCCTACTCCTTTATGGACTAGTCCATACACGCATGTATGGACTAGTCCTGTTTTCTGCAGGGATGTAAATATATACATACAGACATACATACATACATCCATATGACAATCCATACCTACGTCCAAGCATACTAGGAACTTTTTTCGTATTTGTTAATGCCCATCTATGTTTAACAGCATATTGCCAATTTTTATTTGATACTAATTTTGTATGAAGTTTGTGTGTGTTCAAAATAAAAACAGGCAATCGCAGTATTTTGCTTATATCCGTGGTGAACAGATCTTGTTCATTTTAAATAGCGATCATCTCAAGAATATTTCTGATAGTTTGATACCAATACCTGGTCCGTAGTGCTTAAATTCAATCCGGAAACTTGATTTCAACAGACGTACAGAGGACAGACGGACATGGCTATATCGACTTCCCTATCTATAAGGAATTAATAAATATGCTTTATGGCGTCGCAAATGGATAATAAAGAAATTACAAACGAAATGACAAAGTGATAACGGTATACCACTTATGCGAAGGGTATAATAAAAAATAAAATATCTGACTAAAAATCATCGTCCAATTTGCTTATAGCTACATTCTAAAAAAGTTGTTTAGGTAGGAAAACGAGTAGCAGTTTCCATACCAATGGGTCCATTTGATGAATTTTTTATCATGGCTTTACTTGTAATGTATTAAGTTACTGAGTTCTTTTAAACACAAAAATTCCTATGCTAATAGAACACAATCATTTAACAACGACTATTTGAATTCAGAACAGAAGATATGCTATTTTTTGCGTTAAAGAATTATACTCAAGGCAACTATGGGTCGAAATGCTTTTTCCGGGAGGATATTAGTCTTTGTACGACTATGAATAGGCCTGATCTATATACTATAACTTTTTTTGGTACAAAATATATTCAGAATATCTTAAAAAAATGTGACCTATACTTTGATCATAACCCTACAGGACGTGTGTTCCAATTGGTCGATGTATTCGTCCTGTTACAGATACAAAACATGAATTGGACAAAAGTAAGTAGTAGTGATCGGTTAAAAAGGCACACACCAAGTTACCAGTTAAAGCGTGAAGGACAAAAATAAAAATACTGGTCCCTACACATAAACATACATCACGCGCGCGAATATGCAAACAAAGTAGATTAAACAGGATCTTAAACAATTAATGCAAAAGTTGCTTATACAGAATTGGCCTGTAGCCTCTTTTGAGCTATTAGTTTTGAACCAATTACCCCTTCCAATGACAACTCAATGTAAAAGTGACACGTCCCCTTCATATAAAGTGCAAGAACTAGAACCAGCCCCTTTCCTAAAAAACCGTCCATGTCAATAGTCTTAGACCAGTACACTTCCCCATAGGGTAAAACATGGAAACCTAGCCAAACGAACTGACGGATATGATTAAATAGTAAAAACTAAAACGTTTTAATAAAACGACAAAAAAAATATATTTTGCCATTATTACAGTAGAATCGCACATATTAGAGCCACTTTGTTAAAACTAGGTATGTAAGCTTTATTTTAAAATAAACAATTTTTGTTCATTAAGTTTAATCAATTAAAATAATATTTGTTTAATATTAATTATTTGATTGCTGTTTAATATACAACTAGTAATACATGTTTGTTTTTTGAGTTATTTAAACTGGATGCAACGATATCGTTACGGATGTCCAGAAGGTTAGGCAAATGTTTACTGGAAAGTTTTGCACTATTCTATAACATTTACTGATGTCTTTAAAGGATTTCTTAGCTAAAAGATAGCTGGCATTATGTCGATAATAACGGCGTCGCTGATTTGTACAAGCATATGATATTCCACCCGTACAAATTTTCAATTAAAAAAATATTATTTGTAGTGAAAATAAAAAAAATTAAAACAAAAATACATATTTAAATAGCCGGTTCTACGCCATTTTTCATAGTAAATGAGAAAATCCTAATTGAAAATTTCGATTAAAAATGCGATTTTCCATTTGAAATTGAAAAATTTCTATTTGAAAATGAGAATTTCTAATTGTAATTAGGAAAATTTCATTTGAAAATGAGAAATTTCATTTGAAATTGAGAATTTCTATTTGTAATTGAGAAAATTCCAATTGAAAATAAGAAAAAAATAAGATCTGTTTTTAGACAATGCCTTCTACCACCATTGCATTCAACTTATTCTTGCAATGCTTAACTCAATAAAAATATATGGCTGGAAAAAAACAATGTTGAGGCAAAGATTACACTCATCTTCGTCAATCTTCTTCAATGTGGTTGAGCAGAGGCTCACTATTTAGAAGAAATTAAAAACTTGTATTGTTACCAAAGATTACATTAGAGCTATTCAATATAAACAACATTAAATCAGTTTTTTTTGGATCTAGAAGATAGGCCAGAAGATATGCCTGCTACATAGTCAATGAAATGGCCTGCATATATTTTCATTTACTTTAACATTTTTTTATTTATGTTGCGTTATAAATGCATTTATGTTGTACGTATTGTACTTAAAATTTCTCAATTTCGTTTGGAATTTTCCATTTGAATTTTCTTAATTACAAATGGCAATTCTCCATCATGTGGAGTTGTTAGTCTCCCATTGGACGCGTCCCCAGGTGGCGGATAGGGGGGACCTCTGATAAACTATCGATACTTTTGCGTGCGAAAATCGAACAGTTATATCAGGGGTTGAGCTAGTTGAGGAATATCGTGATACTATTCATGCAATGGATCCCCTTATTTCCCAACAAAGCCAGGATCTCACTATGTAACAGGAGGAACATGAGAATACAATGTGAGCGGAGTGGTGCATAGTATGCACACTCAACACACATTTCAAGTGTCTGGGCAATGTCAGGACTCCGGATACATCTGACAAATGGTCCAGCACTCCTGACATTGCAGGGGTGGAGCGTGGGCAGAGTAATGCATAGTGTGCCATACTCTGCCTACACTCTACTCTTAGGTAGTACCAGGGTTTCTGGGTACATCTAACAGATGGTCCAGTACTCCTGGTGATGCCTCCATCCTTCCTACACAATGCAATCCCGCGGACCAAAACTAACCCACTTGTAAGGTTAAGGATGTGGACGCAGCGCCGAGAAACTGAATGGCTAGTTAGTGGTCAAAGTAAAAGACTAGTTCCTAGTTGTTGTCACCTCCGATGCTATAGCAAGGGTTGGTTGAAATCCTAGTTGCTCAGTCTGCATACGCCGTCACTGCGCGGATGGTCCTCCCTTTACGTGGATACTTGTGGGATTTTTATGCCTCAAAACAACATAACACAAAAACAAAAAAACTTCGCGGATGGTCAATCTGGTGAACCTGCATCACGTCTACTGATCATTCTTCGGCTGACAGTAGACCAACAAGCAGTGATGTGCCTCTGCCCGTCGTGGCAAGCACCCCCAAAGCTACCCAACCCCCTGCCATTTCGGCAACCACAGCAGGTGATGTGCGTGCCCCCACATCTGCAACATCTACACCGTTTGACGCAGTAGCTCCAAATACTTCAGATGCGGCTGAAGAAAGCCGCAGACAACAACGCAGAGAAGCCGCATTCAAGCGAGCTGCTACGCGTATTATTGGACGACATGGTGATAAACCGGTTGATTCCCTGACGGTCGACCAGAGATCGACGTAGATTGGGCTAAGGCCTTTAATGCTGACGTAGGATCCGAACCTGATCCAGGCTCTTCTGCCGAGCCCAAATGGCAACGATCAAGTGAGGACACCTCAAACGCATCCACTAACCAACCGGATGCGAAGAGACCAAAATCCTCTGGTGTTGTTAACAGGCCTTACAGCGAGGTCGCTAAGAATCCGCTTGTAAGGGCTGTTATCGACAGGAGCAAAAGTGACGGAGCCATCTCCCAAGAAAATTGGGGGATAATCCGTCAGATAATGATGGGGGTGTTCTGGATTATCCATAGGGAAAATCCCGGACCAGCCCCTCAAATCAACGACGCTGGCTGGTTTCAAGCCCACGTAAAACTTATGGCATGCACCAACGAACGGTCGGCCAATCTGTTGAAACTAGCCATAGCAGCCCTTGGAGAAAAGTGGCCAGGCGCGCGGTTGGACGTGGTCACGGTCGACGATATCCCTCGTCGTCCGAAATCCGTAGCTACCATTCCCGCTGAACCACATGACCCCGAGGAAATTCTTGGTTTCATAAGGATCGGTAACCCTGACCTCCCCACTCACGACTGGAAGGTAGTCAAGGTCTCCGATGCTAATAGAGCTACAAGAAAGGTGGTTGTCGTTCTAAACAAGGAATCGTTGGCGCCGCTTTGGCAGAGGAAGGGTGTGATATTCTATGGCTTTGAGAGTATCAGACTTAACATCTACCGAAGCGACGACAAACTCGACCCACTTGCTGCTAGTGCAAGCAAATTGACCGAGCGTGGTGTAAAAGACACTGGTAGTGATGATCCCGGCCAACCAGTCTCCCAGGAGGATAATCAGTCAGACTCAGGTTTGATTGGTGATCTTCTTGGACGCCTGGATGTAGCGGAGAACGAGGACGCTCTTTTAGATTCCGATTCAGAAAGCAGAAACGTAACCGTCAACTATGATCCAGACAATGACGAAGGTGACGCAAATTAATGTTCACCACTCTAAAGCAGCATCTGCTGCATTTGTTCTTCGTGCCGTAGAGCGGGGCAAAGACATCATACTAGTCCAGGAACCCTGGATCTCCGGGGGTACAATTCGTGGACTCAGTGCTAGAGGCTACAAGCTATTGTATGCGAACGTACATGGTAAGATTAGATCTTGTATAATGGCCAAAAGGCAACTTAATATCTTCATACTGTCTGATTGCAGCGATGAAGATATTGTAACTGCAGCTTGGGAGATAAATGGTAAAACATGGTGGATCCTCTCAAGCTACATGGCGCACGACCACAAGGACTCACCAGCACACCATCTTGTCCGTAAAGCGGTTGGCGCTGCGAGAGCAAATCGGATTCCTGTCATCATTGGGGCCGATGCAAATGCCCATCACCAAATCTAAGGCAGCACGAACACCAATATTAGAGGTGAGTTTTTGATGAACTTCATACTAGAGACTGATTTGACAGTTGTAAACAAAGGTTCAGAACCTCCTTTTGTTGTTGCGAACAGACAGGAGGTTTTGGACATAACATTGGTCAGCGTGGAAAGTGCCGACCTTATTAGGGACTGGAGGGTGTCAGATGACTGTTCCTTCTCAGACCACATCTACCTTGAATTCTCTATTTTGGGAAATCGGGATAGAGCGACTCCGTACGTGAATAGGAGGAGGACACACTGGCAGATGCAGAATGCCTATCTGCGGGACATGCTACCCCCGGCACCGACTATCGCCACAGTTTGTGAGATAGAGGAAGCTGTACTGACGCTATCGAGCTACTTTAGGGAGGCCACGACAATATCCTGCCCCCTAACCCTTCCCAGCGGCAGGAAGAAACCGCCCTGGTGGTCATCTAACATAGATAAGACCCGCAAAAAATGCAGGAAACTCTTCAATGAGGCAAAGAGGACGGGCAACTGGACTCTGTACAAGGCTGCACTAAACAAGTTTAAGAACGAAGTGAGGAGTGTCTCGGATAGGGTGCCTATGAATACCACCTATAATCGGTCATCCACACCGATTCAACTGTATAATCATATGCTGCTTTGGGCGATCAAGAGCTTCAAACCATTTAAGTCACCTGGACCGGATGGACTGATTCCAGCAGACCTGCAGCGTAACGTTGAGCTAGTTACTTCATGGCTTCTCAATATTTACGATTCTTGTCTCTCCTGGTCATATAGCCCCACACAGCGGACGGAATCCAATGTTGTCTTCATACCTAAGGGAGGTAAGACATCGCACACAAAAGCAAAGGACTAAAGACCGATAGGTCTCACGTCTTTCTTGCTTAAGACTATGGAGAGGCTGGTCGACGTGCACCTCAGGGCGACAATCCACCCCAGCCTCCTATCGGGGTCCCAACACGCCTATACCAAGTGCAGATCAGTGGAGACGACTCTCCACTCGCTGGTTGGTTATATTGAAAGGTGTCTTGAATTTAGGAACTATACACTTGTGTCGTTTCTGGATATAAAGGGGTGCTTTTAACAACGTCTACCCACCAAGTGTCCTCCGGGCCTTGCGCAAGACAGGGGTTGATGACTCTCTGGTTGCATTAATTTCCAACCTGTTGGAACGTAGGATGATAAAGTCTACAATTGGTCAGGCTGAGGTTACGAGATTGGCGAATAGAGGAACCCCTCAGGGAGGTGTCCTATCACCTTTGCTGTGGAACATGACACTGAACTTGTTGCTCAGGAATATGGACTTAATGAGACTAAGAACTATCGCATACGCGGATGGCGTGGCAGTTGCGATATCTGGAATCCATCTCAATACCATCTCTGACGGGATGGAACTGGCTCTAATGACACTCAGCGAGTGGAGCGGAGAGAACGGGTTATCTACCAACCCTTCTTAAACGGAGCTTGTACTATTCTCGAACAAGTACAAGATTCCTTCATGTAAACTCACGATGCTGAACGGGGTGATACTGACTTTGTCGGATAGTGCAAAATAACTATGAGTCATTCTGGACAGTAAGCTGTCCTGGAGGCCGAACGTAGAGGCAAAGCGGCGAAGGCGCAGACTGCGATGTATGTGTGCAAACGCGCCATTGGTAGGACCTGGGGACTCAGTCCCCGTAATGTAAGCTTGCTCTACAGGGCGGTAATAGAGCCGGTTCTTTTTTATGGAGCCATGGTCTGGTGGAAGGCTATGGACTCTGTCACGAATCGTTGTCGTATTGAGAGAGCGATGCGAAATGCGGCGATCCTGATAACAGGCGCAATGAGGACGACTCCAACTAGGTCACTTGTAGAGTGTGCACATATAATTATGCGCCGCACTATACACTATTAAATACTTTGTTAATTTAATTTCATTTTTTTACTTTTATAATCGTCAGCAAAATTATGCTGAAACATTTCTTTAAGCAATTGAACATAATTACGTCAATGAACTTGAAACAATTTTGTATACAAATGTAACATGAGCACATACTTGAGAATATTTAATTGCAAACACGCTTTTAGAGTTATTTTTTGACAATATTGTAAAAATGCTTAGATTGCTACACGTTTTATATATTTTAAGGCAAATGAACTTAAGCTTATACAAAATCAATACAAAATTGATTTTAATAGAATTATGCTGTATAAACATAAGATAAGTATATAAGCTCAAGTTTGTATTAAATAAAATCAGAATTAATTTGACAGGCATTCAAAAACTTTCTTTTTAATTCTCAACTAAATCGGCGTGTGAACGCTGGAATTATAAGCGGCAGGAGTGCTTAGCAATACTCAAAATTCCTTTTTTTTTACTCATCCTATTTTTCTCAGAAGACCACTACATGATCACTACACACTTTTTACCCTACTCAACTGGCTCCCAGCGAATCTTCCAGCGAGAAAGCTGGCGCTGAACGCCGCGATAAGGCTGCATGCTGTGGGAGGATGGAAGCACAGGACAAGCGGCCACGCAAGTATTATCGGGACGGTCCATATTGTTTCCGATCTGATTGACTACTGAACACCGGAACCTTTTATCCGCAGGAAATTCTCCTTGGTTGTTTCAGAGGGAGGGGCGGATGAATTGATCTCCTCGGGACTCATCGATCTGGAGGTATACACGGATGGGTCTAAGGGGAGAACTGGTGTTGGTGTAGGCATATACATTGTTCAGGCAGGAGTCCGGATTTCATTCAGACTTTCGAACGAATGCAGAGTTCTGCAGGCTGAACTGTCGGCGACATGTAAGGCGGCTAACTGGCTACGGTATTACAGGATATTCGGCAGGAATATCGGGATCCTCACTGACAGCCGTGCTGCCATCAGGTCCATTACTGATGTATATTCGACATCACAACTAGTCCGTGAATGCCGGGAATCCTTCAACTGGATGGCGATGCATTCTGACATCACCTTGGCGTGGGTAAGGGGACACGGGACCAACGCGGGTAACTGTGCTGCTGATGCACTTGCCAGAAATGGGGCCGGATTGGATGATCGGGCAATTGACCACTTTTGTGGCATCCCCCCTCCTCTTGCAAATTCCGCGTGGATGAACATTCTCGGGGAATTACAGGGGCTAGATGTTCTTACGAACCCAGGTGTGGGACTACTCGGATAACCTGGCCGAGGATAGATCCGGGCCGTTCGAGGTCTCTCCTTGACTTGGATAGGAGAAGGATAAGGGACACCGTGGCCGCAATCACTGGCCACTGCCGATTTGGCACCCATGCCGAAAGATTGGGATTGCCTTGGAACGACTTCTGTAGAAGCTGTCAAAACGAAGAGGAGACTGAAAGCGTACAGCACCTCTTGTGCTTTTGTCCGGCGCTAGAAAACATTCGGATCAGGCACTTTGGTATCGGTAGACTGAATGGCCTGTCAGACGTGGCCTAGCTAACCTGGCGTCCTTTATCAGGGATAGCGGTTGGTTCTTGGACAGCGGCCAGTATAGAACGACTACCGCTGACCTTGCACGATAACTTTCATGCTATCTCTCTATCTTTATTTCTATTTTATTTAATCTAATTTATCTTTTTCTTCCCAAGGTATCCCAAAGGGAAAGAGAAAACGGACCCAAGTGGGCTGCACAACCATCACTTCATCCCTTCCGTAGCCGCCTGTTATACCTAACCTAACCTAATGGAAATTCTCATTTTTAATTGAAATTTTCTCAATTTAAAATGAAAATCCTCATTTTCAATTGTAATTTTCTCATTTGAATTTGTTAGGGTTCGAATTTGTGAGATTATACTGTATAGTAGAATATACAGGTATGTTCTGCACTCCACTTTAAATATCAAATCATTTCAAATCAAATTGAACATCCATATAAAAACATAAGTAAAAAACCAACAATAAAAAGTATACTTTACAAACTGAAGTGATTTTATTTAAGGTAGAATGCAGAATGGTTGATATTATTCTAATGTAGAAAACTCAGTCATATATTGACCATCATCGACTTTAATTTCAATTTCGATCGTATTGATATTATCACTATCACTTATCACTTTATCTTCCATTGACTCAATAAGATGTTCCTCTTTAATATATGCCTCATCTTCTAAGTCTGAATCTGATTTCATTATAGTAGTATTAACATTGCCTTTTGGTTGCGAATATCCTAAAGTTTCGCTTAACTTGTCCAACTCCTCCTTACTCATTGCTAAGACGGTATCAATATCTTCGTTTTTTTCAACCAATTTATAGACCTGATACATATGAAATTCGTGCTTTTTGCGATAATGCCTTTTAAGGGTTGTTTTGCTTCTGAATTTAGAAATGCATAACTCACACGCCCACTTTGGTGCATCGAAATGGAACTCTTTGTTGTGTTTTATTAGAGCTTTGCAACCTTCAAACTGAATATTACAGATTTTACAACTGTAATTTTTGCAATCAAAGTTCTTGTTTGATTTTTTTCTAGTAGGCTCCAAAAATAAACTCTTATAATGATGAGTTTTTGCTCTATATGTAGTTTCAATGGTGCCTTCACATGCTACATGAACAAGGCGCAGGTGCCGCGGTAGACTTGATTTTCTTAGCTTTAAGTTGCATATATTACAAGTAATTTTATCTCCTGTGTGTTTGATCATGTGTCGCTTCAATTTGGTTTGGTCACTACATTCTATGCCACATATCTCACATATTGATAGGAACTGTTTATTGTGACGCCGAGTGTGATCTTCTAGTGTCGGGCGCGTAAAAAATTTTTTTTGACACAGCTGACATTTGAATTTTCTTTCGCCGTGAAAGATTAAATGACCTCGCAATTGTCCTTTTATCTTGAACACTTTACCACATATATTGCATACGTGTTTGCCAGGCTCATCACTCTGTTTCACTTTGTGATCTAACATATGCTTGTTGTATTTATTGCGACGAGTAAACTCTTTGTTGCATATTTGGCATCTGAAGACTTCCTGATAGTGTGGTAGACGTTTATGAAACTCGTATTCATCGTTATCTCTAAAACATTCCTTGCATTCTACGCACTTGTACGGCCATTTCAAGTATTTTTGCTCTTCTAGCAAATGAGCTTTTAGTTCGGAATTGTTTTTGTAGCACTTGTAGCAATGGGAACAACGAGCATAAGCGATATCATGCACAGATGTGGGCAAAAAAAGAGCACATTTGTCGTAAAAGCAAGTAAATTCATTAATATTTTCTAGATTTTCACAAGGATACAGAGAACAATAAAATCTTAGTATACGATTTACGCTTCGTCGCATTTTCAAAGTATCAATATTCAAGGACCATTTTTCGTTAACTAAGCCACATAACTCTTCGATTGCTTCATAAAAGTCTTCATTAAAGGGCGTTTCATCAAATTGCCATATCACCGGATAATTTTTCATATTATCCAGCAAAAAATCTATTATGTCACGCGGTGTAAACTCGAAAGAAAGCTGTAAAAAACATCTTTGTGTATTCTATTTTTAAAAAATGGTATTCGCATTTACCTCAGCGGCCTCTTGCTCAATATATTTTTGAGCTTCAGAAACCATACATTCGTCTTTTATTTCCTCTACAACTAGGGCTTCAGTGGTATTCGATCTTTTCAAACAGCGACTCAAAACGGTATTATTTGATGTTTGCTATTATGTTAGTTAGATATTAATATATTTGAATGTAGGTACGTATACACAAACATATACATACATAAGTGGGTGTATAGAGTGACCATTTGTACTGTTCTTTAGATCAAGTACTGACTTTCAAGAAAATTAAAAGTATTAATGCACGTATTTGGTATTTTAAGTTTGTTACACAAGACATTTGTTAACTTTTAGTAAATTAAAAAAGCAATATTAACAGTTTTTAAAAATCTCATATTCAATCTCAAAATACATCCCTATTTCGTATTTACTTTTGAATAAAGCTTTTAAGAATCATCGTAATCACTAAAATATTACAGTGCCCGCACTGATTTGATAAATGCCGGCGCATATTAAAATTATGTTTTGCACTTACGTATATGCAAAATCCAAGCTAAACTTGTAGTAGACAATTATTAAACGAAATAAATAAGGAATAAACGGTCATTCTATACAAATATAGATGTATTTTTTAGTGCACAACCTCTGCTGTATCGTTGTATGCTGTAAGACAATATATTTTTCATACAAACATTTATAAAAACAAATAAATTTAAAATTTTAACAACATACCAAGGCACATTCAACCAGGTAATATTAAGAACGCAGCTGATTAAAATCAATTTGACATTTATCTGACATTTTTCTGACATTCTACCGTTCAAACACAAAAAGGAAATGCTGAGGGCGAATTTTTTGAATTCGCCTTGAGTTTACCTTGTTGAATGTGCCTTGATTCTACCGTTCAAACACAAAAAGGAAATGCCTTGATACATTGCTACAATCAAGGCACATTCAACAAGGTAAACCCAAGGCGAATTCAAAAAATTCGCCCTCTGCATTTCCTTGTGTTTAAATGGTAGAATGTCAGAAAAATTTAAAATTTCATACAAAATTAAATTTTTCTAACATAATAATGTCAAATTTATTTTAGTCAGCTGTGCTCTTAGTATTACCTGGTTAAATGTGTCTTGGCTACAATTATACAGCACAGGTTGTGAATTAGACAATTTTATTTATTTTGTGCAATGTAAATGGATGTTACCTTTTGCTTGCTCATCTTTGTGTTTCGGTTTATTATTTTTGAACATTTTTTATCTGTAATATTTCTAGTGGGTTTTCTCCTTTCGTTTTTGGGTTTACTTGCTATGTGAGTCGCAGCAGTGTCGGACTCAGCGTTATTGGTGGTATCAATTAATATGTTTTTAAAAGTAGGCTCCACTTTAAACGAAGTGATTGCAGGTTTCACTAAACTGCCTGTGTTATCAGTAGTCTCAAAGTTCTTTTGTTCTGTGTTATATGAATTACAATTTAAAGACTCTTTTACACGATTATAAGACATTTCCAGCGGATCCACTAAATGGTGAGGTATTGACTTGGAATCCGTACGAAGTGTTTCACGTTTTGAATATTTCATAGCTAAACTAGTATCAGCTGCATTAACAGGCGCATAGTCGTGATCCTCCAAAACATTTTTGCACATTTCAAATGCTTTTTCATAATCAAAATGCGCATTTTTAACATGAGATATGAACCTTTTCCACTTTTCCAAAGGGAATGATTCACAACAATGAAAACAATTTAAGCGAAAGTTTTCGTCGAGCTCTGAAACTTCCACTGTAGCACAAAGGCGTAAATTAGTTTGCGTAGATATTTCTTTAGAATCTGCCTTTGCAAATGACATTTGCAATAAAGAGTTCTCTTGCTTAACATTTTCATTTATGTTAACAAGATTTTCTTCAAGCACATCTCCTTGACTACTTTTGGCATCATCATTAGCTTTAAGTCTAAAAAAAATATGGAATATTTAAAGCCAATTTACAACCAAATTTGCAGTTTTACGTGTCACAGTGTATAAATGTACCCTACAAGAAATTTGTGACTGAAACTAACACTAAAACATTTTTTTTCGGTCATTTGTGACCAATATTTCTATCACATCTCAAGGTGCGAGAGAGATGCAAGATCACACGTACACAAAGTTTCGGTCATTTTTTTCACATCGCTCTTAAGAAAATTATAGAAAATAATGACCGAATGACCGGTCATCTGTGTCGGTCATATGACCGGTCAAATGACTGTCACTGTTCTGGTAGGGGTATGTTCTCAAAACTTTAAATCAGTTTAGTATTAGTTTCATAAAATAAATAATAGTAACATATTAATAAAAAATTATAATAATTTCTATTTATTCGGCTTTAAAATTGTGATCGCTAAGAATGGAAACTTTTATTAAAAATTAAGTAATTCCAATACTAGCCGATCATTTTGGAAATCAGCTGCTATTTCTCGTCAGCACTCTTCTCTTTCTATTCGGTACTATTGTCTCAATTTCTTCCATTTAATTAAACTTTAACTAGAATTTGAATACTGAAATTATATTCTTATACCGAACTAAATCTACATACAACCTTTTGTTCTCTTATTCTCATTCTATTAGCACTAGTTACTTCATTTATTTTTGTTTTGGCCATCCATAGGATGACACTAAATTTATTTAATTTTTATTCATATTTTATTTACTATCCTATTATTCGATTAACAACAATTCTTTCGATAATTTTTATTTCATATTTATACTATACACGTGCACAAATAGAACAAATAAGTATTGCAAAAACAGGTATATCTTGTACATCCATGTACATACCAGTTCTTTTTGGTGTAAGTGTGTGAATAAGTGTAAATGATATGGTATGGTTTTGCTTTTGCGCACTTACTCCACCTTTATAAACAAATATTGTTGTTTATGGTTTTGCATTGAGTGTGGAATGTATTTGTTTTTTTTGTGCTGTATAACAATGGTATAATAAATATTTTCTTATTACTGTTGATACAACAAATACACAAGATCGTTTATATAAAAGCTTGTGAATGAAACAAAAATTTGATTTTTAAAGTTTATTGTAGCTATAGTGTTTAAAAATGAATAAAATAAATTTAAAAAAGCATTTTTTTATCTCAAGCTCAAAAATTAAGATAAAATAATATATATTTATTTTGTATTTTTTAATAATTTAAATTTTAATTTTAAATTTGACTTAAATGTATATAGTTACGATGCAGTTTTAATTTTTTTAGCTAAATTTGTAAATTTATTTAAAGAAAATTTAAAAAATAGAAAAACTGGCTCATGTAGCCAGAATAAGAAAACACACCAAAAGTACATATGGTTAAACATCATTATATGTATGTAACTGTTTCAACGAAACATAGAAAAACAAATTTGTTGCTCTTGCTCTCATTTTACCAAACCACACCATATTTAGTTAGAGAGCACACCAATACCAACTTATAACAAAAACACAAAGCTACTTATCAATACACACTAAAAGCTGAAAAACACACAAACTGGTTGTTAAAGATATAACTTTGCAAGAGTTTAATTTATACATTGAGCCATGTGTTTGTAATAAATACATTTTATACGTATTTATTTAAACTTTTCTATATCATAGGAGCATAGCGTCTTAGAAAATTTGAACCTTTATCCTAGCTAACAAAATAAATAAAATATTTCCGTTTAACCTTCTGAAGAACATCCCTACAAGAAATTTGTGACCGAAACTAACACTAAAACATTTTTTTTCGGTCATTTGTGACCAATATTTCTATCACATTTGAAGGTGCGAGAGAGATGCAAGATCACACGTACACAAAGTTTCGGTCATTTTTTTCACATCGCCCTTAAGAAAATGATTGAAAATAATGACCGAATGACCGGTCATCTGTGTCGGTCATATGACCGGTCAAATGACTGTCACTGTTCTGGTAGGGATGTTAATTAAATAGGTGATGTTACAGCCACAAACACTACTACCATAATAATAATAATACCAGGTGGTGTTACAAGCACAGCTGATCTACTTTTTTCATACATAAATCGAGGCTGGGTAGTCAAAGTTGTTTACATTTACATACATTTTTTTGACAACAGAGCCAACGAAAACTACAACAAAAACGAAAATTTTATTCACCAAATTTTGTTGTTGTAAAACCAACACCACCTGATAAATTATTGCGCCATGACTACTACCTTTCAGAGTACTGATGATGCTAGTATGGTAGAAAAACTTGCTTTTTCAAATAAAGTTAATTTCAACATTAACCAAATTTTTCCAATTAAAAGAAATTGAATAATGAACTGCAAAAAGAAAAACAAAGCACACATTTTTCTTTAAAACCTAAAGCTGAAAGTCCATAACACGCTTTTCATGCGTTCTCGCTTTATACGCGGCTGTCGAAATAGCTGAATACGTGTATTTCAATATGGCAAGTTACAGAGAATGACGCGTTTACGGTATTTGACGCGACGCACGCAAAAAGTAGAGCTACTTTCTACTTTTGCATGCGTCATAAAGCGTCGAACCAACAGACCAGCTATTTTGACTAGTAGGGGTGAAAATTTTATATTATTTTAAAAGCTATCGATAAACTTTATTGAAACGCATTTCTTTTTTTTTTTTTTTTTTGTTTTATTATTGTAGTGTAAAAAACAAAAATTCCATGAGTTAAAGCATTACATGTAACTTGAAATGCAACAACGTGCAAAAAGTTCAGAAATCCACAACGGATTGCAACGTTGAGGCGTGCCATGGACTTTCAGCTTAAATTATAGAAGTTATTAATGACGCTTTCTTTTACAACGTTGTTATTTATATATTTTTCTTTCTTCAAAACACTGTAAAAAAAGTGTATTAGTTTTGTGCAAACATATTCTTTGATTTATTTCATTATTTAAGGCCAACTGTGCTAATTTTAAAAAGCGAAAATCTTAGAAATATTTCTAAAAGTATAGCACTAAAATGCTATTTGTGAAATTTTACCTGGCTCCAGGAGCTTGATTTCTACAAGGGTACATGTCTAAATCGACTTATCTATCTATAAGGATCCAAAATACCTACATATAGGTATACACTTCATGGGTTCTCATACCCATAATGTAGAAATTATAGACGGCATCACAAACATAATCCCTTATCACCCTGTGAAGGGTATAATTAATACTGTTTATATTGTTCTTTCTCAGGGAGGTCGAAAAGGTCTAATCTACGACATACTTTTATATAAATACATGTAGTAAGTCTGCTTTTACAGTTGAATAGACAGAGGACAGACATTTTTCCAATTCTGTTTCGTACTTGCCTTAAGCTTTCACCATCCGGAAATCAATCGGCTGACAGAAATTTTTTATTTCCTTTTTAACACACAGCCAACAATAATGTGAAGCAACAAGATGAGAACACGATTTTAGACCGACCAGCCTACCGTCTTTCATACTGAAGGCGTTGAACCGGCTGATAGATCTTTATCTTAGGAACACGATTAATACGCAAGTCATTAGTAATGCTTAGCATGCTAACCTAAGGGGTTCATCTACTGTGAGTGCGCTTCATGATGTGGTGGGATTCATAGAGCGCGGGTTGGTCAGGAAAGAGTTCACACTGGGCTCGTTTTTGGAAATTAAGGGATCCTTTAACAATCTTTCCATAGAGGCTTTTGGAAGCGCACTGAGGGAAGTAGAAGTTCAAGGCATCCTTTTGGAGTGGATCTATTCTGCGCTTGGAAGCAGGATAATCAACTCGGAGTAGGGGAATGAACATCTGATAAGAAGTGCATTTAGGGGAACACCACAGGGAGGGGTATTGTCGCCACTACTGTGGATTTTGGTAGTAAACGGGTTACTGAAGCGGTTTGGGTCGAAGGGAATAAAAGTAGTGGCTTATGCAGACGACATCGTGGTTTTAGTGACGGGAAAGTTCTTGTCCACTACGAGCGCTGTAATGCAGAGTGAATTATTAGATTTATCTGTTTGGACCAGGGACCAAGAAGTACAAGGTTCAGCTGAAACTAACGGAAAGGACCAGGTATCAGGGTATCGTCCTGGATGGCAAGGTATCTTGGAAAGCGAACGCAGAGGAGAGGGTTGCGAAGGCTTTCAATGCCTATTGTACGCTATAGGTAGGAACTGGGGGTTGCAACCGGTGAAGTGGATTTATACACCCGTTCTAAGACGAATGTTTACGTACGGTAGCCTTGTATGGTGGAGGGCCCTAGAGAGGGCGACATAAGGAAGCTTTTGACAAAGGTTCAGGAATGTTTAGTACTGGGCATTACAGGGGTCAGAAATTGTACACCACAGGCAGCGCTGGATATCATTTTACATCTTCTTCCCATTGAGGATTTTGTTGCTGGAATGGCGGCTAGGAGCCGTGGAGTGGGTTCGGATGGACACGCCGGCATTCTAGGAAGGTTCGGAGATGGAACACTCCTGCGGTGGTCAGGTGTGACGTACCATATGGTAACAAAACTTGACTTTGGGATCCTGCCTCAAGTAGTGTTTCCGGATAGGGAGGCATGAAAGGGATCAGAGAAGCTTTATAAGGGGTGTGCAATCTTTACTGATGGATCAAAGATGGAGGTAGGCTCCGAGACTGGTGTCTATATAATAGACACGGGGGAAGGAATTTCCTACAGACTTCCGGACGAGTGCAGCATTTTCAGGCTATAGTTCTGCCGGTGATGAAGGCCGCGGAACTAATGGGGGAGGATGCGGATGAGAGAATAGGCGTGACAATCTGCTCAGATAGTTGGGGCGCTCTTAAGGCTCTAGAGGAACATTTTTTCAGGACTTGGCTCGTGAGCGATTCCAGATGTGCTCTTAGGGCTATCATGGTGATACGCAGGGTTAGACTCTGATGGGTTCCGGGTCACTGTGACGTTTGCAGCAATAAGATTGCCGATGGACTGGCAAAGAAGAGACCGGCCCGGGATATTGGACTTGGTTGTGATCCAGTGAAGCTATCACTGGGTTTCTATTATGGGCTGATAGGGACTTGGATAATGGACAAGGTGGGTTAAACCTGGAGGGACAGGGCTGATTGCAGGATATCTTGACTTTTATGGCCCAGGCTGGACAGGATGGGCACTGACCTGCTGCTCAACAAGAGCAGGGGGGTTCTGAGGTGCATTATTGGGACTCTCACAAAGCACTGCGATGTGAGATATATGAAGAACAAATGGGACAGAAACTCTCCAGATATCTGCAGGATATGTGGGGATAAGGAGGAGATAAAGACGGTAGAACATCCTATCTGCCACTGCCCTGGACTGCAGATCCGCTGACAGAGGTGGTTGGGAGAGCGCTTCTTAGATGAACTTGGTGAGGTCCCTGGCTGTAGGCTTAAGAGCATCATATTTTTCATTAAGGTGGTTAAGTTGCTGGGCAAATAGGTGATTCAGCGTCTATGACCATTGACTTCCTTGGAATTCTTGCGGACGGCACACTTGCTCACCTTTCCTTTTACCTATGGAACGCTTGTCTAACTTTTTTTTTCTCCTCTTGACTCTTCTGAAGGGATTCACAATGGGCCTTCGGGTGGAGGTGGCGAGTCGTACTCGTAGCCTAACCTAGGGAACTAGATAATAAAGCTCTGCCCATTGCTTTGGCAAAAATTCAAATGATTAAACCCATTTTGTTGGATAGTTTAGAAATAGATTTTATTTTAAAATCCAAAGTAGATCTCAGTATTGGTGTAAGCGAAATAATTGTAAATTCAAAATTAAAAGTTCTACAGAATGAGAACATTATTAAATATTTAATAAAATTCCCTAGTTGTAAAATTTTGTAATCAGAAACTAATATTTCCTGTTATTCACAATAATATTACATTATTATTTGAGACCAGTGATGTAGCGAAATGTGGCTACGAATACATTATGTTAAACAATTGTAAGAAGAAATCCATAACTTCATTTTGTGAATTGTTGAGCCGTAAAAACAGTTCGTGCCTAAGCAGTCTATTGAACAATTACACAGTCGCTTGCGGCTCAAAATCCGCACATAATATGTCATCCTTTATGGAAATTGACGATGGAATCGTCATCATACACAACCAGCCCTCTAGAGTTTGTTTCCAAAAATTTAACAAATACCTTCCAAAAGGTAATTTTGACAGTTCTTTGGCCGTTAGTTCAACAGAGTTTGAAAATTTCCAAAAATCGCTTTTAATAGTCCTGAGATTCTAGTGGCCCATACAGTTAACTTAACGAATCATACCAGTATACTGTTACCCCAGTACCTTCATGATTTTAATATTAAGAATTTTAACCATATTTCTAAATAAATAAATAAAAAAGGTAAGAGGAACCCTGTATGCCACCACCTTTTTTTCTCTAGATATTAATAATTTGTGTTGTATACGTTTTTGCTAAAAGGCAACGCAAAATAAAAATCAGCAGGGGCATTCCACCGTCACGTGTTGGACAAATTCAACTATTTTTTAGCACTTATTTTACATACAACTTCTAATCGGTAATTCAGAATTCAATTTTTTTTCTTTTATTAATTAAACTGCGTGGTAGTCTTCAATCTTACATCGAACTTGTTTTTAATAATTCAGAAAATATTAAAGAAAAAATTAAACAAACTTCGTCACGTGTGGGACAGCCTGAGTCAACCAACATTTAAAATTGTAGTGTTTAAATCCAAATTTCAGCGAATCAGTTGCACATAGAGAAAAGATGTCTAAGAAAGAAATTACAACTAACAACCACGCTTTCTTATGATGGTAATAAATTTTTAATAAAAAAAATATTTATAGGTAAAAATTAACTTTTTTATTTCGTCACGTAAGGGACAAATGGCGTCACGTAAGGGACACAGTTGAAATTATTTTTATAAAATACACAAAAATCAAAAGTTAATTGCAGTTTTGTCTACAGATAAGCTATAACTTTGCAGTCCACAATATTTTGATTGGCCTTGATGAAATAAAAGTTTGAAATTCCTTTAATGGCATGGTGATTCAGATTAAATTTTTTCTCAGATTTTTGAGGATAGCACATAAATTACCTGGGTTTTTGAAACTAATTAAGAAGAAAAATAAGCAAAAAAATTTAGCTGACTAAATGACAAAATGTTTGCTTTGGCTTATCATTTTCTCTCATACCAATCTCCTTATATTTTCGCCGATTCCATCTATTATACCCTTTCCATTAGTTGTAGCAAAATATTTGCAAAAAATGGCTTTGCGTACTTTGCGCTCAGCATTGATATTAATTTTACCATATAGCGGTTTTTCAATTCTGATGTCAAGCCATTGCTCCAAACTATTTCCACTAAAGGTTAATCTTCATTTTTCGTATTTACTAAATCGAAAAGCTTATTTAAAAAACCAAAAACTTCATATTTGTTTTTAAAATTCGCATCCGAGCATATAAGGTAGAGTAAGTGCGGGTAACGTGGTATAGACTGGTAATGTGGTATTGTAAGTTTTTTTTTAAACTAATAATATAAAAATAACAAAAACAGGCTAAATATATTGCAGCTCTCAGAAAATTAAAAAAGCAATACTTTAATTAATATTTGCAAGTAATTTTGGGAGTCAGTTGCAAGAAATCGTTTTGGTGTGTGATCGACTTTTTTTTGCTGGTGGAAAAACACAAGTTTTTTCCTTAAACGGCGTGTCCGCTATGTTGCAAGATGTTTCGAGCTAGCGGATTGGGATGATTTTCCAGCTTATTAAAGTACTTGTCCACATAGTTAAGGATTTCGCATTTTACTTGTGGAACTTCTAGTTCCTTGGATGTTGCTGCTCTTAACATACCAAAGAGCACCAGTTATTATTCTTAGAATTTTGTTTTGACGGCGTTGAATCTTTTCTATGTTAAAGGCGGAAGCAGTGCCCCATAGTTGTATCCCGTAGCACCAAATTGGTTTCAAAATTGAGTTGCAGAGCAGAAATTTACAATCAAGACGTAACACAGAGTTTCTACCAATTAGCCAATGGATTTGGGCAGTTTTAAGTTTTAATTGTGACAACTTTTCATCTATGTCGAGCTTCCATGTGAGGCGGCGATCTAAGTGAATGCCAAGATATTTTGTTTGAATACGTTGATGCACCGTATGGTTGTTAATAAAAATTGGGGGACACGTTTCCTTGCGTAACGTAAATGTAACGTGGGTGCATTTTTGTTCGTTTATTTTAATACCCCATAATTTTGCCCATTTTTCTACTTGGGATACGTGATGCTGCAGTTGTTTCGAGGCCTCTTTAGGGTCTTTATGAATACTGAGAAAGGCGGTATCATCAGCAAAAGTCGATATATGAGTAAAATCGTCACGAAATTAAAAGTGTGGCAATCTAAAAAACATATAGGTATACCACATTACCCGCACTTACTCTATGCTTGAAAATTTACTTTGTAAAAAGTTGCAGCTTAAACAACAGGACACTCGTTCGCGACCATAGTGCGCTTTGAACTTCATTCTGGTATTCACAAGCGAAAGGTATTGCAAAATTGATTTGAAGGATACGTACACCTTCATTAAATTGGTCTTTTTGAAATTCATCTACTTGGATTTTTTTAAAATTAACATGTTTCATCACAATATGAACTGAATTCAGTTTGTCTTTCAGTTCAACTTAACTTGTTTAATGGGTTGTCAAACGTGATTTATTATCTGAATTTTTCCCCTTCTTTCCATATGCAGACTTATGCTTAAGTCTATGGACAGTAATAGTTTTTTATTATCAGAAAAAAGTCACATAAATTTTTCCAGCACTTAAAATCTAAATAAAGATCACATAAATTTTTCAGCAACCAGTCGTTACAGTAGTTTTGTTTGTCTTCATGTGTTATAAATTTGCACTGATCTGAAAAAGTGTTTTTTATGGGAAGCACATCTTAAGGTCTAAGACTACAAAGTTTTTAAAATTTTATTTCTATATTAGGATTAAATTCCGTAAAAATGCAGAAAGCTTCCCGTAGATACATAGTTAAATAATTCTTCCAACGCCTTTCTTTAATTCCATTTCCCCAAACCACAACCAAAGCATTTGCGCCTGGACAGGTTTATACTATATCTGGACGGTAATAAAAGGCTTTCACATCCTCGTATTACGAGTTGACATTTGACATGTCCAAGCTTGAACTTTCGGCTGGAGCAATATTCAATTTAGGCGCTTATTTGGTTGTTATCGCTCTTTTTTTGCTTGGCGATTGAGGAAGGGCTTTTAAAGCCTTTTGAATAGCTTTCGATAAAGTTTGTTTGGACTTTTAAGAAGGTTTTGGTACTTACAGAAGGCCTGTCAATATTTTGACATCGATTTCTTTATAAGGCCCTTTGCAGGCTTTTTTTATATTTTTCCTTAACTTGCAAAGTTTTTAAATCGATTTCTGAAATACTTTCTCTTTTTCGCTTATAAAGCTCACGTATTCTTCTCTATCAGCTAGGGCTAAAGGTTGGATCATCTTTCTTACGCTTTCCGCGAAGTTTCCGGATATGGTCAGTACTGGTGGAAGGTTGTATTTTAGTCATATTTGGATAAGCCAAAATGTAAATTACAAATATAGTTTGTAGATGGCAGAAAGATTGAAAGATTTCAGATATGTTAATTCTTGGCGTCACGTGTGGGACACTTTTTATCACGAAAGAAAAACTATTTGCTAAGTGTTTAAGTGCAAATTTTTTTGTCAGCTTTTAGACCATCAAAAGTTAGCTGTAAACAACAAAAATCAATTTGTTTAGTTGACTTGCCTTACAGTTATTAATAAAAAAAGGAAAACGGCGTCACGTGTGGGACATAGAAATTTACCTTTGCATTGTAATTATTTTCTCGGGAACAAAGCACTTTACAGCAATAAATATTATACGGTTTAATACCGCTCACCACGCCCTTGAACGCAGAAAAGAATATTAGTTCTTATGTGAAAAACAATATTAGCAGCGACCTCTCAAAAAATGGTGTACAATGAAAAAGAAAAGCTAGATTCTTTATACTCTCAAACAAATAACGGTATTTATGAAAATAGTGATCTACTCGTCACGATGAATGTCAATTTTTTGAGATGAGAACTTAATCTCTCTACGTAGATGCAAAAATATAAAAAAAGTCAATGTTTGTAATATTGTTCAGATTTCCGTTTTTTCATGGAATGCTCCAGCAATATCATTCAAAATTGTGAGCAGACGGGGACGTCTTCGTCTTAAAGGGTCATTTGGTAGATTTAAACCTATGTACTTTCATTCAAGTGTTTATTTTATTTTTTTAAAACCTTTGCAATATTTGCTAACGCGGCATTTTAAACAGCGTTGCAAAGTTGATTTTATTTGATTGGCTAATTGGCTGTTTACTCCGGTAACAAAAATATTTTAAAAGTGAAGATAGTTAGTTGGCTCATATCGAGAGATTAAGCAGACTGGAGCCTGTCGGCTCACATAATGAGATTAAGCTGGAACCTAATAAATTTACTTGATTAAAATTATTAAATAAAATAATAAAATAATTAATGTATTTAATTTGAAGATAAAGAAAAGTAGTACTTACTATCTGAGTTACCTATTTAACGAGTATTCAAATTATTAAATAAATTTATGCGAGTCGCATGGGCATTATGAAGAAATTACAGACGGCATCATAAACTAATAGGTATGCACTTACAGTGAACTCGCGGAAACGTGAATATCCAGAATCGTGAACATCCAGAAACGTGAACACTTTTTATTTAACATTAACTACTCTAAAACGTGAACAAACATTGAAAGCTTTAAAACGTGAACAGTTTTTTCTGAGGTTTTTTTGTTTACATTAATTTTATTAGTTTTGGGAGTCCCCGAATTATGAAATAAAAGGATCTTTAAGCGATTTACATAGTTTTGTTTGCAAAAGGTTGATTTTTGTGGTCAGATTAATAAGATAATTATGTATTACCCAAAAAACATAGGTTTTAAAATTTTTAAATTGGACTTTTCGGGTTAAAGCGTTGTTAAGTTTTGACTAGATTTGGATCTTTTTGAACTAGTAACAATAAATTGATAAAAAAAAATTAAATTCGTTAGAAAATAATTAAGACATATCCAATCAGAAACGTGAACAAAATCGAAAACATGAACACCCTTGGTAAATATTAGTTCACGTTTCCGCGAGTTCACTGTATTATATACTCTTTATCACTCATAGCAAATACTGTTTACATTCTACTTACACAGGGATAAATGGTGCGCTTATAACTTTCACTAAGTTTTCATCCATAAATAAATATGTTTGCAACGAAGGAGACGGTTGCTTAAAATTACCATCATCTGTAACCATTGTCAGTGGTGGAACAGGTTCAGCATTGGGCATTAAAAACTTTTTCTTGCCGGCTGTTACAATTTGTGACGACAAAAAATGGTCAATGCAAATACGAGTACTGTCTGTTAGTTTCATCCTGCAAATAGTATCCCATTTTTTACGTATTTTTTCATCCTTGGGTACTTGAAAAAATGATCCATTTCCCGGCATATTTTTTTTCTTACATAAGCAACAGCTTTTCATTTTTCACAACATACACTTTTATTTTAAATTGTTAATAACTTAAAAATTGTTTTCTATTAGTAGTGTTTTTAGATTTATTTATTTCTTTTAAATTCCAAATCAATGAAACGACCAGAGAACAAAGCTGACTGGCTAACAGCCGCGGCTAAGCCGCCACTGGTCTAGTTTATGTAATGCAGCCGCCGCCGAGTTAAACGGCTAGATTCGGCTAAAAACTGAGCCGATTTAATTTTTTCTTGGCGACTAATCACAGTTTACACTTTAAGGCGGTGGCACATACAATCCGTCGTACGTCATACTTCGCCTTTTTTAACTGACATTAACGTAACAACGCAAGAGGTTAGCACATAGAATTGTTTATAAACGGATGTTAAATCAGCTGATTTTTAAAAATTTTATGGCCGCGTGAAAAAAAAACTAATCATGGCGCAATAATATATCAGGTGGGGGTGATTCTACAACAACAAAATTTGGTGGATATAATTATTTTTTTTTGTTGTAGTTTTCGTTGGCTCAGTTGTCGAAAAAAGTTCTGTAAAGGTAAACAAATTTGACTACCCAGCCCCGATTTATGCATGAAAAAAGTAGATCAGTTGTGTTCGTAGCACCACCTGGTACACATAATTTCACCATGCAACTAATCAAAATTAAGGTTATGAACCAGCTGGTAGTTGTCAAAGTACTTGACGTACGTTGAAAGTTAAAAGTTGCCCAACTTTAGTACGTTGCGTTGAAGAAGACGTACTGAATGTGACATTGTTCATAATAAAACATGTTTTTCAACTTAGCTGTCAGTTAAAAAAGGCGAAGAATGACGTATGACGGATTCTATGTGCCACCTCCTTTACAGTTAAGATCCGCTGCGGCTACAAGTTCAAGTTTTCGCTTTCAAGTTGATCACACATATTGTTTGTCAAATTCATTCGAATTGATGATCCTGACGTAGGCTGCACGCAACTTGATAATCAACTTGATCATCAATTTCATTTCTTAAGATGGCGTCGTCAAGAAATTAATGAAAAATGCTCACTTTGCGGCAGAATATTTGTTAAACGAAACACAAAAATTGTTTTATATATTACATTTTTTATATATTTGCGACTTCAGAAAACGCGCTGAGTAAAAATGCCTCTTTTGGGTTGTTAAAAGCGCTAAATCTAGCGCGAAACGCGTTAAATTGGCATCGCTGGTTACTCATACCTTGCAAGGCGCATGTATTTCAGGTGACCTCAGTTAATCAAAATTTGTCAAGTTTTGTTTGTTTGTTTTTTTTTTACTAAGTCCCAATTCGCACGATGCAAGTATTTAAGCTGAACTGATTAGGTTGTGGACAACGGGGTGAGGAGAAATAAATGGTGTACTTGCAATTCAGCTGCTTAAAATTGATGGGCAAAAGAAAATGTAAAAAAACACAGTAGTGTGTGTGTATATTCATAAAAAAATCAAAACAAATTAAGCAATAAGTCTTGAACCGTGCGAACGCCAATGAAAGTTCAAAGAAGAAAAACAAAATAAGCAGGCTTATTTTCTTGCATCGTGCGAAAGCGGAGTAAGTACAACCAAGGCAAATTAATGTTTTAGGTGGTTACCATGGCACATTCCACCGGGGAATATTAAAAGCCCAGCTGATTAAAATCGATTTGACATTTTTGCGTTATAAAAATTTATTTTTAAATAAAATTTTTAATTTTTCTGACATTCTACCGTTTAAACACAAAGAGAAAATGCAGAGGGCGAATTTTTCGAATTCGCCTTGAGTTTACCTTGTTGAATGTGCCTTGTGCCAAGGCAAGGCACATTCAACCAGGTAATATTAAGAACCCAGCTGATTAAAATCAATTTGACATTTATACGAAATAATATATACCTATAAGTTTAATTTTATATGGAATTTTTAATTGTTCTGACATTCTACCGTTCAAACACAAAAAGGAAATGCAGAGAATTCGTTGAATTCGCCTTGAGTTTACCTTGTTGAATGCGCCTTGTACCAAGGTATATATATATATATATATATATATATATATATATATATATATATATATATTCGCTGCGAAATATATCTTGTAAGATAATTGTACCATGATTGGGGCCATTTTTCACTGCTATATTTGTTCGGGTAATTTTTCAAGAAGCCAAAAAAATCATATATTTGGCGCTTAAGTTTTTTTTTTTTGTTGACATTAGAAAGCAGTTTCTGGCGAGTTCCACGCAGCCGAGTGGCTACATTGTGTGGTGAAAGTAAACAAAATATTCAGACAGAAACTTGTAGTAAAGTTCGTTTTAACTATTTTTATTTTTGCTTTTCAAGAAATTATTTCGTTTTAAAGCATTTTTTGTGCAATGCACTTCGTAAAAATGTTGCGGTTTGTTTTTTGCTTTTTTAAAAATTATTTCCTAATGATTTAAAATTTTTTTCTTAGATCATTCAATGGACATTCAAATTGATTTTAATCAGCTGGGTTCTTAATATTACCTGGTTGAATATGTCATGAGATCATTGTTTTGGTAAAATGTGAAAAGAACTTCGTGCATTTCGCATACAACGCAAGCGTTTTGTGGTAAAAAATTTTTTTGAGTGTAGTAATTGTTTTGATATATCTACGTTAAGAAAGTTTGTCGTGTAGAAGCACGGTATAGGGGTAGATCCCAAAAAACAACGAACTAATTTTGAAAATTCGATACCTTTGTATTTAGCGCAGAAGTTGGTGAAATTTATTGATACACATACGCAAGTTTTTGAGGCAACTATGGTTGAATACGCTTTTTCTTGCAAGCAAATTCATCTTTGCGATTTTGAATAGAGGTGATCCTTTTCATGCTAAATTTCATCAGATTATCTTAAAAGTATCATGGACACCTAGAAGGCTAGTTTGCTTAGTTCGATATAGGAAGTGATTTTGAGCCGATCGGTTTAATTGAAGGTGAGTCAGTCAGTCAATTATTTAAACAGGAAATTTCTTTTTAATAACGAATCGTTTTACATCTACTGAAACGAAAATAGGTATGAAATGATTTTTATTTCGAACGGAATAGTTAATAGTAAAAGTTCTGATAACATCAATAAAACCATAAAAATAACATATTTTGCCTTTATTTCGCTAAGATAACTAAGCAAATAAATATTACAAATAACTACTGGAATACTTCAATTTTTTAGATTATTTTTCAGAGACTTGTAAAAAACTCAGTCATATAGTGACCATCATCGACTTTAATTTCGCTTTCGATTGTATTGATATCATAAGTATCAGTTATCATTTCATCTTCCGTTGACTCAATAAGATATTCCTCTTTAATATATGTCTCATCTTCTAAATCTGAATCTGATTTTATAATTGTAGTATGAGCATTGCTTTTTGGTTGCGAATATCCTAAAGTTTCGCTTAACTTTTCCAACTCCTCCTTACTTATGGCTAAGACGGTCTCAATATCTTCGTTTTTTTCAACCAATTTATAGACCTGATACATATGAAATTCGTGCTTTTTGCGATAATGCCTTTTTAGCGTTGTTTTGCTTCTGAATTTTGAAATGCATAATTCACACGCCCACTTTTGTTCATCGGAGTGGAATTCTTTATTATGATTTAACAGAGCTTTGTAACCATCAAACTGAATATTACATATTTTACAATTGTAATTTTTGTAATCAGAGCTCTTGTATGGTTTTTTTCTGCTAGGCTCCAAAAATAAACTCTTATAATGATGAGCTTTTGCTCTATACGTAGAGTCGATGGTGCCTTCACATGCTACATGAACAAGGCGCAGGTGCCGCGATAGACTTGATTTTCTTAACTTTAAGTTGCAAATATTACAAGTAATTTTATCTCCAGTGTGCTTGATCATGTGTCGCTGCAGGTTTTTTTGGTCAATACATTCCTTGCCACATATTTCACATATTGATAGAAACTGTTTATTGTGGCGCCGAACGTGATCGTCTAGTGTCGTGCTATTAAAAAATTTTTTTGGGCACAGATGACATTTGTATTTTCTTTCGCCGTGATATGTTAAATGACCTCTCAATTCGCCTTTTATCTTAAAAATTTTACCGCATACGTTGCATACGTGTTTTCCAGGCTCATCACTCTGTTTCAGTTTGTGATCTAACATATGCTTGTTGTATTTATTGCGTCGGGTAAATTTTTTGTTGCATATTTGACATCTAAAGACTTCCTGATAGTGTGGTAAACGTTTGTGAAACTCGTATTCGTCGTTATCTCTAAAACATTCCTTGCACTCTACGCACTTGTACGGCCATTTTAAGTATTTTTGCTCTTCCAGCAAATGAGCTTTTAGTTCGGCATTGTTTTTGTAACATATGTAGCATTGAGAACAGCGCGCATAGGCAATATCATGCACAGATGTGGGCAGAAAAAGAGCACATTTGTCGTAAAAGCAAGTAAATTCATTAATATTTTCTAGATTTTCACAAGGATACAGAGAACAGTAAAATCTTAGTATACGATTAACGCTACGTCGCATTTTCAAAGTATCAATATTCAAGGACCATTTTTCGTTAACTAAGCCACATAACTCTTCGATTGCTTCATGAAAGTCTTCATTAAAGGGCGTTTCATCAAATTGCCATATCACCGGATAATTTTTCATATTATCCAGCAGAAAATCTATTATGTCACGCGGTGTAAACTCGAAAGAAAGCTGTAAAAAACAATCTTTCTGTACTCTATTTATAAAAAATGGTATTCGTATTTACCTCAGTCGCGTCTTGCTCAAGACATTCTTTAACTTCAGAAACCATGCATTCGTCTTTTATTTTTCCTGCATCCAGTTTTTTAATGTCATTCGATCTTTTTAAGCAGCAATTCAATTTTTGCTGTAATATTATTTAGATATTAAAATATGTATATCAATATATGTATGTAGGTACATACACACAAACATATGCATATATAGAGTGACCATTTGTACTGATTTCTTCAGGTCAAATACTGTTTTTTAATAAAACTAAAGGTACTGTTATTATTTTAGTATTTTAGGTTTGTTGAACAAGAAATCTGTGGACTTTTGACAAAACCACTTCGTTAAAAAAAGAGAATTTTACAGGAGAGCAAAAAAACTAATTTAACATGCAAGTACATGCGAAAATTCAATATTGGAAAATAATTCAACTAACTTACTTTACAATTTTAGGTATTAAAACTTTTTAGATAATAATCATGATGTTTCTTGCGATGTTTAAGTAGTTTTTTTTGCGCTCCTGTAAAATTCACTTTTTTCAAATAAGTGGTTTTGTCAAAAGTCCACAGAAATTTGCTAACAATTGTTTGAAACGTTTAGATCTAATCGTAGGTTGATTTACAGTCATAAGCAGAGAAGACAATAAAAAGGCAAAAAATCGTATAATTTTTAACATCTCCAATTGTAATTTTCTTCTTTTGGTCGAGAGCAAACTTATTCGCGTTTTGTTATATCACTTAAGTACACGAGCGCAAAGTAGTAGTTGTCATTAAATGTTAATATCGTTTTAATAAACGTTGAGGATCTTTGAATTATGTAATTTTTTTATATAAAAATACATTTTTAAACGTAAATAAACGTTAAACGTATAAACAAGTTGCAAAAATAAAAATACCGTTTAAGTTTAAGTACCGGTAAAATTTTGGTAACGATAAAAATTTTGTGCGAATATAAGCAAATTTTATTATTTTTCTGTATGTATAAAGAAACAGCGTTAATGGCTAACTTTATCGTCGCACAGCCTAAACGCATTAAGATAGAGATTGAAACTTTTCTCTATCCAATAAGACAGGATTTCGGGGAATTTTGACCCAAAAGGCAAATAAGGCAAAATCGGTAAATGGATATCTTCTAAACTATATACGATACAAACAAAATTTAAAAGGTCTCGTATTTTAATCAAAACATATACGAAGCTATATTGTAGACATAGGACACTTTTTGTTACTTTTAAACAAATAAAGTTATAGACAAACTGCGCTGGACGGGTCTCGGAAAATATGAATGTTGTTTTTGTATTTTTTGAAATACCCTAATGTAAAGACAGGGTAGAATCTGATACTGCTCAAGTCTATTTTGTAACTTGTAAAGCAGTAAAGATAGAAACAAAATTCAAATTGTGCTCGCCAAGTCTCGGAAAAATATGAACATATGTTTGTATTGCACGTATTTTTAAAATATTAGACCCTGAGCGGGTCAATTAGACCCAAATGACTTATAAGGGTTGATTTTCAAATAATTCGTTTTTATGTTCTTTTCGTTAAAATGAATTCATCTCGAAAGCGTGTTAAAATTACTATAAAATTAAATGAATTTTACGATTTTGTTGTATATAAAAAGTGAAATTGCTCATATTTGAACTTTGACTTTGATACGCATCCAAAAACGTTGTGCAATTTCGTTCAAATTTTTAAGGTTGAACTTTTAAACCTACCCAGCAAAAATAGAGCATACGAATCATAAATAAATTCATTGATGAAAGTCAACCCGAAGTAGTTCTACTTTTGGGGAAACATCAATTAATTTAACACGTGCTTATCATATGAGGTAAGTGGTCCAAAGAACTGAAAAGTATGCACTTTAGATGAGCCCCTTGGTATTTGATGAGAATTTGAAAATTTGCACAGTTTTTTTGTTAGTGAAATAAGTCAATACTATTTAATAGCTTTTTTTATGTTACTAATGATTAATATAGCAAAATAATAAAAATTGACTATGAATTATAATCGATTATGAGCTTCGATTAATCGGCTTTGAAAATCGAAATTGAAATAGTTGATCATAAAATCGAATTTCGGCTTTGCTACCCATTCCCTACTATGGTGTACTATAGAGTAGTTTTGAAACTACTCCGATGTAATGCAGAGATTGCCTAAAGGGTTCAGCCCTAAGACATCATAATGTTAAATATACCATGTTTTTTACATAAAATTTGATCACTAATGGAGTAGTTTTTCTTTTTTATGGACTAGTCTATACATGCATGTATTATTGATCAGATTTGTGTACAGACCAAATACAAAAATAATCAGAGTTATTGTATTAACACAGTTTTAAAAGAAATATGTTTGTAGTGGGATTTTTCGTATATTGGAGAAATTCGCAATGCAACAGTTTGTTTTTTTTTTACTTAGGGTGCCCCGGTAGGTCAGTGGTAAGTGCACGAGTCTACCAGTCAGGGGGTTGTTGGTTCGATTCCCACCAGAGACCCTGGTAAGTTTGCTTCATTCTTCTGATCTTTCTTTCTTTCTTATCTATCCTTCTCTAAATTTCTTCTTTCCTTCTGTCTCAACCTATTCTATCTGCTTCTCCAGGTAACACAAAGGGACCGAATTAAGCGGACCCAAGTGAGCTGAATCCTTTCTTTCTACGGCTGCCTGTTCTACCTAACCTAACCTAACCTTTTACTTATAGTGCACTAACATATTTACAATATTCAAATTAAGCTGCTCGTACATAATTTTTTGAAGGAAAAAAATCAGAAATAAATGGTCATCCTACATAATATATACATATGTAGATTTTCATTTCACAAACACTGCTGTATCGTTTTACATTGTAATATAAAAATATTTTTGAAAAAAAAACATAAAAACTAAAACAAATTATGTAACTTAAATTTTTAACAACATACCTACATTGCTACAATGATACAACACAGGTTGTGAATTGGACAAATTTTTGGTATGTATTTTGTACAATATTAATATATGTTACCTTTTGCTTGGTTTTTGTATTTATGTTTAGACTTTTTGAATATTTTTTATCTGTAATATTTCTAGTGGATTTTCTCCTTTCGTTTTTGGGTTTACTTGCTAAGTGAGTCGCAGCAGTGTCGGGCTCAGCGTTATTGGTGGTATCAATTAATACGTTTTCAAAATCAGGCTCCACTTCAAACGAAATAGTCGCAGGTTTCACAAAATTCTTTGTGTTATCAGCAAGCTTAAAGTTCTTTTGTTCTTTGTTACATAATTCACGATCTAAAGATTCTTTTACAAGATTATTAGACGTTTCCAGTGGATCAACTAAATTGTGAAGTATTGACTTGGGATCATTAAGAAGTTTTTCAAGTTTTGAAGATTTCAAAACTGAAGTAGAAGCAGCGGCATTAACGGGCGTATAATCGTGATCTTTCGAAACATACTTGCACATTTCAAATGCTTTTTCATGATCAAAATGCTCATGTTTAACATGGGATATAAACCTTTTCCACTTTTCCAAAGGAAATGATTCACAACAATAGAAACAATTTAAGCGATAGTTTTCGTCGAACTCTGAAATTTCCACTGTAGCACAAAGGCGTAAATTGGTTTGCGTAGATATTGCCTTTGCAAATGACATTTGCAATAAAGAGTTCTCTTGCTGAACATTTTCATTTATGTTAACGAGATTTTCTTGAAGCACATCCCCTTGACTACTTTTAGCATCATCATTATCTTTAAATCTAAAAAAAAATATGAAATATTTAAGGCATATTTTTAATCTAAAATGCAGTGTCACGTGTTGCAGTGTATATATTGTATGTATGTTTTAAAGACTTAAAATTAGTTTAGTACTAGTTTTATAAAATAAACAATAGTTTCATATAAATAAACAATTATTATTATTTCTATTTATTCGGTTTTAGGTTCATCATTCAAATTGTGATAGCTAAGAATACAGATTTTTATTAAAAGTTAAGTAATTCCGATGCTAGCCGAGTGTAATGCATTTTCGAAATCAGCTACGATTTCTCGTTAGCACTGTTTATATTAGGTTTTACTGTAAGTTGAATGTTTATTGGTTCTATTTAAACAAACTTTAACTAGATTTTGAATACTGAAATTATATTCATATTCTATATTGCTTGGACCGAACTAAATCCACATACACCCTTAGGTGCTCTTATTCCCAAATTTATGTGCACTTGTTACTTCAATTATTTACTTTTATTTTTATATTGGCCATCAATCGGATGACACTAAATTTTATTAGTTTTGTGAAAACATATTCTTTGGTTTATAAGGAATATTTCTGAAAGTATGGCACCAAAATGCTATTTCTGAAATATTACCTGGCTCCAGGAATTTATTTCTAGGCTAGATCTACTTATCTATCTATAAGGATCTAAAATACTATATATAACACTTTATAGATTTCCATATCCATAATGTAAAAATTATTGACTGTATGTGAAGGATACAATTATACTTTTTATATTGTACTTACTTAGGGAAGAATGGTGCACTAATAGCGTTCACACAGTTTTTATCCATTGGAGACAACGAACGGGACAATTGATTACCATTATCCTCATCTTTAACCGTTGGCAATGCCAGAAAAGGTTCAGCATTGGGCATTAAATGCTTTTTCTGACCGGCTGTTACGATTTGCGACAATGGAAAATGGTCAATGCAAATATAAGCACTTTCTGGAAGATTCATTTTGCAAATATTACTCCATTTTACACGCCTTTTTTCATCTTTGGGTACTTGAAAAAATGTGCCACTTCCTGGAACATTATTTTTTTTACATAAGCTACATCTTCTCATTTTTCACAATATTCGCTTTTAGCTCACTTCTTAAATGAAGGATTGTTTTGTCTTTGGTATTGTATTTTTTCTAACTTCTTTATATTATTTCTTTTAAATCAAAAGTGTTTCATAAAATTTCAAGCCAAATTTATAACGTGGTACAATCACCATACCAAGTATAGCTGTAAAACAAACGATAGTATCACATATAATATTCTTTGTACTAGGGAATGGTAAGCAAAGCCGAAAATCGATTATTGATATCACAATCAACTATTTTAATCTCGATTTTAAAGGTCGATTAATCGAAGCTCAAAATCGATTATAATTCAAAGTCGTCTTTTATATTAATGCTATATTTCATTTCATTTTTTCATTTCATTTATTTATTTAAATATTTAATCGAGCCCATAGGGCCATATACGATTAAAGTAGTTAGATGTAAAATAAGAAATTATATACAAATATTAGTAAAATAATTAAATTAAAATAAATTAAATTAAACCATTCTTAAAAAAATAATTATTTAATAAACCTTATTTATTACTTATTAATATTTTATTTTAACTGACTATTTAATTACTATTTAATGGTATCAATTATTAATATGTATCAATAGATACCCTCAAAACGCTTTTAAGTAACTTATCGGCCAGACGTTCAAGTTTTGCCTTTCAAGTTGCAATAAACTCGTCAGTTTTTACTAACACACTCAAACTTTTCGAACTTGAAAGCAACTTGATGATCAATTTTCCCATTTAACTTGATGGTCAAGTTAACAGCTGATTATAGTTATTTTTCATAAATTTTTGTTTTTTCACGTGTTTGCTTACACAAATATTCTATCGCAAATAATTTTAACTCAATTTTCGTGTATGTTTCGTATATTAACATTTATAAATAAATTAATGCAAATAGTTTGTGTGTCGTTGTACCGAAATTCAGTCGTAAATAAATAAAATCTATACTAATAATAAAGAGGAAAAGTTTTTTTTGTATGTATTGATTTTTCTCCGGAACTACCTAACCGATTTTGATGATTCTTTCACCAATGTTATTTTTTTGCTTCCCGAACGGACGTAGGCTATATTTTATTTTTTTACCTTAAGTGGGCGTAGTACCTCCCATACGAATTAAATGGACTTGATGGTATATTTCAAGAACTATGATCGCTATCTGCTTAAAATTTTGTGAAAGTTATTTAATTAAACATTTTTCCGTTTGTGTCAAATATTTTTATGATCGAAGCAGGGGAAGAGGTACCTCCCATACAAAATTATTATTTTTTTAAACAGAGGGTGATACATTTAGTCTCAAAATGTTGTGCAATAGCCTAAGTCCTACTAAATGGAGCTTATAATGGTATAAAAACCAAGCAAAGGAGCAATTAGCAAATATACACACACAAGCTGTATGTAAATGCTTTTGCTTATATACAATAAAAAAAGGATCTCAGTTAAAAAAAACAATAAATGTAGTTTTGTGTTAAACATATGTACAAAAATGTTAAAAGAAATTTCTTATTTTTTTATATCCCCATCCCTTCCTACCATTAATTTTTTCTAATGGGGTGTAGCGGAGCGCACCGGGCTTGCCAGTATATAATAAAATAAAAACGAAATATATAAAACAATGCTTGTATTTCGTTTAACAAATATTCTGAAGCAAAGTAAGAACTTTTTATTTATTCCTTGACGACGTCATCTTAAAAAATGAAATTGATTATCAAGTTGTCTGCAGCCTACGTCACGATCATCAATTCGAATGAATTTCAAACCCAATATGTGTGATAAACTTTGGAGCGAAAACTTGAACTTGTGGCCGCAGCGTAAGTAAATTGAACCCTTCCCAGAGAAAGGTATTATTGGAAAATGTGTACGTACCTATTTAATGATTACGAAAAACATAAAAAAATTCATAAACAAATTCAGATGGTTTAACTTCATACATAATTATGTACTTAAGTTAAAATATTCATTCTAATTTAATATATAAAATTAAATAAGTAAAAAAATATAAATACACACACCCAACAAATATACATATTTAATTTTCAAAGACGATAAGTTATTTTTAGTGTACTGTGTACTGAATTATTTTTTCTTTTTTAATTGTTTAAAAGTTTTTCCAAATCTGACTGCATTTTTAATTAACATTCAGCGTCAAATATTACAAATTTTAAAATAATAACACTTAATTTTACGGTGCAGATAGTTTGAAATAAATTGTGGTTATTGAATAATTCTTAAAATTTATATCATTTTAAAATTTTTTAGGTAAAATCATTTTTTTGGGCTCAATTATCGATTTCATTATTAAATCGAAACAAAAAGCCGATCACAAGAAATCGATTTTTTTGGTCGATGATTTTTCCCCATTGCGAAGAAATTATACATGCGAGCAGGGTTGCCTTAATAATGATTTTATCATATTTTTGTCGATTTTCGGGTTAAAATATGATTTGATGAGTTTTTTCCTAAAATGAGGATTTTTGATTTTCAAAAGTGATTATTTTGTATACTTAAATTTTAAAAGTGTGCACAAATACACAATCTGTATAACAGCAAATTTTTAAAGCAATAAAAAGTTATGTTTGCTTGTGTATTGCTTTAATACACTTAACATACATACATATGTACCCTGTATCCTGCATACAGCGTTGCCAGAAGCTTTGGGAAGAAAATCATCATTTGGCAAAAAAAAAGAAATCATATTTTAAGTAAAAACATCATTATGTTTTTTTTAAATAAATTGTATATATGAATTAAGCTTTTATGTTTAAAAACGTTTCGTTTTATTAAAGAGTGCGATTAATTTATGACACTTTTGACCGAAATTCTTCACAAGCCAAAATATGATGAATTTAAATTCGAACCGGTACTTAATAAGCTTAAAAAGATAGATTTAAGAGTGAATGACTTTTCGAAATGCCAGCTACCATCTAGAAATTAGTTTTTTAGGTGCTAAAATTTCTTTTGTGCGTATCACGGACAAACCGCTCTAAAAAGCAAAGGGGACTCCCATTGCATATTTACCAGGAATGGAAAAAAAAATCATGGAGATAGCAACAACTAGTCTTCTGGGCTTAATTTTTTTAAGCTATCCGACTCATACTTGGTTAAAGAAAATCCAAGTATTTCAAATTTTAAGTCTTATACCGAATAAATTAAAAAAATAAATTTTGATGTTGGTTTTACATAAAATCTTTGATTCTTTTCTTAAAAGTTTAGTTTTTTTGTGGTGATTTACCGTGATTAGATGCATCGTAATTTATAGAAAAAAATTTTTTGTGTAAGCCCGGATTTTCGTCTATTTTCTTAAAAAACCTTCAGGCAAATTACGGCATTCGATTCGAAATTCTACTCGATCGATCGAGTTGTCATTGCTTTTAATATAGGAATTCTAATTAAAATTCAAGGCGCATTCAACAAGGTAAAGCCAAGGCGAACTCAAAAAATTCGCCCTCTTCATTTCCTTTTTGTGTTTGAACGGTAGAATGTCAGAAAAAATTTAAATTTCATACAAAATTAAATTTTTATAACGTAGTAATGTCAAATTGATTTTAATCAGCTGGGCTCTTAATATTACCTGGTTGAATGTGCCTTGTAAACATTTTTAAATTTCGATTCGAATTAAGTGTCTTAGTTTGCCTCCTGCTCATTTATCACAAGCCAAAAAAAGTTTGACTTAAAAATAATAGTTAGTGCCTTTCTATATTAAGGTAGCGATATGTAAATATAACTACATACTTATAATTATATAAAATTACAACAATTTGTTGGTGGGATCAGTTAGTTTAATAATAAAATTACTTTGTGCCGGGTTTGAAGTTAAAAGCTATTCTAGTTTTTAAAAATAGAAAACCTTAGAAAATTATAACGTTTGTATGCGCTCCTATCAAACAAAATTTTCTTTTATTAAAAAAAACTCGTTATATATGTAAATACCATGTAGAAAGTTTGAGGTCGATAGTTGTAACAGTTTCCGATATATTTCGTATCAAAAGTTTAATAAAAAATTTTACATTTGTATGGTGCTTCCGCTACCGCTGCTCCCATTTTTTAGCATGTAGGCATTGCTGCAAGTATATAAACTTTGTTACTGTACGTAATTTACCATTAAAGTTTTTAAAACAATTTTGGGACCTTCAAATTTCTTAACAAAAATGAAATGATTGAACTTTTATGTTAACTGTATTTACAATTTAAAAAAATATGTTTGAAAAAATATGTTTTTTTTAAGTTAACCTAAAAATCGGGGTTTTTAAACCTGTTTATCATTTACTTTTCGAAACCTTTGATTGAATAATAATATTGCAAACAACTTACGTAGTCAAGTATTAAAGAAAAGAAGCAAAACTAAACAATTTAAAATAATAATTAGAAAAAAACAAAAGAGGGTATTAAATTAGCGAGAGGAGGTAACACGGCATTTTCCACCATCCAATAGTCTCAAAAAAAGGACGATTGTATCAACTTTTGCAACACCGTGTAAGAACCAATGAAATGCATATAGACAAACATAACCTTAAACAAACCCTATAAATAAACGAAGAAAATTGCGATCAAGTCCTGACTAACCTTTGAAAATTGTTGTAATATCAATTTTCATTAAAAATAAAATTTAATTTTCGAACGTTTGTAAATAAATTTTTGAAAATCGTTCTATGCAACTAAATTGTCACAAATTTGAAAGATTTTCGATTCAAATTACGTGATAACCCCAGGTTTGCCAGTTTTTTTTCAGTGTCCGTCGCCAGAACGGTTATCAAAAAACAAAAAAAGTCGCCAAAAAATTCCCCATAATAAAAATCTATTGTTTTTAAAGAAAAAAACTCAAAAATTATTTTACTTATATAAATTATAAATGTGTTTTAATTCAATAAATTAAATAAAAAGAAATAACTATTTAATTAAAGTAAAAACTAAATTTTATTGTACACCAAGAAATTCAAAGGAAGAATCAAAAAAATGTATAACCAAGAGCATACGTAAAATGGCAGTTTCTTTTGGTAAATATTAAAAACTTTGCTTAGCGTAGTGTACTTATTTTGCATGTAAAATCTGTGACAAACAAGGTTATTTTTATACAAAAAAAAAAGTAATTTACGAGTCATGTTAATATTACCTTGAGTATAGTTTTTGAAAAAAAGTACAAAAACGTTTTTTTTTTGCTTAAATAGCACTTAATTTAAGCAAATTAAAAGATGCATTTAGTAAGCTATAAACTTCAGCTTCATCTGTGCCATACATAGTATTTGTATTAAATGTTTTTATATCTTTAGTTAGTTAAACAACTTTGCCATTTGGCAATTAAAATAATCGCCAACAATATCACCATGGCGTCAAACCTAAATTTTAATAGTCAAGAGCACTAAAAAATCGTCATATTTGGCCTAAAATCGCCGTAACTGACAGCCCTGGATAACCCCCCTGTAAATTCTCTGGCTGAGAGTTTATTCTCTTTTTAATTGTTACCAAAATTGGTTTTAATTCTCTAATTTCGTTATACACAAGTGGTTTTGAAAACTTATGTTCTGTTTTTGTAAGCCGAGTAGTAATCGTCTGGGTACAAATTATATGTATTTTGTTGTTGTAAACAAAGCAAAATACATGTTATTCGTACCCAGACGATCACTACTTGGCTTATAAAAACAGCACATTAAATCCACCTTTATATTAAGCAGTCAGAAAACAATTCATGAAAGTGCAACACCTTTAAAAATCTATATTTTTTTGGTTTGAAGTTTAAGAGTAGTTTATTTTTTCGGAATTTAGTAAAAAAAACTACATACCGATCGTTAAATATAAAAATGACGTAACTTTAATTTTGTGTTACTATACAGGAGAAGAAAAAACACACCATAAAATTTTTAAAATTTTGCATATAAAATGTTTTATATGCAATTTTTTAATAAAAAGAGGCAACAGATTTTTTTTTTTTAAAAAAGAAAAAAACAAGTTAATTATGAAATATACAACTATTTGCTTAAATAAGCAAAAAAAAAAAAGAAAAACACTTTTGAAAAAACCCAAGTTACACACTTTTTAATATTAAGCCATCGTTACTTCAGTTTTGTTGTTAGTTTATAGAAGAAAAAAATTTCATAAAATTTGTAAAAAAATGTGTATTTTACAAGGTTTGAATGCAATTTTTATTAAAGGCAACAAAATTAATTCACAAATAAAACAAACAACTTTGATGCGTTTAACATTTGTTCGTCAGAATAAGCAAAAACTTTATACAAAAAAAATACTTACGCCTTTTTCATATTAAGCCACCGATGTATGTATAAAAACAAAACACATTTAATTTCATAAAAAATACATTCATTTAATATACATATGTATGTATGTATGTATGTATGTATGTATGTAATTAGCTTCTTAAACTAAAAATGATAATTTTGATACTAAACTTCAGAATTTTTAAATATGTAAAACGTTTGCTAGTACTATAGTATGTACTAAGTACATATGTATGAAAGAACATATCGTTAATTTGCAGGAAAAACGTCATAATCCAAAAAACGCATTCAAAGCTTTTGATTTGCTTACATATACTAGAAAAGACAAACATCATTTTTCTCTTCAAACGCAAAAAGTATAAACAATCAAAAAAAATTATACACATTAAAAACATAACAAAAAGTTCTGCATCGTTCACTTCAAAAATGCATTTTTAGAGTTATGACGTTGTTTTGGCAAATAAGCGATATGTATGTATGTATCTTGCTTGGTACGTTGTTATATGCATACATTGCTTAAATCTAGCTTTTACGATGAAGTTCAACCATGTTTTTGATTTTGTCAAACTTAAGTATAAATAAACAACATTTATTTAATTTTAATTAAAATAAAACTCACTAATATAAAGGCGGTAAACTTAACTAATAGTTGTCAGCAAACATTTTCACACAAAATAAATTTAAAAGAAAGATAAAATAATCGTTTCAGGCAATGTATTTCAAAAATATCAAACTTAAAATAATTCATTTAAGACGAACTGAATGTATAATATAAAGTAAAGAAAATATATAGACTTTAAGCCAAACAAATAAAATTGTAAGTTTGTTAGCAATTTAAAGTTCTGGGATGGGCCTAAATGTTTGTTAGGTGATATTAGCCCACCCTATATACATATGTCTATCTACGCTAGTAATTTTTTCCCCCCTGTATAATTTGATGATTGGCCATTTGGCAAAGCGTACTTAACAAGTTCAATTGATTAGCGTGTAAAATCAAGAAAGTTTTACAAGAAATAATAACAATTATAAAATATACTTTTATTTTTATTTTTTTAAAATTTGGTTTGCAAAGTGTTTTTTATTACAAGAGCGAAAAAGTTAAATACTGTTGGTGTTTATCTTTTCGCTTACTTTAAAAGGTTCGTAAAAAACATATTCATAAAGGGATCATCATCGACTTTAATTGAATTTTCACTCGTATTGATGCTATCCGCAGCTTCTATTATATCATATTCTACTGGGTCGTTAGATAATCGTTCCTCCTCAATAAGCATTTCATCTATCAATGGGTCTGATTTAATTTTCTCTGGGCTGCTAGTTTCAGGTGCGATTTCTGGCTCTTGTGAATTTGCGAATGTTTGACGTAACTTGTCCATCTCCTCCGTTTTAATATCTAACACAGTATCTATATCCTCGTTTTTTTCAAGCAATTGGTGAATCTGATACATATGAAGGTCGTGCTTTACGCGATAATGTTTTCTCAGATTCATTTTCTTTTTGAAAGCCGTGCTGCATAATTTACACGACCAGTTCGTTGATTCATCGAAATGACACTCTTTATTGTGAGCTACAAGAAACTTGTAGCCTTCGAATTTAATGTCACAGATTTTGCAACTATAATTTATGTTTTTGCCGCGTTTGGCATAAGATCTCTTAGAGGGGGGCGATAAAAACTTGTTGTAATGATAACATTTTCCTCTATACGTACTTTCGATGGTGCCTTCGCACGCCACATGGACAAGGCGCAAATGACGCGATAGACTGGATTTTCTTAACTTTATATTGCAAATATTACAAGTAACTAAAGTTTTGGTGTGTTTGTTCATATGCTCTCGCAGACTCTTGTAGTTGATAAAACCCTTACCACATACTTCACACATTAATCTGTAGTTCTTGTTATGGGCCTCTATGTGCTTTACTAATAAGGAGTTTAAAACGTATTTTTTTGGACACAGATGACATTTGTATTTTCTTTCGCCGTGATATGTTAAATGTCCTCTCAATTCGCCTTTTATCTTAAACGTTTTACCGCATACGTTACATACGTGTTTGCCAGGCTCATCACTCTGTTTTAGTTTGTGATCTAACATATGCTTATTGTATTTATTGCGACGGGTAAATCTTTTTTTGCATATCTGACATCTGAATACTTCCTGATAGTGTGGCAGACGTTTGTGTAAATCGTATTCATCGTTATCTCTAAAGCATTCCTTGCACTCTATACACTTGAATGGCCATTGCAAGTATTTTTGCTCTTCCAGCAGATGAGCTTTCAGTTCGAAATTGTTATTGTAGCACTTGTAACAGTGAGAGCAACGGGCATATGCAATATCATGCACAGATGTTGGTAAAAAAAGAGCACATTTGTCGTAAAAGCAAGTAAATTCATTAATACTTTCTAGATTTTCACAAGGATACAGAGAACAGTAAAATCTCAGTATACGATTAACGCTACGTCGCATTTTCAAATTATCAATACTTAATGAGTATTTTTCGTTAATGACACTACACAATTCCTCAATTGCTTCATAAAAGTCTTCATTAAAGGGCGTTTCATCAAATTGCCATATGACCGGATAATTTTTAATATTATCCAACAGAAAATCAATTATGTCACGCGGTGTAAACTCGAAAGTAAGCTGTAAAATGACATTTTTGTGTATTTTATAAGTTAAAAAAGATATTCGGATTTACCTCAGCGGTCTTTGGTGTAAGACATTCTTCAACGTCAGATAACTTGCATTCATCTTTAGGGACCTCTGCATCCAGTGTTTCAATAGAAATAGATCTTTTCAAACAGCGTCTCAAAGAAGTGTCATTAGATGTTTGCTATAAGTATAAACAAAGTAAATAATTCATTTAAATCGTCGTGCCAAAGATTTTCTTAATATATCTCCCTACAATGATTTTAGAAAAATTCATCATGTGTATGTAAAACATAAAAGTCATGAAAAAAATCTCTGAAAAGAAAGGGTGCAGTCGCCTTTACATCAAACTATCTGAATTGATATAAACATTAACCAAATAACTTAAATTTAAGTCTGGAACTAGCTGGACAGACAGATTTAAAAAAGAAAATAAATATGTATGTTAAAAATATGTAAAAAAAAAATATTCCGCACAAATTAGTCAACACTTCGTCTTCACTAAATGCAATAGGTTTAGAGATAAACCTGGCCATAAAATTCTCCATAATTTCCGTTTATTTACCTCCTCAAGACAATATATCACTATCTGATCTTCTAACCCTTAAATCAAATGCGACCTTGCCACTTATCTTAAATGAAGATTTTAATGCATGGAGTCTAGTTTGGGGCTCACCCACATGCAACAGCAGAGGGAAAATGCTAGAAGAATTTTTAATAGATACGAATTTTGCCACCCTTAATGACGGGGTGGCAACCCATTTGAACACTCATAACACACTTACACATATAGACCTTTCAATTGTTCCTGTTCCTCTTTTATCAATATGCAGATGTTCGGTAATAGACGATCTGCACAATAGTGACCACAATCCGATTACCACCCAACTTTCTATTAATAATTACCCCAATCACTGCTTCCACAACAAATTCAATACGCGAAGGGCTAACTGGAACATGTTTCAAGATAAAATTACCCAACTAAATGAAGAATACCCGACCTCCGCCAGTGTTAATGCAACTATGATGTTGCCAGAATCAAAAAAAAGAAAAAGTGAAAGGACTTTTTTGCATACGATTTTTTGAAAAAGCTTTGTTTGATAATAAAAATATACAGAGCTCATAAGATTGTTGAAAGATTGTTTTGCTTAAAACACATAAATGTTAACGTGACAAAATCATGTTTAAAAGCCCAAAAAAGACTCTCGTGAAAATTAATGACTTTGAGTTGTGGCAGTTTATGATTTAATATGCGCTTTATGGAAGTATCTATGTATGTATGTATGTAAATATGTTGTTTAAATGTAGATCAATTTTACCTTTTGCTCACTCTCATTTGTATTGCAGGTTTCAGCCACGTTTTTGATGGGGTTTACCATTTCGCTTTTAAAATTAGTTGCCAAGTTGGATGTAGCTGTATCTAGCGCAGCGTTATCTTCTAAAGTATCTGAAATATGTTCCTTATCATAACTTGAATGCACTTCAAACGAATTTTTTAAACAATTATTTTTAATATATGTGCTATTAGCAACGTCAAAGTCCTTAAGCTCGGTTTTACATAAATTATTATCTAAAGGATCATTAACGAAGTTAAACGGCGTTTCTAGTGCGTCCACTAAATGAGGAAGTATTGCCTTTGGATCTAAAAGCAGTGATTCAACTTGCGAAGATTTAACAACTGAAGCAGTAGCTACGAAAGATGGTTTGACGTTTACGGGCGTATAATCGTGATCGGTTGAAACATATTTGCAAAACTCAAAGGCTTTTTCATATTTAAAATGGTATTTTTTGACATGAGTTTTAAAATGTTTCCACTTTTCCAAAGGGAATGTTTCACAGCAATAGAAACAATTTAGGCGATAGTTTTCACTAAGCTCTGAAACTTCCACTGTAGCACAAAGGCGTTTGTTGGTTTGCGTATATATCGTTCTTGTATCTGCCTTGACAAATGACACTTTTAATAATTCGTTTCTTTGCGGAACATTGTCATTTATGTTAACCAGATTTTCTCCAAGCACATCTACTTCGCTTTGACAATTATTACTTATTGGAACTTTTTGGTCGTCTGCATGTCTAAAAAAATATAAAATATGAAGAAAGATTAGTTTTTTTTTGTTATGAATTAGGTTTTATATAAATATTTTTAAGATGTAATATTTAAGTACGTTTTATGGTAAAAAAAATCTTTAGGGCAATGCTAGACGTTAAGTAAAATAACATCCCATTAAAAAAAGTGAGGAAAAAGAAGAAGAAAAACCCCAGAACTAGCTTACTTGAATCACTTCAAATTTTGAGGAAAACCCAATGAATTTAACATAGGGTTGTCATTGGAGGGATGCTATTTATTTTTGCCAAATTTAAACCGCATATAATCAACATTTTCGATGCTACAAAATTTCCATACTAAGGTGTTATTTTGAAGTAGATGTAAAACTTGAACTTTTTCTGCATTTAATATGTGGGGAAAAAACACTCCTACTAAGGAAGGAATTTTCTGATCTAAAATGCGATTTTAATGTTCTTTTTAAATCTAGTTTTTTTGTGATATAAACCTAAAATTTATTACAACACTTCAACCAAGTGTAAATCGTTGCTCAATACAAACAAAACAATGACATCGGCGATTCATTTATAATGCCAGTTTTTATTTCTGCATTTAATTAAATGCAACAAAAGCAGAAAATATGCAATAGCATCTTTAGATGTGATTTAAATGTGGTCTGTAAAAAATCGCATCAATATTTTTTTGCTGGGATGTGTATGCTAAACGTTCAATATTTATAACGTGATCCATGATTCTTATATAAAGTCATATGAATCTTGATCCATCAATATTGCATTGTTCAAAAAATTCTTTAAAAAAAACGTAGGTATGTACATACATATAACTCAAACTTCAAGCACTCCTTTTACGATAATACTACAGCACAATCGCAAAGCATTGCCCACTTAATTGAAGAAGAGCCGCAATATCTAAAATCGGATACCGAAAACCTCCTTGCCACAGCCAGGAGTGTTGTAAAGTTACTGCCGAAGTAGAAGTAACCTGTATTAAGAACAATAAGGCAGCAGAAGACGATGGATTGCCAGCTGAACTGCTGAAGACCGGAAGCGACACGCTAATAAGGCGTATGCATCGGCTTGTTTATACAGTCTGGTTAAAAAAAACACATACCCGAGGATCGGACCATCAGTGTTTAATGTCTTGTGCACAAAAACGAAAAAAAGACAGGAAGTGCCAACTACAGAGGAATAATTTGTCGATTACGGATGGCAATCAAACTTAAATTTGGTTGTCCGTTGCCAAAATTGTATTACAGATGACGACTAGCAGTGGCCAATTTTTATTAACAAATGGTTAGTATTTTGGCAACTGGTCCTACAAGACCGATAATTTGGCCGACATTGCTAATAGAGATATCAATCAACGCGTAGAACACAGTTTCTACCAAATTTTAAGGCAATATAAAAAAGTTTATAGAAACTTTTGTGAAACTGTGGTTCCCAGTTTCGCTTCGATATATGAGTTTGCCAGGAACTGCTTACTATACTTACTATACATGTGTCTAATCTCTTTTAAAGAATATATCTATCACAGTTGACTAATCACATAGATGAAAAGTTTTAAAACTACAACTCAATATGGGCTTGTTTAGACACGAACACCTGTCGCTTAACTACAAGTTCTTGTTAAGCAATGACATAGTCTATCACAGCATCACATAGAACCATGCCATGGACTAGTTACATCTAAAATGGACCATGTGGCCCAATATTTTTTGTAGGGTACTTTATGGTACACATAGATGACTAGTTTTACAACTACAAAAACTCAATATGCGATCAAGACACGAACACCTGTTGCTTAACTAGAAGTTTTTGTTTGACAATGACATGATCAATAACTGCATTATAAAGGATCATGTTGTTGGCTACTTACAACATCTAAAATGTTCCATTGCCTAATATATTTTGCAGGGACAGGCCGTTTGAACCAGTGTTTAAAAGCCTTTTTAATTGTTTGCTTTTGTTCAGTTTCATTTTGATTGTACTTTGTAATAATGTATTTCAAAAGCAAAGCAGCAGTTCTAAGTTAAAAAAAATCCGACAACAAAATGCAAAAGTTTTAAAAATTTTCTGTTGCTTTGAAGAATAGTTTTATGTACAAAAAGTAAACTCTTGCTTTTGCTGTGAAAATAAACAGCGACTGTTGGAAACTCTTTTATTTGATTTGCGTTTATGCAGTTTTGTTTTGATATGACTTTGTACCAGTGTTGCAAAAGTTGATACGATCGTACTTTTTTTAATACTATTGGATGGTACCTGTGTGAAGATAAATACGTATTTAACTAGCAGAGACAAAAACCACAATTTTTAGCAACGCCAATTTTGGAGTTAACATAGCCATGTTACGCATTTAACAGAGCTCATGTTAACAATTTACTTAATCAAATAGGTCAGTACCAGGAAATAAATCCCAGTTTCCAGACCCTTCCATATGGAAAACGTGTTCGAAATATTCCTTATTAAAATTAGAATAGTCTAAAAGCTAATATATTCTTAGACAGCATATAAAATAAGTTTAAAAATAGTTATTTTTTATGAAAACCCTTCGTAAGATGAGCAACTAAAATGGTCAAATATGAAATGGAATTTATAGACAAAGGGGTGTCCTATTAAATTATGTAACTCATATGTATAAATTGTGTTTTGGAGTTTTTTAAAAAATTTTTAAAAATTTCACTTTGGGAAAAATGATGATATCCTTGAAGAATTTTGTGCATATTTGGCCAAGTCTTTCTTTGTCACTCATATAGACCACATGCATAATAAAGACCAAGAAGTGCTCTACTAGGCTATAAAACTCATTGGCCTGAATTGTATTTCAGAGTTTTTTTTAAAATTTTTGAAAATTTCACTTTTTAAAAAATGATGATATCCTTGAAGGATTTTGTGCAAATTTGGCCAAGTCTTTCTTTGCCACTCATATGGACCATATGCACAATGAAGACTAAGGGGTGCTCTATTAGGCTATATAACTCATTAGCCTGAATTGTATTTGGGAGTTTTTTTAAAAATTTTTGAAAATTTCACTTTTGAAAAAATAATGATATCCTTGAAAGATTTTGTGCATATTTGGCCAAGTCTTTCTTTGTCACTCATATGGACCATATGCACAATGAAGACTAAGGGGTGCTCTATTAGGCTATATAACTCATTAGCCTGAATTGTATTTGGGAGTTTTTTTTAAAATTTTTGAAAATTTCATTTTGGGAAAAATGATGATATCCTTGAAGGATTTTGTGCATATTTGGCCAAGTCTTTCTTTGTCACTCATATGGACCACATGCATAATAAAGACCAAGGGGTGCTCTATTAGGCTATATAACTCATTAGCCTGAATTGTATTTGGGAGTTTTTTTAAAAATTTTTGAAAATTTCATTTTGGGAAAAATAATGATATCCTTGAAAGATTTTGTGCAAATTTGGCCAAGTCTTTCTTTGTCACTCATATGGACCATATGCACAATGAAGACTAAGGGGTGCTCTATTAGGCTATATAACTCATTAGCCTGAATTGTATTTGGGAGTTTTTTTAAAAATTTTTGAAAATTTCACTTTTGAAAAAATAATGATATCCTTGAAAGATTTTGTGCATATTTGGCCAAGTCTTTCTTTGTCACTCATATGGACCATATGCACAATGAAGACTAAGGGGTGCTCTATTAGGCTATATAACTCATTAGCCTGAATTGTATTTGGGAGTTTTTTAAAAAATTTTTAAAAATTTCACTTTTTAAAAAATGATGATATCCTTGAAGGATTTTGTGCATATTTGGCCAAGTCTTTCTTTGTCACTCATATGGACCATATGCATAATGAAGACCATGGAGTGCTCTATTAGGCTATATAACTCATTAGCCTGAATTGTATTTGGGAGTTTTTTTAAAAATTTTTGAAAATTTCATTTTGGGAAAAATGATGATATCCTTGAAGGATTTTGTGCATATTTGGCCAAGTCTTTCTTTGTCACTCATATAGACCACATGCATAATAAAGACCAAGAAGTGCTCTACTAGGCTATATAACTCATTAGCCTGAATTGTATTTGGGAGTTTTTTTAAAAATTTTTGAAAATTTCACTTTTGAAAAAATAATGATATCCTTGAAAGATTTTGTGCATATTTGGCCAAGTCTTTCTTTGTCACTCATATGGACCATATATAAGACCAAGAGTGCTCTATTAGGCTATATAACTCATTAGTCTGAATTGTATTTGGGAGTTTTTTTAAAAATTTTTGAAAATTTCATTTTGGGAAAAATAATGATATCCTTGAAAGATTTTGTGCAAATTTGGCCAAGTCTTTCTTTGTCACTCATATGGACCATATGCACAATGAAGACTAAGGGGTGCTCTATTAGGCTATATAACTCATTAGCCTGAATTGTATTTGGGAGTTTTTTTAAAAATTTTTGAAAATTTCACTTTTGAAAAAATAATGATATCCTTGAAAGATTTTGTGCATATTTGGTCAAGTCTTTGTTTGTCACTCATATGGACCATATGCACATTTACATACCTAGCGATACATAAAACAATTAAAATAACATTTTTAAATTTGAATTTTAACGTCTTCGAACATGTCTATCATGGTCCATATGAGTGACAAAGAAAGACTTGGCCAAATATGCACAAAATCCTTCAAGGATATCATCATTTTTCCCAAAATTAAATTTTCAAAAATTTTTAAAAAAACTCCCAAATACAATTCAGGCTAATGAGTTATATAGCCTAATAGAGCACTCCATGGTCTTCATTATGCATATGGTCCATATGAGTGACAAAGAAAGACTTGGCCAAATATGCACAAAATCCTTCAAGGATATCATCATTTTTCCCAAAATGAAATTTTCAAAAATTTTAAAAAAAACTCCCAAATACAATTCAGGCTAATGAGTTATATAACCTAATAGAGCACTCCTTGGTCTTTATTATGCATGTGGTCTATATGAGTGACAAAGAAAGACTTGGCCAAATATGCACAAAATCCTTCAAGGATATCATAATTTTTCCCAAAATGAAATTTTCAAAAATTTTTTAAAAGAACTCCCAAATACAATTCAGGCTAATGAGTTATATAGCCTAATAGAGCACTCCTTGGTCTTTATTATGCATGTGGTCTATATGAGTGACAAAGAAAGACTTGGCCAAATATGCACAAAATCCTTCAAGGATATCATAATTTTTCCCAAAATGAAATTTTCAAAAATTTTTTAAAGAACTCCCAAATACAATTCAGGCTAATGAGTTATATAACCTAATAGAGCACTCCTTGGTCTTTATTATGCATGTGGTCTATATGAGTGACAAAGAAAGACTTGGCCAAATATGCACAAAATCCTTCAAGGTTATAATAATTTTTCCCAAAATGAAATGTTCAAAAATTTTTAAAAAAACTCCCAAATACAATTCAGGCTAATGAGTTATATAGCCTAGTAGAGCACTTCTTGGTCTTTATTATGCATGTGGTCTATATGAGTGACAAAGAAAGACTTGGCCAAATATGCACAAAATCCTTCAAGGATATCATCATTTTTCCCAAAGTGAAATTTTTAAAAATTTTTTAAAAAACTCCAAAACACAATTTATACATATGAGTTACATAATTTAATAGGACACCCCTTGGTCTATAAATTCCATTCCATATTTGACCATTTTAGTTGTTTAGTTTAGGGTTTTCATAAGAAATAACTATTTTTAAACTTATTTTATATGCTGTCTAAGAATATATTAGCTTTTAGACTATTCTAATTTTAATAAGGAATATTTCGAACACGTTTTCCATATGGAAGGGTCTGGAAACTGGGATTTATTTCCTGGTACTGACCTATTTGATTAAGTAAATTGTTAACATGAGCTCTGTTAAATGCGTAACATGGCTATGTTAACTCCAAAATTGGCTTTGCTAAAAATTGTGGTTTTTGTCTCTGCTAGTTAAATATGTATTTATCTTCACACAGGTTTGGATGGTGACAAATACCGTGTTACTCTTCTGACTAATTTGATACCCTCTTTTGCTTTTTCTAATTATTATTATAAATGGTTTAGTTTTGCCTGTTGCAAACTATCGTTTTCTTCCCATGTGCTTTTCTTTAATACTTGAGTACGTAAATATGCTCCCTTTCACGAGAGGCTGTAATTAATATTTTTTTTGCAATCGAAAGGTTTTGAATAGTAATTGATAAACAGGTTTAAAAAACGCGACTTTTAGATTAACTTTAACAAAACATATATTTTTTTAAAAAGTTTTTTAAAAATTGTAAATACAGTTAACATAGAAGTGCAATCAGAAGGCCCATATATTATTATGCACAAATTCTAAAAATTCGAAAAAAAGATTGAATCTTTTAATTTTTGTAAAGAAATTAGATGTACCAAAATTATGAAACATGCAAAAGGTTGAGGGGAATATTCAAATACAATAGATCTGAAATATGTACTGATTTTGTATAAAAATTTCGTTTAAAAACCTACTTAAAAATAAAAAAAAAATTAAGAAAGTGAAAAAAGGTGGCGTATACAGAAAATATAGCTTTAAGAATTTCCTCTATGACAAAAGATGTTTTAGCATTAGTCAATGGGTTTTTCTTAAACGATTACTTCCACCAATATTTCATACTTATACTATGTTCACACACGCGCCTTAATTGTCAAATAATAATATTATCGCAATTAAAGGCATTTATTGGCTCAACTTACCATGCTAAAAATTTTTTATAAATTGAGCAATATGTACTTTATTGTCCAAAACTCGAAATGCAACTATTTTTAGGAGTATGTTCTGTGGAAAGAAAAATCTATAGGGTGGCATCTCTAATGTCAAACAAACAAATAAATAATAAACAAAACAAAATAAATAAACAAAACATAAAGTAAAGAAATGGCTAGTGAAGTTGAAAAAATGTTTTAATACATTTAAAAACACATACATACATATGTGTATATTTACAAATATCTTTTATAAGCAGGGAAAAAACTGATTAGAAAGAGGCAAGCATGGACTGAGGCCGGTGAAGCGGCATTATTTGATTTGTGACTTGAGCGTTTGGACGAGCTACGTGGACAGAGGAAAAACGGCCACATCTATGCCGAGATGGCAGAAGAGCTTTCAAAGCTAGGTTTTTCGTATAGTCCACGAGATGTCCACGTTAAGTTGCAAAACTTTACGCAGTTAAATCACAATTTTTATTTATTCTTAAAACTCACAAACACAAATTTTTATGAAAAAAAAAAATAAAAACAATATATTTTTACAGCTGTTAAATGCTAATGAAAAAAGATAAATTGAGTGTTAATTGATATAATTGAGTGTTCGCACATACACTATCCCTGAAGAAGTTGGGAAATTCCACCGAAACGTCGCGTAAAATATTTAATAAATAGTCTCTTTATTTAAAACTTACGACCTTAGAAGCCCAATAGAAAATTTGAAAAATAATATTAGAAAAAAAGGTCAATATAAAAATTTAAAAACAAAAAAAAAAATTTTTAATGAAATTTTTTTAAGCGGCTAACGTCAATTTTCCCAAATTAAAGGTCAGATTTTTAAAATAAATTTTTACAATAGCATTGGATGATATTAACGGACTTAAACCAAAATACTAAATTTTCAAAAAATATATACAGTTTAGTTTCGATTCACTGTTGAACAAACTAAAAACACTTAAAATGTCGATGTGACTTTTTTGTATTTATTTTTTTTTTTTTTTTATTCAAGTTAAACAGAGAAAAATATATTTTGATACTATTGCCGTTAAAAAAGTACCCTTGAAACATTTTTTTTGATACCCAAATGAAAATCTTATTTTTCATCACTGCTTTGTACTATCGACAAGTAAAAGCAAAAAAAAAAAACAGTTCGTAAACAAAATTATTAAAAAAGTTAAGCCGGATTAACACAAACAGTTACTTTGATTTATTATTTTTAATTCATTTTTTGATTATTTTTTTAAGTAGGGAATAAAGATTTACGGCCATATGCAAAAAAAATTCTTACTTTGGCCTTAAAGTAACCATTTGTTTATAAACACATTAAGGCTAACAAGACCAAAGAGGCTGCGAGTGGTGCAAATAAACCTGCACCATAGTGAAGCAGCCTCAGCCGAACTGACAACCTACCTCATCAGACACCAAGCCGACGTGGCTCTGATCCAGGAACCATGGATTGGGAGAAACAATAAGGTTCTGGGACTCAGGGCAAGAGGATACACCTTGGTTGTCACGTCTGCGGTAGACAAGGTAAGAACGTGTATTTTGGTAAAGAATGAGCTTAATTTTAAAATTTCTCATCCCTTTAGCTCTGGTGGCGTCGTTTTAGGAGAGGCCAAGGGCGAGCCAACGTTGGCACTGGCCTCGGTGTACTTGCCTTATGAGGCTGCGGATCCACCAGGTCCGGAAGTGCAAGGGTCGGGCAGGCGAGAAGAGGAAAATGGAATCTGGTGCTCGGCTGCGACGCAAATGCACATCACACTCAATGGGGAAGCAGGGGCATAAATAAGAGAGTTGAGGCAGTGTATAATTTTATAACTGGCAACTATCTTTATGTATGTAATAGGGGTGACATGCCGACATTCAGGATTAGGGACAGAGAGGCAGTTATAGATCTCACGCTCACCAATGTGGGTAGGGATTTTGTAGAGGAATGGAGGGTGTCGGATGACTATACCTTCTCGGACCATAGCAGAATCACCTTTAGTTTGAATTTTGAGGGGCCCAGGAAGGCCCCCTATAGGAATCCGAAAAGGACCGACTGGGAGATCTTCAGGGAGGAATTTTCGTTGAAGATGGGCGACAATGGACTTTCTGAGGTTTCGCACAGGGAGTTAGAGAGAGTGGTGAACTTGTTCACTGTTTCGATGAGGGAGAGCTTTGAACAGGCATGTCCGGAGGTTTGTCCGGGCAGGAGGGAACAGCCAGGCTGGTGGACCAGGGAGCTCAGAGAGCAACGGACCATGGTAAGAAGACTGTTCAATAGGGCAAAGCTCACAAGGGACCGTACGGATTGGGAAAAGTATAGGATATCCTTTAATAAATACAAAAGTGATCTCAGGAGGGCGAAAAAGGATTCATGGGCGATGTACTGTGAGTCTATCGACTCCGTGAACGAGATGTCAGGATTCAGGAGAATACTATTCAAGGGTCCTAGCGGACTTGGGTACATTCAGAAAACGGATGGATCGTGGACGGAGTCTGGCTCGGAGACCCTTGAATTGTTGATGGGTACACACTTCTCAGGGTGCAGGGTACCGACTGCAGTGGAGCAATCGGATGGCGTGGGTGCACGTCACGGAGAGATAGCGGATGTGACAGGGGTGGCAGGGGACATTGTAACGATCGATAGGGTAAAATGGGCGGTTGATACCTTCCAGCCCTATAAGTCACCGGGACTGGACGGTGTCTACCCGTGTATGCTACAGAATCTTTCGACGCAGGGATTGCTACTCCTGACGAGGGTGTTTGCTGCTAGCATCACACTAGGTTACATACCCTTGAGGTGGAGAGAGGTGAGGGTGATTTTCATACCCAAGGCTGGAAAGGCCAGCCACTCGAAGCCAGAGGATTTTAGACCGATCAGTCTATCGTCTTTTCTATTGAAGACGCTAGAACGGCTGATCGATCTTTATCTTAGGAACACGATTGATACGCACGTCATTACTAATGCTCAGCATGCTTACCTTAGGGGTAAATCTGTTGAGAGTGCGCTTCATGATGTGGTGGGGTTCATAGAGCGCGGGTTGTACAGGAAGGAGTACACACTGGGCGCGTTTTTGGACATTGAGGGAGCCTTTAACAATGTTTCGATGGAGGCAATTGGGAACGCACTCAGGGAAGTAGAAGTTCAGGGTATCCTTATTGAGTGGATCTATTCTGCGCTTGGTAGCAGAGGAATCAACTCTGAGTGGGGAAATGAGCGTCTGAAAAGGGGTGCGGTTAGGGAAACGCCACAGGGAGGGGTACTGTCGCCACTGCTGTGGATTCTGGTAGTCAACGGGGTATTGGGACGGCTTGACTCAAAGGGAATCAAAGTAGTGGCTTATGCAGACGACATCGTGGTGTTGGTGACGGGGAAATTCCTGTCCACTGTGAGCGCGGTAATGCAGAGTGCATTATCCGACTTGTCTACGTGGGCCAGGGACAAGGGACTAGGTGTAAACCCAGTGAAGACAGAGCTAGTTCTCTTTACCAGGAAGTACAATGTGGCAGAGTTTGAGCTGCCAAGGCTTGACAAGGTTTAGCTGGAGCTAGCGGATAGGGCCAGGTTTCTGGGCATCGTCCTGGATTGCAAGTTGTCTTGGAGGGCAAACGCAGAGGAAAGGGTAAGGAAGGCTCTCAATGCCTATTATGCCTGTAGGAACGCCATAGGTAGAAACTGGGGGTTACAGCCGGCCATGGTAAATTGGATTTACACATCCGTTGTAAGACCAGTTCTTACGTACGGTTGCCTTGTATGGTGGAGAGCCCTGGAAAGGGGCGACATAGGAAAGCTCTTGACTAAGGTCCAGAGATGTGCGGTACTGGGCATTACAGGGGCCAGGAAAAGTACACCACAGGCAGCGCTGGGTATCATTCTGCATCTTTTTCCCATCGGGGACTTTGTTGCTGGAATGGCGGCCAGGAGTTTGCTTAGACTTATGGTGTTTTCCTTTCTGGCAAAAATGTTACATTAATGCTACCATTCGAGCGGGTTTATGTTCCATTCTAAAAATACATGCAAGAGTGAAAACAGTTATCGTGTTCCTTTCTGAACATGTTGCACAAATAACTGGCAAGTGTGTAACATATCTTACCCCCAATTATATTTCAGTGTAACAAAGTACCACTTTTTACAGCTGTTTTATGTATGTAAATACTTTTTTATGCAGGCGAGCTTTTAACGCAGAGTGTAGTTTTTATTAAAATCAAGCAATTTTCTGTTCCATTAAAACAAAAAAATGGACAACTTTTTAAGTGTGTGTGTAAACTGATAAAAATGTTACACATACTTATTGTAACATTTTTATTTAGAATGGAAAACACCATTAGTGAGTCAGGTATGCGTGGGGTATGTCTGGAGGGACATGCTGGCATTTTGAGAAGGGTCGCGGATGGTCGACTCCTGGGGCAGCCATGTGTGACGGACTACATGGTAGCGGAACTTGACTTTGCGATCCTGCCGAAGGTAGTGTTTCCGGATAGGGAGGCATGGAAGGGAACGGGGAGGCTGTATGAGGGGAGTGCAGTCTTTTTTGACGGGTCGAAGATGGAGGTGGGTACCGGGGCTGGTGTCTATATAATGGACACTGGGGTATGAAGGTCTGATAGACTTCCGGACGAGTGCAGCATCTTCCAGGCTGAAATTCTGGCGGTGATGAAGGCCGCGGAATTGATAGGGGAGGACGCGAGTGGGAGTGGTGACGTAACAATATACGTTGATAGTCAGGGCGCGCTTAAGGCTCTAGAGGGACATTTTGTCAGGTCTAGACTCGTGGGCGACTGCAGACGTGCTCTTAGAGCGATTATGGGTACACGCAGGGTCAGGCTCTGCTGGGTTCCGGGTCATTTTGACATTTCCGGGAACGAGATTGCCGATGAGTTGGCGAGGAGGGGATCGGCCCGGAATATTGAACTTAGTTGTGAGCCGGTGAGGCCACGACTGAGTTTCTATTATGGACTGATAGGGACGTGGATAACGGACAGGGTGGGCCAAACCTGGAAGGACAGGGCCGATTGCAGGATCTCCAGGCTTTTATGGCACAGGCTGGACAGGATGGGCATTGACCTGCTTCTCAAGGAGAGCAGGGGGTTTCTGAGGCGCATTATTGGGACTCTCACAGGGCACTGCGATGTGAGATACAGGACGAATAAATGGGACAGGAACTCTCCAGATTTCTGCAGGGTATGCGGGGACGAGGAGTTAGAGACGGTGGAACATCTTCTCTGCCACTGCCCTAGGCTGCAGATTCGCCGACAGAGGTGGTTTGGAGGACGCTTCTTAGATGGACTTGGTGAGGTTCCTGGCAGTGGGCTGGGGAGCATCATAGGCTTCATTAAGGAGGTTGGGTGGCTGGGCAGCAAGGTGATTCAGAGCCTAGGACTACTGACTTTCTTAGACATCTTGCGGACGGTACTCTGGCTTCTTTATCCTTTTTCTCTTACCTATGAATCTTTTGACTTACTTTTTTTCTTTTCTTCTCAACTCTTCTGAAGGGATTCACAATGGGCCTAAGGGCCTCCGAGTGGAGGTGGCGAACTCGCTACTACCCTTCGTAACCTAACCTAACCTAACCTAAGGCTAACAAAGCTTTTTCAAAAAATCGCATGCAAAAAAAGTCCTTTCACTAAAGTGTGCATCAAGGTTTATTATTCCACCATGGTGTGCATTAGGAAAAATTTAGGTTTGTATTCTGGCAACATCATCAATTATTTTGTCAGTTTATAGTTATCGATGTATAAAAGCGAATATTATTTTACCCAGGTACCCACATTTATAAATAACTGTTTGTTTTTTATGTTCACATAAGAATTAAAATTAATGGATATTTAACATAAAATTTACGTTTAAAAACTCAAATATATATAAACTAATTTGTATAATTAAAAAAAGTGAGAAGCATACACATAAAGTTCATTCGTTTACTTTCCCAGTAAAGTCCAGTAACTTAGCAAATACTGAGTAATTTTACCAAATTTCTCTCACTTAAAATCATTTAAGTAAAAAGTACGCGAACAGAAAATTTTACAAAAAGTTTACCTACTTAAAACAGCTGATAGATTAAAATATATTGCAATAACTTGATTACTCGAAAAATGCATTAAATTTTTTTAAGCAAAAACAAACTGACTTTTGAGAGTGGGGTTAACTTGGTTTTGGGGTTAAAATCTATTACGATCACCACCACAAACAATGAGCTTGATTTGGATATTCTAAAATGTGTTCGAAACTAAACATCCGTATAGGTCGGGACCGTGTCATGGAAGTAGCTTTTAACAGAATTGCGTAATACTCTTTCCTTTCTCAAACACAAGTTAGGGTGAAGAAATCCTGGCTTTTTTAACATTTAAAACAAACTTATATCTTCTTCATCTTCGCTTTCATATGACGATTCTATTAGATACAATACTGCATTTTGCAAAACATAGCCATGTCTGGTTACATTTACTCTTTCCCCTAAACTTAAAGTACTAGCTATATTTCTTAGCTGTTCCATTGTTTCGCCTGTGAACATTAAATTACTTTTTATACCATTTTAATTTTTCTCGTTATTCAATTTGTTGGCTGTTTGTTATTTCATTTTTTTTTACATCAGAAAACATATGTTTTATTTTACTAGTAATTTTTACTAGTAAAATTTTGTCCAGTAAAAATTTTTAAATACTCAGTAAGACAACTGTCACTTTGCGCTCTCAATTTGTGTTCTCATTTACTGGATTTTGTGTAAACGAACGCAATCCAGTAAAAATATTAAAAAATTTTTAAAAACTTTGAGTAAACGAATGAACTTATAAACGCATAATAAGAGGCTTTAAATTTGGACTGTTATAACTTCTCTTAATGTGTAGATCCCCTATTAGGGGATTTTAAAAAGTGCGAATATAAAAGGAATACAAGAGCAAAAATGAGAAAATCGGTAACTTAGTATTTCCTTAACTATACGCAATTTAAAAGGTATTAACGCATAATCATATGCATACATATTTTGAATTTAAATACGGCTAAATTTTTATAAAATCTACAGCAAAGCAGATATTTTATTTTATAAAAATGTTTGATTTTGAAATGTGGATAAGTACTAAAAACAAGATATACGTTAATAGTTTAGAAAAGCTTTGAACTTTCTAAAAAATATCAAATTTAGATAAATTTTATACAATTAAACAAAAAAACGTTCGGTTTTATGCAGTAAGAGAAAAAAAATGATATTCTGGAATATGATTGTAATGCTTTGAACTTTTAAAAAAATATGAAATTAAGATAAATTTTATACAATTAAACAAAAAACTTTCGGTCTGTTGGCAAATTTATATTTCCATTTAAAGGAACAGGTCTACAGTAGGATAATAGCACCGTATGACATTATTACAAAGACTATTATAAAAAAATTTTATGACACTTACTCACTAGTTGCTTCAAAGCTGAAATTCTCTTGGGAATCCTCCAAAGGCAGAAAAAATGGTACAGCATTAGGCATCAGCCTTAATCTTTTTGCACCTGCTATTATGTCACTTGAGCGAAAATGGTCACGGCATATGTGTGAGTTCACAGAAAAGTTTTTCTTACATATCTGACTCCACCTAATTCGCCGATTATCAGTTGGAACTTTAAAATAAGTTCCATTTTTATTTTTTTCTTGTTTTTTGCATATGATACAAACACGCATTTCAAAAACTGTTTTTTTTTTATTGATTTTCACTGCTGTGGGCTTATATATTTTTTTTACTCAATTTTGTTATGTGTTTTTTTTCTTTATATAAATAAGCCAAACACTTAAAGCATACACTCTTATTTTGTAATAACACTTTGAAATTGTTAATGCACAGCAAGGTATATTTAATTTTTATTTTAATACACCTTGATGCACAGTATATACAGCAAAAATGTAACATTAAAAATTTGACAAGTTATGTAGAAAACAAGTGGCGGAAATAAAAGTCAGCTGATCAGTTAATCCTACCTTATTCAATGCACACAAAAAAAATAATCGAGATTTTTTTAACTAATAGTGCATTTACACTTGTATTTTTAAAACTAGTTTATGATAATAAACAACTTTCATAAACTATAACGTTTGCATCAGCATATAAACTTTTTAAGTTGTTTATATGCGACAATTCATAAAAGGGTTGACATTAAAATTATAAATTTTAATAAAAATATGGACTTTATTTCGAAAAAAAAATATTTTTAATATATTTTTCATTCATCATTCATCTAAAAAACACCGTTTTTTATCAATTAATTTATTTTACTTTTTTTAATTTGTTATTTGTTTGTTATTTAAGGATAAATCAGGGTACTCTAATACAGGAAGTATCAAGGCGAATTCAAAAAATTCGCCTTCTGCAATTTGAAATTTCAAACTTAATTAATAAATCTGACAATCACTTTCACAAAATTTCAAGATGAATTCATAATTAGCTGAGTTCTTAGCACTACCTGTATTAGTTTACCCTAGGACAAATGTAACTTAAATGCCAAATATCACTAGCGCTGGCAGAAAAATTTAAAAAAAAATGGAGTTGCATTAACAAAAACTAGTTTATTTGAAACTAGTTTATCGCAAAAGCATGTTATAAACATGGTAATGATTTGTATGGATAAATACGTTTTTCAAACTAGTTTAACACCATAAACAACTTATAACCAGTTTATGAGGTAGATGTAAATGCACTAAAAGCTAACTTATTTCTTTTTGTGTGAAAACAAAAAAGCCAAGTTTTACTTACTAATCTAAATAGATAATTTTAAATCGAATTTTACAAAATATTTAAGTTCATGGTACTAAGTGAATTAGGTATCGTCTTCGAAATTATTTTATGCAATTGTGTTTTTTTAATTGTCAATTGAAAAAATATTTAAGCAAATGAAGGCACGTAAAAAAATTTATATATAACAAATAACTTATATTTTTTGAAGATGGAGACGGAATTCATTTAAATGTAAGTAGTAAGTATTTAATACGTTTATTGCTTCCCGAGGAATTAAAAAAAAAAATATTTTTTTATCAATAGTCCTCTATTAATAAACACTTGTCGTAAATAAGCAACGCAGTAATTAACTAAGATCAAGTTTGGCTGTTCAGAAAGCAGTCCTTGTTTCTTTACTACCACAAATAAGGAATTCAAGGTTTCCTTTGTCATGCGGCCATAACAACAATTAGTGGGTAGTGGGTTGTATCAAAACAGTAGTTGCTTCTCCCATCTTAAAATTAACATTTGGCTTTACTGTTAGAACGGTACACAACAACGTGTTAAGCAGTGTAGCAATATTTTTTTCATGCATTTTTTTAAACATTGTTAAACAAAACAAAAAAATATTTTTTGTTGTATATTCAAGGTTATCTATACAGGATGTCGTTGTAGCGTCAGCTGATTATTGTTTGCTTTGCTTTGCTCCAACACCTAGACCAATGTACCTTGAACAAGGTTTTCTACATAGCTTGGCAAATTGTTTAAGTTATATTATTGTTGTGTATACTGTGTGTATGTGTGATTGAAACATTTTCGACAACTTAGCTAGAATTTGACATCAACCAAATACATGCTGATTTTACAGGAAGTTGTTGTTGTAGGGACGAGGTCACCTTTTTATTCCACCATGACCGAGACGTGAAAATGTGCATACCAAGGCGAATTAATTACATGGTGGTGGAGATTTTAAAAAACTAATTTGCGGCGAAGAAAATTTTCGTTTTTGTTGTGATTTTCGTTGGCTGATATGTCAAAAAAAGATATATCAACATAAACAAAATTGACAACCCAGTCTTGATTTATGAAACAAAAATGTAGATTAGCTGTTCTGTTAACTGCACCTGGTCAATAAATTCACCTTGCTGGTACGTCTTGATCAGGGTACACTAGTACAGGTAGTGTTAAGAACCCAGCTGATAACGAATTCGTCTTGAAATTTTGTGAAAGTGATGTCAGATTTATTAATTTTATTTGAAAATTTGTTTAACATTCACTTTATCAAACACAAAAAGGAAATGCAGAGGGCGAAATTTTTGAACTCGCCTCGATACTACCTGTATAAGTGTACAGTGCCCTGATCTTGATCAAGCCAGGACACACTCAACAAGATAATATTAAGAGCCCAGCGGATTAAAATAAATTTGACATTTTCATGATACAATTTTAAATTTTTCTTACATTCCACCGTTCAAACACAAAAAGGAAATGCAGTAAACGAATTTTTTAAATTCATTTCATTTAATTTATTCAATACAATATGTAATACAAAGCCTTAGAGGCAAAAAAAAATCGCCTTGGATTTACCTGGTTGAGTGTGCCCTGGACCAAGGCACATTCAACCAGGTTATATTAAGAGCCCAGCTGATTAAAATCAATTTGTCATTATTACGTTATAAAAATTTGACTTTATATGAAATTTTAAATTTTTCTGACATTCTACCGTTCAAACACAAAAAGGAAATGCAGAGGACGAATTTTTTGAATTTGCCTTGGGTTTACCTTGTTGAATGTGCCTTGCCCTGGACCGAGCCGAATTCAATGAGGTGAATTCGTCGCTGCAACAACTACAACACTAAAAAAACTGCAGGTATTTTGTTTTTGTAAAATTTACCAAAATGTCAAAAATTTGCTGACTAAAACACATTTTTTATTATTAGCTACATATTGTTTTGAGGTAAATAAAGATATTAAAAAAGAATATAAGTAAATGCTTATTAATGATTTCTTTTATTTTCCCATTAATAAAAACCAGTGTTTAATCGAGACAACCTTATAGATACCTTGTACGCAAAATTAGTTTTTTGACGTGTTGTGCTTAAAAAAAGCTCGTTAATTTATTCAAAGAATAAACAAATCTTTAGAAGTGCTAGTTTTCAAAACAAAAAAAAAAAAAAAGACACGGTGAAATAAACCATTGAACTGTGGCGGATTATGGTAAGGTGGAACAAAAAGTGCCAGTTAGTATACCGACTGCGGAGCCTAATGCAAGACGTGTTAGCGTAGATAGCGACACCGATAGAATTGTTTAGAATGGTTCAACAGGTAACAACTAGACGTCTGCATGACTATATTCATTTGATTGCCTATACACAACAAAAACAATATTCATTCAAACATTTTTCATTCTATGGGAGATAAATAAAGTTAAACCAGTAACAACACAAGAAAGAATATATTGTGTGTTACACTCACTGATACAAGAAGAACACATTCATTTTACAGTTTTTGTTTTGAATGTGTATAAAACTCACTTGAAAATACAAAAACATAGCAAAGTCTCATTACAGTTAGAGTTTTTATAAAAACATTCAGGTGTTTTTTCGAGTTAATGAATGTTTAACAACAACAAAAACGACAAATTTGCAAACACAAATGAATGCGCTGAATAATAATTTTTTACACCAATCATACAGCAATATTCACACATTCTATTCAGTATTTATTTATATGAATGTATGGGTAATATTTTGTTTTCGGTTGAAGTTGTTTTTAATTTGCTTTCGCTTGTGGGTTCATTCATTTAATTTGTTTAACATTGAATGAAAAACACTATGTTGTTGAAAAACAAACGAATGTATTTAAACGGCATTTATTTGTAGTCACGCAGACCTCTAGTAACAACCCAACGATTTTTTTCAACCGCAAACACGACCAGTTTAATACTGCACAAAAAAGCAGCAGTTATCCCACACCTTTTCACCTTCGATCCCCACAAAGCTTTGAAGGAGTTATCGCCCATTAAGTGCGCGCAGTGAAAATTAAACAGCCCATAAAGGTCAACGAAACTATTTATCAACAGCGTTAATAGAACGGTGTTCAAAAATCGAAAATGGAACATAGAATGTTTGGCTCCAAAATCCAAATTGCTGGTGTTTCTGATAATATATTTTTAGGTTGTAATATGGGTATTATATGCATATTTTATGGGAATGGATTTTAAAAGAAAGTAACTTACTGTTTAAATTGCTCCATAAAAGGTTCAGCAAATGGCATTAGTGTTGTTTTATTACCAACTTTTACAATGTTTGTGGGCAAAAAGTGGTTGGTACAAATGCGAGCGCTTGTAGAAAAGTTTACGCCACAAATTTCATCCCACTTCTTTTTACTTTTTTCGTCTTTAGGAACTCGGAACAAAGTTCCATTCCCCTTAAAATACTTTTTTTTGCACAGCGAGCAGTTTGGCATATTCCTTTAGTTTTTAAACAACAATTTGTTCACTTAAACACGCTCAACACTTTTGAAACTCGTTTTGAACAACAATAAACAGACATAAAAAACACAAATTTTGACAATTTGGCAGTAAATGTTGTAATCAGCTGAGCTAAAGAATTCGCCTTATTGAATTCGCCTTGGTCATGGTTATGAGCACAGCTTATCTTCTTTTTCATGCATAAACATAAACCAAGGCTGGGTTGTCAAAGATGTTAGGTTGAACAGGCGGCTGCGGAAATGTTGAAGCAATAGTTGTGCAGCCCACTTGGGTCCGTTTCCTCGGTCCCTTTGTCAAAGATGTATACTTTTACATATATTTTTTGACACATGAGCCAACGAAAACCACAACAAAAACGAAAATTTTATTTATCACAATTTAGTTGTAGAATCACCACCACCTGATGCATTAATTCACCTTGACCTTGGTTCATGGCTAGATAATTTTGTGGAGAAATTTATTTTACATAAAATTTGACAATTATAAATTATAATGTATGTATGGTATTCTGACATATAGGGAGTATCAGCTGACGAGCATTTTCTCTAGTAAGATCGCCTAAATAATTCCACCAGGGGACATGGTGCTTAGAATATTATGGTAGATACAAACTTTGCAACATGTTTTTGCAACCAGGCATTTTTTATTGTTTGAATAGCAGGGATGATAATATTGCGCAGATCCTACTTTTTTGGTACATTTTAAGCTCTAAAAGCGCGTTGGCACGCTTTTCGCCAATTATTTAGAAAGTTTCCCAACCACTTTTTTTGACCCAAAAAGGTTTATAAAGTGTATGATGCTTTGAACTCTTTAGTTTATGCGCCCATAATAGCTAAGTGATATACCTATAACAACTCTTGCAGTTTTCCTCTGCAAGTATCTCTTTAAGCAAGCCAAAATCTGTCCATAAAATGGCAAAAGTGTATATTGTACAACATGCAATGTGTTCGCTTGCTTTACACCACCACGTGACTGCTTCAAGTTGTTTGTAAATTTCTTTTTAAATCTTAAAATTGAACGACAAATATATGTATAAAACATCAAACTTTTAAATAAAAATTGTTTGATAAAAAAAATTCTCTTTCAACCCAAAGAGAGAAAAAAATTCGTAGTAGGGTTTTTTTAATTCACCTCCTAGTATGAATTTTAATTAATTGTTTTATTTACCGATCAAATGGGAGTAGCGGAGCGGACCAGAAAGCTAGTAAAAAATAAACGAATTGCTTCAGCAGAAAGTGCCCGGAAAAAAATGGATACAAACAAATAATTCATGTAGTTAGTATTCACTCTAAAATAATGTCTAATTTTCTCTAAAAAACTTTATGATTTTATATCTCGTTAATTTTTGTACCATGCATATCTAATATGTTATTTATATGTACATATGTGTATGCTTAGTAAATTTATTTGGTTTGTTGTGGGTTTGAGCAAATATGGACATATGTACATATAGGTTTTGAAAGTATTTTTGAATATTTTTTGTTTGTTTTATAAGTCTTAATACCTTAATTAACATGATTAAATATAAGATAATTTGGAATTATTTTCAAGAATTTGGTGAATCATCAGTAGACTTATGATTTGGTGTAGAGTGCCTCGGTAGGTCAGCGGTAACTGCATAGTCTACCAGGGTTGTGGGTTCGATTCCCACGATAGACCCTGGTAAGTCTGCTTCATTCTTTTGTTCTTTCTTTCTTATCGTTCTCTAAATTTCTTCTTTCCTTCCATCTCAACCTATTCTATTTGCCTCTCCAGGTAACACAAAGGGACCGAGTTAAGCGGACCCAAGTGAGCTGTATCCTTTCCTTCAACGGCTGCCTGTTCTACCTAACCTAACCTAACCTATGATTTGGTTTACGAACCAATGAAATTCATATATATGTAGATCCATAAGTCTGATTTTACAGTTGGACAGAGGACATACATTTTTTAATTCTTTTTTATTAATTTTGCTCGTGCTTTGAAATACACAGCCAACAATATAAAATAAGTATGAGTATGAAGCAACAAGATGAGAACTAAAAAAAAATAAGAGAAAATTTTTTTAAGCCATAATGACAGAAAGATAGTAAAATTTTTACTAGTATAAACTATCAGAAACATTTTTGTTTATAAACATATTACGTTCTTTTTGGCTCTCTAGTTGATAATTTTTTGTGTACGTGAATACTAACTAGCAATAATTGTCGAACATTATTGACAATTTTCTTTAAGTGAACACACCTGTTGTGCATCGTAATCAATAAAACGCTAATTTTAATTTTTTGGAGATACGTTGGTTGCATTTTTGTTAAGAACAGCGCTCGAATTGCCTTCTTTAGTTCTTCTTAAGTCTTGTTCTTGTAATAATAGTTTGTTAACTACATACATATTAATAAAATCTGTGAAAACTTTTAAATTAAAATTGGTATTGTTTTAAGCACTTTTTACGATATTTTGGCACTTCTAAGATAACGTTTTGGCACCAAACTGAAAATCTTTAATACCATCACTGCTTTACATGTAAGAATGAGTTCTGAGTATTTTTTCGTTTTTGGTTAAGTAAATAAATAAGAAAATATTTATATTATATTGTCAAGCTTAAGGCCAATCATTTATTAAAGTTTATTTTTATAATTTTTTGATATTTATAAAAATTGCCTAAAGAAGCTTTTCATTGTTTGGACGCGAAATATGAAAAACAATTTAAAATAATAAAATACTGAAACGATTGACGTCGACCTCGACAAAATAATAAAAATATAAAGAACTATGGTCGAGAAAATATGACTTAAATTTAAGTAGTTTGAATAATTATATAAGGGAAGAAAATTGAACTTTTTTTGTTGACAGGTTAATTGCAGCTTTTGTAAATTTAAAGGTCGCTAATTTCAGATCTAATTTCCGTTTTTTCTATCAGCTCTCGTTTTTAAGTTGCAGGTACTTATCGTATTTCTGACTTTTTTCCAAAAATTAAAATTTCAAGATATTATAATTTTACTGCTCTATAAGCGATTTTCAAAATTGTTTGTTTTAAAATGTAATTGTTGCCTTTGGAAAACAATTAAACTATTAAAAATCAAAGAAAAATGGTTGAGTAATGGATGCGTAAGTAAAAAATAATCAATTAAAAAACATGAAAACTTCAAAGTGAGAAAAAGTGTAGTTTTTCATTTTCACGTAAAGCCACATAGCCTATGAACGCGTTTCGATTTTATTCACAATAAGTGAAGGTAACTCATTTTAAAATGAAAGGCAACACGTTAATAAATATTGTCTTTGTACCGCAGCTAAATATACGCCCATGTTCTGACTCTCACGCGATTGTCAAATCACATGCGATTTGTAAATCGAAAAATTTTTTTGTACCTACATATGTTCTGTAGTTTACGCGTTTTCTTTGAGTTTTGTTATTTTTCGATGTTGTATTCGATAATAATAACATGTTTCTTTTAAAAAACAAAACGAAAAACCAAGGCGTACATAACAAGTTGTACCTATTTCTATAACATTTTTTCTTGTTTTCCAATTAAGTTCATGCCTAAAACAGTAAACAATTGAAAAAAGAAGATGTGCATAAACAACAGTTTTTTAAAATTGAATTTTTATTGAGACTGTTTACACAAAATTAAATAAATTGTGAAAATTATAACAAAAACCCCATATATTATAATTGTGCATAGTTTGATCGGCTGTTTTTTACCTAGTTTGGGCAAAAAACATCGGTTCACCTCATCTACATATGTACCTCTTGGGATTTGAAGTCGCAAACTTTCTTGCGATTGTGAACTTCAGAACACCTGTCATGCGATTTCAAATCGCATCGCCAATATTTTGCAAAATGCGATTGTCAGAACATAAGCGTAAATTTTGTTAAGACTGCCTACAAAAAATAAAACATATTGTAAAAACTATAACAAAAACCCCATGTATTATAATTGTGTTTAGTTTGATCGGCTGTTTTTTACCTAGTTCGAGCAAAAAACATCGGTTCACCTCATCTACCTCTGGCGATTTGAAGTCGCAAACTTTCTTGCGATTGTGAACTTCAGAACACCTGTCATGCGATTTCAAATCGCATCGCCAATATTTTGCGAAATGCATTTGTCAGAACATGGGCGTTACCAAGGTGTATTTAAGAAGGTGGGAGCGGTTCTGCAAAAGCAACAAAATTTCGGTTCGAGAGAAATCTCATGTTTTTATAGGTATATGTTATTAAATTTTTTAAATATGGCATATCCGTAGAGTTTAAATTATTTTGCATCAATCATTTTAGTTTGAACAAAGTAGGTTTTTCAACAATTAGTAATTGGTTCAAAAATTTTATATCATTTTTTTATTTAATTTCATCTATCTATAATGTTTATTAAATATATAATAACAAGATAGTGGTTTAAAAAAAGAATGTTGGATTAGGTTGCAAAACCTCGTTCTCACTAAAAGGCATTAAGTTTAAAGATAACTTTTTTCACAAAAACTAGCTTACATACATTGGTAATGACGGTGAAACTTGTACTTTATATACTGGCTGAATGGAAGGAACGGCGTTGGGCATCAAGTAAACTTTGCGCGCTGCTCTTACAATATCAGCGGATGCAAAGTGATCCATACAAATGGAAGCATTGGGCAAAAAGTTTATCTTGCAAATTTCACTCCATAGCTTTCTTTTTCGTTTATCTTTTGGGACACAAAAGAAGCTTCCACTACCACTTTTTTCTTTTTTGTTGCACATACAGCACTTCCGCATGTTTGGTTTTTTTAAAACTTAAAACAATTTTTTAAACTATGCGGTTTATAAATATAAAATTAGTCTTTAGTTTTTTTTTAACACTATATTCCACGTTTTTTAACTTTAAAATATAAAAAAATTTAAGAACTGTTCAAACACTTTTCTTAGAATAGTAAAATTGTCGTTTGTAAACTAGAAAAAAACTACATAAACAAATTTGACATTAATATAACGAAATACCGTTACTCAGCTGTTTATCTGAGGCTATCTAATATTAGCATGGTACAATTACCTTGCAAGGTAGTATCGATTCAACAGCTGACTATTTTTTGCTTGAGTTTTTCCACTCTCTAAATCTGTCAAACCAGTGCCTGTGTTCTGTAACTTTAGTGAGAACTTCTCGCATCGAAAAGTTTATAGTAAAAGACAGGATGAACACGATAAACCTAATTATTTCAACTTGTAACGTTGTATAATGAGAGTTTATGTATTATCTAAGTCACACTGTTAATAATCGGAAGACTATGACAATAAAAAAAATTTTCTCGCTGCGAAAACTTCTCGCCAGTTACAGAACAGGGGGGCAGGGTACACTTATCAGGTAAGAACGGTTCTACAAAAACAACTAAAACCGTCATAAGAATGTCAGAGACAAATAACAAAAACTCACGAAATCTTGGTTTTTCTTTTTGAGCTTTTCTTACGATACTACAGTTGTTGTTTGTGTAAAAGGAAGAAAATACATAAACATAAACAAAATTTGACATCAATATAACGAAATACCGTTACTCAGCTGTTAATCTGAGGCTACCTGATAAGTGTACCCTGGACTACACCATGATACAACTCATGGTGAAATTATTGTACCAGGTGGTGTTACAAGCACAGCTGATCTACTTTTTTTATGCATAAATCGAGGCTGGGTAGTCAAAGTTGTTTACTTTTACATATCGTTTTTTGGCACCTGAGCCAACGGAATTTTATTCACCACAATTTTTTTGTTGTAAAATCACCACCACCTCATGCATTGATTCGCCTAAAGGTGCTTTCGCACGATATGTATTTTACACATGACTTGTCAATTTTGCAATCCACATGTAATTGCGTATGGCTGTCAAAATTTTCAATTTAGAGACGGTTTATAATTTTTGCTTTCAAACGTACGTATGTAATTACATCTGACATTTTGCAATTCTAAAAACAGCTGTTGACACATGCTTTGTCAGATGAAAATAGAGCACGCTCTAGTTACAAATTTGTCATATGACTTTAACAAATGTATTTTACACATGCAATGTTTAAACGCGTTCATACGGCAGATATCAATTTCGCACTGCAAAATTTAACAAGTCATGTGTAAAATACATATCGTCTAAAAGTACTTTTAGCACTGATGTATGTAACGCGCAGGGTACACTAATATCACATGGTACAATTACCTTACAAGGTACTAGCGCTACAGCAACAACTACAAGAATCTCGATACCAAATTTATGAATGTAAAAGCATCGTCGTTTACAAGGTATATTCAACAAGGTAGGGACAACTGATCAGCTGACTTCTATTTCCGCCATATGTTATCTAGCTTAGCTTGGACACTTGCTTATGTTGTACAATGGTTGTGTATACTGTGGGTATGTGTGTTCGCTACATTTTCGACAATCAAGCTGGAATTAGCAACAACAAAATACATGCTGAAATTTTACAGCAAGTTGTTGTTTTAGGGACGCTATCGTTTATGTCAAAAAACGTACTGTTTGACACAGGGTACACTTATCAAGTAGCCTCAGATTAACAGCTGAGTAACGGTATTTCGTTATATTGATGTCAAATTTTGTTTATGTTTATGTATTTTCTTCCTTTTACACAAACAACAACTGTAGTATCGTAAGAAAAGCTCAAAAAGAAAAACCAAGATTTCGTGAGTTTTTGTTATTTGTCTCTGACATTCTTATGACGGTTTTAGTTGTTTTTGTAGAACCGTTCCTACCTGATAAGTGTACCCTGGTGTAGTCCAGTTCATTGGTTTATTTCTTTTGAATTAGAGGTTTTTAAATATATTAAAAATTTTTAATATTTAGTGGTTACATTGACGTTGGTTGCATAGTGTGGATCATTGTTAATAGTTCGCATGAAACTTTAATGACAACAATGTTGCATAAACACGTTGCAGAGTTTGTACCAACCATCAAAAATTTAATAGGCACTTGCTTTGGAAATTGTCCATTTAAAGGTTCAGCATTTGGCATTAGTGTCAGTCTGTTCCCTACTCTTCTTATACTTGAAGCCAAAAAGTGATCGGTACAAATACGAGAATTTTCTGATAAACTAACCCCGCAAATTTTACTCCACTTGTCCCTTATAACTTTTTCCCTAGGTACGCCAAACAAAGTTCCGTTCCCTTTATAAAACTTTGCTTTGCACAGGCAGCAGACACGCATTTATATTTTTCAGTATTTATATATTTTAAATAAACTATTTAAATATACTCTTTTTTTAAAGCAATAATATTAATTTATTTTTGTTTAAACTTCGAAAAAATACATGACCAATCACAACTAGAGAATAAAGCCGACTGAAGAGCAGGCGGCAACGGCTAAATGCAATTCGACTCGACGGCTCAAGCAGCGTCTCCACGTAGCAATTTTTGTTGCTGAGCACATGCAATGACGTCGGCAGAAAAACAACACAGCGATTAAAAGTTGCTTTGAGTGGAGAACACCGGAAAAACCAATTATGTACTCGTTTTCTCCACATTTTGTTTGTAAAATTAATGTTTCATTGAGGTTTACCATAGATTAGATAAAGATTTAAATATTGTGATTTTTTTCATTTTCTTCCTAGGAATTGCAAATAATAAACTAAAATGGCGAAAGTACTGAAAGGACAGCGAATTGCTTGACAACTATAGCCATGCAATCATATATGTCAATTACCGCAATAAATATTGCTACGTGTGGACTTCAAATAAATAGAAAACTACTCCTTATGGTAGAAGAAACAAGGTATACTCATAACTAAAATAACTATTTTTATACAAGAACAACAGGCATTTTGTTCTTGTAAAATGTTGTGAGTTGTCAAGAAACAGCTGTCTACAACCACACAAATGAAATATTAAATTCTATTAACATAATCAAATCTCATTTACAAGCAAATGTAATTGATTGTTTAAGTTTTAAATGCACATCTAGTCATTTAAAAAAAACTGATTACACAGAATTGTATAAATAATTTTTTTCAATGTAATATTTGTAAGTTATCTGTTGTTTTTATATAATTTTTCTGTTATTCTTGTAGTATTCTTGTTGTTTTTAATGTTATTTTTATTCGTTTTTATGTTATTTTATAAATGAACTTGAATTTAGTTAGCTGAATTAAAAATGTATGTAAAATTAAATTAAATTTTTAAAATTAAAAAAGTAGTGTAGGGAAACAAAAAGTGGGTGTAGGGAAAAAGGGATTATTTCCCCGTAAGTGTAGGGATTTCTATAAAAAACTCCTGGCATCACTGCTTGTACCATGCCTTATTTCTTCTACCATGATTTCGTGTTAATAAAAAATGTGCGCTAAAAATGTGAAAAACAAAGATTTTTGAGAGATTTGTACTACTTTTAACCTTATAGACTGAAACGTTCAGCATAACGATAAACCGGCGATAAAATGGATGAAATTTATCTTTATTTTTTCAACTCTCCTCCCAACCTAAGTCAGCCTGTTAAGCGTCAAGCAAGTCCATATATTTATAATTAACTAGATGTCAAATTTGGAAAAAAGAAATATAACTCCAAGAGGTTTCAAATTGCCCAGTCTATTGCCAAAGTTGATGAGTTGGTCGGAACAATTGATAAACTTAGTAACCAAAATTATGAGTTAAACCAGCAGCTCAACGATTTTCAATCGACCGCACAAAACGTACAACACCTATACAGCAATGAGAAACAAGAACTTGAGATAGCTAACCAAGATTTGGATAAATTACAAAAGGAATATAAAAAAATGGATTTAGATTTGACAAATAAAACTATGGTGAATGAACAGATGAAAACATTGATCTTAGGGTATGAAAATCGCCCTATAAATTTTGATAACTTAGTAGTTAAATATTTAAAAAGTATAAACTGTGACGGTCACGGTCATCCTAACCTTTCACTGTTCCAGGCAGGATCACCTTCTTCTGCAACAGCTTTAACCAAAACAATGTTTTTCTTACTATAAAAAAATTCTTGTATTAATACTTGTATTAATGCTTTAAAATACAAGTAATACACACTTACCTTTTTCTTTGTTTCCACCAAACCTTTTTTTTTTACCAAATTAAAATAATTAAAATAAAAGAAAATAAACGAAAATAAACATTTTTAAACAAAACTTTTTCTTTTAATGTTTACTTGTTTGTTTACATTTATAATTGGTATCACAGTTTGTGTTGTCAAAGCTTAATGAGCTTTTTGAAATGTAGAGGGCGGCAAGTTCAGTAGGTTAAAGGGTAATTCACAATGGATAATGTTAATAAGAATGACCTTACAGTGTACTTCAACCGATTAGAAACACGAAGATTTTGGTCGTAAGATCGTTCAAGGTGACTTTGTCAATGACTTATAAGAGCACGTTTTTCATTCGGTGTTGGGATATTGGACTGGGCAGTACTCAAGGTGTAATAAAAATTATAATTAGAAACGAAGAGTGAAATTTTATTGCCACGTGTGGAAAGAAATCTTAAGAAGATATTCTTCTTATTAATTTCTATTTATTTTAATAAAAAGAAAGGTCATAAATATTCAAGGTAAGAATTAACTTAATATTAAATTGGTAAACTATATTAATAATATTACTGAAACGTATATAATATATATCATTAGTAATATAAAAATGTTTCTAATGGTATAAATTATATAAAAATGTAAAAAAAACTAATTTTGGAATATTATTAATTCGTTTTTTCTTTTTGCTTATAATTTGCCTACATAAAATTTTTAGACCAATTTACAGACATAAAATGTGTTTGAAAAATTATTGTAAGAATTTTGTAAAAGTAAAATCATTTCTTTGATAATTTTTGTTTTACATAATTGTAATTGTGTAATTTGCTTTTTTGTTAAACGAACCAGTCATTAAAGGAGCCATCTACATTTGGGAAAGAGTCATTAGCAAAAGTTACTTAGTGGGGACACAACATCTTCCCCAACTGTTATATAACCTGTATTATAACACCACAACACTTTTTGCTATAACGCTAGTACCAGGGCCGGAAAGACTAACATCGTTTAAATACATTCAGGTACCCCTTGACCAGAACACTGGGTAAGCGAAAAATAAAATAAATTTGAAATCCGTAGAAACTTCCTTTTGTTGGGACACGTAGAAAACTAAAAACGTGGTCCCATGACCTAAAGTGAAGGTCACTAGAAATTTTAAGGTTAGAGTCTGCTTAATAACACCTCACACAAAACACTATAAAAAAAATATATTTGTATTTAAAATGAATGTTTGATGGCCCAAGATTAGACACGTTACAATTTAAACATAAAATTTATCATAAAGTAAAATAAAAAGAGGGTAGAACTGAAGTAAAATTACACCATTATATATATGTATAATATGTATAAAAATGTATATGAAAAATACATATTAAAATATTAAACATATTCAAAAATAGTAATAAAAAAAAAAAAAAAGATATTTTTGTAATTATTAGTTATATGTATTTATGTAGTAATAATTGTTAACATGTGTAAATATAGCTTTGTTATTTTGGAATAAAAAAAAAAAAAAAAAAAAAAAAAAAAAAAATTATTAATAAAGTAAGACTTCTAAAATAATAATTGTAAATAAAACAAATTTGTACTGTATTAAAATGAAATACTGAAAATATTGAATTTTTTAAAATATGAAATTCTAAAAGAATAAAGATTGTGATGTAAATCTAGGTGTAGGGGTAAGTTATTGTATAGGGGCTCTTGAAGAATATTTGCTTCGGGTCAGCAAGAGCCAAGGATGGCTGAAATATTGCCATATCAGGGGTGGGCAACCCGTGAAGACAATTCCAACTTTGTTTTCAATGACTCATAGAGTACTTTGCCTGGATAACCTAGAATTACACTGTCGTTATCTGTCTGTCTGTCCGTCCGATTTATTTTATTTTCCTAATCTTGTGTGTGTTCAATGTTTTGTGTTAAATTTTTATCTGGCACGTATATAATAAATGTGAGCCAAACCTGGTGGAAAGAACCAACACCTTTCCGGCGAGCTAATGCCGTGCTTTGACCAGCGTGCCAACTCCACCAACAACATTAAGGTTTGTCACATTTATGGCGCCCAACGTGGGGCATTAAAAAAAAAATTTTTGTAAATAAAAATGCCTCTTTATGTTCAATGCTTTGGTGTGGGTATAATAAACGCATGTCCTGGAAGGTGTAACAATTAAAACACCATGCCTGAGTAGCGGCACTTATTATACAAATATTAAAGAATTGAAGAACTATTCATTTTAAAACAAAACGTTTCGTTAAAGTATGTCATAAACCGTCCGACTCTACGTCTTGAGTTTATTAGCGACTTTTACAGATTCATGGCGTTAAGATTTGAAAAGTTCACTTTATGTTGTATTGTTCCGTGTATAGTCAATTTTTAACGACAGTATAAACTATAAAATAATAACAAAATAATAATAGCTATAATAAAAATAATAATTATGATAATAATAATATTAATAATAATATGAATTTTTCATTAAATATCAAAACACATTCAATTCTAAGATATCTGGGCAAAAAAAAAAAAAAAAAAAAAAAAAAAAAAAAAAAAAAAAAAAAAAAAAAAAAAAAAAAAAAAAAAAAAAATTTATTTAATTTTCCAAAGGAAAACCATAATTAATATTTTTTTTCAAAGAAAAGTATTTAACATTGAAATTATGAATAAATTCATAAAATTTAAAAATGTAATTTACTTAAATTTTGTTAAAACATATTTTATGAGTCATCAATAGAAACTACCCATTTGCATCATTGATTCGCATCACTCTTTCATCGTATCTGAAATTTATTAAAAGAAAATATTTATTTTTATATTTAAAAATATTAAAAATATAGTAATTTTGAACATATTAATTTTTCTTTCAACTAGTAAGAAACAAAAAAAAAAAAAAAATTATTAATAAAGTAAGACTTCTAAAATAATAATTGTAAATAAAACAAATTTGTACTGTATTAAAATGAAATACTGAAAATATTGAATTTTTTAAAATATGAAATTCTAAAAGAATAAAGATTGTGATGTAAATCTAGGTGTAGGGGTAAGTTATTGTATAGGGGCTCTTGAAGAATATTTGCTTCGGGTCAGCAAGAGCCAAGGATGGCTGAAATATTGCCATATCAGGGGTGGGCAACCCGTGAAGACAATTCCAACTTTGTTTTCAATGACTCATAGAGTACTTTGCCTGGATAACCTAGAATTACACTGTCGTTATCTGTCTGTCTGTCCGTCCGATTTATTTTATTTTCCTAATCTTGTGTGTGTTCAATGTTTTGTGTTAAATTTTTATCTGGCACGTATATAATAAATGTGAGCCAAACCTGGTGGAAAGAACCAACACCTTTCCGGCGAGCTAATGCCGTGCTTTGACCAGCGTGCCAACTCCACCAACAACATTAAGGTTTGTCACAAAACAAATTAGAAAAAAGAAAAACTCAGGGAGTATTGTGCGTTATTGTGTTTTTACACAAGATACAAAGGTACTTACTTTTGAAGATGCACAATAAAAGGTTCGGCATTTGGCATTAATGTCAGCCTGTTTCCTACATTTCTTATACTTGTTGATAAGAAGTGTGCGGTACAAATGCAAGCATTTAGCTTTAAATTAAAGCCACAAATCTCACTCCACTTGTCCCTGGTAGCTTTATCCTTGGGGACATTAAACAAAGTTCCATTCCCTTTGGAAAACTTTGTTTTGCACAAACAGCAGACACGCATTTTTATGTGGAAATTTTTTTTACACTTTTTTTTTGAAAAAAAAAAACGTTTTCACACTTTATATATACATATATGTATATGTTGTAAAACAACGTTATCACACAATTTTATTTATTTTTTTCTGAGCACAAACACTTTTTAACAATTTAATTTCACGTTTTGAAAAAATTTTTGTTTTATTTTCTATTTTTTAAAATGGCACGGTTTTAAACGTAAAAAAAAGGACAAAAATGTTGACAATTTTTGACAACTCACAACTAAACTAGGGAAAACAGCTGGATAATTAACTATGCCTTCTTACTTGTACCATGAGTCATTCTCTTCATCGTTGCTTTTTTATATGCAGTTTGACACAATTTTAATCTGGTCCCTGCAACAACTACAAATCAGTACCAAGGTGTCAAACAACAGCTCATAGAAAAAAAGATGGGTAATAATTTTTGTTGTTTTGTTTTCACGGCGAGAACATAATTTTTACACTTTGGCACTAATCAGCTGGGACGACGAGACTACCTGGTTCTTTGTATCATGATTTCGACTCTTAGTTTTTTTTTCTTTTTTATATGACGCAGGGTTGTCGGATTTGTTTTGACCCTATTTGCCAAATTCAATGTTCAAAATCGCCAAAATCGTCTTTACGTTTCACCATCTTTCGGTTAGTTAACACTAACATTGTAGAAAAAGTATGGTAATACTGGTTTTTATTATTTACGAAAAAAGAAAAGAATCAAAAAAAGTTTATACAAAAATTAGCAATTTTTTGAAAGTACAAATTGTTAAATGTGCATGCATATACATAAGTGTACTCTTAAAAAAAAAACATTTTATGCAGATTTCAAATGCAAAAACTTTTCTTTTTGGCTTTAAAGCTTGTAATATTGAAAACATTACAAAAATGTAAATGCTGATTTCTTTCAATTTTCTTTTTTATTTTTACTTTAGTAAAAGCATTTAACCGGAAGATTTTGTTCAGTTAAAGTTAACAGGGACTTTTTGATTAATTTCTGCCGATTAATTGCTAACCGAACTTTGCGAAATGCAATTTTGCCTAACTTACGGTTAAACTTCCTGTTAATTTTGAATCGCATTTTGTGAAAAGGGCCATTTATGTAACCTTTTGACCATAGCGCAATAATTTATCAGGTGGTGTTGATTTTACAACAACAAAATTTGGTGGATAAAATTTTCGTTTTTGTTGTAGTTTTCGTTGGCTCTTCGATTTATGCATGGCACAATTATGAGTATCAGGTGGTGTCGATTCTACAACAACAAAATTTGGTGAATATAATTTTCGTTTTTGTTGTAGTTTTCGTTGGCTCTGTTGTCAAAAAAAGATATGTAAAAGTAAACAACTTTGACTACCCAGCCTCGATTTATGCAGGAAAAAAGTAGATCAGCTGTGCTTGTAACACCACCTGGTACGATTATTTCACCATGGATTTATGTATGAAAAAAGTAGATCAGCTGTGCTCGTAACACCACCTGGTACGATTATTTCACCATGCTTTTGACTCTCTACATAGCATGTAGGGTTTTTGTCTAATTTTCGTTACTTTTTGCGCTAACCGTACAATAAGGTATAATTATAGGGTTATTTTTTTTAGATTTGGGAATAACTCAGGCATACATATATTAAATCATCGGCTTTAATTAATTCTCATTAATGTCACCTTGCATTAGCTTGCTTAGCTGTTTCTCTTTAATATATCGGATCTTCTGAATGATCTGATTTCATAACTGTAGTCTGAACAAAACTTTTTGGTTGCGAATATCCTAAAATTTAGCTTAACTTGTCCAACTTCCCCTTACTCATTCCAAAAGCGGTCTCTTTATTTTCGTTTCTTTTCAAAAAATAGCCTTTTTAAGGCTATTTTACTTTTAGCGCACTTGTGTGATTTTTTTCTAATAGGCTCTAAAAATAAGCTCTTATATTTATGATATTTTGCTCTATACGTAGTTTCGACAGTGCATTTACATGCTACATGAAAAAAGAGTAGGTACCTCTTCAGACTTGATTTCCTTAACTTTAAGTTACAAAAATTACAAATAATTTTAGCTCAGGTGTGTGTGATCATGTGTACCTTCATGATGTTTTGGTAATTACATATTATGCCGCATATCTTACATATTGATCAAAACTGCTTATTACGATGCTTTATGTGATTAACTAGTGACGCGTTTGCAAAAATTTTTTTTGGACACTAATGACACATGTGCAAGTTGAGACCCAACAAAAAAAAAATTAATGCGATTTTTTACAGACCACATTTAAATCACATCTAAAGATGCTATTGCATATTTTCTGGTTTTGTTGCATTTAATTAAATGCAGAAATAAAAACTGGCATTATAAATGAATCGCCGATGCCATTGTTTTGTTTGTATTGAGCAACGATTTACACTTGGTTAAAGTGTTTTAAAAAATTTTATGTTTATATCACATAAAAAGCTAGATTTAAAAAGAACCTTAAAATCGCATTTTAGATCAGAAAATTCCTTCCTTAGTAGGAGTTAAATGCAGAAAAAGTTCAAGTTTTACATCTACTTCAAAATAACACCTTAGTATGGAAATTTTGTAGCATCGAAAATGTTGATTATATGCGGTTTAAATTTGGCAAAAATAAATAGCATCCCTCCAATGACAACCCTATGTAAAATTCATTGGTTTTTCCTCAAAATTTGAAGTGATTCAAGTAAGCTAGTTCTGGGTTTTTTCTACTTCTTTTTCCTCACTTTTTTTACTGGGGAATAAATGACCTCGTAACTGGTTGTGATTTTTCATCACATATAAAATACAGAACAAGTTCAAGTTTTTCAACTACTTTAAAATAACATCATAGTATCGAATTTTGTTTGCATTGAAAAAGTTGATAATATGTAGTTTGAATCTGACAAAAATGAATAGCATCGCGCCAATGACAAGCCTATGAAAAATTCATAGGTTTTTCCTCAAAATTTGAAGGGATTCAAGTTAACTAGCTCTGCATTTTTTCTACTTCTTTTTCCTCACTTTTTTTTACTGGGAAGCTTTTGCGGCATTTGTTGCAAACGTATTTCCCAGGTTGGTAACTTTGTGCTCATTGTACGTATTTACTGCGATTGGTAAACTGTTTGTTGCATGTTCGACATCTGAAGACTTCCGGATAGTGTGGCAGACGTCTGTGAAACTCGTATTTATCGTTTTCTCTAAAACATTCCATGCAATCTACGCACTTGTATGGCCATGCTAATTGTTTTTGCTCATCCAACAAATGATATTTTAATTCGAAATCATTATTGTAACACTAGTGGCAGTGGAAACAACGTGCATAGGCAATTTCATGTACAGACGTGGGGAGAAAAAGAGTACATTTGTCGTAAAAGCAAGTACATTGGTTAATATTGTCCAGCTTTTCACAAAGATACAGGGAACAGTAAAATCTTTAGTATGCGATTAATGCTACGTCGCATTTACAAAGTATCAATATTAAATGACCATTTTTCGTTAATGACGTGACGTAATTCCTTAATAACTTCGAAAAATTATTTCTTAAAAGGAGTTTAATCAAATTGCCATAAAACTGGATAATTGTTTATATCATCCAGTAGAAAGTTTGAAATGTCACGTGGAGTAAGCGCAAATGCTTGTTGTAATAGATGCATATATATTTTATCTTATTAATGAAAAAGGTAAGAGCTATATTCGGCTAAACCAAATTTTTTATACCCTTCACATTGTTTTTTTGTATGCCTAGTCATTTGATATACCCAAGTTGTTTTCAAACCGTTTATATGTAGTCGGTGGTTTATATTGCTGCACAATTAGTTTAAATTTAATTATAAGCATAGCTGCCACATTTCATTTTATTTTATTTCAAATATTATTAATCGAGCCCATTGGGCCATATATGATTAATATGTAATAATACAATTTAAAGTAATGATAAGACTTAAAAGTAAAAACTTAATACTATCAGTATACAAAGGTTTAATACAAAGTAAGTAAAAGCATTTTCATATAAACAAGATTAATTAAAAAAAAAATAATAATTAATATATACATATTCAACAAGTGAATCAGAAAGAAAGAACCGCTTAGGTTCTTCTGACGATTTTGGTTGACGATTGAACAATTTCCGCCCTGAATTTAACGATTTTTGAAAGTTGAAAGTTTACGACTTTTTTAAAAGAAACTCAGAGGCAGGAATAGATATATTTTCTCATTTAGAAAAATTTTTTTAAAATACATACATACATATGAGTCATTGTTTCTTTATATAAAACTATTAAAAACAAGAAAGCGCGCTTTATTCGGCTGTGCCGAGTCTTATATACCTTTTACATTGGTATTTTTTATGGCCAGCCATCTGATCCAGCCTTGTTATTTCGTACTGCAAAGAAAATAATAAAAATGCTTTTTATATGTATGTATATACATATATACATACATTTAAACATATGAGAATACATATGTACCTATGTACGTCCAATCATATGAGACACTTTTTGTGTATTTTTTTATGCCCATTCATATTTGTATATGTTTAACAACGTTGCCAATTAATTACATTTGCTACATTTTTTGTATGGATTTTGTGATTTTGTTCTAAAAAAACGTAGGCAATCGCAGTATTTTGCCTATGTCGAGGTCCGTGACGATTTAATATTGCTCATTTTAAATAGCGATCATCTCAGGGATATTTCTGATAGTTTGACACCAATACCTGGTCCAGAGTACTTAAATTGACTTCAAAAACTTTATTTTAACAGACGGGCAGACATGGCTATATCGACTTTCATATCTACACGGATACAGAATAAATAAATTTTATGGGATCGCAAATGGATATTAAAGAAATTACAAACGGAATGACGAACTGATGCATGCCCCATATCACTTATGTAAAGGTATAAAAATACATTAGGTGTATTATATGCAACAAATAAAAAGTGAAATTAATTCTTAAAGTATTAAATAATATTATTTAATAACAAAAAAAAAATAAAATAAAAGAGGAATGGTGACTCTGTGTCATATTGTTCGTCGGCGTAAACAATTGAAATAAATCTATCGCAGAGTTCGTAAAGCATGACGAATTTTAGTCTACGCACAGTTTGTGTGCATTTTCATACGCACAAATGTGTTTTATTTTCTAAGACGAAAATTCGCAACGAAAAATGGATCGTTCGTCACATTGTGTTTAGAGCATTACGTCGATAAATATTACGATCGTCGAATCGTTAAAATTTACTGAATTGCAGTACAGGCAACCAATATGCAAACAAAAATAATGAAATTTTTTGTAGCTCAAATACTTTTGGCAATTTTGTATCGTCTATAGCAAATGGAATTATTTTAGAAGTTTGTTTCGGTTGTCTAGAGCATATTTAGATATCATGATAAAAAGATAATTAAAATACTTCCACTAAAAGATAGACTCGACAGTATTATAGAATATAAACATACAATACAAAATGTTTCCTCCTCCAGGCGTGTAATATCGTTGCTCATCTAAATCATCCAATATTGGTAGAAATTAAAGAGGTAGTATCCATATAAGCGGGTCCATTTGATGATATTTTGTATATGCTTTATCTGTAAATTATAACAGATATCGACTTTTTGCCTGTTTCAAAGCTGTTTACTATATTATTTGTGTTCTGGAAAAATGTTGGTGGGTAGCTACATCTCGGATACTAAAATAGCTTTTTATTTTTAGCACGCTACATACTGTTTCGTAAAAAATTGGTTGTTTAAGAGCACGGAGAATGGGTCTACCCCTTCCAAAATTGGGGATGAATTTTATAAAACTCGATTTCATTTATATTAAGCATAGATGTTTATTGATACACATATGAAAATTTTTTGTGTTGAAGTTATACTTGGGGCAATTGTGGTCCGAAATGCTTTTTCTAGGAGGAAATTCGTCTTTGCACGACTTTCAATGGGCCTGATCCCCATACTAAAACAAACTAATCGGTTCAAAATTTCATTAAATTATCGTCAAAGATCGAAAGAATAATTGACACCTGGCCGGACGAACGGACGGATTTGCTCTTATCGATTTAGAAATTTATTTGGATCCGATCGGTATAATTAAAGTTGAGTCTCAGTCAATAATTTTTGGGCATTACAAAGATTTCTACAGTCTCATTATACCCCTACCACGTATGTGATGAGGGTATAAACAGGAAATTTCCGTAGTACTTTTTTTATCTTTTTTCAAACTAAAATAAAGATAATAAAAAAATTTTGATTTTAATCGGACTAGTTTATAGCAAAAATTCCGAAAACATTTATAAAACGAAAAAAAAACTACCTTTATTTTGCTTATCTAATCAAACAAATTAAAAACTACTATATTTATTAGAATATTAAATTCTTAAGGTTATTTTTTAAAGACGTGTAAATAATTCAGGCATAAAGTAATCATCATCGACAATGATTTAAATCTCGCTCGTGTTAATGTAATCATTTATCATTTTACCTGTCACTGACTCGCTTAGACGTTCCTCTTTAATACATGTATCATCTTCTGAATTATCTGATTTCATAATTGTAGTCTGAAAATTACTTTTTGGTTGCGAATATCCTAAGGTTTCGCTTAACTTGACCAACTCTTCCTTACTAATTGCTGAAACCGTCTCAATATCTTCGTCTTTTTCAACCAATTTATAGACCTGATACATATGAAAATCGTGCTTTTTGCGATAATGCTTTTTGATATTTTTTTTGCTTTTGAATTTCGAACTGCATATTTTACACGCCCACTTTGGTGCATCGGAATGCAACTCTTTGTTGTGATTTAAAAGTTGTTTGCAGCCTTCAAATGGAATATTACAGATTTTACAACTGTAGTTCTTGTAATCATAGCTTCTCTTTGATTTTCCTCTACTAGTCTCCAAAAATAAACTCTTATAATGATGAGCTTTTGCTCTATACGTAGAGTCGATGGTGCCTTCACATGCTACATGAACAAGGCACAGGTGCCGCTTTAGACTTGATTTTCTTAACTTTAAGTTGCAAATATTACAAGTAATTTTATCTCCAGTGTGCTTGATCATATGTCGCCTCAGGTTTCTTTGGTCCATACATTCCTTGCCACATATTTCACATATTGATCGAAACTGTTTATTATGACGCCGAATGTGATTAACTAGTGCCGCGTTTGTAGAAAATTTTTTTGGACACAGATGACACTTATGTTTTTTTTCGCCGTGATAGATTAAATGACCCTTTAACGCCCTGTTTAATTTAAAGGTTTTACCGCATATGTTGCAAACGTGTTTTCCAGGTTCGCCATTTTGTGATAATTCGTGAACTAATACATGTTCATTGTATTTATATCGATTAGCAAACGACTTGTTGCATGTTTTACATCTGAGGATTTCCGGATAGTGTGGCAGACGTTTGTGAAACTCGTATTCATCGTTTTCTCTAAAACATTCCTTGCAATCTACGCACTTGTATGGCCATGCCAATTGTTTTTGCTCATCCAACAAATGAGATTTTAATTCGAAATCATTATTGTAACACTTGTAGCAGTGGGAACAACGTGCATAGGCAATTTCATGTACAGACGTGGGCAGAAAAAGAGCACATTTGTCGTAAAAGCATGTAAATTCATTAATAACTTCTAAATTATCACAAGGATACAGAGAACAGTAAAATCTAAGTATACGATTAATGCTACGTCGCATTTTCAAAGTATCGATATTTAAGGACCATTTTTCGTTAATTACATGACACAATTCCTCAATAGCTTCATAAAAGTCTTCATTAAAGGGAGTTTCATCAAATTGCCATAAAACTGGATAATTTTTCATATTATCCAGTAGAAACTCTATTATGTCACGTGGAGTAAATCCAAATGCTAGCTGCAATAGATATAAATTTGATCTTATTACTGAAACAAGTAAAAGAGCTATATTCGGCTGTGCCGAATTTTATATACCCTTCACATTGGTCTTTTTGTATGCCGTTTATAAAACTTTTTTTCTTAATATAAAGTTTTTGCACCGCAAGCAGTTTTTAGTAAATTTGAAGTTGATAGCTCAAACCATTTTTGTAATTTGTTTGTAATAAAATTGTAAAAAAATTGGCCGTTTGTATGGGGGCTACCGCTCCCACCGCTCCCATCCAACTAATTTGTTTTCTTATAATCTACATAGGTATTGTTGCACAAATACTATTTAAATTTAATAAATTTGAAGTCAATAGCTGTTACAGTTTCCGAAATAAGGCGTATTATAAATATTAAAAAAAAGAGGTTTGTTAAGACGGAAGATATCGCTTACTACTTATATCTACCTAATATATTGCTGCTCAATTATTTTGTATTAAATTTAAAACTGTTAGCTCTTATAGTTTCCAAGATATAGGGTATCCAAAATTTCATAAAAATTGTAGTATGTATTGTATGGGGGCTACTGCTCCCCCATTTTTTTTCCAAAATGTACACATCATTCTAAAACCACTTTGTGGCAAGTTTTAAGTCGATAGATGTTATAGTTTTTTAAATGTAGTTTATAAAAAATTTTACAAAACTGCTATGCAGAAAAAAAATTATCCAAGTTTTAATTATTTTGAAATACCATAAGAAAAACAAAAACGTTCCCGCAAATAAACTACATAAAATAAAACTAATTAAAAATATAAAAATAATACAAATGTTGTGCAGAAACTAGTGTTAAAATATGCAACACCAACACCTCTTTTTATAAACGATTAAGCAATAAATATTATAAAGTTTTCTTTTCACAACTCAACGGGAATCATATATGTATACATATATGTATATACATAGGACTAAAATAATAAGGTCACGATTATTTAGTGAATTTCAAGAAAGTGATTATTTTTAAAACGAAAAACTTTTTTTTTGTTAAAAATACAAATTTCCGATTTTTTATCCTGGCTTAATTAAGTTCATTATTTAATTTCTTTTTGTCAGAAGAAACAAATATTTTTTCGTTAATGTTGAAAGAAAACTTTTATTTGAAAAAAATCTGGGGCCAAATCGTCGCATTCGATTCGAATCGAAATTTAAAAATTCTTATTAGAATTCCTATACTCAAAGCATTGACAACTCGATCGATCGAATGAAATTTCGATTCGAATCGAATGCGACGATTTGGCCCCTGGTTTTTCTACCGATACTAGCCGAGTGGAATGCATTTTTGAAAGCAGCTACGCAATTTCATCATCAGTACTCTTTGAACGGTAGTAGTGTCTTTTGGCTGTCAACATCATCTATTTAACTTACATGTAACAGAAAAGGAAAACGGAATATCAATTTTTCTTCTTTTTTTAATTTTGTAAGTTAGGACGAAGTTTACTTTTCCATGTACACTATGCTTTTTTGAATTAAAAGTCTCTTCGGCAACACTTGACTTATGGTTCAGCATCATCTATTGTATATTATACAATAGAAGGTAAATCTTTTTATTTATTTTTTTTTTTTTTTGTCATTTTCAATTTTACCGCTTACATATTTTCTATCAACGACAACTGAACTGAAATCATATATGCTAAATATAAACAAAAATAAAATTTAAAAAACCTTTTTTAAAAAACGAGCTTTTAATTTTTGGTAATAAATGGAACTTTAATGTTAAAAATAAGAATTAACCAAAAAAAAAAATATTTAACACTTTATAAGTGCATTGTAACCTTAAATGATAATTAAGCATCGTCGTCTACTAAAAAATAATTGCATATCGTACCACCAAATTGTTTGTTTAAGAGTGTTAATAGCCCTCAAAGTTAAACATAAATCGGTCTGGTAAAAGTAGCTCTATTGAGATTTGATTTTTGTGGCCCACTTTTTTTTTAACTTAAACATTTTTTCGGCAGTCTTTGTGAACCCTTAAAATTTTATACAAATCAAGCTGTGTTTAGATTTGATTTTCTGTGGGATGGGCACCGCCCACTTTTCTAGCCTTAAAAATGTTTGTTACAGGGTGTTGTTTTAACCTTAAACTAAAATAAAACTAAAAAGAAGCTTTAAAAATAATTTTGATTTTAAATCAGACAATATTTTTTTAATTTTATAAAAATTTTAAAAACTGACATATTTTATGGCCAAAATTATAAGTACACTTTTAAAATAATTAAGGAAAATAATTAAGTTTCAATATTTTTTAACATCAATTTTATTGTATTTCCCAATTAATTTTTCACATTTGTCCGAATTTTGTCGGCTTTCCACCAAAAAGTTTACAACAGTTTGCCGTGACTGGATTTCATTAATAGTTTTTTTGAAAAAAAAAATACAGTTGTTCTTTTTTTAAGAGTGACTGAATACTATTTGTTTAAGGTCTCTTCAAAGGATTTGAATCAAATTTACATTCGGCGACTATATTGGCCAGTCCAGTGGGGCTATAAGCCAAACCTTCATAGGCGTGGGGTGTGCTCTGGGTCTTTATCCGGCGAAAAGACCCATAAAAATGACATGTTTCCTTCTGTATATGGCAGCACTAAGTTTTTCAAAATGTTTTATATTAAGTCGGTTCATTAAAAAAGTAATACAAGAAATTAGGACGATTAACCGCTTACCACCAAATACAAAGCTGATACAAAAGTGTTTCCACCACCGTACTTGACGATTTTTTGTGAACCACACATGAAATTCTTCTCTCGGAGGAAGGCGTGCGCTTTAGTCGTTGTCATTACTGAACAGATTTATTATGGTTTTGCCATTTAATAAAACATTAGTTCCTTGTTTACATACTAAGTGCTCTTGGCATAATTTTTGGTGCTTTTTGATGCTTTAAAGCACCAAATTTTAAGCTTTAGTGCCAAAATAAGAAAAAAAAAACATTAGGCTGGTGCTTCCGTTAGTGCCTTTACGATTTCAAAATGTATTAGAAATTAAAGTTTGCAGTGTCTGTTTTTGCAAGTTTCAAGGATTATTTTTTTGCCAAGAAACTCTTTATATGTGTATCTTACTGCACATTGATATTTTTATTAGGAAGCGTATTTCCAGCTCAATTTATAATGGATATTTACATCTTTTTGTTAAACTTTGGAAACCGAATATGCTTTAACTGTATGACCCGATTTATACCAGTACACATATATTAAAAAAAATGTAAATTTGTATTGTTTAATTGAAACTCAAATAGTTTCCGCTTAATAAAAGACTTGTGGAAGCCCATGGTGTACAATGGATAGGATTTAGTTTAACATAAGGTTATTAAAATATGCAAAATTTTGTGGAGAGCGATATTTGAAGTCAAAAACGATTATTTTGAAGCGAGCTATAAGAAAAAACTATCCGATCATATAAGCGTTTGCAACATTTTGCAAAGAGTAACGCATGATACAACTAATCAGGTAATCTCGTCTCTGCAACAACTACAAATTAGTACCAACGTGTCAAACAAAAGCTCATAGAAAAAAAAAACGATGAGAATTAATTTTTGTTGTTTTATTTTCACAGGGAGAGCATAATTTTGACATTTTGGCACTAATCAGCTGGGCCGACGAGACTACCTGATTCTTTGTATCATGGAGTAACGTAAGACGTCGGTATTACTCATGATGATGAGCTTATGGAAACCTAACACTAACAACATGTAATGAAGGTGGCAACATTTTGTAAAACAAAAGACAAACGATCAAAACCAACGCAGAGGTGTTTTATGTTGTTTTTGTTAATATTGTAGAACTTAAACCATATGCTGTTACCACAAAAGAAAGCAAGCAATAAAAACAGCTTTTTATTTTACCAACACCTTCAATTTCAATTTCAATTTATTATAATCATTGTTTCATCATAAGAACATTAAGAATTGCTTCTTTTGTAGTTCAATAACATTTTTTAAATGAATTTGTACCAAACAAAACATACAAGAATATAAGTAAAAGAATGGAGAATATAAATTAAAACTTAAGCATAATCTTCTTTTTAAAACAAAGTAAAATAAAGATACAGTTTTTTAAGAGTTTCTTGAAAAAAAGTCAAAGATAGCACAAGCAAAACTGGCTTTTCCCTGCATACGTTTTAGGTTTAATGGTAAAGCATTCCATAATTAAATGGCGTTAATGAAAAAAAATCTGGATGTATTAAGATGAGAAAAACTTGGTATCAAAAGTGTAACACAGCGGGTGGATAATCCAAAAGTAAGTTTCTCATACAAGTAGGACGGAGTTTTTCCATATATTAAACGGTGTAAAAAAATCAAGTTTCTCATACGTAGAAAGTCCGATAGGTCACAACCTAGGATCATTCGACTCCAAGATGATACGCTATCGTACCGTCGTATGCCATAAACATAGCGTGTCGCACTATTAAAAGCTACCTGAAGTTTATGAAGAGATTGCGAATCAACATTGCCATATACTTCAGCAGAATACATAATTAAAGGAAGTATAAGTTGAACAACAAGTCGCTTCCTTACTGCTTGCGGCACATACTTGCGTGTAAACATGAAACATATCTAAATATTTTTATTCTACAAAGTCTAAAATTTTTGGTCTACTATGTAAAGTCACCTTTATTTGTCACTCATAAAAGTTGTTTGTGCAGATGTTTGCAACGCCCAAAAATAATAGTCTGAGATCCACCTTCAAGAATATCAACCGTCTCAAAATCACTTCCTAAGTCAATTTAAGAATGTCTATCCGTCCGTTCAGCTGGGTGTCCATGTATTCTTGCAAAGTACAGGTCGCAATTTTGAAAATATTTTGATGAAATTTGGCAAATATAAGTTTTATGGCATTGGCACAAAGCCTATTGTTTATAGTAATGATCGGTCCATTTTTTTGTCATAACCCTTATACAAATGCTGTTCCGAAATAAGCACTTTGGGCTGAAACTGACTCAAATATTACTCTATTTGGACAAAATTTTACATATGGAAAAAATATAATTGGCTTATTTTTTGATATAGCCCCCATACCAACGTCCTCCCGAAATAAACACTTTGGGCTTTAAATAGATGTAGCATTTATTTATTTTAACAAAATTTCGAAGACTTGTTTATCTTTATGCCACCAACTATTAAACTGAATAAAAATATTATCTTTTAAAATATGGTCGGGCTTCACCGATTGTTTTAATTTGACGAAAACTTAATTTCAACAGACGGACATGGATAAATCGACTTCTCTATGCATAGGTATCCAGAATTTATATACTTTATTTGGTCGCAAATGAATATTATAAAAATTAAAAACGGAATGACAAACTGATATACATATGCCCTCATCGCTATGTAAAGAGTATAAAAATGATACTTATTCACATTTACCTCAGTATTCGTTTGCTCAAGACTTTCGTCAACATCAGAAAAGTTGCATTCATCTTCTGCCTTTTTTGAATTCAGTGGTCCATTAGTATTCGATCTTTTCAAATAGTGATCTGAAGCGGTTGTTTGCTATAAATAAAAAAAAGAAAATATATAAGAGACATAGATACATAGTACAAACATACATACATAAGCTAATTTTTGGACAAAAGTATCTAATAAGCCAATACTTTTGGTTTACTGGTTGATAGTAAATATTAAACAAAAACAATTTACATTAATTTCAATATTTTAACTTCCTTATGTTAAAATTCATTGTAAAGTTGAAAAACTTTATAATGTGTAAATCTATATACATATGTGTATATATAAAATTGTTGCAAGTGCGTTGTGACTTTATAACTCACGAATGGTCTAACCGAGTTCGATGAAATTTTTAGGGTTTGTTCCTATGGTCGTGTTAATCTAAAGTTTGCACGAAATCAGTCAACGCGTTCGTGAGTTATTACTTTTCATGTCAACATGTGATTTTTTGTTTATATAAAAAAACAATAACAAATATGTATTCGACCAGACCTAAAGATCGCGAGCGAAATAGTAAATAAATCAATAGTAGTTTGATGTTATAATAGGACTATTGTATTGGATTGATTTACTTTTTTCATTATTTCCGAGTAAAAAAGTAAATAAGAAAAACCAATGAATTTGATTCAATGTTAATATTCATCCGTAGCGAAGCACGCCGGATCCGCTAGTACTTTTTATATTAGAGTATAAAAACATAATACTTTTTCGATACAAAAGAAGATAAATTTGGGTTACAAAATAGATATTTTAAAAACAAAAATTTAAATATTTTCGAGTTATCGCCTTTAAGAAGTAACTAAATAGTCTCATTAAGTAAGTATTACAGTACTGGAACGTTTTTTCCCGAACAGGGACACTTTTTAGATAAAACATTTATATCATATTCGATGAGTTTAAACTTCCTTTTGTATTGAATAATTGTCATTTTGAATAGAAATTGCTTGATTCTTAGATTCATATATACATACATACATACATACATGATTACACTCGACAAAAGAAATGATTTTAATATGCCTGGATGGGGAAGAACATTCCCTTCACTAAGGAATCTTAATGCCCCAGAGTATCTTACTAGAATAGTAAAGGTTATTTTTCCAACATTTATTTTTTAGTCAAAACCGATAATGGAACGAGAACATACAAAATAACATAAGGAGTACCACGGCGAACCGTTTAAGGACAATTTCTGTGGAATATAATGCACAATGGTATATTCGATTTGAAAGTCCCAGTTAAAGTCAAGGTCGCTGGATTTGCTACCGATGTTGCAGTGCCTGTTAGGGCGAGATACATACACGAAGTGCAGCTGTGTTCCAACGAAGCAAAAACAAAAAACACAAGGAACTGGCTAATATTGTTGAACTTACAACTGGCAGACCGAAAACCCGAATTGGACTCCTTTTTTGAAATTATGTGGGTCCATAATAACATCATCACAGGCTATATAGTATCTTGGGATGGTGATTAGATGGCCGCTTGAACTTTAAAAAGCACATGTAAAAAAGGTGAAGGTGTGAGAAATGCTCTGGCTAGAATGATGCCTAATATTGGTGCGGCGCGTTGTAGCTGAAGATGATTGATCTCAAGAGTCACTAATTCCACTATGTTGTTTAGGCTCATATATTGAAGAAGGCTCTAATACACTCATAAAAGAGAGAATAATAGCCATCTACAGAAGGAATTGTTTGGGAGCCTGTAATAGATACCGAACAGTATCAGCCGAAACGGCAAGTGTTGTGGACGGGATGCTTCCTATTTATAAAGCAGCAAAAAAAATTGCAAATACATTTAATAACATAGTGGATATCCCAGAAATTCCAGGAATAACGCAACGACGCAGCGAAAGCGAGAGGGTAAGGCAAGGCTTACAAATATACCTTCAGGTTAATCCCCTGTATAAAAGCATGATTAAATCGGCGACATGGTGAGGTAAATTACCATCTAAAGCAATTTTTCACTGGCCACAGGGACTACAGAGGCCGAAAACGTGACATTTCAATGCCTACCCGTCTCTTCGTTGCGCAAAACGCACGAAGAACATTTGGGTAGAACATTTTAGTGGAGGAATTAAACCGCACGATAAAAAGGTAAAAGGTTTTTTTTATGTACAAGTAACTACATACATATGTATATATATATGTCCACCATTAGCCTAAATGAAAAAGTTGTAACTAATTAAAAATTTAAAATCGAGTTTTTGATTATTATAAATGCTACTAAACTACATCCCTTGACAAAATTTTACACTTTAGTGGTCAAAGATGACGCTCCTAATAACAAATGGGCGTAACTACAAGTGATTTTATTTCATAAATGCAAAACGAAGTGACTACACAATTCTTTCGTGTAAAATAAAATGAAGTGGAAACGTTTTGAAGAATTTAATTTTTAGGTTTTTATGGCGTTAGTTAGTGGAATATCATTTCCAAATCAAGTCTTAAGCCAACTACTTTGTATGAATATGCAAGTTGTGAAGCTTGTACCGCAATCAAATCAAATCAACTCCGCTTATAACTAAATAAAATTTCAATTTCAATCTTTCACAATTTATCTATGTATGTACATATATATATATATATTTATATAAACTGACTGACTGTCTGATTTATCATCTACAGCCCAAGCGCGTGAAGCTATACTTGAAATTTGGATAGAGGGTTTCTGACAAGCTGGCAAAAAGTGGAAAAGCTGTACACCATGAAAACAAAATTTAAAGATTTTCGTATTATAAAAAAAAAACGGACCAGTGTCTGGCCTTTTTTTTTTTTATTAATTTTTACCCTAAGGGGCATAATACTATAAACAGTTCTATAAACAGCTATATTTTGATACTGTTTGAGCCCATTTTGTTACTTCTAACCAATAAAGATAGAAACACACTTCAAGTTACGTTTAAAATGTCTCTAAATAAAATATTATTATTTTTCCCATTTATTTTGAAGTTTTGTACCCTAAGAAAAAAAAAACAATATTTAAAAGATTTAAAAATTGCTCATTTTGTAATAATTTGCCTACAAAATACTTAGTTGAAATATTTAATGTCTTAACAAATTTGATAAAAAAAAAGACTTTGTTGGCTTTAAATATTTAGGAGAGTGGTAAATTTTATCAAATGTTAAAAAAGAGGACGTTTTGTAACTATTGCACGCTGCACGTAAAATGACAATAAACAAATTTGAGACATAAATTATTATGCGCTGCAGCGTGCATCACTACTCGGCTTCCAAAAACAGCACATTAGTAACAATTCTCCTTAAGAATTTTAAAAATTTGCTCGGCATTTAAAGCAATTTAGAAAAATAATCAAACTTTATTTATCAAAAAGATTCTGCAACGTTTAAGAAAATATTTTTAAAGTCGCAAATGGATTTCCAGCTTCAGGTTGTTAATCAAATTATTATTGCCTCATTCAAACTAAAAATCGAAAAAGTTCAATTACAAACACCGTGACACGAAATATATAATACTATATGTATAATATATATTTGGTGAATTCATATTCTGTAAAATAATATGAATAAATGATTTGACTGTTGTTAACGACTCGTCATAAACAAGTGTTATATTTTTTATATTTTTTAGCTTAACACAAGCGATATAAACAAAATATTTATAAAAATATGCTGCTATAAGTATAACTAAAAAGTGCAAGAAATAAAATATATAAATGACGGTTGCTGCAAAAGAATATTTTTGACAAGAGACACAAGCCAATCGGCTTAACGCCGGCTCACAGCTCGCATCGATTTGATTATTTCAATTAAAGTGTATTTGTTAATAACTAAAAAACTTAACAAAAATGTTTAACTTTATTTTTATATACCGATATAACAAAATATTTTAAAAACCCCAATTTGCACAGACTGTTGAAGCTAAATAAAACAATTAAATATGCTTCAAAATAAGGTTCCATATTTGGTAGCAGTAATACTTAAAGTTTAACAAAGACTGATTTATCCTTTTGTTAATTTCTTTACAGAGTTTGTAAGTTTCGCTCTTTAAAAGGTAAGAAGTTGTTCCATAATCTGACACTGACTAAGAAGGATCTGGTCACAAGCACAGTTAAATGATTTGAGCAAATCATTGTTTTACTGATTATAGATTTACCAAAGAGAACTTTTTCCAAAAGTATAAACGTGTTTACATTTTTTTTTTGTGATCAAAAAATTGCATTAACCATTTTACACTTCAATTATATTATGTGGCTCTCGAATGTAATTCGGACTTCGGTTTCTATGTGTATTGGTTTAGAAGTTAAAAAATAACTTAAGAGCTACCAAAATTGATTTTTGTTCTTTTTCCTACTTAGCGTTTTAAAAGAGTAAAATACGACACTTTTTAAATTTTGTTTCTAGCGTGTGTAGTTTAGGAGATATCAAATTTCCTTATGCTTAAAATTTCTTGAAATCTCTTCCTAATGAATTAATACATCGAAATGGGATGTACCATGATAAAAAATAAATACATGAGCAGTCAGCAACGTTATTCTTTGGTATACAAAAATGTGTGTGTGTGTATGCAACTGTCAGTACGTATGTATGTACGTATGTATATTACATAACTGGAGGCCCATCCAGCAATTTTTTCATTTTTTAATCAAATTTGAGTCTTTTTTGACTCCACTGCGCGATTAAAAAGGCAAAATATGCGCGCATTTTCTGAGCATAAAAGATACTTTTGTCGGTAGAAAAAGTTAACTTCCGGTGACTCTTCTTGATATGTCTTTTATAAGTCTTTTTTGATATCAGTTCAAAGTCATTTTCGACTCTTTTTTAAGTAGTATTTGAAGTGTTTTCTGATCATATATAAGTCTAATTTAGTTCGTTTGTGACTCTCTTTTGAGTCGTCTTTTAGTCATAACTATAGTCGCTTTCGAGTCTTTTGTAAGTCAATTTATTGTCATTTATCACACATATTTCTTTTTTATTATTTATTTTATTATTTATTATTATTGACATTTTCAAAATACATATGTATATACCATAAAAAAACAAAAAAAGAAGGTAATTAAAATTGCTCCGTGTTCTTGTTTTGTCCCATATGGCTGCTTAAGTTCTTCCTCCTCTTCCAAGTTTTCTACCTGTCTTCTGCATATTTGAGCTGCAACGTTTTTCCTCTTACTTTGCATTTCGCTGTTTGATTAAAATATCTTACTTTAAGGATTTTTGGATAATTACTTAATTTAATTACACGTTTTTATTATTAATCCTTTAATTTCACTTTCACAGCAAAACGACTTTTATACCACGATGTTACTTTTTAAACAAACAAAAATTTAAGTGTTTGACATTTAGTTAACAAGCAGTGTTCAATCATCTATCTGCGCAAAATATGATCATAAAATACATAATTTTAATCACTTCTAAAGCACCTGCATGATCTGTTTTTGATTAAGCATTTTTCAATCGTAAAGGTGAGCGGAAAATGATAATAAATGACGAAAAATGTAGTCACATTTTAAACGTATGGATGGTTAATTTGCGATTGCTATACAATTTGTTATTGTATTTAAAATTAAACTCATTTCACTCAGTAGCGCGAATCATTTTCTAGTCCTTTTTTGATCGTTTAAGTGATTAATCAGTTTTTGATCACCAAAAGTACTCTTAATAGACTCAGAAAGGTGATTTTTCGAAAAACAATCTTCCAAATGCTATCTGGGGGTTTACACATTAAAGCAACTCACAGTGGGGCCAAACGCAAAAAAAATGGTAATAAATCTGTATTTTCGAAAGTATTGGTCCAATTGTAAAATAATGTATGAAGCAGTAGTAGAGGAGGACCCAAGGTTTTAGAAAATAAAATTTTGGACTTCCCTGTATATACATACGTTGAGCTACAGGGTGCCAAAGTTGACCTCCTCGGGCTTGCAAAACATTTCTATGCTCATAACTTTTGCAAATATCAACCAATTTCAATGATTTTTGGATTTATTTGGTGAAAATTAAAATCTGAAAAGAAAACATGCTCACTCTTTCTTGTTACCTGTTACAGTTTAAAAGATATTTGGGTTTGAAATTTAAAATTGTTGTTTTTGACCTTGACTTTATTTGGTTTTTTGCAAATATCTGCAATTGTAGTTATGCAAAAAATTTTTTAAAAATATTTTCTTATTTTTCAAAAGTTTCTTAAGCCTATACAAAAAAATTTATTTAATTATCTTTATTCGTCTAGCCGTGAAAAATATTCAAAATCAAAATTTGCAAGATGATTCAAAAAATGGCATAATTTTGACAAAAATTGAGCACTATTGATTAACTTTTTTTGCAAATATTTGTAAAAATAATTATTTCTTTCTTAACGTTTTTTGGAAAAAGCAGGCTTCAAAATATATAAGTAGTATATTTCTGAAAAGATTTAGACGTGCGCCCTACGCCAGGCATTGGTCGAAAATATGGATTTTTTCAACGAAATTTCAAATTTATTGGCTGAGAAAAAAAAACGCAAGCCAGTTTTTGAAAAATTGGTTCAAAATTAAAATAACTTATCTTTTAAGGTTTCAGTTTTAGTTAAGTGATTCACCGCCCGCTCAAAAATGGGATCACGAGGGTAAATGTTATTAATATAGGCAAATTTTAAGATGCGTGTTATATAATAGCTCAGAAAATATCTTAAAATTTACTCAATTCTTTTTGTTTTTTGTTTAAACAATAAATAACATAATATTATTATAAAGTTTTAAAATCCATTACGTTATCTTAAATCTACAACATTTTATAAACTTTCAAATATAAAAAATTTTCACAAAAAAAACTGTAAATATAATATTTTGGAATTTTTTTAATCTGACCCCTTATTTTTTTTCTGTAGGTAAAAAATGTGACATGTATGCAAATCTCCATCTGTTTACCTTTTCAATGATATATAATACTTGTATATTATTAGTTATTTAATACTATATTAACTGCTCTTAAAACCGCTATCTTGCGTCAAATTTGTTGAAAGTTCATTATTTTGTAGGGTGTGTATATACATTAGCTATGGCATAGTGATATATGAAAATTTTTGCAACGAGATTTTGAAGTGCTCCCGGCTTTTATTTTGTTAGACTTGGAAAAAAAATACATATGGCAAAAAATGGGGGATTTTGGTTGTGGGTAAATGGCGCCTCATCGAGGTCAAAGTTCATCGTAAAAGCAAAAAAAATCATAAAATGTCTAATAACTGCCGCGGAGTCGCTCCTAGAGTAGTAGAATGTAAGATTGACCCCCATTAAAATTTCCTCCCCAACATTTTTGTAGAACATACTTACACCCTATCTTCACTCCTAAGGGGGTTTTTCATAAATTTTACGCCAACCGTCCTAAAAAGTTTTGGAGCGCCTCTTGAGGATTCAAAGGTACGACAAACCCCCATTGATTTTCCCCTTCGACATTATTGTATAACATACTAATCTCCTGTTTCTGCTCCTTAGGGTACTTCCCCTTCAAAAAAAGATATAGAAATTTGCCTTCTCCTTCTTACTACTTTCAGGGATACTATGGAGGACTCAAATGTATACCCGACCATTGATTTTTCTCACCTGCCAACCCTAAATGCTCCTTTGTTCGTTAGGATACTTCCCTTCAAATAAGTTTTTTTTTTTAAATTTGACTTCTTGCCTAACTACTTTTGGAGGAGTCAAAAGTATATACCAAACCTCTTTCTCTGCCCTTTAGGTTCCTATACAAACAAAATTTTATATCTTTCATCTTTTATTAAATTTAATTCAGTAACAAGTTTTGAGAGTTTTATATTTATTATTTTAATTGATTAATTTATTTTTGCAACAAAGTGGATACTTTTTTCTATTTTCGGCAACTGTAAGCTGAAAGAAATATTTATACGTTCGTAGTTGGCTAAGGCAATATGTTTGAATGTCCATTGGGATGGAAAAATGTTGGCAGACTATCAAGGCGGTGGAAAAAAGTTTGAACGACTTCCAGTTTTCCTAACACATGATGATAATGAGCAGCGCTTGGGTGTACAAAAGATAAAGTCAGGTAAAGGAAAAGGCAAACGTATTTCGGAGGCCATTTACGGGCTTCTACTTGAATGGAAAATCGCTCACCGCATTCAAGCTATTTGCTTCGACACCACTTCAACGAACACTGGCAAATTCCGAGGTTCATCTTTATTGCTTGAACAATTACTGGAAAGAGGTCTGCTCTATCCTCCATGCAGACATCACATTTATGAGTTGCAACTGAAGGAAGTGTTTGAAGCCAAATTTGGAAAAATGTCTGCACCTGGGATGCCCATATATTCGCGTTTTAAAGATCAGTGGGAAAATATTTAAGATAAAACATATAGTCCTGGTATAAAAGATGATGAAGTTGCAGCAAAAGTTCTAATTGATACCGAATCATTTTGTTTGGCTCAATTAAACGAACAACAACCCAGAGGCGAATACAAGAAATTTTTAAAAAATCGTTTTGCTGTTCAGTGGTGTAAATATTCCCAACTATAGGTTTAGCTAACCAGGACCTACCAGTCATGCTCGATGAATGCGATGGATGACCAAAGGCATATACTGTGTAAAAATGTTTTTATTCAGAAAATTTCTAGATTTAAGCAAAAATGAACTAACGGGCTTCGCGATGTTACTATTTTAATTGTAACACTTTATATTAAAGCTTGGTTCAGTGCTGCCAAAACTGTAGAAGCCCCTTACAATGACTTCAACTTTTTAAAAGAGATTATCCATTATGCTTCAATTGATGAGACACATTCACGTCAGCTGGTGAAGAGATTCTGTGGAAATCTCTGGTATCTTAGTAGTGAAGCTGTTGCTTTTGCATTATTTGATCAAAATGTACCCTTTGATACCGAGCGAAAAATGGCGGATTCAATTCGTGCATTTGAGACAGATATAGAGAAATACGCCGAAGAACTTCCGGACAGTCGCATGGAGGAATCTTACGATGAGGATAGCGTGGCAGAAGAGGGTAGAGTGAATGTTTCTCCAGTAAATTTTTGCGACTTGGAAAGTGTTAAAAGAATTTTATTGACACCAAAGGAAGTAAACTATGAGTTCCTGCAGAAAAGTTTGGATCATTATGTTACACCGGACACAGGAAAAATTTTCACTCTCCTCGGACTGTCAAAAGATTTTCTTGATAGTGAACTAGAAACACTGCAAAAATTGCATGTTGTGAACGATTCTGCCGAAAGAGGTGTAAAACTCATTGAAAACTACAACAACATTTTGTGCCGCAACGAGGAAGAACAAATATTTCTACTGCAAGTCGTTGCCGAAAATAGAAAAAAGTATCCACTTTGTTGCAAAAATAAATTAATCAATTAAAATAATAAATATAAAACTCTCAAAACTTGTTACTGAATTAAATTTAATAAAAAATGAAAGATATAAAATTTTGTTTGTATAGGAACCTAAAGGGCAGAGAAAGAGGTTTGGTATATACTTTTGACTCCTCCAAAAGTAGTTAGGCAAGAAGTCAAATTTAAAAAAAAAAACTTATTTGAAGGGAAGTATCCTAACGAACAAAGGAGCATTTAGGGTTGGCAGGTGAGAAAAATCAATGGTCGGGTATACATTTGAGTCCTCCATAGTATCCCTGAAAGTAGTAAGAAGGAGAAGGCAAATTTCTATATCTTTTTTTGAAGGGGAAGTACCCTAAGGAGCAGAAATAGGAGATTAGTATGTTATACAATAATGTCGAAGGGGAAAAATCAATGGGGGTTTGTCGTACCTTTGAATCCTCAAGAGGCGCTCCAAAACTTTTTAGGACGGTTGGCGTAAAATTTATGAAAAACTAACCCTTTGTAGGGCAAGCCCCCTGAGGAGTGAAGATAGGGTGTAAGTATGTTCTACAAAAATGTTGGGGAGTAAATTTTAATGGGGATCAATCTTACATTCTACTACTCTAGGAGCGACTCCGCGGCAGTTATTAGACATTTTATGATTTTTTTTTTTGCTTTTACGATGAACTTTGACCTCGATGAGGCGCCATTTACCCACAACCAAAATCTCCCATTTTTTGCCATATGTATTTTTTTCCAAGTCTAACAAAATAAAAGCCGGGAGCACTTCAAAATCTCGTTGCAAAAATTTTCATATATCACTATGCCATAGCTAATGTATATACACACCCTACAAAATAATGAACTTTCAACAAATTTGACGCAAGATAGCGGTTTTAAGAGCAGTTAATATAGTATTCAATAACTAATAATATACAAGTATTATATATCATTGAAAAGGTAAACAGATGGAGATTTGCATACATGTCACATTTTTTACCTACAGAAAAAAAAATAAGGGGTCAGATTAAAAAATTTCCAATATATTATATTTACAGTTTTTTTTTGTGAAAATTTTTTATATTTGAAAGTTTATAAAATGTTGTAGATTTAAAATAACGTAAGGGATTTTAAAACTTTATAATAATATTATGTTATTTATTGTTTAAACAAAAAACAAAAAGAATTGAGTAAACTTTAAGATATTTTCTGAGCTATTATATAACACGCATCTTAAAATTTGCCTATATTAATAACATTTACCCTCGTGATCCCATTTTTGAGCGGGCGGTGAATAACTTAACTAAAACTGAAATCTCAAAAGATAAGTTATTTTAATTTTGAACCAATTTTTCAAAAACTGGCTTGCGTTTTTTTTTTCTCGGCCAATAAATTTGAAATTTCGTTGAAAAAATCCATATTTTCGACCAATGCCTGGCGTAGGGTGCACGTCTAAATCTTTTCAAAAATATACTACTAATATATTTTGAAGCCTGCTTTTTCCAAAAACGTTAAGAAAGAAATAATTATTTTTACAAATATTTGCAAAAAAAGTTAATCAATAGTGCTCAATTTTTGTCAAAATTATGCCATTTTTTGAATCATCTTGCAAATTTTGATTTTGAATATTTTTCACGGCTAGACGAATAAAGATAATTAAATAAATTTTTTTGTATAGGCTTAAGAAACTTGAAAAATAAGAAAATATTTTTAAAAAATTTTTTGCATAACTACAATTGCAGATATTTGCAAAAAACCAAATAAAGTCAAGGTCAAAAACAACAATTTTAAATTTCAAACCCAAATATCTTTTAAACTGTAACAGGTAACAAGAAAGAGTGAGCATGTTTTCTTTTCAGATTTTAATTTTCACCAAATAAATCCAAAAATTATTGAAATTGGTTGATATTTGCAAAAGTTATGAGCATAGAAATGTTTTGCAAGCCCGAGGAGGTCAACTTTGGCACCCTGTAGCTCAACGTATGTATATACAGGGTAGTCCAAAATTTTATTTTCTAAAACCTTGGGTCCTCCTCTACGACTGCTTCATACATTATTTTACAATTGGACCAATACTTTCGAAGATACAGATTTATTACCATTTTTTTTGCGTTTGGCCCCACTGTGCAACGGTGCAAAAAAGCCTTAAATACACTCACATTTTCTCTAATTTCTTCACTAACACACTCAAACTTCTAAAATACATGATAATACGTTGAAATCAAGTTTCTATAGCCTTTGAATATTTCTCGGACCTGCTTGTGGTACCAAAACATCGGGTATACTTGCGAGAATTTTGTTATCGAAATTCAGCAAAATCGCTTGATAATTGACAGAGATAAAAGCCAGCAACCACGACTACCTCTGTTTATTTCTCTAAAATTTTTACATTAAAACCTATACAACTGCCCCGGAGTTGCCCCTACACAGGTGTAATGTAAGACTGACCTCAGGAACACTTTTGTGAAACATACTTACACCCTATTTCCGCCCCTTAACAGGGTTTGCATACAAATTTAAATTGTTTTTTTTATTTTTTTTAAAAGCTTCCGCATCTTGCAAGGTGCTCCCACAAAGGTCAAATGTAAGACCGATCCCAAGTAATTTTTCCTTCCAAACATTTTGGTGGAACATACTTATCTTTTTTTACTATCTTCAGTCCATAAAAGGGTTCTCCTTAGAGGAACAAAATGTATCACAGACCCCCATTAGTTTTCCCTATTAAACATTACCTAAGGGGGTTGCCAAACAAAATTTACAAAAATTATGTAAAAACGCCCATAACTTTCCCAGAGTTGGCCTGATGGCCCCTCATTAGTTTCCCCTCCCAAAAATATTCCTACAACATACTTACCCCCTATCTCCATCGCCTAGGGGAGTTCCTATACAAAATTTTGGAGATTGTAATAAATCTCCCCATACAGCTTTCAGGGTGCCTGTGGACAGGTCAAATGTAGGACTGACCCCAACTTATTTTTCCTGGCAAAAATTTTTCTAAAACATATTTACCCCATATTTTCAAACTCTAAAGGTTCAATTATATGTGACTTTCCAAAACGCCATAACCATAACCATTCTCTTAACAACTAAAACTCAGTTGGTTTCTATGGTTATGTCGTTATGGTAAGTCAAATATAATCAAATACAGTGTTACCCATAAGTTTGGTTCGAACAGCTGTTTACTGTGGTAAGTTTAAGTCATAAAAAAACAAAGTTTAAAAAAAAGTTAAAAAAATAGGGTAAAAACCTCTGAACGTTGTAAAGGGTATAAAAGTTTCGGCACAACCGAATATGACGTTGCTTAAGTAAATAAGCGACATATAGTTTATTTATATGGGGGATTTCATGTCAATTGACCAAACTTTTAAAACCGATGTCTTTCGATTGGAAAGAAATTTGGACCAAAGTAAGTCCTTGCAGAGAGTAGCTTACACACAATTTTTTAACACGATCGGTCAAGAACTCTCTGAGCTAGAGGGGTTCAAAATTTAACGTTTTCGCAAATAGGTGTTTTTTTCTCATACATGTAGTTTATCACCTTTTGATTTTAACAAAATTCGTGCTTAAGAGATAATTTTACATAAATAGGAAAAAAAAAATAAAGTAGAATATACGCGAAAATTGGAAAACCTCTGCCTTGAGTTACAAAACATTAATTTTTATAGATATCCCACTCGCATCCCACAAAGCGACCTCCAAGCTCTTCAAAGAAAAGGCCTAAGCTTTTTTTTTAGCAAAAAAAATGGGCATATTTGGAAAAAAATTTTTTTTTCTAATTTTTTTATAAAAAAAAATATAAAAAAAAAAATATAAAAAAAATTTTTTTTAATTTTAAAAATATTTTTTTCTGGAAGATTGAAGAAAAAGCTATCGAAAGTATTCGGGACGAATTTTGTTAAAAGCAAAAGGTAACAAACTACATGTATGAGAAAAAACACCTATTTGCCGAAAACGTTAAATTTTGAACCCCTCTAGCTCAGAGAGTTCTTGACCGATCGTGTTAAAAAATTGTGTGTAAACTACTCTCTGCAAGAATTTACTTTGGCCCAAATTTCTTTCCAATCGGTTTTAAAAGTTGGGTCACTTGACATGAAATCCCCCATATATATAGATGTACATATTTTACCTTCTGCTTTCTCCTGCTGGCATTGTCGGTTTTACTTTTTGGAGATGTTTTAACAGCCATGTTTTTATCGAGGTTTGTTCTTTCGCCTTTGGAACTAATTGCTATGCAGCTCGCATTTGTATTTGGTGAAATGTCATTGGTTGAAGAAGTTGAAATATTTTCTTTTTTAATAGAGCTTACAGGTTTTAAATAATCGTTTATAATTTCGGTGCTATTAGCAATCGTAAAGTTATTTTCTTCCGTTTTAATTAGATTTCCATCTAAATTATCATTGACAATATTATACGTCATTTCTAGAGGATCTACTAAATGAGGAAGTATTGGTTTTGGATCAATGAGAAGTGTTTTTACTTTCAAAGATTTTATAACTGGAGATGTAGCTGCTAAAGATGGCTTGATGTTTACAGACGTATAATTGTTCTCGTATGAAACAAATTTGCAGGGTTCAAAGGCTTTTTCGTATTTAAAATGTTTGTTTTTAACATGAGTTTTAAATTTTTTCCACTCTTCCAAAGGGAATGTTTCAGAACAACGGAAACAATTTAAGCAATATTTTTCAGGAAACTCTGAAACTTCCACTGTAGCACAAAGGCGTGCATTGGTTTGCATAGACATTATTCTAGTATCTGCCTTGACAAATGGCATTTGCAATAAAGAGTTTCCTTGCTGAACATTGTCGTTAATGTTTACCAGATTTTCTCCAAGCACATCTATTTGACTCTCACAATAAACACTGTGTGCATCTTTTTGAGTGTCTAGAAGTCTAAAAGAAATATTTATATTTTAATAACCAACAAACAAGAATTGAAGTGAGTCACTACAAACTACATTAACACTATAATTCTTACTTTCTTAATAGCTAATACATAAATATTTTTTTCTGTTTTAAATAAAATAGATATGTACATAAGGTTCACTCCTTTACTTTTTTCAGTAAAGTCCAGTAGCTTTGTACATACATATATAAGAAGTAGTTTTTTAAATTTTTGTAGTAAAAAGCACGCAAACAAAAAATGGTGAATAATTTTAGCTGCCTAGTAAAAACTAAAAAGTAGTTCCTTTTTTTAACATTTTTTTAAATGCAGCTAATAAAATGGTGAAAATAAACAAAAAAAAGTAATTTGATTTGCTAGTGCATCAAATAAAATTGAGTCCACGTATGGCTCGGAGTGTTCGGTTTTTTGGCGAGGTTTAAGAAATAGTCAATAAGGCGCAGATGGAAATTTTCAAAGAAATTAAAAAGTTGGATTCCACCAATGCGCATTACTGAAGAATGGCAAAGAGTGAGGATCCATTTTAAAGCAAAACTAAAAAATAAAATGTCGCATAGCATGAAGTATGTTTGCCCTTGCTAGAGCAGGCAGCAGCGGAGCTTGTGGGCACAGAGAAAATCGTTAACATTTGCGGCGTATATCTAGCTGAAGTGGGACATGAGCTGCCTAATGCTGTACGGCTGGAAACTAAACACCTAGAAACCGTTGAAAGGAAGCCAGAAACAAATAATAATCATCAACCTCCAAGGGAAAGAAAAGGTATTGAACAAAGAAGGTTCGGTATCTTTTAAGAACAAAAAAACAATTTATACTACGTTTCCATCTACGTGATTTGCGCCAAATCATTTAATTTGCTCAAATTAAGTGATTTGCTACATGATTTCCCATATGTTTTTCATATGAGCAAATCATCTCAAATGACTTGATTTGCTCAAGATTATTTCGAAATTTGTCTGTGCAACACTGCGCGGAGGCTATTTTTACAAATGCAACTTTGGGGAATCCATTATTGGTGAGTAACAAATCCGAAAAAATGACAGCTGATTGCAAGGAGCATGCATCAGGTGGGAGCAGTTCTACAAAAACAACTTAATTTGTCATAAGAATGTCAAGACAGATAACAAAAACTCACAAATTCTTTTTCCTCCTTTTAAGCTTTTTTTAGAAAACTGCAGTTGTTGTTTGTAAAAAAGAATCAAATACATAAACATAAACAAAATTTGATATTTTAATAACGAAACACCGGTTTCAGCTGAATAACCGAGGCCACCTGATATATGTGTCAGATTGAATTCGAACATAAAATTACTTACAACGTAATGGAAACACTTCGAAATGATTTCCTCAAAATTACTTAATTTGCTTATAATGGAAACGTACTATTAAACGATTGACACAATCTTAAAATAAACTTTCAAATCCTTGTCAATGTATTTTAATTTGTTTGTACTCACTCAGTCTGATATTGTTCTTCCTTGTTAAGGAGTTCTTTTTTAGGTACTAGTTTTGTAGAAAGGTGTTCCCTGGTGAAAAGGCTTTTTTCGCACGGGAGGTCTAATTGGTCCCCTCTTGTGTTGGTCTCCTTGAAATGTTGTGTAAAAGGTTCAGCATTGGGTAGAAGCAGAAAACTTTTTCCAGCATGTATTATGCTGGAGGGCAAAAAGTGGTCTGTACATATATAGGCGGAAGAACTAAAATTTATACCGCAAATTTCACTCCACTTCATTTTTTTTACATTGTCTTTTGGAACTCTGAACAAAGTTTTAGTTCCTTTATTATATTTATTTTTGCACACCGCGCAGTAACGCATTTTTATTCAGTTTTCAAATATTTCACTTTAATTTATTAAATTCACAATTTATATAACGTTTCTGTTTTTTCAAACTAGGTACCATACGAAAAAATTGCTGATGTAAACTAACACTAAAACAATTTGCTACTAACAAGTTTGCAACAGTTTCCATAATTTCCCAGCCCAGAGCTAGCCATTAGTATACCCAGCCATCTCATCTAGTCCAGTTGTATTGGGTTTGAGGTCAATAGCTATCCTATCTATATCTATTAATATAGAAATTTTTACAAAATATATGTTTGTACAAGGTGGGCCAAAAGAAATCACCCTATTGGAAGATGCTCTTATTTTTGCAAATGGCAGCCAACATCAAATCTGTTTTGTCATTTGTGAACTACACAGATATGGAATACAAGTGAACAAGCCATGAAGCGATACACTTCCCAAGAACGCGAAATAATCGTGTCAATTTTTTTGCAAAACAATTCTTCTGTGGTGTTGGCGCAGCGCGAATTCCGTCGCCGATTTCTCGGTCGTCCGGCACCAACTGCGCAAACACTGCGACGTTTGGCCACAAACCTTGAAGAGTATGGGACCACAAAAGACGCTGCCAAGAGTAGCCGGCCCGTTCTGTCGAGAACATCGCCGATATTGATGGAGATGTCGAGCTGTCGGCCGAAACAACGACCAGACGCCGTTCCTCGCAATTAGCCATCAGCGGGTCGTCCCTTAGGCGAATTTTGGTCAAAGACCTGCGCATATTCCAAAGTCAAAGTGGCCAAAGTGGACGATTTTTCGACTTAAATTATATCGAGTGATGAGGCTCATTCCCACCTTAGCAGGTACGTAAACAAACAAAATTATCGCTTCTGGGGCACCGAAAATCCGCGAGTGATGCACGAGGAGCGATTACACCTGCTCAAAGTGACTGCATGGTGCGCTGTTCACGCTGGAGGAGTTATCGGACCTTTTTTTCGAGGACGCCGCTGGTCAAACGACAACAGTGGACGGTGCGCGCTATACGGCCATTTTAGCAGAGTTTTTCTGTCGCAATTAGGGCTGGAGGTTTCAACAGGACGGAGCAGCAGTATACACAGCGCGAGCCACAAACGATATTCTGCGTTCCCACGACAATCGGATCTACGCTCCGGAACGACCCAGTATCACTCGGCCAAGGATTGTCAACTCAGCGACAGCTGTATCAGACGGAGGTTTTTTCCTCACGAAAAAACAACCGTCAACAGTGGAACTGTTACAACAACAACAACAACAACAACAACAATCAATCAATGTTCTGAAGATGGCAAGATTGCCCGACTTATCGTTCCAGTCATTTTTGTGGGGTTTGGAAGTCCCGTGCTAACGTGAACAAGCCCGAGACCCTGAAAGCTCTCAAGGACAAAGTTCAACATGAGTGCGAGAATCTGTCGCCCGAAGTTCTCGCCAAAGTGATGAAAAATGTCATAAAACAAGCCTGTATAGTATTCAATTGTGACGGCGCCCATTTGGTCGATATCATCTTGTCGATTTGATCAATAAAATTGTAAGGGTTAAAATAAACAAAATTAAAGAACAGAATCGAAGTTTTTCATTTAGAAAAAAAATGAGAGCTAAACAACATCGGATGACTTCTTTGGCCCACCTTGTATAACAGAAATACCATGTAAAAGGTTTGAGGTCGAGAGTTTTAACAGTTTTCGACATATTTTGTATTAAAATTTGAATTAAAGTTATTCATTTGCATGGGGGCTGCCGTTGCTACTATTCAACTATTTTTTTTTTTTTTTCAAAATGTAGAAATTGTGGCACAATAACATTTTGTTATAGTTTTTAAGATATTTTATGTGTGCACATATTACATGGCAAATTTCATAAATTGTCAAACATTAAAATTTCTATGGTGTAAATGAATAAGAAGGCTTTAACCATTTCCAAATATTATTCAGAATTCGATTCCAATTTTTCCCACTTTATTCATAGGGTTTGTTGTAGGTTGAATTTGCCTATATAAATTAAACAGCTCCATCAAAAATCCAACAAACAATTTTTTGGTATAAGAAAATCAAAACAGCTGATAGCAAAAAATTGTTTTGTTTTGGGTTTTAAAAAAAACCTTCTATGTTTTGGTTTGTTTATAGTAATTCTCAATAAGTTTACTAAAGTTATTACGAGGGTTGCCTTTTATGTTTCGGGATTTAGCAACACTAGTGTTTTAATCTGACAACTGACAGCTCTATTGTAAAGTTTGACATTTTCTAGGTTATACGTACTTAGAACGTTTTGACATACGAGCGCTATTTGTGTTGTTAACAGTAACTTAAAAGATTCAGCTCGACTCAAAAATGAACATTTTCGTGCGATTATTTTCAACAACTTTCGACGTGAATTAACTAAAAAACAGTGCGTGGATGAACTACATTTTTTTTTTTTGAAGATCCATTAAGGACCAGTGTTTATCGATGGTATGGTGAATTTAATCGTGGTCGTACCTCACTCCAAGACGAATTTCGTGGAGATCGTCCAAAATCAGTTGTTGTTCCAAAAACCATTGATGCAGTGCGTGAACCTATCGTGAGATTGAGACAACCTAAGGTATTAGTGGGACCAGCATACATTCAATATTGCATAAACATTTGACTTTCAAAACAATTTGTTCGCGTTGAATCCCACACAATTTATCAATCGCTCAAAAAAAGCTGAGGCCAAATCATCGCATTCGATTCGAATCGAAATTTCATTCGATCGATCGAGTTGTCAATGCTTTGAGTATAGGAATTCTAATAAGAATTTTTTAATTTCGTTTCGAATCGAATGCGACGATTTGGCCCTTGGTGTCGAATGGTCGAAAGAAGCTGCATTTTTAATTACCCAAAACATCAAATTGAAGAGTCATCCGCCGTATAGTCCTGACTTGGCACCGAATAACTTCTTTTTATTCCCGTACGTAAAAAACAAACTTATAGGTCAACGTTTTTCGACACCTGAAGATGCATTTGCTGTATTCAGAATGAATGCTTTGGAGATACCTCAATCAGAGTGGCAAAAGTGCTTCAAAATTGGTTCAAACACATGCAAAAGTGTATAGATCTTCATGGGGAATGAAACATAATTGCAATATGTTGATTGGGCAGTTCTACAAATAGTGACCTAAAAATCATTTCTCTTTTTAAGTAACAAAATACCATCATTCTTAATTTTAATCATTAGCACTCTTATTCTTAATGCTAAAAACATCAAAAGCTCAACTTTGACCTTAAGTTTTTAAAAAACTGGTAAAGCGATTGTAATAAAATTAAAGCCGTAGAAGAGTTTCATAATCTTGTCTATCTTCTATATCTCTATCGCTTCAAAAGTTATAGAATTTATCTATTTTTTCGGCGAAAAGAAATCAGTAATTAACATTTTTTACCCGAGAATGTAAATTTTGTGCTTTAATTTAGAAGTAAAAGTGCTGCTTCTTTACTTTTGGGTAAAGTTCGGTAAATGAATAACCGATCCCATATGGCATCATTGAATGAATATTTAGAAAATCTAGACGCGACTCCCCAGACAAATTATTCTCTATGACGATCTGCCAGACGTCTAAAAAGACCCGTTATCGAAACCCTCCACTGCGTAATCCAAGAGGATCCTGGGCTGTAAATGACAAAGAAAAATGCGACCTGTACAAGTTACCACCTGTTGTTGCTAGACGTCCTATGAAAATACGTTTGCGGTTTTCAGATGTTGTAGTAGCTATCGTTAACCTAAATGGTAAAAGAGCTCCTGGCGTTGATAAAATCAACAAGAAAATGCTTTTAGAGCTACCTTTTACCGCTTAAAGAATTATTCTTTTATTTTTTAATGCCATAATTCGGCTTGAACATTTCCCGCCAAAAATGGAAATAATGGAAAGTAGCCTTAGTAAAGATTATTCCTAAGCCTGGTAAATATCCTTTTGAGGTGGATTATTATAAGTTTGTTACCAACCTTGTCAAAACTGTTTGAAAAGATCTTTAAAAACAAGCTGACACCGATTATGAATGGAAACAACTGCATTCCAAATCATTAATTTCGCTTTAGAAGCCAACATAGTGAAATATAATAAACTCACAGACTGGAGCAGGTTACAGGAAAAACCTTTGAGGAAAAGAAGTTCTGCTCCGCGCTTTTCATAGATGTCTCTCAAGCTTTCGATAAAGTATGGCACGAAGGCCTGTTAAACAAACTAAAGCTAAACCTCCCAGCTAATATTTTCAACCTATTAGAAAAGTACATAACCGGTCGACGATTTATGATCAAAGACGGTTGTTCCCAACCAATAGGCGCTGGTGTACCCCGAGGGAGTAAACTAGGTCCAATTCTGTACTTACTTTACACGGCAGACATGCCAACCAACAGTTTTACGCACACGTCTACATTTGCTGATGATACAGTATTCATAAAGACCCTAAAGAGGCTTCAAGTCAACTGCAACAACACGCAACCCAAGTAGAGAAATGGGCAAAGTTATGGGGAATAAAAATTAATGAGCAAAAATGTACCCACGTAACGTTTACTTTACGCAAAAAAACATGCTCCTCAAACCGTATTAACAACCATATAGTGCCCCAACGAATTAAAATATCTTGGCATTCACCTGGATCGTCGCCTCACATGGAAGACACATATACATAAATGCAAAGTTGACGCAAATTAAACTTAAATCTACACAAATCCATTAGCTAATGGACAGAAACTCTGTGCTCCATCCTGATTGTAAACTTTTTCTCTACAAATCGATTTTGAAACCAATTCGGTGCTACGGTATACAATTACGGGGCACTGCTTCCGCATCCAACATAGAAAAAATTCAACGCCGTCAAAGTTGTAAGAATGATAACTGGTGCTCCTTGGTATGTTAAAAACAGCAACATCCTCAAGGATCTACAAGTTCCACTAGTTAAATGCGAAATCCTGAACTATGTGGACAAGTATTTATATAAGTTGGAAACTCACCCAAATCCGCTCGGCCGAAACATCCTGCAACATAGTGGACACACACCCGTCTAAAAAGGAAGGATACGCTTATATGCGCTTATATAACTATTATGAGAATTTAAATTTTAGTCTGGCACTGGCTGGACTAATATTAACTACCTAGCTTTAAGATTTTAATACTTAGTAGTAGAATAACATACTATACAAAGTGGACAATTTTTTAGTTTTCTATTTTAAAAACTTTGTAAGTACACGAATAACGTAGGTTTTAACATAATAACTATAACACATAGAAACATTATTATACCAGATTAATTCAAAAACAAAACAGACTCAAATAAAAAATATTAAAACCTAAACAGAAAAGCCTACACCGGCCTAGCGACAGCTGGAAAATGGGCAAAACACCTGATACGGAAACAGAGGCGAGAGCAAACAACAGGAAAAAGTTGCATTGGATTATCGGCCATCGATTAAGAAATAGTACGAACATAATTAAACCCTAGTTATATTCCGCCATGAGTTAACCGAAAAGCATCAAAATAACAACGGAGGTTGCTTCATTGTGGTTACCACATATATCATTTCTACCTTTACTATGTCCTTTTTGTATCTTTTGATTAAACTATTAACACTGCAATGCAATTTTACATCTGAATTCGCCTTAATACATTTTACTCTAACTGCAAAATTTTATTTTGATATTATGCATTTTTCTGCATTGTGTGGTTTTTGGTGCAAAATTTATTTCGTCTTTTTCTATTTTATATGAGCACTATTAACACAAATTCGAGTACCTTAAACTTTTACTACTACACTTTAATAGAGCCACAAAACAGTTGACTCTCTTATCGATAGATACACAAAAAGAGCAATCGATTATCAAATTTATCGAAGAGCATTACCATAATGAATTATATTGATCAGCCGTCCTATTCTGTAACTCGCTAAAGCTATATCCCTATTGCTAAAATTTTTAGCTACGAGTGCAATTCTGTTGTTTAAATAGCCTTATTTAGCAACGTCCTAAAGGCGGTGGCACAATGAATCCGTCATCCGTCATACGTCGCCTTTTTTAACTGACAGCTAAGTTAAATAACATGGTTTCTTATGAACAATGTCACATACAGTACGTCTCCTTCAACGCAACGTACTAAAGTTGGGCAACTTTTAACTTTCAACGTACGTCAAGTACTTTGACAAGTTGCATGGTGAAATTATGTGTACCAGGTGGTGTTACGAACACAACTGATCGACTTTTTTCATGCATAAATCGAGGCTGCGTAGTTAAAATTTTTTACTTTTACATATCTTTTTTTGACAACTGAGCCAACGAAAACTACAACAAAAACGAAAATTATATTCACCAAATTTTGCTGTAGAACCACCACCACCTGCTAATTTAACATCCGTTTATAAAGGATTCTATGTGACAACCTCTTGCGTTGTTACGTTAACGTCAGTTAAAAAAGGCGAAGTATGACGTATGACGGATTGTATGTGCCTCCGCCTTAATACTACAAATTCAACACCAACAATCATATGGAATTTGTACATTATAAGTCCGGGAACAAACACCCATGGTGAAATTATGTGTACCAAGCGGCATTACGAGCACACCTGATCTACTTTTTTCATGCATAAATCGGGGCTGGGTTGTCAAAGTTGTTTACTTTACATATCATTTTTGAAACCTGAGCCAACATATACTACAACAAAAACGAAAGGGCTAACTATAATGTGCTTTTGCTTACTTAAGCAAAAGTGCGAATACATATGTTTAAATGTGTATAACTATAATGTTCTTAAGCAACTTTTCGTTAAGTTTCGTCAAGTTACATTTGTTTAAGCAAAAAGCGAACCTGGTCGTACTTTGATTAATGGATCAGCTGTGTATACATGAGTTGGGCGCACAGTTGCACTTTTAAGTACACTTTTATTTATGAAAAAAACATTTTTTATTTATTAACTTTTATAATAGAATTTTATTATTTCTTTGCTAATGGTTTAATATTTTTAAATTGTAGATGTTACTTAAATAACATTTTGCGAAAAAAAATCCATATATTTGGAATATGAAAGTAAAACAGTTTTTGTAAAAGTACAAATATTTGCAACTGAGTTCTGTAAATATTTAAGTTCAAAAAGTACAATATAGCCACTCAAAAGTCTCCAATAAATTGCTTAAGCATTTGACAGGCTTTTCGTTGATATTTGACATTAGCATGAGTTTGTTTAAGCACAATATAGTTAGCCCTGAAAATTTTATTCACCACAATTTTGTTGTTGTAGAATCACCACCACCTAATGCATTAATTCATCTTGAGCATTACACTGCAGTCTCGCGATCAAATTTTTTACATATACTGCATGGTGAAATAATCGTACCAGGTGGTGTTACAAGTACAGCTGATCTACTTTTTTCATACATAAATCGAGGCTGGGTAGTCAAAGTTGTTTACATTTACATACACTATTTTTGACAACAGAGCCAACGAAAACTACAACAAAAACGAAAATTTTATTCACCAAATTTTGTTGTTGTAAAATCAACACCACCTGATAAATTATTGCGCCATGATATACTGCTTGTCAAAATTCAGAAGAATGAAATCTGTGAAGCACAGAATACCTGTGAAGCATGCTGCAAACAATTAACTTTCAAGATGTAATCATTTCATTAACTTTGCAACCATCTGTATTCTGGATTGAAAATTGAAACACAAAATTGGAATAAAAGTTTAAATGCCAACCCGTATGCATTTTTAAAAGTGTAAATTTATTAGCAAAAAATGTAAGTGCATTGGAATTCGAAACAAAAATTTAAAAAAAACTTGATCTGTGACTACAATGTCACAAAAAAAAAAATTAATTCGAAGCTTTGAAATCAAAACATCGTTAGTTTATTTCTTTGTATATGAAAACAAAAACCTAAGTTTAATTAACTAGACAAAAGCCACTAGATTGAGTCTCTGAATCTAAATTGCAAACCGTAGTGTGGATTACTTTTTCATATTTTTTTTTGTTATATAACCATATACATATTTGTATATGTACAAGTAAAATATCGATTAAATTAGGAGATGAAATTTTTTACTCTTATATTAGCTCAATTATAGCTTGTTGACACGGTAATAGCACGGTGCAACATTATCATCCGAAATTGCTTCGCTCTCCAAACTGCTAACATAATTCGAAGTGTTTACATTGCGAATTTGTAGTTGGGTTCGGCAATTGTTTTTTGCTGTTGCGTACAAAATATATTCGCACACATCCACCCTCATGCAGTTTTTGCGCCAGTTTCTTTTTACATATCTTAGTTCTTTTGAATAAAATCGTTTGTTTCATATTTTTGTGCCCTTCACATAGTGATAAGAGTATACATCAGTTTGTCATTCCGTGTGTAATTTCTTTTTTTATCTATTTGCAACCCCAGACTATTATAAATTCTGGATCCTTATAGATGGGGATGTCAATTTGGCCGTGCCAGTCTGTGTGTGTGTTGAAATCTAGTTTCCAAAGTCAATTTAAGTACTACGGACTAGGTGTTAGTTTTAAACTATCAAAAATATTCCTAAGATGATCGCTATTTAAAATGAGCAGGATCGGTTTGCTATAAACCTAGATATAGGTAAAATACTGCGATTGTCCCAGCTTTTTTAGAACAAACTCCATACAAAACATGTAACAAATGTAACCAACCGGCAACGCTGTTAAGCATGCATATATGTACATGTGAATAAATACGCATTAAGATTCTGTATGTATGATTGGACGTAGGTATGTATGGACACTGCTACACGTTCAATTTTATTGAACGCGATCTAGTATCGCGATATTTATTGAACGTATAGCATGCAGAATTGATGGATCGCAATCCAAATCGCAGAATAGCCTAAATTATAATATCCAGAGCGCGTGATAAATATTGAACGTGTAGCAGAGCACTATGAACATGTCTTGTTGATTTCAGCACACGTTTGTAAATTTAAATCAAGGTATATGCAACAAGGTAGGAATAACTGATCAGCTGACTTCTATTTCCGCCATATGATTTCTAACTTAGCTTGGACACTTGTTTAATTTATACAATGGTTGTGTATACTGTGTGTATGTGTGTTCGCTACATTTTCGACAGCCAAGCTGGAATTAGCAACAACAAAATACATGCTGAAATTTTACAGGAAGTTGTTGTTTTAGGGACGTTCTCACTTTCTTATTCCACCATGATTCAAATTTAATAAAAAAAAGTGAACTGTTTTTATTAAAGCAGTTTGATAGTTATAGCTTAAGCTATAGTCATTACTATCGCTGTTAGCACTCTTGCAAAAACAATAGATGTACATTGTTGCATACCTGTATATTGTTTTTGCCATGGTGAAATTATTGTTATTGATAAATGATTGCGCCATGGTTTTTGCTTAATTTGTTTTGTTTTTAAGAACCAGGGTACACTTATCAGGTAGGAGCGGTTCTACAAAAACAACTAAAACCGTCATAAGAATGTCAGAGACATATAACAAAAACTCACAAAATCTTTCTTCTTCTTTTTGAGCTTTTCTTACGATACTACGGTTGTTGTTTGTATAAAAAGAAGAAAATACATAAACAAAATTTGACACTAATATAACGAAATACCGTTACTCAGCTGTTTATCTGAGGCTACCTGATAAGTGTACCCTGTTAAGAACCATAGTGTGTGTGCTTGTGTGGTTGTTGTTATACCATTTACAAAGTTGTCTAGACATGAATTTGTCTCGTCAAGACGTACAATAAGGGCACTGCTACACGTTCAATAAATATCGTGATACTAGAAATATCCTCACCAGAGCTATTTACGACTCTTAGGCCATTCTGCGATATGGATCGCGATCCATCAATACTGCATGCTACACGTTCAATAAATATCGTGATATTTCTAGTATCACGATATTTATTGAACGTGTAGCATGCAGTATTGATGGATCGCGATCCATATCGCAGAATGGCCTAAGAGTCGTAAATAGCTCTGGTGAGGTAAAGAGATCGCGCGTCGTTGGTCATTATTTTTTAAAGACAACCAGGCCGTCCCTTTCTATCGTTAAAATAGAAAAAATAAAACTTTTTTAAATTTTCGTTAGCATATTTTTTTGCTTAAAATTTTTTTTTAATTTTTTGTTAACGTATTTTTTGCTTAAAAATTGGTTTCTTAAAATTACACGGTATGTACGAAGTTACTGGAATTAACTGAAAAAGTAAATAAATAAACCTGTTGTTTGTAATTAAAATGTTTTTAAAATTTAGTTAAAATAGATTTCAATGTATACATAGAAACGGAGACGCGATAAATACTATATTAAAAAAACTCTTATTTAGACTTAGTACGCATTTATTTTTATTTGCTTTTGTATATATGTACATATTTTTTAGATTTTTTGAAACACAAGTATTAGTATTTATATTAAAAGCAATCCTACATTTAAACGGGATTTTAAGCACAGAGGTAACCAGAGTCGAAAGAAGTGACGTTTGAAAAAGTGAAAAATCAGTTGAGGCTGCCCGACTATCTGAAAGAGAGAGAAAAGATACGGCAATACAGCCTTAACACAAGTAAAAGCAAACAGATATACAGTACCTCTTATCAAAACAAATAAATAAAACAATTGTTATTTTTGATTAAAATTTTTTTTAAATTTCTTTATTTTTGCATTTCATTAATTAAAATATTAAAAATTACAAAAAAAGACATGTTTAATTAATTTTGTTCGTGCAAAGTTGTGTTTAAAATAAAACAGTGATATGATGGTGTTGTATTTGCGTGTATTTTCTTGTGTTTTGTTTACCTACAGCCAGAAGGATGATGTGTTTTTTGAAACTGCCTGAACCAACCATAACCTTGGATAGGAACCACTGGAAATTAATCGTAAGAACCCTCAGTTATCTGCGAATGGAAATAAAGAAATTTTTTTTAATTCTTAATAACATTTACCAATTGTTTTAAAGGTGATGTGTGACGCAATGGCAGTTAAATTTTGCTAAAGATATTGAGCTCTGGAACTATGACTAAATGGATGAAATCTTGCGGAGGTAAAGATTAAGCATCTTAAAGTGTCTATAAATAGAAAAATACAATTTTATTTTGACTAAAGTGTATTTTTGTAATTTTCCGAAAGCGTGTTGTGTGATACAGTGGTCAGTTAACGTTGTCGAAGGTACTGACCTTCTGGGAACTGGACTAATTGGGCTGAATCTTCCTGGAACAAGTGGTAAGTAGCCTCAAATACCTGAAAATATAAAAATAGTTTCAATTATTAATTTTGTTTACAATTTACAATTTCGTTTAAGGGTGCTGTTTACTTATTTATTGTGTTGGCGAAATGGCCAAGGGTACTCACCTTCAGATACTGGTCCAATCGGATGGAATCTTCCTGGAGCAAGTGATAAGCACCCTCAAGTACCTGTAAATGTAAAAATAGTTTCAATTTTTAATTTTGTTTAAAATTTATAATTTTATTTAAGGGTGATGTTTAGTTATTGTTTCGGCGAAATGGCCAAGGACACTTACCTTCATAAACTGGTCCAATTAGAGGGAATCTTCCGTCAATTAGCCAATATTATATTATGACTACCTAATTTGTTTATTGTTGTTTATTATATTCGTTTGTTAAGAATTTCATCTGGCTAAAAGAAAAATAAATTATTTTGATGAATTTTCCATTATGAATGTTTCTAATTTAAGAATGTTTTAAATTGAAAAATGCAATAATTACGATCGGAACATTATTTGTCCAACCGACGGACGCATCAGGGTCTCTATACGTACCACCACAGCACATAACACAGCTAATAAAAGAGTTCAATTGGATGCACTGTAAAAGCGTATCACAATTGGAACTACTAACCTTAAAAAGAAGCAAGTAACTATAATTTTGACACTTTTCGTTGTCCAAATCATAAAAACTGCTTGCAATTTATTGGCCACTTAGAAATCTACAGACACTTACCTGTTTGTATCAGCCGGGAACTTCTGGAGTCTCTCTCGCCTTGGGCAACTCATAAAGCCTTTTCGGCTCCTTAAAATTCTAACACATAGTTATTTAAAACACTTTATTACACTAAAACACTTTTTTGCACTAAATAAATAAGCAAATACATAAAATAAACGCAAAATTATTTATTTCACATATAATTTCTTTTACACTTTCCAAAAAAAATTTTTCCACCACAATTTAGTTTTAGCTTTTTTTGCACTTTTATTTTACTTTTTTGCACTTATTTCTAATTTTTAAAAACACAAACACTTGGCAAAGTTGAATAAAAGAAAAAAATTGAGATAAATGAAGCAAATTGCCGCAAAATTTAAAATAATTTGCGCGCAAAAATTCTTCACTTTAATTTTTTCCTTTTTTTTACAATTTTTTTCACCACAACAAAAATGTAAACAAACTGCCCTATAAAATGAAAGGGATAGCAGTCTTTTTTTAGCTAGCATGCTATCGCCTTTATATTATCGGGCAGCCTAGTGTTGCCAACTTAGTTTCCGTGTCTTATCTAGTTGATTATCTATGATTTTAAGGGTTCGTAAAAAACTAAGGTTGGCAATTGAAACGAATGACAGTATCGCTAATAAACAATTTTTTTTTTATTTCGGTAATAGCAGGGTACACTAATACAGGTAGTGTTAAGAACCCAGCTAATTATGAATTCTTCTTGAAAAAGTGATTAGTTGTGTTCAATAACTTTCCAGTAATTACTAGCAACGAGAGAGTAAAAAGAAATATTTTCAAAATTGCTCTCAAAAATATTTAAAAGTAAATAAACACTTACAGTCAAAACTTGCAAGCAAATGTATTTTGTTATTGTAAACTTATAAAAATTTAAAACTTAAATTTTTTTTCAAAGCATAATAGGTGTGTTCATTTACAGAAAATTATCAATAATTTTCGACTATAATTACTAGTAAGTGTTTACGTACACAAAAAATTGGCAGCTAGAGAGCCAAAAAAGAGCGTAATATGTTTAGAAACAAAAATGTTTCTGATAATTTTTACTAGTAAAAATTTTACTATCAGAAATTATTCAAACAGTCTTTCTGTCATTATGCTTTGAAAAAAAATTAAGTTTTAAATTTTTATAAGTTTACAATAACAAAATACATTTGCTTGCAAGTTTTGACTGTGAAAGTGTTCATTTACTTTTAAATATTTTTGAGAGCAATTTTGAAAATATTTCTTTTTACTCTCTCATTGCTAGTAATTACTGGAAAGTAATTGAACACAACTAATGACAGAAAGATTGTTTGAATAATTTCTGATAATAAAATTTTTACTAGTAAAAATTATCAGAAACATTTTTGTTTCTAAACATATTACGCTCTTTTTTGGCTCTCTAGCTGCTAATTTTTTGTGTACGTAAACACTTGCTAGTAAAAATTATCGAAAATTATTGATAATTTTTTGTAAATGAACACACCTATTGTCAGATTAATTAATTTTGTTTGAAACAAGGCACCAAGGCACATTCAACCAGGTAATATTAAGAGCCCAGCTGATTAAAATCAATTTGACATTTTTACGTTATAAAAATTTAATTTTATATGAAATTTTTAATTTTTCTGACATTTTACCACATTCTACCGTTCAAACGCAAAAAGGAAATGCAGAGGGGCAGAGGGCGAATGTCAGAAAAATTTAAATTTCATATAAAATTAAATTTTTATAACGTAACAATTTAAAATTGATTTACATCAGCTGGGCTCTTAATATTACCTGGTTGAATGTGCCTTGGTTTGAACTTTAAAATTTTTTTGACATTCACTTTGTCAAACACAAAAAGGAAATGCAGAGGGTGATTTCTTTGAATTCGCCTTGACACTACCTGTATTAGTGAATATTATACTATATCGGGAGAATATTTGTATAGGGACTATTGGCAATAACGGGCCGATAATAACTGGATTAGTCCCTTCACGAAAAAAAAAACTAGCAGTTCCATTCTTTTTACTGGGATTATACGAATACGTGGACGGACGGTGCACTATGGTCGAAAAATCACTTTTCTTGGCCAAAACTATTTAAACTTAAAATAACGGAATTTTTAACTAGAATTTGAATTTGCAGTATACTTTAAGTGTTTTTGTATAAAATAAATATTTTTTTTTGTAAAAAATTAACAACATTAAAATTTTTATTTAAAAAAAAAATTTTACATACAATTTTTTCTTTTCTTTCTGAGTTTTTTGAGCTGCTGTCAAAACCGTAGCTAAATATCATTTCTGTTGATACGAAGTTACCCGTAATTGTCGCAAATACTTCCTTTTATTAGTGCGTCTTTATTTTTTCCTTTCTTCTGCTGGGTCAACCAAATATCAAAAACAGCTGAATTCTGTAAGCAAATTACGACTGAAAAAAAATTTACTCAAAAACCGCAAAAAACCGCAAATCGAAATAAACATTTTCAAAAACTAAACACTTTAAAGTAATTTTGGTTTTTAATCTTATGCTTAACACTCCTAAACAAAATGTGTTAAGCTTACTCAAACTTAAAAAATAAAATAAATTCCAAAAGGTTAAAGACTTTTGCAAAAAGTTATTTTATTTTTTTGAGTATTCAATTTTTGAGTATTATATTTTACAAAATTAATAAACTTACCATCACCTTCGTTTTCCATTTGAACCTTTATTTAACACGCGTTGTTTTCAGCTTTTACAAGCAAATGAAATAAGCTTTATAAAACACCGAACACAATTCTGTTTACAAATGAAGCAAACAAATTCAACTTCGATGACTCACCGAATAACGGTGAATTGCATATTACAATAACAAAATTAATTTTTGGTTGTTTTAGAGTGTTGACTACTAGATTTCAAAAACAAAAACATAATTCGTGAGTGTAAGCATTTTAACTTTTGGCCAACGAAATGAAATTTCCGACCACAGTGCGGTGGTACATGCTTTAATCGACTCTGGAAGTGATTTGTCTGCCACCTTCTCGTATACAAAACGAGTTTAAAGAATGTCAGACCGTCGTAAAATCGAATTTCTTGCGCGTAGTCCATTATCACTTCACTTTGCACTCGTTAAACTGAAAGCAAAATTGTTGAATTTTCTTTTTATAAGGCTAATGAAAAAAATTTCTCCGAAGTTACATCGACTTTTCATTAAAATGTGAATTTGTTATATCAGGCTTTTACTGTATATGAAAACACAATACGTAAAGATTTCGAACTAGAACGAATTACAATAATCGTATTTTAACTATCCTCATCAAAACCTTTTTATAACTAACAAAAGCGTTAGCTTAAAAAATTTCTATGATTTCTAAAATCGGTATGTTGTAAAAAAAACATTTGGTATCGGTATTAATTCTGTATTTAATCGGATTCGGTATCAGTAGTGGTATCGGTATGGGTTGCCAACCTAGTAAAAAATCCACTTATGTAGGGGTCGTCTGTAATTTCATGTTCAGTTGTATTGATGTTATCCACATCTTCCCTTATTTTATATTGAGCAGTATCACTTTCCAATCGTTCCTCTTCAATATTAACCTCACCTTCCGATGGATCTGATTTTACCATTGCAGTATGAACATTGCTTTTTGGTTTCAAATATCCTAATGTTTCACATAGTTTGTCCAACTCCTCTGTTTTGATTGCCAACACAGACTCAATATCCTCGTTTTTTTCAATCAATTTGAAGATCTGAAACGCATGCAATTTATGCTTCCTGCGATAATGGTTTTTAATATTAAACTTGGATCTCAATTTAGAACTGCAAAGTTTACACGACCACTTTGGTACATCGTCATGAAATTCTTTGTTGTGAATAAGACGATCTTTGTAACTCTCAAAGGAAATTTCACAAATTTTGCAACTGTACTTTTTTAAACCGCAACGTTTTTTTTTTTTGCTAGGCAGCGTAAATAAACCCTTGTAATGATGGTTTTTTGCTCGATATGTAGTTTCGATGGTGCCTTCACAGGCAATATGAACAGTACGCAGGTGCCGTTGTAAATTGTTTTTTCTTAACTTTAAATTGCAAATATTGCAAGTAACTTTTGTTTTGGTATGTTTAACCATATGATGATTCATACTGTGTTGGTCACTACATGCTTTGCCACATATCTCACATATAACTTTAAACTCTTTATTGTGACAGCTTATGTGCCGGACTAGTGTCGCATTTGTAAAAAATTTTTTTGGGCACAGATTACACTTGTGTTTTCTTTCGCCGTGATAGACTAAATGGCTTCGCAATTCGCCCCTAACCTTAAATCCTTTACCACATATGTTGCATACGTATTTGTCCGGCTCGTTCTGGTGAATCAATAGATGAATATTGTATTTAGTGCGAACAGTAAAACTTTTGTTGCATGTTTGACATCTGAGGACTTCCTGATGGTGTGGCAAACGATTGTGAAAATCGTACTCATCAATATCTCTAAAGCATTCCTTGCATTTTAAGCACTTGTATGGCAATTTCAAGCGTTTCTGCTCGTCCAACAAATGAGTTTTTAATTCAAAATCGTTTTTGTAACATTTGTAGCATTGAGAACAGCGCGCATAGGCAATATCATGCACAGATGTGGGCAGAAAAAGAGCACATTTGTCGTAAAAGCAAGTAAATTCATTAATACTTTCTAGATTTTCACAAGGATACAGAGAACAGTAAAATCTAAGTATGCGATTAACGCTTCGTCGCATTTTTAAAGTATCAATATTTAAACACCATTTATTATTAACGATGCCACACAACTCCTCAATAGCTTTATTGAAGTCTTCATTAAAGGGTGTCTCATCAAATTGCCATAAAATTGGATAGTTTTTGATATTATCCAACAGAAAATCCATTATTTCACGTGAAGTAAACTCAAATGTAAGCTGTAAAAGAAAAATCTTTTATATTTTATTACCAAAAATGTTCGCATTCACCTCAGAATTATTTTTTTCCAGACATTCTTCAACTTCAGAAACCATGCATTCATCTTTCGTATCTTCGGCATTTAGTGTTTCAATAGTATTCGATATTTCCGAACAGCTATCCAAACCAGTTTTATTTGATGTTTGCTGTAAGCAAGAAGGAAACAAAACTAATAACATATCGTTACCTGAATATAGAAATGCCCTAACTCGTATTTTTTAAGTCGATTTTTTTTTTGCTAATTGTGATATACGAGCAGTCAACGAAAATCTGTGCACATAAAAAAATACGAGGTAGGGGCTTTCTATATTAAGGTAACGATATGTATGTACATATCTTCTTCGCGAAGATGTTTTGACGCACGCACGTTGAAAATTTTGTATGCTTTTATCTCTGTATTAAAAACTACTTAACGAAGCATATTTAATATAACTCGCAACAGTATTTTTATGAGGACGATATCTTTTATAAAATTACATATGGTGTTACGATTTTTTTTTATGATCAGTGATCAGTGACTTTTGTTTTCGCAATATATATTGTGTGATGTTACATGCATATTTAAAGGCCTATTTTCCTATCAATTAGCTTTGAAATTAAACAAGAAACCATTATAATCAATACTCATGTTTACACATACATATGTACATATGCATACTTACATATTTTGTGCATATGTATGTAGGTACATACCTGAAAATACATACTATCGAAAAAAAAATATTGATTTAATTTGAAGCACTTAATTCTGTACGAAGGTATACTTCTCTGAGCTATTTAAGTTCAAGGCCATATTTTAGCACTTCTCTTAATTAAACATTTCTACGTATGTTTAGGGCACTGCTACACGTTCAATATTTATCACGCGATCCGCGATCCGGATTCTGGATTTTATAATATAGTGAAGCTCAGTTCACTCTTGTTACTTTTAAAAGCATTCGCCATTAGGGTTGTTTTGTAGAGAAGTAATGTGGTTTTATAAAACTAATTTTTCATGATCGCCTTGGACTTTAATTTACCATACCTGGAATACCATTCACTTGCTTCTCTGTAAGTGACTTTTACTGTTCTTTAATTTTTAGTTGTTTTGCAAATATGTATATATACATATATGGGTATGAAGGGTCATCTAATCTTTTTGTCTCGTTTTAAATACAAGCATATAAATGCATATAAAATTATGTCTCGGCGCTAGTGTTCCTATTGAATCACAAGGTTGCCGAATCTAACGGCAAAACTTTTTTTTGTGAAGGAACAAAAAGATGATAGGCACACACGAGTTATTGTTAAGGTTGATTAAGTGGAATAAACTTCAGTATCAGAGAAATAATAATACTACCATAAAATATTGATTAATTTTGGATTTTAAAATAAAGTGTGTATTTATTTTGCCACTACAGTGGTGCCCTGGTAGATCAGTAGTAAGTGCACGAGTCTACCAGTCTGGGGGTTGTGGGTTTGATTCCCACCAGAGACCCTGGTAAGCGGGCTTCATTTTCTGTCCTTTCTTTCTTATCTTTCTCTAAATTTCTTCTTTCCTTCCATCTCAACCTATTCAATTCCACGTGGCCTAACCCCAATAGGCATAAGTCACCTCACAGTTACCACATATTTTAACTTCAGGAAGGTAAATTAATTTACAAAGATTAATAATTGTCCATAAAGAAAACTCGAATTAATCAGTTTGTGAATTTATGAACGTTTGGTAAAATTTTTAAATTCTAAATAATATATTTTTTCTCCCAATGTAAAATTTTGGTTTGAAATATTTCCGAAGTAAAACAAACATTTTTGATAAATGGCAAAAATATATAAGAATAAAGAAAAACAAAAAAGTTCAGGGGGTTACTATGTAACTCGATTTGATAGTTAAATATTACAGATACGGATTTTTCCTACCAACTAACTCGAATTCGTAAATACATTTGCTACTTTCGAGTTGCCGTATCCGATTGTCGGATACTTGTACTCTACTTTCGGATGTGGCTCACTATGTACTTCGAATTTAGATGTCAAAGTCGCTCGAAAGTTGGCATTTGTACTCGTTTGATGTTGAGCTAACGAATGAAATATAAAAAAAAAAACTTTAAAAAATCAAAACATCGACACCAAACCACAAAAAAATATTTTTTTAACTTTTTTGAAGTGAATTTTTTTACCTTAAAGGAAAATTAGTTTAAATTTAAAGAAATTTTTTATTGCATCGCCCCAAAGTCTTGTAGGCTTGATTTGAAATCTTTCTTTTAATCTATATCGTTGACACTGCATGTTTTTGATATAAACAATAGTGCTGTTACATTGCCTCAAAATTTAGTCCTTATGAGATTTTGGCCCATTTCTATTTTACTCCAACCAGATTTTCAACACAAAAAAAAAATCTACTTCGTCGCTAGATTTTGTTGAAATCTGTTTAAAATTATTTATACAAGACGGACAGCATGATTTAATCGGCTAAGAAAGAGATTTTAAATCGATCGTGGTAAAGATGGTTCTTAGATTATAAAACCTAACACAAAACCTCATACCTTTAAAAACCAAAATTTGTACTGATTTCGATTTAGAAATAAATGGTCACCCAAGCGATACATGCGCTCAATTCTAATAACCTAGTACTAGATTTCGGAATAATGTAAACCGACTATAAACTAAATATTTTTATAACTTAAAGCAAAAATGTTATTTGTATTCTTTTGAGGCTATACCAGGGTACACTAATACAGGTAGTATCAAGGTTGAATTCAAAAAATTCGCCCTCGGCATCTCTTTTTTGTGTTTGAAAAATGAATGCCAACAAAATTTTAAATTTAATCAGGGTACACTAATTATTAGTGAAGTCATTAAAAGTACCCAAAAACAAATTTTACAGGTTACTGGAAAAAATAATTTAATGATGACTAAAAAAAATATTTTTAATGCAATTTTACTGGTACAACAAAGTTTTCATTAATGATTTGTACATATGCATGTAAGTTGTTTATTTGTATTTAAATCGACTTTACCTTTTGCTTACTCTTGCCGGTTTTACGAGTTGGAGATGTTTCGACGGCTTTTCCTTTAATGCGGGTTTCTCTTTCGTCTCCAGAATTATTTACTAAGTAGTTCGCAGCTGTATCTGACGCAACGTTAAAGGTTGAAGTAGTTGAAATATTTTCTTTATTATTAGTTGGCTGCACTGCAAACGAAGGGCTTACAGTTTTTAAATAATTATTTTTAATATCTGTATTATTTAAAATTGTTAAGTTTTGTTCCGCGTTTAATAAATTATGATCTAAAGAATAATTTACGAAATTAGACGGCGTTTCTAGTGGATCCATTAAATGAGGAAGTATTGGCTTTCGAACAATAAGTAATAATCCTTGCGAAGGATTCACCACTGGAGCAGTAACTGCGGAAGATGATTTGATGTTTGAGGGAGTAGAATCGTGATCGTCTATGTTTTCAGAGTCATATTTGCAGAGCTCAAAAGCTTTTTCGTTATCAAAATGTTCAGTTTTAACGTGAGTTTTAAAATATGTCCACTCTTCTAAAGGAAATGTTTGGCAACAATAGAAACAATTAAGGCGATAGTTTTCGGAAAACTCTAACACTTCGACTGTAGCACAAAGGCGTGCATTGGTTTGAGTAGATAATGTCCTAGTTCCTGCCTTGACAAATGACATATGTAATAAAGCGTCTCTTTGCGGAGCATTGCCATTTATGGGGACCAGATTTTCTTTAAGCACATCCACTCCACTTTCAGAATTAATATTTATTGCATGATTTTGATTATCTACATGCCTAGAAAAAATTAAAAAAAAATGTTATAGTACATTTATGTTAGTTGACCTTATTTGTTGATTGCAATTTATAGTTTTTAGCTTTAAGGGCCAATTTATATGATGATATTTTTCATTTTGTAGGCAGAAAGTAGAGTCTTACTTTTTAGCCCTCTCGTCTATAAACAGAAAATACATACATACATACATACATATTTTATTTTTCAAATATTTCATAGATTATCTTCAGAGGATAATTTTACTCTTTGAAGCTTTTAAATAAAAATATTGAAAGTTGGTACGGAGCAGTTGTTAAGACACATAAAAACTTAAAACTAAAGCACACAAACAAAATACAAACAAAACATACAAAATAAACAAAAATAACATCAACCTACATTTAAGTTCAATCACATTTCATAAGTCCGAATCAGCAATTTGTATTGTGCTAAATAATTTGTTTACTCATTGTTCTACATTTTTATTTATTTTAAATTTTGTTTACGCTATTATTCAATTAGATTTAAGTATTTTTGTTGTTATTAATATAAAAGTATGAAAATAAAAACAAGTAAGAGCGCTATATTCGGCTGTGCCGAATCTTATATGCCCTTCACATTGACCTTTCGCAATCCCAAACTTTTTTTCTTTGTAACTATTTTTTTACTTATGAAATATTTCTAATTTTTAAATTGGGGTCAGTGTCATTTTTTAACGCTCCACGGGTGACGGGGAAGTTGTAGGGGTTTTTATCCTAATTTTTACAAATTTTGTATGGCAACCCACTTAGAGGGTGGAGATACGGGGTAAGTATATTCTAGAAATATGTTTTGGAGGGGAAACTAATGGGGGTCGGTCGTACACTTTATTGCTCTAAGACAAATTCTGAAGGGGGTAAGTATGCTCTAGGAATATATTTGGGAGAAAAAATTAATGGGGGTCGGTCGTACACTTTATTGCTCTAAGGCCAACTCTAACGAAGTTGTGGGCATTTTCATATCATTTTTGTAAATTTTGTATGGCAACCCCCTCAGGGCGTGAAGATAGGGGGTAAGTATATTCTAGGAATATGTTTGGGAGAAGAAATTAATGGGGGTCGGTCGTACACTTTATTGCTCTAAGGCCAACTCTGAAGAAGTTGTGGGCATTTTTATATCATTTTTGAAAATTTTGTATGGCAACATCCTTAGGGCGTGGTGAAAGGAGGTAAGTATATTTTAGGAATATGTTTGGGAGGAAAAACTAATGGGGGTCGGTCGTAAACTTTATTGCTCTACGGCCAACTTTGAAGAAGTTGTGGGCATTTTTACATCATTTTTGTAAATTTTGTATGGCAACCCCCTTAGAGCGTGGAGATAGAGGGTAAGTATATCCTAGGAATATGTTTGGGAGGGCAAACTAATGGGGGTCGTTCGTACACTTTATTGCTCTAAGGCCAACTCTGAGGAAGTTGTGGGCATTTCCATATCATTTCTTGTAAATTTTGTATGGCAACCCCCTTAGGGCGTGGAGATAGGAGGTAAATATGTTCTAGGAATATGTTTGGGAGAAGAAACTAGTAGGGGTCGGTCGTACACTTTATTTCTCTAAGGCCAACTCTGAAGAAGGTATGGGCATTTTTACATCATTTTTGTAAATTTTTTATGGCAACCCCCTTAGGGCGTGGAGATAGAAGGTAAGTATATTCTACGAATATGTTTGGGAGGGCAAACTATAGGGGGTCGGTCGTACACTTTATTGCTCAAGGGCTAACTCTGAAGAAGTTGTGGGCATTTGCATATCATTTTTGTAAATTTTGTATGGCAACCTCCTTAAGGCGCGGAGATAGGGGGTAAGTATGTTCTAGGAATATGTTTGGGAGAAGAAATTAATGGGGGTCGGTCGTACACTTTATTGCTCTAAGGCCAGCTCTAAAGAAGTTGTGGGCATTTTCATATCATTTTTGTAAATTTTGTATGGCAACCCCCTCAGGGCGTGGAGGTAGGTATATTCTAGGAATATGTTTGGGAGAAAAAATTAATGGGGGTCGGTCGTATACTTTATTGCTCTAAGGCAAATTCTGAAGAAGTTGTGGGCATTTTCATATCATTTTTGTAAATTTTGTATGGCAGCCCCCTTCGGGCGTGGTGATAGGGGGTAAGTATATTTTAGGAATATGTTTGGGAGGGAAAACTAATGGGGGTTGGTCGTACACTTTATTGCTCTAAAGCCAACTTTGAAGAAGTTGTGGGCGTTTTTACATCATTTTTGTAAAATTTGTATGGCAACCCCCTTAGGGCGTAGAGATAGGAGGTAAGTATGCTCTAGGAATACGTTTGGGAGGAAAAACTAATGAGGGTCTGTGATACATTTTTTTCCTCTACGGGCGACTCCGGGGAAGTTGTAGCGGTTTTTACCTTATTTTTTAAAATTTTGTATGGCAACCATGTCAGGGGCTGGAGATAGAGAGTAAGTATGTTCCAGAAAAATGTTTGGATAGAAAAAATAATTTGGGTCGGTCTTACATTTTACCTTTGTAGGAGAATTTTAAAAATGTTTAAATTAAGGAGCGATTTTAAAAATGTTTGAATTAAGCTCATTCATAATGAAATAACTCCCAATGCGTTGGGAGTTATTCCATTTTTTCGAAGTGTTGGGAGTTATTTCATTTTTATTGGGAGTTATTTAATTTTACTAAAAGCAAGTGTATATACCAGATCATTTAAAAAAATTTAATCACGCTAGTATAAAAGGTGACATTTATTCAAAAGTTTTGAGGTTTTAAAACCGTGGGTATATAGCCGGCCTTCTGCCGGGCGCAAGGAAAAAAAACTCCAGTGGATTCGATCCGCCGGCTTCGCAGTAGCCTTCGGCCGGGGAATATACTTTAAACTGTAGTGCATCGGAAGTATTTGCAGCTTCATAACTAAAGTGTCACAAAATTCATGTTTTATTTGGCGAAGCTTTATATGGAAAGCAGTAGAGCTTAAAGTCCATTGCCCGGCCGAACGCCACTGCGAAGCCGGCGGATCGAATGCACTGGAGTTTTTTTCCTTGCGCCCGGCCGAAGGCCGGCTTTCTAAATAACTCATTTTTATTAAAAAAATTATTTAACCAAAAAGGTGCTTTAAGTCTACGCACCTGTCCTAAAGCTGTAACGAAGCTGGCGGTTTGATCCACGAGAGTTTACTTATCCTGCGTCCAGACGGAGGCCGCCAGTCATTTGGTTTGTTTGTTTAGAAAATAGTTTTACGTTAGTGATATCTAATTTATGGATACAAAAGGTGACAATGAATTGAACATTTTGGGTTTAAAAAAAAGTGGCATATATAGCCGGCCTTCGGCCGGGCGCAAGGAAAAAAAACTCCAGTGGATTCGATCCGCCGGCTTCGCTGTTGCCTTCGGCCGGGCAACGGGCTTTAAGCTCTAGTGATCTTTAAATACCAGAAGTGCTAAATTTAAGCACTTTCACAAAAACCCCAAACCGTTATATCATTCTTGTTCACATCTGAAGTTTTAATATTAACTAGAGCTTAAAGCCCATTGCCCGGCCGAAGGCTACTGCGAAGCCGGCGGATCGAATGCACTGGAGTTTTTTTTCCTTGCGCCCGGTCGAAAGCCGGCTATCTAAATAATTCCTTTTTATTAAAAAAATTATTTAACCAAAAAGGTGCCTCAAGTCCACGCGCCTGTCCTATAGCTGTAACGAAGCCGGCGGTTCGATCCACAAGAGTTAACTTATCCTGCGTCCAGACGGAGGCCGGCAGTCATCTGGTTTGTTTTTTTAGAAAATAATTTTACGTTAGTAACATCTAATTAATGCATTAAACACATTCAAGCTACAAGAACACAGGAACACACGAACACAAAAGTTCCTTGCTAAATTTGTGTCCGACTGGCTGCTACTGAAATATTTACTAGACTACCACTACAAAATAAACATATGAGCAATATGACTTTCAGTGGTGCCACCTAAAGTGTTTTTGTATTGTTTAAGCTATATTTTTTGCATCTTACCGTATTGGCAGCACTAATCTGTTACCCGTCGCGTATAAAAATAGAAATTAGTTTAATTTCGACCACGCCACAAAATTAGCATTGACAGCAACCCGTAGTTGTGTTGCATTGTAGCAATTAAAAAATTATTCTCATAAGCACACGTGTATTCTATTTTTAACTGGTTGTGTTCGGTAGCCTGTGGCGAGGAATGTATTTAATGCTTTATGGATACAAAAGGTTTTCGCATTATATATATTTTAATTGCGAGTTATTTCGTTTTCGTTGGGAGTTATTTCATTTTCGTTGGGAGTTATTTCATTATTGTTGGGAGTTATTTCATTTCCGTTGGGACTTATTTCATAAAACAATTATTTTTTTTGTAATTGGGGGTTATTTAATTTTTGTTGGGAGTTATTTCATTTCCGTTGGGACTTATTTCATAAAACAATTATTTTTTTTGTAATTGGGGGTTATTTCATTTTGTTGGGAGTTATTTCACTTTTTTGTGACTTTTATGAAATAACTCCCAATGTTTAGGAGCTATTTCATTTTTACCGTTGAGAGTTATTTCATTTTTTTCGATCGGGTGTTATTTCATTTTCGTTGGGAGTTATTTCATTTGGGAGTTATTTCATTTTTTCCATTGGGAGTTATTTCACGGTACCGGTTTATTTTCGTGTCTAATAAATTTGGTTTGTTTTTAATTGTGTTAAATTTTGTAAAAATAGTTTTAAACTGTTTAAATTTTAAAATTAAATTTATACTAAGGTGCAATTTATACATCTATACACATTTTCATAGCAATAAAATAGTTATTTTGCAAGTGTGTGTTTTATATTGTGCGAATTTGCTTTGGGTTTCGACAATGTAACTAGGCATTTTTTTCTTTTATCTTGTATGTATTTCCCTTGTACATAAATCAGTCTTTTCATATAATTAAAATAAAATAACGAAAATTAATAATAAACATAAAAGCAAAGGATATAAATTTATACGAGTCACAAATCGTTAATGAAACGAAACAGAAATTTGTACTTTTGGGTTGTGTTTTCTTATAAAAAATAACGCTTGTTTTAAACGATTGTTTTCTCATAACTGTACAGTTGTAAAGCTATTTATTTTAAATGCAATTCGTTATTTTGGAAAGTGTAACAATTTTTAGATTCATCTTGTAAAAATATCGGACAATGCATATTGAAGTTAAAGTTTTGTTTCCTTAAAGCAAGCCGAGGAGTCTGAAGAATATGATAAATTCATTTTACAGAAACATAATGTATATCAATTCAATATCACCGCTCAAATGGCGAGAAATACTCAAAAGAAATGACAATATGCAATGTTGCCGCTACAACAATTTTACGCGTTGCTTGCAGAAATTGAAAGAGCGCCAGATTAATATATTTCTGCAAAATCCCTACATTTTGACGATTTTAAAAAATCCGTCTTTTTTCCCCACGCTCGATTTTTTAGACGAAAATCCCTACGAATAGGGATTTTTCCCTACTTATAACATCACTGACTCAACAGCAACTAACATGAAGTTAAAGTTGAAAGAAAAATTGTGGGAACAAATCCAAGCATGTTGGTACGGATCAGTGTTGCCATCTTATATGTAATTAAACATTTCATGTGTAATTTTTCGTTTCATGTGTAGCCCATGTGTAACTGGTTCAATATAAATGTGATGTATTTTACTTTGATTTTTTAAAGTTTAAATTACTATTAAAAACAGTATGAAATTTTTGCATTGTTTTTAGCCTTTATTTTTATGAAATAAAAAAAAATGATGAATCTTGAATTTAAAATATTTAAAACGTTGTTATTTTAAACAAAAAAAATCTTATTATTATTCAGTTTTGCGATAACAGGTTCTTTAAGATATTTAAATGATACCGGTAGAGAATAATTTGTCTAAAGGGGTCGTATCTTGACCTTTTAACTGTTAGTTAAGTATTGACACTTTCAAAAATGTTTAGTAAGCGAACTGACCTATTTTGCTACTAATGAAAACATTTGAAAGTGATGTCACAAAATAAGTTCATTCGTTTACCCAAAATTTGTTTAAATTTAATATTTTTTGCTGAATTACGTTCGCTTACAAAAAATATTTACTGGAGAAAACAAATAGAGAGCGTAAAGTGACAGCTATTTTACCGAGTATTTTAAAATTTTAACTGGACATTTTTCTGCTAGTTTGGTAAAAAAAACATATGTATGCTTTTTAATATAAGCAAATAAACAAAAGTGGCAACAAAAGAATTATTGGACTTTACTGGAAAAGTAAACGAATAAACCTAATGCCAGTAAAATAAATGCCCAATATGTACTAAGCATTACACACTCTTCAAAAAATCTTTCAAATACATATCGAGCCTTTAGTGCAATACCGTAGTAATTCAAAAAATCGTGAACTGAGAAAAATGCATTTGAAGTTTTGAACCATCTTTTTGATAGTATTTTCGTTTACTAAAGTTACAAGTTTTTAAATAAAAAGGAATGTTTTTAAATAAAAAAAGGCCAAAAATTATTAAAAATATTGAATATTTATTTACATTTAAGTACTTTGTATCAACCTATCAATGATGTATCGTTATTGTCACAAAACCTATGACAAACTTAAAAATTAATTCGAAATATATCGTTATAGCAAATAAACTTTTAACTATTTTTTTTTAACAAAGTTGTAATATGAAATAATACGAAGTAGTAGTAAAGAAGAAATCAAATTATGCAGTTGTGTTTCTGTGCCTAAAACGTAGCAAAAAATAATATTGCTTTATACTTTTTTCGTAAATTGCTTTCTGTTAGTAAATTTCTTGTCATAAAGGAAATATTTCATTATTGCAAATAAATATTGTTGGAAATACCTAGAGGCAATAAAGACATTTTTAGCTGTAGAATCTGAACAGTTAGAGGTGGAATCATAATCTTTTTTTCTTTAGATAGATATTTCCCCAAAGATAATTTCTGCATACCCAGCTCAAAAAATTCAAATTTTGAGTTACTACGGTATTGCACCAAAGGCTCGATATGTACCTAGTTATGTATATTATAAATAAGCACTTACTTGGTCTGAATTTCCTCTTTTATCTTAGGTTTTTCTGCTTTAGGTACTGCTGTTGTTGAAGGTTCTTCACTGAAAATACGAGAGTCGTTGCAAAGCCCAAACGTGGCTGCAGTAGAATGGCATTTTTGGTTGCCAATTTCAACGACCTCTTTTAAATGATGTGATGAAATTATCTGTTGAGGTTAACCAATTATTGGCAGAGATAAAATCTAAATCAAAAAACGCGCGTGGTTCACAGAACAAGCTTACTTTTATTAAAGATAGATACATAAAAAAAATTTACAGGGTTGATATAATTAAAGAGTTACCAAATAGTTTAAATTTCATTTTCCTATTTCAACATCCTCACTAAAAGGAAATTCTAAACTATTCCTAAGAGCTGCACATAATTAGAAAACTTCAGTCTTAACAGGGGTTTAGTAAGAACATCGGCAATCATGGCATCTGTTGAAACCATCTCTAAAGTTACCTTTTCACTAATTAGGCAGTCTCGAATAAAATGATGGCGAACATCTATGTGTTTCGTTCTCGGGTGATAGGACTCGTTTAAGGCAAGTTGAACTGCAGCATGGTTGTCACAAAATATCTTTATGGGCTCTGTAAACACTCCAAACAGCTCCTCTTCAAAACTTTTTAACCATATGGCTTCTTGAACCGCTGCACCCATGGACATGTATTCGGCTTCACATGTTGACAATGCTGTTGTTGTTTGTTTCTTCGATGCCCAACTGATTGGTGCTCCTTGTTTCATAAAAACAAAACCGCTTACTGACTTCCTTTCATCTAAGTCACCTGCATAATCGGCATCGCAATAGCCCTCTAAATTCACGTTTCCATTATTTTTAAAAATAATTTTGTAATCAATGGTGCCTTTTAAATATCGTAGAATTCTCTTCGCTGCCTGCCAATGCTGCATACCAAAGTTGCTATTGAAACGGCTTAAAAAATTCACCGCATAACAAATATCCGGTCTTGTTAACTGTGCTGCGAATAACAAACTTCCAATAAGTTCCTGATATGGATATTTTTGCATCTCTAATTTCTCATCGGCATTATTTGGACACTGTTCTTTGCTCAATTTTACATTTACATCCATTGGAGTGGACACTGGATTACATGTTGACATTGAGAAGCGCTCAAGAATTTTTCGAATATACGCGGTTTGGTCTATTGCCAAGTAATCATTAGATTTTTCGATTCGTAACCCAAGAAATGATTTCGCACTCCCTAAATTTCTAAGCTTAAATTTTTCCTTCAAGTTTTCAATCAACAAATTTTTCTGCTGTTCGTTATTCCAAAAAATTATTATGTCATCGACATAAATCGCCAAAATAAAGACGCTCTCATCCTCAATCTTAGAGTAAATGCACTGGTCACTCTTTAGCTGCTTTAAACCAAGGTTCTTTAGAGTATCACTCAATTTCATATTCCACATTCTCGACGATTGTTTCAACCCATAAATAGGTCTATTCAGTTTAATTATTTTGCCATCTGGAATATTGAAACCCTCAGGTGTATTAATAAAAATTGATTCTTCTAAATCGCCTTGTAAAAACGCGGTGCAAACGTCTAAATGATCCATTCTTAAGTTAAATTGAACAGCCAGGGAAAACAAGTATCTTAACGAGGAGTATCGTATGACTGGCGAATAAGTCTCATTGTAATCCACGTTGGATCGTTGAGCACAACCTCTTGCCACCAGTCGAGCCTTATATCGAACGACTTTACCATGCTCATCATATTTCAGTTTAAATATCCATTTCGTAGAAAGTTTTCTTTCACTTCCGTTGCAGTTTTCAATAGTAAACGTGTTATTCTCCTTTAAAGAATCAATTTCATCATTGATCGCTTCTTTCCAGAAAAATTTTTCATTACAATTAATGGCTTCGACAAAATTTTTCGGCTCTACTATGGCTCCAACAACTGTATACGTTACGTAATCATCCCTATTCGGGGGGCGCGTTATTCTAGATGAACGCCGTGGAATTTTTACTTCATTGTCGTCCTCACTATCACCAGTAGCTTCACTGGACGTAAAACCAAGTAGATCTTCGTCATCATACTCTGACATATTCTGCTGTTCATTAACACTATTTTGCACATTTATATCCTTATCACCATTAGAATGATCGGAATTTTCCTCATGAATAATCCTCACTAAATTACCATCATTCAAAAAAATAGGTTGTTCGTTGAGTTGATCGTTCTGAACATTACTTGATGGGTTCTTCATAAAATACATTTGATCCTCTATAAATACAACATCTCTACTTACGTGCATTTTCTTCAGTATTGGATCGTATAATCTATACGCCTTTGATGATTCACAGTAGCCAATCATTATGCACTTTACGGATCTTGCATCCCACTTTTTTCTAAATTGTTTTGGTGTCATTTTCATCGCCATACACCCAAAAACTTTTAAATACGATAAATTTAGCTCTAGGCCGCTCCATACTTCTTCTGGTGATTTTCCATTTAACATCTTGTGTGGTGTTCTATTTAATAAATATGCCGCAGTATTTATTGTTTCAGCCCAGTAACATTTTTTCAAATTAGCATCAAAAAGCATAGTTCGTGCTTTTTCAACTATGGTCCTGTTCATTCGTTCTGCTTTTCCGTTTTGCTGCGGAGTATACGGTGCTGATGTTTGATGTATAATTCCATTTTTCTCACAAATTTCTCTTATGTTTTTATTGCAGAACTCTAACCCATTGTCTGAACGAAATATCTTTATTTTTCTATTTGTTTGATTTTCCACCATTTCTTTAAAAACTTTAAATTGCGCTGGAACTTCTGATTTGTGCTTCAATATGTAAATAAATACCTTGTTGGAAAAATCATCCAGGAACAAAAGAAAGTACAAACCACCTCCCATTGATTTTTCCTCCATAGGACCACACACATCTGCATGTATCAATTCAAGTACATTACTTGTCTTACTATTTGATGATTTAAAACGCAAATTTGTTTGCTTGCCTTGCAGGCAGGGAATACATTTCTCATCTTTCAACGCTTTGTGTTTGCTGCAGCCACTTTGTAGCCTCTCATCGATGTAACCTGGATGACCTAACCTTTTGTGTAACAGTTCTTTTGTTACACCAGCAAAATTTTCACGGGACGAATAAAGGTCTAATTGATAGACACCTCTATTAGGAGTAGCTGTGGCTATTATGCTTTGATCGCATTTAATTGTACATGTTTTATCAGTAAATCGTATTTCATTACCTTTTTCAGCCAATTGGCTCACGGATATTAAATTCGTACAAATATCTGGTACGTAAAGTACATTTTGAATCGTAGCCTCTGTTAATGTATTATTCACATTCAACTTTACACCAACATCACCTCTACCAACAGCTTTTAAACAACAGTTGTTTGCAATTACCACACTTTCATCTGAAGAAAACTTTATAAAATTTTTAAAATTTTGTTTATTATTCGTCATATGGTTGGTAGCACCAGAGTCAATCAACCAATGTTCTCCATTATATACATACTGTGAGTTGAACGCAGCAGTCAAAGTAGCAGTGTGGGTGTTTCTTGGCTGGTTGAATTTTTTACTTTTGCAATTTCTTGCCATGTGACCCTCGTTTTTACATTTAAAACAAACTATTTTCTTCTTCTTGTTCGCATCGGGGGCTTTGTTAAACTTTTGTTTGCTATACAATGCAGTATCGTTGGATGTCGTTACGCCGGTTGAATTATTATAGCTGTCAAAATCTTGTAGAAGTTTTGTTTTTATTGAGTCTGCCGTTATCTCAATATTGCTGCTCTCTATGGCCATAATCATCGGTGTAAAATGTTCCGGTAAGCCGCTAAGTAACAAACTACCTACCCATTCATCGCTTACGGCCATCCCTATTTCATTAAGTTTCTGTGCTGTAGCTATTATCGTGTCCACGTACTCACTGATGTTTTCACAATTTACTAATTGTGTTGTGGTCAACTTTCTTAGCAGCCCACAACGTCTTGTCAGACCGGAGTCGTCGTAAGTTGATTTTAGCTTCTCCCACATTTGTTTAGCTGTAGCTATTCCTTGAATGTGAATGTACAAATTCGATGAAATGTACAGTACAAGTCTTGACATCGCCTTCTCCTGAACATCCTCTTTTTGTTCAGTTCCAAGAATTGCCTGCCAGTAGCCTTGAAGCTTTAACGCATGTTCTGCAGCAAATCTCCATTTGTGATAATTGTCTCTGCCCGTTAACTTTTCGATTTCAATTACTCGCTCCATCTTTCGTTACTGGGCCCATAACCTGATGAAATTATCTGTTGAGGTTAACCAATTATTGGCAGAGATAAAATCTAAATCAAAAAACGCGCGTGGTTCACAGAACAAGCTTACTTTTATTAAAGATAGATACATAAAAAAAATTTACAGGGTTGATATAATTAAAGAGTTACCAAATAGTTTAAATTTCATTTTCCTATTTCAACATGATGTATAGTAGGCATGGAGTTGGGCAGAAGCTTCACACTTTTTCCAGAACGTAAAATGCTTGAGGGCAAAAAGTGGTCGGCACATATATGTTTGGACGAATTTAAATGTATGCCACAAATTTCGCTCCACTTTGCCCCCTTTTCTTGAGGGACTTGAAAAAATGTTCCGTTTCCTTTAATATTTTTCTTTTTACATATAGCACAAGAACGCATTTTTATTAATTATTCTTTTTTTGATTACTCGATTTTAAATTCCAATGTTGATCAAATTTGTTGAAATTGAAAAGAATACAAATTCTAAACTGTAAAGAAATAAAATGTAACATCATAAGGATAACACAAAAAGGTTGAATTTTTTAATTTATATAATTTATCGTATGTTCCAAAAAGTATGAATGCATGCCAACTTCATATTTTCTCACTATGCCCAAAATCTTCATAGAAAATTCGTACGATGAAAAACATTTTTTTCAAATTATTCCAACTCAATTTGATGTTCACATTAAGGGATTAGCTAGTAATAGTCCCCAACTACATTTTCCATAGAGTGGTGTGCATGCTATCATAAGGATAACACAAAAAGGTTGAATTTTTTAATTTATATAATTTATCGTATGTTCCAAAAAGTATGAATGCATGCCAACTTCATATTTTCTCACTATGCCCAAAATCTTCATAGAAAATTCGTACGATGAAAAACATTTTTTTCAAATTATTCCAACTCAATTTGATGTTCACATTAAGGGATTAGCTAGTAATAATCCCCAACTACATTTTCCATAGAGTGGTGTGCATGCTATCATAAGGATAACACAAAAAGGTTGAATTTTTTAATTTATATAATTTATCGTATGTTCCAAAAAGTATGAATGCATGCCAACTTCATATTTTCTCACTATGCCCAAAATCTTCATAGAAAATTCGTACGATGAAAAACATTTTTTTCAAATTATTCCAACTCAATTTGATGTTCACATTAAGGGATTAGCTAGTAATAGTCCCCAACTACATTTTCCATAGTGTGGTGTGCATGCATAATTTTATATGAAAAATTCAAATTTTTTTTTTCAAAATATTTAGGATTTAATCCCAATTTTCTTGTTAATTTATAGGGTTTGTTGTTGGTTAAGTTTGTCTATATGCATTTCATTGGTTCTTACACCAAATCATCAGTAGACTTCAACCACCCAAATTCTTAAAAAACTCATGAATATTTTTTGTCTTTATATAATAACCTCATTAAACAAAATGAGAATTACTATAAGCAACTAAAACGTTCAAGTTTTTTTAAGAACCCAACAAACCAATATTCGCTATTCGCTTGTTTTGATTTTTTTTTCAAATGTAAGGGGTGTAAGAACCAATGAAATGCATATAGACAAACTTAACCAACAACAAACCCTATAAATTAACAAGAAAATTGGGATTAAATCCTAAATAATATTTTGAAAAGTGTTGTTTAACAACAAGGTTTTGTTTTCGGTAGCCCCTTAATACATTTAGTAATAACCAATGGTTATTCAAATGTAAGGGGAAAAAGAAAATCAAAACAAGCGAATCGCAAATATTGGTTTGTTGGATTCTTAAAAAAACTTGAACGTTTTAGTTGCTTATAGTATTTCTCATTTTGTATAATGAGGTTATTATATAAAGACAAAAAATATTCATGAGTTTTTTAAGAATTTGGGTTGAAGTCTACTGATGATTTGGTGTAAGAACCAATGAAATGCATATAGACAAACTTAACCAACAACAAACCCTATAAATTAATTAAAAATTTTCTTATAAAATTAAATTTTTATAACGTGAAAAAGTCCATACAAGGCACATTCAACAAGGTTAACCCAAGGCGAATTCAAAAAAACCGCCGTTTGCATTTCCTTTTTGTGTTTGAACGGTAAAATGTCAGAAAAATTAAAAATTTCATATAAAATTAAAATTTTTATAACGTGAAAATGTCAAATTGATTTTAATCAGCTGGGCTCTTAATTTTACCTGGTTGAGTGTGCCCTGGTATGTACATACATAAATGTAATTTTTTTTTATTCTAAAACAAATTATTTGCCGAAATTCTTACGGCCTTATCAGGGTACACTAGGGTACGCTAATACAGGTAGTGTTAAGAGCCCAGCAGGTTATGAATTCTTCTTGAAATTTTGTAAAAGTAAGCGTCAGATGTATTAATTTTATTTCAGGGTACACTAATACAGGTAGCATCAAGGCGAATAAAAAATTTCCTTAATATTACCTGATTGAGTGTGCCCTGTTTTATTTAAAATTGAAAATTTGTTTGACATTCACTTTTGCAAACACAAAAAGGAAATGCAGAGGGCGATTTTTTTAAATTCGCCTTGATACTACCTACTTTATTAGTCTACTCTGGGCCCTATTCATAACAAATCATTTATGCTAACTACCAGGGTACCCCGTTAGGTCAGTGGTAAGGACACAAGTCTACCAGTCTGTGGGTTGTAGGTTCGATTCTTACCAGGGACCCTGGTAAGAATCTGCTTCATTCTTCTTTTCTTTTTTCTTCTCATTCTTCAAATTTTTTTCTTTCCTTCCATCTTCTTTTCTTTTTGCCTTTCCAGGTAACACAAAGAGACCGAATTAAACAGACCGAAGTAAGCTTTATCCTTTCCTTTGACAGCTGCCTGTTCTTCCTAACGTAAACTAACCTAGCAGGCTGCTATCTTTTCCTTCACGAAAATTTAGCAAATAGCCAAATTGCTTTCGAACCGCAAATATTATAATGGAAGTATTTTGTGTAGGGTTTAAAGTCGATAGCTTTCCTAGTTTTTAATTGAAAACTTCTAGGCTCCTATCAAACAAAAATTTCTATTGAATAAAAAAATTATTACTTAAATACATTGCAGAAGGTTTGTGGTAAAAAAATTCGCCCTTTGCATTTCCTTTTTGTGTTTGAACGGTGTAAAATTAGAAAAATGAAAAATGTCATACAAAATTGAATATTTGTTATTATGAAAATATCAAATTAATTTTAATCAGCTGGGCTCTTGATATTACCTGGTTGAGTGAGCCCTGACAAAAGGGAAATGCAGTGGACCAAGGTACACTCAACAAGGCAATATTAAGAGCCCAGCTGATTAAAATAAATAAGACATTTTCACGTTAAAATATTAAATTTTGCACAAAATATTTAATTTTTTTGACATTCCACCGTTCAAACACAAAAAGGAAATGCAGAGGGCGAATTTTTTTAATTCCCCTTGCTGTTATCTTGTTTAGTGTACCCTGCAGTGAGCAAATTTTTTGAATTTGCCTTGATATCACCTGGTTTAGGTTAGGTCATAAAGGGGTTCCCCGGTAAATCAGTGGTAAGTGCACGAGTCTACTAGTCTGGGCGTCGTAAGTTCGATTTCCACCAAAAACCCTGGTAAGTGTGCTTTATCCTACTTTTCTTTCTTGTCCTCTCAATTTCTTCTTTCTTTCTATCTACATCTTCAGGTAACACAAAAGGACCGAATTAAACGGGCCCTAGTGAGCTGTATACTTTCCTTTAGCGGCTGCCTTCTCTACCTAACCGAACCTAGGTTACAACGGATAGTGGTGAGTCCAACTACCCACCTCCACCCAGAGGCCCCTAGGCCCATTGTGAATCCCTTCAAATGAGTGGAAAAAAATAATAGACAAGAACTCCATAGGCAGAAATGAGAAACGAGAGCAGAATGCTGTTCGCAAGAAGTCAGTTATCATAGGCGCTGAACTACCTATCTACCCAGCCACCTAACCCCTTTGATGAATCCTATGATTCTCCCTAGCCCACAGCCACCACGTCCACCAAGTCCATCTAAGAAGCGCCCTCTCAACTACCTCTGTCCGCGGATCTGCATCCTTTCGCATTGGCAGACAAGATGCTCTACCGTCTCTATCTCCTCCTCATCCCCGCACAACCTGCAGAAGTCCGGAGAGTTCCTGTTCCATTTGCTAGTCACCTCAGAGCCCCCTGCTCTCCTTGTGGAGCAGGTTAGTGCCCATCCTGGGCCACAAAAATCTGGAGATCCCGTAATCATCCCTGTTCCTCCAAATTCGGCCAACTTTTTCCAATACCAAAGTCCCTATCAGCCCACAATTAAAACCCAATGATGGCCTCACCGGCTCCCAATCAATATCCTGGGCCGATCCCCTCTTTGCCAGTTTAATAGCAGTCTCATTGCCGGAAACGTCACAATGACCCGGAACCCAGCAGAGCCTAACCACGCGTGTCGCCATGATCGCCCTAAGAGCACGTCTATAGTCGTCTAGACCTGACATAATGTCCCTCTAGAGCCTTAAGCGCGCCCTATCAACGCAGATTTTAGCCTGGAAAATTCTGCACTCGTCCGGAAGTCTATATGACATCCTTACTCCCGTATCAATTATATAGGCATCAGCGCCTGTGCCCGCCTCCATCTTCGATCCATTAGTAAAGATTACACACCCATCGTACAGCCTTTCGGATCCTTTCCACTACCTGCGGCAAAAAGTAAAGTTTTTCTACCATATAGTCCGTCAAACCTTAACACCGTAGAAGTCGACACTCCCCGACCCTTTCTAAAATGCCAGCGTGTCCTTTTGAACCTTCCCTAAGCATATCCGACTTACTGAGCCTAAACAAGCTTCTTTCCGCCATTTCAGCCACGAAATCCTTAATGGGAAGATGTAAATTGATATCTGGCGCAGCCTGTGGTGTACTATTCCTGGCCTCCTAATGCCTAGTACAGCACATCTCTGGACCTTTGACAAGAGCTTTCTATATCGCCCCTCTCTAGGGCCCTCCTCCATTCGAGGCTACCGTACGTAAGAATTGGTCTTACAACAGATGTGTAAATCTTGTGTAGTCTTACCTATGGAGTTCCTGCAGGCATAATGGGCATTGAGAGCTTTTTTAACTCTCCTTCGCGTTCGCCCTCCAAGATAACTTGTCATTTAGGACGATAACCAGATTTCTGGCCCTATCCGATAGTTTCACCACAACTCCGTCAAGCTCCGGCAGCTCAAAGTCTGCCACCTTGTACTTCCTGGTGAAGAGAACTAGCTCCGTTTTCTCTTAGTTTACTCCCAGTCTCTTGTCCCTGGTCCGAGCAGACCGAAAATCTGGGCTTATAAAATAATACGAGTTAGGGCCTTTCTATATTAAGGTAACGATATTCTTTATTTTTTCCAAAAATCGGTAGGATGTGCATTGGGATGTGCCATGTAGTAAATAAGAAACAACACGATGATTTGTTCTGTTAAGCAGTTAACTTAGCTCTGTTAATCTACTAGGTTTGTGTATAAAGGTTATAAATATATGCCCATATTCATAATACATACATAGTTATTATAGATAGGCCTATTTTGCGGAAGTCTTTTTGAATTATTGTCAATAAGCCCTTAATAAACCTATAACTATTAAACACATGAATAAATTAAAACATTTGAACAAACTGCTCATCATTGTGCCATGGTTGCTGCAAATTTTGGGCCAAGGTTTGATATTTATGCTTGGGTTTATTGCACGTATAATTTAGTTCTATTAAAATGTTGCCGTTTTTAAAAACGTAAATAACCTTTTTGTATTTTTTTTTTTGAGAATGTATACACTTTACAATCCAACCGCACGTATAAAATACACTTCACTGTTGCTAAAGCTGCAAAACAACCGATAGTACAATCGGTTGCTTGACTATAAGAGGACTATCGATGTTAGTTACCGATGACATATATATATAAGCAGCAGTAAACAAATAATTTTATCCCAAGAACAAAATAGATCATCTGTGCCAGGTCACACTCAACCAGGTAATATCAAGCGCACAGCTGACTAAAATAAATTTGACATTTTCACGTTGCGAATATTCAATTTTGTGTGAAATTTTTAATTTCCCAGACATTCCACCGTTCAAACACTAAAAGGAAATGCAGAGGGCGAATTTTTTACATTCGCATTGCTGTTGCCTTGTTTAGTGTACCCTGATCTGTGCTGTTAACTCTACCTGGTAAATGAATTCGCTTTGCTAATGCTGCTCACTTCACTTTATACAAGGCGAATTCGCCTTGACTTTATATGTATAGCCAAGGCGAATTCATACAAGGTGAACGCAGGGCGAAAAATTCGTACCTTTAATGTCAAACACAAACATGGCATCATTAAAAAAACACAAATAATTTGTATATGGCATCCTTAAAAAAAACAAATTATTTGCAGAAGAAAAACGTGAATAAAACTAACTTTACACTGTTTTTTGCACAAAGCACAAGAACGCATCATTTGGCTTTACCGTTTGTTAATTAAAAACACTTTTAAATTTTTAGTTTAAAAATCTAACCGACGCGTAATTTTTTTAAATCAAGATGTATAGCCCAAGACGAATTCATAGAGAAGGTTGTCTCGACAGATCAGCTGACTATTTTTTGCTCGGGCAATTTTCCTCACAATATGTCAAAAATTTGTCTATGTGCTTCTTCTTGATTTAAAAAAAATTACGCGTCGGTTAGATTTTTAAACTAAAAACTCAAAAAAGTATTTTTAATTAACAAACAGTAAAACCAAATGAGATGCGTTCTTGTGCTTTGTGTACAATAAAACAGTGTAAAATTAGTTTTATTCACGTTTTTCTTCTGCAAATAATGTGTTTTTTTTAATGATGCCATATACAAATAATTTGTGTTATTTTTTAATGATGCCATATTTGTGTTTGTAAGAATTTTTCGCCCTGCGTTCACCTTGTATGAAATCGCCTTGGGTATAGCGTAATTGATTTTGAGTAATTGTAACAAATCCCGCAAATTTGATTTGAGTATTCTACTTATACAGCAGGGTACACTAATACAGGTAGTATCTAGGGGAATTCAAAAAATTCGCCCTCAGCAATTCCTTTTTGTATTTGATAAAGTGAAAGTAAATAAAATTTTAAATTTCAAAAAATATTAAAAAGTCTGACCAACCAGGTAATATTAAGAGCCCAGCTGATTAAAATCAATTTGACATTTATACCGTATAAAAATTTAATTTTATATATTTTTCTGACATTCTACCGTTCAAACACTAAAAGGAAATGCAGAGGGGGAATTTTTTGAACTCGCCTTGAGTTTACCTTGTTGAACGTGCCTTGGGTATTCACAGTCAGTCAAAAATTCGTATGTGTTGGTGAGGTGCACAGAAAGAAATTTTTGTGTACCCGTGGTACAAGTTTGATTAAGTATATATAAAATAAGTAATAAATCTACGGGATTTTTTTTTAATTTACCTAAATACTGCTTTGTGTATATATATGAAATTAACTAAAATAAAAAACTGGCCCTTAAATCGTATGGTGTGCAGCAACTGGATCCTATGGCATGTTTTATATGCTCTTTAAGATCATAAGCTAGTGGTTAAAATTTGGTTGCTAAATCGAGAAACTAAGAGAAAGGAAAATGGCTGACCCGGAAATGATTTTTGTCATTGCCCTACTACTTCATAGAAGAGTCTGGAAAATTTAAACCGACCTTGCGAACTTTCATTAAAAATGTATAAAATTAAGAAAAATTCTTCTCATTTCAAAACTATTTGCGACCACTTAATTTTTAAATTAAATAATTTAAAATAAATGTACTTGTTTTTTGGGGTATGACTACCAAAATAATATCGGATTCGTTTTGAGACATCGCGAACAAAAATAAGTACTTATTACAGTCGAATTGGAAGTAGTGCTTAATGATAATTCTACTTACTTTTCTACTAATTTTGTAAATAAAGTTATTTTTTAGTTGATTTTTTGAACATGGGAACCAGTTAAAACTTGAGGCATATTACCTAAGGGTCATAGCTACTGCCATTCTATCTTTTTTTTGGTTGGACTTATACTATGGTGTGGATTGCTATCCAAATAAATGTGCAAGAAAGTTGGGACTTTTACTATTGCTCTATGCTTTAAAACTTCGTTTTTTTATAACAAGTGCCACTAATTTTTTTTCTTAGTTTTTATTTGAATTATTAGTGTAGTTTACTTATTATTTTATTTATTTAAAAAAAAAATAATTTTTTAAAAATAAATATAAAAGAAAAGTTAAAATTAAAAAAAAAAAAAAATAAACATTTCTAAAAAAATTGTATTTCAAAAAAACTTCTTATTTTATTTTAACTTTTCTAAAATGCAGTATTGATTTTAATAAAAATTTCGTTTAACAAACCTATTACAAATTTAAAAATTGTTTATGCATATGCCCCAAACTATGTAAGCATTTTATTATTTATATTTTTCTCTGTCGATAACAAATCTGTAAGTCAAGGCGAACGAAAGTTGTCGAATTAGGTAAACCCAAATTTATTCGAAAATGAGGTTATGTTCCAAAAAGCAGTTTGCTTTGCATCACAAAATTTCAAGTTTTTCCTAAAAGCAAAGATGAGGTTTTTAGCAATATCTTCTACTTCCAAATGAGTGTTTACAGCTATATTAATGTCCTGGAAGCAAAGAACTTTGTCAAAGTTGTAAGGGGTGTATAAGGGAAGAAGTTGAAAATTTGTAATGTAAAGCATACTGCGTTTGGAATACAGCCTGAGTGACTAGCTTTTTTTCGTATAGGTTTTCGTTCGACATCGTTAAACAGGCTATGAGTTTTTAATCAGAAATAAAATAACGAACACTTCAGACTTCCGTCTGAAATTATTTTCAAAAAACTTAAGCTATATTTACACTACCTGAGTTATTATCTGAGTTTCACTACTGTGACTCGTTTGTATAGTGTATGTAATAACATATCTATGTTTATTTGTTAATCACTCCTATTCTGCATTTCGATTCAAATAGAAATTTTCTACGTCGGCCTTTTTTACTGCGGAATAGTTTGGCCATAAATAAAATTTTTTTTAGTATATTATGTATTTTTCGCCTTTTTGTACTAAAATCTTGTGGTTTTTCATATTAAAATTGGAAAAATTATTGTTTTTAATTTTTATATTGATGTATGCGTATTTCCATGCGGAATCGTTATCGAAGTGCAGAATAACCCCCAATATTTTTGTACATTCTTAGTTGAAAATAGGACGTATTCTATTCTATTTTCAACTTTTATAGTTAGCGGACTAAAACAAATTTCTTAGATGTAATTAATGTAATACTAAAAGTAAAAAAAAATCAAATTGTTTTTCGACATTCATAAAAATGTAAACTTATTTTTTTGACATATGACTTAGATGAGAACTTAGGTGGTGTAAATATAGCTTAACAAAAGTAAATTTTGTTTAATTTATACATACATAGAAACGAAGACGTGACAAATGCTATAATAAAAAACTCTTATTAAGACATAACGCATCTATTTTTATTTGCTATTGTATACATGTACATATGTATGTACATACATAAATATGTATTTTTATTCGATTTTTTTTAAGTAAATGTGTATGTACATTATTTAATAGTATATAAAAACAATCCTACATATCAACGCAGTTTTAAGGGTTCGTAAAAAAACAAGGTTGGCAACTAAAACGAATGACAATATCTTTAATAAACAATTTTTTTATTTCGGTGATAGCAGGGTACACAATACAGATAGTGTTAAGAACCCAGATGATTATGCATTCGTCTTGCAGTTTTATGAAGTGATTGTCACATTTATTAATTTTGTTTGAAATTTAAAATGTTTTGACATTCACTTTTTCAAACACAAAAAAAATGCCTGTATTAATGTACCCTGGGAAATAGTATTTGTCGGTAGAGCAACAAACCCTATAAATAAACAATAAAATTGGGATTAAATCCTAAATAATATTTTAAAAAGTGTTGTTAAAATCGGGTATTTTTATACTGGGTTTTTTAATACACTGAGTTTGACGTTTGTCTAGGCATGAGTTTGTCTCGTCAAGAAGTACAATAAGGATGGATTAATCTTAGCAATATTTGGTAGGGATCTTTTTATTAAAAATTTTTTAAATAATTACAATATACATATGCAGCATTATTCATTCGGACATGAGCTCTATGGTAAATTACGGAACAGTCGCAATAAAATGTAGTAATTGGTGACAAGTCTTGAATACATATATGCAAATTTTACAAGAAAAGAATAATAATTAAAAAGAGATATAGCCCAAAAAGCTGATTACAAGAGAATATTTGTATAGGGGCTATTCATAATTGTACGTCTTGACGTGTCTCGTCATGCCTAGACAAATGTCAAAATCCAAATGAAAAATTCCGGTATTTTTATACTGGGTTTTTTATATACTAAGTTTGACGTTTGTCTGGGCATGAATTTGTCTCGTCAAGACGTACAATAATAACGGAGCGGTAATACTTGGCTTAGTCCCTTTACCAAAAAAAAAACTAGCAGTGCCATTCTTTTTACTGGGATTATAGGAATATGTGGACGGACGGTCGTACGTGCTTTAATCGGCTCAGGAAGTGATTTGTCTTACACCTTCTCGTATACAATATACGTATGTATGTATATACAGTGGAGCCCCGATTTAACAAATTCAGGCCTCATCGTTAATATGAAAAATTTTTTGCGCGTAATCCATTATATTATGATTAATTCTTAAAAATTATTTTGAATCATCAGAGCGCACAATAAAAAACAGAAAAAAACTAACGGTGTTGTAAAGACTTTCGTTTTTCACTTTGCTTAAGTACTCGTTAAACTGAAAGCAAAACTGTTAAATTTTCTTTATATAAGACTAATGAAAAAATCGCTCCTAAGTTACATCGAATTTTCATTAAAATATGAAGTTGGAACTGTATAAGAAAACACAATACGTAAAGAATCCGTGCTAGAACGAATCACAATAACCGTATTTTAACTATCCTCATCTTACCTCATCTAACCGGCTAGAGTTAAATGTACATACATGTATTTTACCTTCCGCATTTAACAAACTAAGTTCATAAAGGGGACCACAGTATACAACATTTTTAAAACGAGAGAATTGTAAAACATTAGAAAGGAATCATATATATTAATTTTGTTAAGCACCAAGTCAACAAAACCTTTTTGTAACTAGCAAAAGCGTTAGATTATTTCTATAATTTCTAATATCGGTATTTTGTGAAAAAAATATTTGGTACCGGTATTTATCCTGTAGTCAATCGGATTCGGTATCAGTAGTGGTATCGGTATGGGTTGCCAACATTGTACAAAACCCACTTATGTAGGGATCGTTTTTAATTTCATGTTCATGTTATCCACAACTTCCCCTATTTCATATTAAGCAGTATCACTTTCCAATCGTTCCTCTTCAATATTAACCTCACCTTTCGATGAATCTGATTTTACCATTGCAGTATGAGCATTGCTTCTTGGTTTCAAATATCCTAATGTTTCACATAGTTTCTCAAACTCCTCTGTTTTGATTGCCAACACAGACTCAACGTCCTCGTTTTTTTCAATTAATTTGAAGATCTGAAGCGCATGCAATTTGTGCTTCCTGCGATAATGGTTTTGTATAATACGCTTGGATTTCAATTTAGAACTGCAAAGTTTACACGACCACTTTGGTACATCGCCATGAAATTCCTTGTTGTGATTAAGAAGATCTTTGTAACTCTCAAAGAAAATTTCACAAATTTTGCAACTGTAGCTTTTTAAACCACAAGGCTTTATTTGTTTGCTAGGTAGCATAAATAAACTCTTGTAATTTTGTTTTCTTGCTCGATATGTAGTTTCGATGGCGCCTTCACAGGCAACATGAACAACGCGCAGGTGCTTTTGTAAATTGCGTTTTCTTAACTCTAAATTGCAAATATTGCAAGTAACTTTTTCTTTGGTATGTGTAACCATATGATGATTCATATCCTGTTGGTCACTACATACTTTGCCACATATCTCACATATAGCTTTAATCTCTTTATTGTGAGACCTTATGTGCCGGACTAGTGTCGGTTTTGTAAAAAATTTTTTTGGGCACAGATTACACTTGTGTTTTCTTTCGCCGTGAAAGACTAAATGATTTCGCAACTCGCCACTAGCCTTAAATCCTTTACCACATATGTTGCATACGTATTTGTTCGGTTCGTTCTGGTGGAAATGCAATATATGAATATTGTACTTACGGCGAACCGTAAAACTTTTGCTGCATGTTTGACATCTGAGGACTTCCTGATGGTGTGGTAAACGATTGTGAAAATCGTACTCATCAATATCTCTAAAGCATTCCTTGCATTTTAGGCACTTGTATGGCAATTTTAAGCGTTTTTGCTCGTCCAACAGATGAGTTTTTAATTCAAAATCGTTGTTGTAACATTTGTAGCATTGAGAACAACGCGCATAGGCAATATCATACACAGATGTGGGCAGAAAAAGAGCGCATTTGTCGTAAAAGCAAGTAAATTCATTAATATTTTCTAGATTTTCACAAGGATACAGTGAACAGTAAAATCTAAGTATGCGATTAACGCTACGTCGCATTTTTAAAGTATCAATATTTAAACACCATTTATTATTAATGACGCCACACAACTCCTCAATAGCTTTATTGAAGTCTTCATTAAAGGGTGTCTCATCAAATTGCCATAAAATTGGATAGTTTTTGATATTATCCAACAGAAAATCCATTATTTCACGTGGAGTAAACTCAAATGTAAGCTGTAAAAGAAAAATCTTTTATATTTTATTACCAAAAATGTTTGCATTTACCTCAGAATTATTTTTTTCCAGACATTCTTCAACTTCAGAAACCATGCATTCATCTTTCGTATCTTCTGCACTTAGTGTTTCAATGGTATTCGGTCTTTCCGAACAGCTATCCAAACCAGTTTTATTTGATGTTTGCTGTAAGCAAGAAGGAAACAAAACTAATAACACATCGTTACCTGAATATAGAAATGCCCTAACTCGTATTTTTAAGTCGAATTTTTTTTTTTTTGGCTAATTGTGATATATGAGAAGACCATTTACCAAAATAAACGAAAATCTGTGCACATAAAAAATACGAGGTAGGGGCTTTCTATATTAAGGTAACGATATGTATGTATGTACATATCTTCTTCGCGCTTTTATCTCTGTATTAAAAACTACTCAACGGAGCCTATTTAATATGACTCGCAACAGTATTTTTATGAGGACTATATCTTTTATAAAATTACATATGGGCAACCCCAGTCAAAAGTAACATAACGTCTGTTAGGGGAAAGCTTAATTCAATCTTTACCTAACAAAGAAGTACAATTTTTTATGGCGTTTTGGTATTTTTGCGAAATTGCACAATTAGCTTAAAGGCAAAATAACGTTACATAACTTTTCGTTTGTTTTAACATGGATTATATAATATATCCAATAAGGAGCAAAGGATCACAATAAGATTTTTTCATTTCATCCGGTTCGATGCAATTGTTTTCAACTCTCTTCATATTTTGCCACTTCTTCAAACTTAATGTAATTTGTCTGCGCCATGTCGCCCTCTTCTTCGAGTGCCTTAGGGATTCTCTGTGTGACATCGTCCTTAGGCCTTTGCATAGTGTGGCATAACCAGCTCCACCTACGAATACACATCTCCTTGTAGATTTTTCTTTGATTTGTTTTCCAAAACCTTTTGTTCGAAATACTTTGCGTCAAAAAAATGCGTAGTATTCGCCACAGGAATTGCGAAATTTAAAACTTTTGTATGTTCCAAGTTTAAAGCTTTTGGATGTCTACGACTCCCTCTCCTATTTGAGGCAGAAGCTTTAGATATTAACTTTGGTGCGTCTAGATAAGCTAAAAGATTTTCAAACTAGCATAACACCTTTAAAAGCATGCCTTGCTCCTTTATTGCGGAGTGCTATGTCTGCACTGCTACCTCTACTACGAGATAATACTGCCAAGGTAACAGAAAGTATGCATCTACGCCTTTTATTGTGCCGCCATCAATAGTAAGTGGGAGCTCATTGGCAGCATTGATGCAGACTGTTTTTACAGTTGATTCTAAGACCAAAAAGGCTGACTGTGTCAGGAAGTTGACGAAGTTTCTTTATCATGTCTTCGTAGTTGTGCGTAGGCGGATATATGTCGTCAGTATAATCTAGATCTCCAAGACATCCTTGTAGTTCTGCCACCGCACATGGTTTTTTCATAGTTTCGTCAAGGGCAAAATCGAAAATCAGAGGAGAGATCAGGCACCCCTGTCTTACTTATATCGGAGCTAAATTATTCCGATGAATTTTTCTCGTGTAATAAACATTGTATTAATTAATTTATCTTCTCTTTTTTCTCTTTACTTAATGTCTTATTTTTCCTTTTTCTATATTTTTCCTTGGAGGGATGCACAATGGATCCTGGAGATCCCCAAGTGTTCGCAACCTAACCTAATTATTTTCTCAGGAAGTCCGCTACACTACGTGTCTGCCAAATCGCATGGTGAGGCAGTTGGTAAAAAAGTTTTTTCAGGTCCACGAAGCAGCTATTCAACAGACTGCCATGTATGTGCACACATGCGTAAAAAAAAATTTGCATAGCTATTGTAATAAACAAGAGTAAAAAGTAGCAAAACGGCAGCAAATGTTTGCATTTGTTTTAATGTGGCAAGAATCAAACGATCTGGCACAGCACGGAAGCTTAATGTTGGAAAGTTTCAGACAAAACAAACAGCAACGTCTTACTCTGCTCGACTGAACCAACTACTTGAAGAAAGCATTCCTTGTTCCGATAATGGTGCAGCGCAATTGCAAAACATTTCCAAATAAGTGTAAGTCAAAATGAAGTCTAAAAAATATAAAAAAGAGTAAAACACCAAACTGAAGACTTTTATATAACTAGGCAGATTTTCTTGCAAGAATGAAGGCAATCTGTTGACTAATATAGATAATGTGCTAAGGATATGGAAAAATAATTTTTCTTGTCTGTTGGTATCCGATTGTAGCGAAGATAAAGATGATACAGAATCAATCCAAAGAGATGGTATTAAGTGCAGTTAACCGGTTTAGAAATAACAAGGCAGCAGTAGCCTATAGTTTGACAGCTGAACTTTTTAAGACTGGAAGTGACACGCTGATGAGGTTGTATGTACAATCTGGCTAGAAGAACGCATACCCAGGGATAAGAACATCAGTGTTTTCAAAATACTATCGAGCATATTGCAAGAAAGATTAAAAGCAAAGTTCACCAGATATACACACAACGCCAAATCCTGAAAAATACCCAAGAAAGACAGACAGATGTTTCAAGCTATGTCTAAGTTTGGTATCCCCGAAAAACTAATACGAATCTGCAGGATTACCTTAACTAATACGCAATCCTCAAATAAAATAGGCAGAAATATCTCTGACCCTTTCAGTAAAAAAGAACGTTTCAGACAAGGCAACACTCTCTAAGAAAAGTTAATACGAAACGCAAATGTGAATAAAACTTGCACACTATACAGAAAACATTACATGTTAGTCGCTTACGCCAACGATGTCGACACATTCTGGCGTACATTGAGAGTAGTAATTTCCACTTTTAAAAAATTTAGAAAAAACCAGCCAAAGTGGACCTGGCAGTAAATAAAACCGTGTTGATGGTATCAACGCGCAAAACATTAGGTAGCCTTTGGCAGGCAGGAGGTTGAAAACTACAACTTTGAATTAGTCAGCGATTTTATCTACCTCGGCATAGCCATAAACAAAACAAACAACATCAGTTAAGAGATACAAAGAAGAACAACATTGGCTAATAGATGCTACTTTGGAAGCAAAGCCACCTCCCAACAAACAAAAATCACGTGCATGGTACCTGCGAAAGCAGATGAAGCAGTGCTTGGAGTGTTCGAGGAAAAAATTATTTAGGTCATGTTAAGAATGAATAAAAATGCTATAGCTAGGAAGTCATTTAAAGGTGGACCTGGTGACGAATCACGCAGAAGGGGAAGACCGAACCCAACAAAAAAAATGTATTTATTATTTTTTCAACTTTAAAGTTAAATGGCAGAGGTACATAACCTAAGCGCCAGGGTGCCCCACGTTGATCCAGACAAGCGAAAGCAGTAGGTCGACTGCTTTGAGTAGGAAGCTGTGACGGCCTGGATGCTTTGTTTCTGATCAAGGTATTCGTTAAATGTATTGTGCGCAGTATATTTATATTTGAGTTTAGTGGTTCTCCACCATATATTCAAAATTATTGTTTGAGTTTAGTGGTTCTCCTCCATATATTCAAAATCTTTTTTGCAAGCAGACAATCATTGAATCCTCCGATAAATGTATTACAGTACAGCTACATATGTGACGCCAAAAAATTCCCCACATGCGAGAGTAAGACGCAAAATTCTCGAAGTACGATAAAAGGGACGGCTTGGTTGTCCTTACAAAATAATGACCAACGACACGCTACCTCTTTACCTCACCAGTGCCTGTGTTCTGTAACTTTAGTGAGAACTTCTCGCATCGAAAAGTTTATAGTTGCCTTGTAAAAGACAGGATGAACACGATAAACCTATTTATTTTAACTTTTAACGTTGTATAATGAGAGTTTATGTATTATCTAAGTTACACTGTTAATAATCGGAAGACTATGACAATAAAAAAAATTTTCTGGCTTCGACTAAAAAAAATTTAAGTAAATCAAAACAAAGTCGTGTTTTCATGATTTCCTTTGTATTTATTTTTTAAAATTTATTTTAAATGCAATCTAAAACCATATCAAATTTAAAATATTCGAATGCATTAAAATGCCATTCAATGCTTTTCCATTGAATTCCCATTGGTTTTAAACCCCGTTTTTTTGCCAATAAAGAAAAGGGGTGTATTAATCGAATATTTATTGACTTTACGCACTCAATTTTAGGACTTTTTAATCCCCTTAATGAAAACCCTTGATCGTTACTGTAATGTTAATTTCGCGCATGTTTCACCTTAATATGAACCAGTTCCTTATTATTATTAACTTTTGATAGAACTATGCTTTTATAAGCCATGGATTTGAATCATTAACTCTATTTAATCTTTATATATAAAAAATTGTTGCAAGTGCGTTGTGACTTTATAACTCTCGAATGGTCTAACCGAATTCGATGAAATTTTAAGGGTTTGTTCCTCTGGTCGGTCAACGCGTTCTTGAGTTATGACTTTTCATGTCAATATGTGATTTTTTGTTCATATAAAAAAGAGTAACAAATATGTATTCGACAAGACTTAAAGATCGCGAGCAAAATAGTAAGTAAATCAATAGTAGTTTGATGTTATAATAGGACTATTGTATTAAATTATTTTCAAATAAAAAACAAATAAAAAACCAATGAATTTGATTCAATGTTAATATTCATCCGTAGCGAAGCAAGCCGGGATCCGCTAGTATTTATATAAAATCTTTCTTTAAACCCAGATTATTTACACTGTATGTTTTTGACATAAACTAGGGTTTATTTATAAATAAAAACAGTTTTAAGCGAATGAACTTAATGGGACATATTCACAAACAATTTAAAATAGACATTTAAGCAAAATTTTTAAACAAAATTAAATCGATGAATCGGGGCCAAGACAACAATCCTGCCATAAAATGGTTTATGCAATAAATGTGTACTTCGTACTGATTTTATCAGTACATGTACTGATTTTTCATTTGGTGTACTGATTAAAAATTTGTGTACTGAAATGTACTGATTTTTTTAAAACATGTACTAATTGGACTGATTTTTCAAGATAAATTGAAAATTTATAAAAAAAAACTAGAAAGTTAGGTATTTGTGTAGCAGCAAAAAGTGCATTAAAATTATTTTAATCTAATTTTTATTTATTGTCGAACTAATTGTTTTTAATACAAACTTTTGCTTGAAACTATTTTTGTATGAAAGACAACAAAACCATTGTGAAATTTTATAACAATATGACACCTTGTGAATCCCCTAACTATGTTTTTTCTATTAAAAGTCTCTTCGGCAACACTTGACTAACGGTCGAGCATCATCATCTAGTATCGGTAGAAAAATCTGTTTTTTTTCAAATTTAAGTTTCTACCAACATTAACGGAAAAATATTAATTTTTTTAATAAAAAGAAATTATATGAACTTAAGTCAAACTTAAAAGCAAACATTTTTTTTATTTTAATTTTTTAAATCGGTCGACAGCTCCTCAAAAATGATTAAAAATGTTTTGAGAATTAATTTTCTAAATCAAATACTTTCTTTACAAGAATACATAGACACCCAGACGGACGGAAAGGCTTTAATCGACTCAGGAAGTGATTTTATTCGATCGCTCTAAATAAAACTTATTCTTAGACTATAAAAACTAAAAAGCGTACTGATTTCGGAACAGAAATAAATGGTCGCGCTAATAATACTACAAAACTTATCTACGGTCTCCATTAGACATGAAATCCCTTACATTAAAAATAACACCATGTTAGTGTTAAATAAAGACCGCTCATGCTAACGTGTTTTTCATGTTATTACACCGTTGTTATGGCAAATTTTTAAACAACGGTTTTATAACATCACGTTTAACAACGATTCATGGCGAATAAACACCGTAGGTTATAAAAACATAAATGTATTATTAAAGCCCTTATGACACGTTTTTTTTTAAATTTTATAAACTTTGAAGTACCGTCCCTATCTATTATGTATGGAAATCTGACCAAGTGTAAAGAGTTGAGCTCCACATATGCAATTAAAAAAAGACTGAAAAAAAATTTACCGTAAAATTTGCGCTTAACATACGGTCTCCTCCATTAGTCTTATATTGTCTAAGCTTCGTTAATTAATTTGTTTTTGTATGAACATAAAAAACTTAGTTTTAGTAAATAAGTCAAAAAGATGATTTCAAATCGCATATTACAAAAATTCCAAGCTAGTGATACTAAGCGAATTAGGTATCGTCTTCGAAATAATTTCTTACTTTTTGTCTATGTATTTAGTTGTCAATGGTTAAAGATGTTTTAGTAAATGAATGTGGGTAAAAATTTTTTATAAAATAAAATAAAAAAATTTTGAATTTGATTTTTTTAGGAAATTCAGTAATAATAAGTAATCCAAAACATTTGCTGCACCTCGAGGTTTAAAAAAAAACAATTTTCTTATCAATAGGTCTGTTCTCTGCAGCCAGTTCAAGAAGCCATACAGTAAAATACTAAGGGCAAGTTTGACTCCTCAAAATTAAGACCTTGTTCAAGATTTTCTTTGGATTTCGGTCATGGCTTTCCTCTCAGATATGTTCCACAGGCTAATTTTGTTTCAACGGCATTCAAAAAGTAAAAGAAAAAATTGGCATTTAACCATTGAAGTTTTTTTCAAGTTTTGAAAGGCTTTTTCGCGTTTGGTTCTAATTTCGAAACAAATTAGCCTATAGAGCACATCTGTATAAATAATGTTAAATGCGCAAGTTTTTATTTTTCTAAAATTTTCAATAAAATATTTTAATCAAAATAAAAAATGTTTAATTTGGTTTGGGGATTAGCTAATTTAAAAAAAGGTAAATTTTGCTAAAGTTATAAGGGCAATGTACCTTGCTATCGTTGTTAGTTTAATAAAGTTTGTGAGTAACTTTGACTAATTGTTTAGTCAATTTTTTGAACATCGGAACCAACTAAAATTTAAGGCATATTACCTTAGGAACATAGTTACTGCCATTCTAACCTATTTTTAGTTGAATTTGTACCATGTTTTTAGAATATATAACCTATAGAATTTTTTGTGTGTATAAACTAAATATTTTTATAGCTTAAAGCAAAAATGTTATTTGTATTATTTTGAGGCTATACCAGGGTACACTAATACAGGTAGTATCAAGGTTGAATTCAAAAAAATTGCCCTCGGCATCTCCTTTTTGTGTTTGAAAAGTGAATGCCAACAAAATTTTAAATTTCCTCAGGGTACACTAATTTTTAGTGGTGCCATTGAAAGTACCCAAAAAAAAAATTTACAGGTTATTGGTATAAAAAATTTACTGATGACTGAAAAAAATAATTTTTAATGCAATTTTACTGGTACAGCAAAGTTCCAATTAATGATTTGTATATATGCATATAAATTGTTTATTTATGTTTAAATCGACTTTACCTTTTGCTTATTCCTGCCGGTTTTTCGAGTTGGTGATGTTTCGACGGCTTTTCTTTTCATGCGGGTTTCTCTTTCGTCTCCAGAGTTATTTAATAAGTAGTTCGCAGCTGTATCTAACGCAACGTTAAAGGTTGAAGTAGTTGAAATATTTTCTTTATTATTAGTTGGCTGCACTGCAAACGAAGGGCTTACAGGTTTTAAGTAAATATTTTTAATATCTGTATTATTTGCAATTGTTAGGTTATTTTGTTGTGCGTTTAATAAATTATGATCTAAAGAATAATTTACGAAATTAGACGGCGTTTCTAGTGGATCCACTGAATGAGGAAGTATTGGCTTTCGAGCAATAAGTAATAACCCTTTCGAAGGATTCACCACTGGAGCAGAAGCTGCGAAAGATGATTTGATGTTTGAGGGAGTAGAATCGTGATCGTCTATGTTTTCAGAGTCATATTTGCAGAGCTCAAAAGCTTTTTCGTTATCAAAATGTTCAGTTTTAACGTGAGTTTTAAAATATGTCCACTCTTCTAAAGAAAATGTTTGGCAACAATAGAAACAATTAAGGCGATAGTTTTCGGAAAACTCTAACACTTCGACTGTAGCACAAAGGCGTGCATTGGTTTGAGTAGATAATGTCCTAGTTCTTGCCTTGACAAATGGCATATGTAATAAAGCGTCTCTTTGCGGAGCATTGTCTTTTATGGCTACCAGATCCTCTCTAAGGGCATCCACTTGACTTTCATAATCAATATTTATTGCATGTTTTTGATTATCTTCAAGCCTAGAAAAAATGAAAAAAAGTTGTTATTGCACATTTATGTTAGTTGACCTTATTTGTTGATTTTAACTAATAGTTTTTAGCTTTAAGGGCGATGATATTTTCTTTTTTGGTTTATTTGTATTTAAGTTTACCAGTGCAGTAAAATAAAACATCTTTTGGATTTAGCACTGGACATCGACAAGGCATTTACACACATTGGCATAACAAATTTAAAATACACAGATAATTTATAAATATATATTACATTTGACATATGTATAGTCAGGGTTGGGCAGTATTTCAAATACTTGTATTTGAAATACAAATTCGTATTTTGTATTTGTATTTGAAATAGTACCTTCTAATGTATTTTGTATTTGGAATACCCAACACTGAAGTATTTTGTATTTGAAATACTTATGATGGCAAAATACATTTTTGCAAAATACATTCTTTTGTTATACAAAAAGTTTGTCATTAGAAAAATTGAAAAATGTTACAATTAAAAAAAAAAGAATGGAAACTTTGTCTTTGTATTCATTCACGTCTTCGCCTTAGCAAGGTACGTTCTTTTCCAGGGCTCATCATTCAGGTAATATCAAGAGCTAGGCGGATATTTGGGAATGTGAATGTCAAAAAAATTAAGTTTTGTATAAAAATTAAAATTTTTTTGACATTCACACTTTTGAACACATCAAGTAAGATCGCTATATTTGCCTCTGCCGAATCTTATATACCCTTCACATTGCTCTTTTAATATACCCAGCCTAATTATTTTGTACTGCAAATAATATAATAAAAAACCTTGTGCGAGTTTTGAAGTCCATAGAAAACTTTACAAAATTTTAACGTTCGTATGGATAATAGAAATAGATGAAGAAGATTTGAGGTCGAGAGTTATAAAAGTTTTCGACATTATTCGTATCAAAAGGTTAATAAAAGTTGTTAACTTTTATGGGATCTTCTAGTCCCCCTGCTCCTCTTCAAACTTTTTTTCTAAAATGTAGGTCTTATCTTCGAATTACTCTTTGTAGAACATTTGATGTCGGCAGCTGTTATAGTTTCCGAAACATAGCGTTTCGAAAATTTCATAAAAAGTGTTTATTTGTATGGCAGCTAACCCTTCCCCTGCCTCTACCCAAAAAAAATTTCTTTTCAAAGTGTAAGCCTTATCATACAATTACTTTTTGTATAACATTCGAAGTGGATAGCTGTTATAGTTTCCCAGATGTAGCGAATTGAAAATTTCATAAAAATTGTTAATTTGTATGGGAGCTACACTTTCTCCTGCCCCCACTCAAAAAATTTGTTCTCCAAAGTGTAGGTCGATAGCTGTTATAATTTCTATGATTAAGCGCATGAAAATTTTGCAAAATTTGTGCAATTGCAGAGAAAAACCCACTTCTCTTAATCCTATCTGAAAAAATCTTTTTCTTTTTGAGGTCCGTATTTTCAGAGTATCCGTGCCAAGTTTTGTGGCAAGAATGACTATATTGTTGTCCTAAAAATGGGTTATTTTGATTTTTCGTTTATATCTCGGTCAATAGTCAACCGATTTTGTTAATTTTAAATAGCGATTGTCTCCAGGATATTTACAAAAGTTTGACACTAATAACTGGTCCGTATCACTTTATTTGACTCCGGAAACTTGATTTAAACAGACTGACAGACGGGCATGGCTATATCAACTTCTCTATCTATAAGGATCCAGAATATTAATACTTTATGGGGTCGCAAATGATAAATAAAGAAATTTCAAACGGAATGACAAACTGATATATATCACCAAGGCACATTCAACAAGGTAAACTCAAGGCAAATTCAAAAAATTCGCCCTCTGCATTTCCTTTTTGTGTTTGAAAGGTGGAATGTCAAAAAAAATAAATATTTTGTGCAAAATATTGCCTTGTTTAGTGTACCCTGGTCCACTGCATTTCCCTTTTGTCAGGGCTCACTCAACCAGGTAATATCTAGAGCCCAGCTGATTAAAATAAATTTTAAATTTTCACAATTACAAACCTTCAATTTTGTATGACATTTTTCATTTTTCTGATATTACACCGTTCAAACACAAAAAGGAAATGCAGAGGGCAAATTTTTCGACCACAAACCTTTTGCAATGTATTTCTGCAATGATTTTTTTATTTAATAGAAATTTTTGTTTCATAAGAGCCTAGAAGTTTCCGATTACAAATTAAAAAAGCTATCGACTTTAAGCCCTACACAAAATACTTTCATTATAATATTTGCGGTTCGAAAGAAATTTGGCTATTTGCTAAATTTTCGTAAGGGAAATGCTAGCTTGTTTAGTGTACCCTAAAGTGAGCGAATTTTTTGAATTCGCCTTGATATAACCTGGTTTAGGTTAGGTCATAAAGGGGTTCCCCGGTAGATCAGTGGTAAGTGCACGAGTCTACTAGTCTGGGCGTCGTGAGTTCGATTTCCACCAAAAACCCTGGTAAGTGTGCTTTATCCTACTTTTCTTTCTTGTCTTCTCAATTTCTTCTTTCTTTCTATCTCCACTCTTTTTATCTACATCTTCAGATAACACAAAAGGACCGAATTAAGCGGGCCCTAGTGAACTGTATACTTTCCTTTAGCGGCTGCCTTCTCTACCTAACCGAACCTAGGTTACAACGGGTAGTGGTGAGTCCAACTAGCCACCTCCACCCAGAGGCCCCTAGGCCCATTGTGAATCCCTTCAAATGAGTGGAAAAAATAAAATAATAATAAATGTCAAATTGATTTTAATCAGCTGGGTTCTTAATATTACCTGGTTGAATGTGCCTTGGGTAGTGTTTAGAACCTAGCTAAGGCACATTCAACCAGATAATATTAAGAGCCCAGCTGATTAAAATCAGGAATACCTTGCCCCCAGTTTGCGACTTATGCACCGGTATCAATAAAACACATCCTAAATGACTGCCCATCACTCTCAATCCAGAGACAAAGGCTTCTCGGCGATAACTCTACCCTCAACCTTTTAAGAGAAACCTGCTTCAAAAATATCACCAAAATCTACAGCTTTATGAAAGTAACCAAGCTAAAAACCTAACATCCCTATTTCTGCAGCAACTAACAAAAAAAACCAAAAATAAAATGTAATAACAACGTTGTACATACGAAACCAGAGCCGATAGCCACTGTAGCTAGTGCTCCTTTCTTTAAATTTTAAGCTTAGAATTAATTTCCTAAGGATAAACAAACTAATAATAATAATAATAATAATAAAATCAATTTGACATTTATACGTTAAAAAAATTTAATTTTATATGAAATTTTTAATTTTCCTGACATTCTACCGTTCAAACACAAAAAGGAAATGCAGAGGGCGAATTTTTTGAATCCGCCTTGAGTTTACCTTGTTGAATGTGCCTTGAACCTAGTTGAGTATGAATTCGCCCCTGAAATCGTCTTGAAACTTGTGAAAGCGATTGTCAGATTTATTAATTTTATTTTAAATTGAACAATTTTTGACATTCACTTTTGCAAACACAAAGAGGAAATGCAGAAACCAGGGTACCCCGGTAGATTAATGGTAAGTGCAAGAGCCTACAGTCTGTGGGTTGTAGGTTGGATTCCTGTCGGAGACCCTGGTAAATCTGCTTCATTATACTTTTCTTTCTCATTCTTTAAATTTTTTCTTTTCTTCCATCCCTTATTCTTTCTGCCTTTCCAGGTAACACAAAGAGATCGAACTAAGCAAACTTAAGTAAGCTATCCTTTCCTTTAACAACTGCCTGCTCTACCTAGCAGGCTGCTACCTTTTCCCTTACGAAACTTTAACAAATTGCTTTCGAACCGAAAATATAATAATTTAATTGATTTGTGTAGGGTTTGAAGTCGATAGCTTTCCTAGTTTTTAATCAAAATCTTCTAGGCTCCTATCAAACAAAATTTTCAATTAAATAAAAAAAACATTGCAGAAGGTTTGTGGCCGGTAGGGGCTACCCCCCCCCCCCCCCCTGCGCAACACGCCTGCAAATATTCAACTAATTTGTTTTCAAGCATGCAGGCATTGCTACAAAATTTATTTTTATAGAAAATTTGAAGTCGGAAGCTGTTACAGTTTCCGAAATATAGCGTATCAAAAATTTTATAACATTTTATTTGTATGGGGGCTACCCTTGCCCCTGCTACTATTTTTTTCCAAAAATATAGGCACTGTTGTGCAATTATTTCTTGTACGACATTTGAAGTCGATAGCTGTTGCAGTTTCCAAGATATACATAGTTTATCAAAAATTTCCTAAAAATTGTTCATTTGTATGGGGGCTGCCCCTTTCCCGGCTCCTATTCACCTATTTTTTTTTTTTTAATGTCCGCATAATACTAGAACTACTTTTTACCCGGTTTCAAGTCGATAGCTATTTTAGTTTCTCTGATTAGGCGCATAAAAATTTTTACAAAACGTATGCAATTGTAGGGGGAATACCACTTTCCCTGCTCCTATTTGAAAAACAATTTTTATAATTACTCATATTAGTTTATCACTGATATGGTACACTATTATACAGGTAGTATCAAGGCGAATTCAAACTCGAATTCTGCATTTCCTTTTCGTAAATTTTACTAAAGACGGTTTTGTTCAATCATTAAATTTGAGATATGTATGCATGTACATATGTATTTGCACCTAAAAACGTTACACGGCATACGCTGCGATTCAACAATACATATTTGGAATTTGATTGCGATCCAAACATGACAATATAATGTATATATTGTAATATATTGAACATTTAGCAGTGTCCTCAAAGATTTATTCAAAACATATCTATGTATCCAACATTATATTTAAAAATAATTCCTGGGTGTTTTTCAAAAAATTAAACCATATACCTACTTAGCAAAGAAAAATTGATGGGATTTTTTACAGACCACATTTAAATCACATCTAAAGATGCTATTGCATGTTTTCTGGTTTTGTTGCATTTAATTAAATGCAGAAATAAAAACTGGCATTATAAATGAATCGCCGATGTCATTGTTTTGTTTCTATTGAGCAACGATTTACACTTGGTTTAAGTGTTGTAATAAATTTTAGGTTTATATCACATAAAAAGCTAGATTTAAAAAGAACATAAAAATCGCATTTTAGATCAGAAAATTCCTTCCTTAGTAGGAGTGTTTTTTCCCCACATATTAAATGCAGAAAAAGTTAAAGTTTTACAACTACTTCAAAATAACACCTTAAAGGGGTTTCGCACGATATGTATTTTACACATGACTTGTCACTTTTGCAATACACATGTATTTGCGTATGTCTGTCAAAATTGTTATTTTACAGGCGGTTTATAATTTTTGCTTTCACACGTACATATGTAATTACATCTGACATAACCTCCAAACCAAAATAAACAACTACTTTTCCTTGTTGTTATTCTAAAAACAGCTGATGACACATGCTTTGTCAGATGAAAATAGAGCACGCTCTAATTACAAATTTGTCATATGACATTTACATATGTGTTTAACACATGCAATGTTTAAACGCGTTCAGACGGCAGATATCAATTTCGCACTGCAAAATTTGACAAGTCATGTGTAAAATACATATCGTGCGAAAGCACCTTTAGTATGGAAATTTTGTAGCATCGAAAATGTTGATTATATGCGGTTTAAATTTGGCAAAAATAAATAGCATCCCTCCAATGACAACCCTATGTAAAATTCATTGGTTTTTCCTCAAAATTTGAAGTGATTCAAGTAAGCTAGTTCTGGGTTTTTTCTACTTTTTTCCTCACGTTTTTTACTGGGTATGGTTCCCTTAATATAGAAATGCCCTAACTAGTATTTTTTTTAATTAGAGTTTTTTTTGGCTAATTGTGATATAAGAGCGAAGATCTGGGGTTATAAAATAATACGAGTAACGGTATTCTTTATTTTTTCCAAAAGTCCTTGGGATGTGCCATGCAGTAAATAAGAAATAACACGATGATTGTTCTGTTAAGCAGTTAACTTATCTCTGTTAATCTACTATGTTTGTGTACCTATAAAGGTAATAGATTTATGCCCATATTTATAGTACACACATAGTTATTAAAGATAGGCCTATTTGACAAATGTCTTATTAAATTATTGTCAAATAAGCCCTTAATAAACCTATTATAACTTTAAACACATGAAGAACCTACATACATTATCTATCACGCCAGGATACCAATGGAAGCCGTAAAGAATAAATCAAAGCGAATTTATAACAAAAATGTATTATTGGCGAATTCACAAGGTACGATACGATAGCATATTGTATTATTGTCATATAATTTCACAATAGCATAAAAATTTTGTTGTTGCTTTTCATACGAAACTTGTTGTGAAACAATACAACTTTGTTTGATATGTTTTTTGTGATGTCATATTATATACAAAGTCATGCGCCAAGCGCCTAAAACGAAACGGCGAGTTTTTTAATTTAATTTTAAGAGCCGCTAGCACACGCATCCGTTAAAAATGTCTATACTAAAAACTTAGGCAAAACCGCCAAAGAAGATTCCTTAAGCCGCCTCCGCCGGCAAGAATAGCCGGCACTGCTCTCTAACACATCAGCTGTTTTTTGTTTACGTAAAAAAATAACAAAATTCATGTAATTTTTTATTAAAACTTTGCTTATTTTAATGGATTTTAGAGATTCTAACCAGGTTAGATATAGACCATTTTGTGTTTTCATGGGTCTAATTTCTACAAATTATTAAGTTAAGCCAAGAGCAGCACTAGATTTATGTACATACATATGTGTTTGTTTTGTTATCGTTTGGTCGTATCAGCTGATGTAGATTTTAAATACGACACCTACAAACATACGAAGAGTTGTTCACAACGGTCATATTTTTTGGTTCTATTATTTTACAATATATGATTTTACAAGACCTTGTGAATTCACCATATGTATATTAAAAAACAAATGAATTAATTAAATTAAAGTTATAAAGACAGCTAAAATAAATAAAATAAACAAATGTCCATGTTTTTTTTTGTGAGCAAAGTACAGGTAAAATTTTTGAAGGCATTTTGATAAACTTTATCACAGATACTTTTATTTTTGGCATAGAGAATTTTTTCAACAACTTAAACATTAAATCTTAAAAAATAGTACCGAACGTTTTATTAATTACCCGTTTTTGCATGAAAAATGTAGCAACTCATGACTTTCGATGATTTATGTAAAAACTAGGTGTTTACAATACCGACATTCTAATCGATGCCAATATGATTCGTCCTCAAAGTGTTGTGGTGTTAGAGAATGTGTGGTGTTTTACTATTCTATTCAACTAATCTGTGGTAACATTAAACTCTTTCCACAACTTACGGTTGCTTGGCCCCATGTCGCAGACTATAGCTACAACCGGAAAACCTGCTTTGTGGAGTTCAAACATTATTTTAGTCAAGAGGTCTTGGTTCATTTTGCAGTCATAGTCATAGAAAACAGGCTGCTTCCAAGATTTTTTCAGACCTCTTGCCAATACCACTTGCACGTTGCCTAAAGGTTTTTTTACGACATCATCCACTTGATCATAATCGAAGGTTTCCGCTACCTTCATTTCATCAAATGCCAGGACACAAGTTTTTTCATCTGGCTTTAGGTCACGGTTTGTTGCATGAAATCAATGGATGAAGCTAGTATTCCTTCACTTACATTGATCTTAGCACACCAGCGCTGTAGAGTTGATTTATAAGGCAGCGGAAAACCATTCTGGTACAAATGATTATATGACCGCGGTCCGGAGGCATGCAGACAAATCGCATTTGATATGTCATCCCATCTTCATTTAACGTTTTTGGGAGACCTTAGTTTTCTTATTTGCCCTTTAGAAAAGATTTCGTGCATTGCCTCTACAGCTGCATTAGCTTGGTTTAGCTGGCATTTAAGGCCCTTGATCTCGGTTTCTAACGCTCGCATTTTTTTTAAAGTATTCTTGACCGTCCAATGCAAAAAGTGACGGTCTAAAATATTTGGCAAATTTTTAAATTACATTTAACCTACTTATTAAAAAGTGCATCAGCAAAGCTGTCTTATTCTAGACCTTATTCTTAAAGCACGTACCTAATATAAAGCAAGAATAGTTTTCCCTTAAACAACAGCTATAAAAACAACTTTGCTTTGCATAAGTGTTCATTGACTAAAACACTTTTGAAATATGTACACATTGTAGAAAACAGCCATACATACCTATTTTGAATTAACAACAGTATTGTATACTTACTCAGCTTGACTTTCTTGTTCCTTGTAAAGGCTTTCGACAGGTTTTCCAGTTTTCGAAAGTGGTTCCCAAGTAAAAAAACTTTGATTTCCAATACAGATATCGTCCTGACACAAAGATTCGGATGAGTTTGATCTTAATCTTTGATAGTCGACTTCTTTTACCTGTTGAATTGGCTGAACCAGTTGCACAGTGTCAGGCACGTCCATTTGTCTTCCACACGTTTTGCTCTGAGACACAGGCTTAACAAACGGCTCTGCGTTTGGCATTAACAGCATTTTGCTTCCAGCATGTAAAATACTACTGGGTAAAAAGTGGTCGGAACATATACTTGCGCATTTTTTAAATTCAACACCACATATTTCACCCCATCTTATTCTCTTGGCCTGGTCTTTTGGAACCAGGAACAAGGTTTTCCTTCCGCGTGAAAATTTGTCTTTACAAATAGAGCAGTACCGCATTTTAAAGTTTTCTCACTTATTTTGTGTTTCTATTTTATAAAATGTAACACTAGAAGCTTAGTGCTTATAAGTTTATTAATTTTTTTTTTTTATTTAAATTTATAAATGAAAACATTCGAACAAACTGCTTATCATTGTGCTATGGTTGCTGCAAATTTTTGCATCCAGGTTTGATATTTTTGCTTAAGTTTATTGCACGTGTAATTAGTTCTACTTTAAATGTTGCCTTTTTACTTATTAAGAACGTAAATAACCGGTTTCTTTTTGTATTTATTATTTTTTTAAGAATATATACACTTTGCAATCAAACGCACGTAGCATAAATACACTTCACTGTTGCTAGAGCTGCAAAACAGTCAATAGTACAATCGGTTGCTTGACATTAAGAGGACTATCGATGTTGTTTAAAGCGGTTTCGCACGATATGTATTTTACACATGACTTGTCACTTTTGCAATCCACATGTATTTGCGTATGTCTGTCAAAATTGTTATTTTACAGGCGGTTTATAATATTTGCTTTCACACGTACATATGTAATTACATCTGACATAACCTCAAAACTAAAATAAACAACTACTTTTCCTTGTTGTTATTCTAAAAACAGCTGATGAGACATGCTTTGTCAGATGAAAATAGAGCACGCTCTAATTACAAATTTGTCATATGACATTTACATATGTGTTTAACACATGCAATGTTTAAACGCGTTCAGACGGCAGATATCAATTTCGCACTGCAAAATTTGACAAGTCATGTGTAAAATACATATCGTGCGAAAGCACCTTTACCGATGACAAAAAAAAACAAGCAGTAGTAAAACAAATGGTTTTATCGTTTTTATAGCCTTTTTACACTTGGGTACATTTTGCAGGAACGCATGGAATATGTTGAAAGTGAAAAACTTGTGTCAGTTTTTAATGTCGTCTTAAAGTTATGAAAGATAAAATAATGAAAAAATTAACTGAACTTTCATTGCCGCAATTATTGAACGCTAAATAATATAAATTTATGTTAAATAATGCGAAATGTACAAAACGTATGCATGTTTGTGTGTATGTTTATTTTAATTTCTTTTTTTTTTTTTTTTTTTGTTTTTTTCCATATACTAAATAGTATACTGCGATGAATGGCAGTAAGTGGCTCCTAGCCACAGTGCCAGGGTATTCTCCAGGAACTATAACACACCGTGTGCCGTACTTCAGGTCTCGTAACAACCACTGCCTTTACAGTGGAGGTAGATTGATGTACGGAATAAATCTATTGATGAGCTATGTAATTAAGTGTGTCGAAAAGTGCAAAAGTGTGACCAGGTGCACGCAAAAACCTTGACATCAAACTGCCTTCACAGAGATGGCATCGTCCAGCGTACAAACTTGTTAAAAAATTAGATTTATAGTTAGATTTGTCCAAAACGAGTATGCAAAAGCACAAATATCCGTAGACCGTACTTCATGCCTTGTAAGCAACCACTGTCTTTACAGTGGAGGTAGATTAATGTACGGAATAATTTTGTTAAAAGATGAGTTTTATCGGTTAGACTGTCCAAAACGAGTTTGCAAAAATAGCTATGCAAATTTGTGGAGTTTAAACAATTAAACAGTATTAACGTTGGGCATTGAAAAATGCCTACTTCCTTTGTTGTTTCGAAACTTAAAACTTGTGGTAGAATTATATTAAAATCGAAATGTTGGCTTCTTTAATGAAGTCAACTAACTTAATTAAATTTTCAATATGGCGGGAATTAAGTAGGTTAAAAAGGTTTGAAAAGTTTTTAAACAGATCGTGTCTCAAGCGAATATCACTGTACTCCGTACAGTGAAAGATTAAATGCTCTGCACTGTCAACCATATTACAATAAGAGCATACATTTGTCTCTTTTTTTCGTATCATACACATATAGACACCATCATACGTGTGTCCTGAAAAAAGGCGGTTGACTAATTTTACCTCCCTCGAGCCAAGTCCTGACCCAAAATACCAAGGTCTGTCCGGCAAGCGAGGAAATAGAGAGAAGAAGAAAGCACCAGTGCGGCTTGATCTTTCAATATAATAATCATTCCATTCATGTCTCAAGGTGACCTTGATTGCCCTGATGGCCTCCATGTATGAAAAATAAACATCTGAAGGAGTTCCTATTTCTATTGCCTTTTTTGCCATGTAGTCTACTTTCTCATTGAAACTGATACCAACGTGTGATGGAACCCATACAATGTGAATTTCGATCAAACAAGATTGACTGATTTTCCTATGAATATCATGAACTAAATAATTTAGGGACAAACGCTTGCTTAAAATAGTACAAGCATTCCTACTGTCAGTGTAAATAACCAGAAATTCTACATTCTGTTCTGATTAGAGCTGTGTAGCTCATGAACGAACGGGTCAAAATGAACGGATCACCGAATTGAACGAAGTGATCCGGTTATTTTACTGAGCGCTTTTCGTTCAATTGTGTTCCGTTCAATGTTTGTTTCTTCAGGTCTTTTTTATGTCACAATTTCGTTCATTCAGTTGTGTTTTTTATGTTATGTTCTTTTGTTTCAGTTGATTGTTTGTGTATTGGTAAGAGTTGCTTTAAAAAGTTTGCGAATGTGCGTATATATTTCTTTTGAGCATCGCTGTGGCACTGTCATAATTTTTTTAAATTTGGTTTAACAGTCTTTTTCTAAGAAGTTTGATTTATTATAGTGTTTGTGTTTTTATGGATTACTATACACTTTTTACACAATTTTTATATATGGATTATTTAAATTTTATTTCACAAAAAGTTTTTTCTATTTTGAATGTCAAAACCACAAGCTATGTCAAAACAAATCTTTAAAAAAACATGTTGCCGTACTGTCGTTCAGAAGTGAACGATTGAACGAACGGGTTGATTTTTGTAAATTGAACGAAACTGAGCGATCACTGAAATGAACGATTTGGCACAGCTCTAGTTCTGATGCAATCTCTACTGCACTCTTAATTGCGAGGAGTTCACCCGTAAGTGAGGAGAGTTTGTATGAGTACTTAAAAAGATGATACGATTCAGACGGCATATCATAAATGGCACATCCAGTAGTATTGCTGGATATTGAGGCATCAGTAGCAAATGCCACAAATCCATGTAGTTTATATTCATCAAGAAAGGCTTTATAATAAGTAGTCATAAATTCCAATGGGGTGCCTGATTTTTTGTTAAAGGGGGGATCACTAAAGATCTTAATTTTGTCCGATATATTAGCTTGATGTAGAGGGCTAACCCTATCAAAAATATCTTTAAGTCTGTGATACACATACGAATAGCTGTTGCCTAAGTAAGATGGGGATAACTTGATTTCATTGAAAAATGCTTGATCAAAGAAAAAAATTTTAAGAAGTTCCTTGGCAGTTAAAAGAACTGCCCTTAGATTTGTTGGAAGCTCATTGCCAAGAACGTATATAATTTGTACCGGTGTAGTAGGATTTAGGCAAAGGCACCGCCTCAAATTAGAGTTTTGAAAGGTCTGAATTTTATTGTTAACGTATTGCGGTACATGTGCTGTGGTAGATCGCGCATATTCAATTTACCCACGTATGAAGCTTCTATAGAAGTTAATTGCCACATTGGGACTAAGGCCAGCTCTTATACTAGTAAGTTTTTTTAGAAGATTTACAGCAGGGGTAGCTTCCTTAACAACCCTTTCATAATGATCACGTAGAGTCAACGAATTTGTTATGGTTACACCTAGGTACTTAAAGGATCTTACCATAGTTATAGGTATATCATTCAGAGAAATATCAATTATTCTGAAGGGAGAAGTACCAAAGTACATTGTTTTAGTTTTTGAGATATTAAAAGACAGGTTTAGAGAATTGCATCGCAGTTTAAATTGAGAAAGTTTGATCCTGAGATTTTCAACAGCTTCATCAAAAAAGGTCCCGTGCGACAGGATAATAAAGTCATCTGCATATTGGAACAATAGGGTTTTAGAATCTTCATTTGTATGAAGACATGCTGTATATAAGTTAAAAAGAATTGGGCTGAGACAGCTGCCCTGAGGCAAACCATTAAAAACTCGGACGGACTTATCACCGAGACATAAAACTCTTTCGGACAAAAAACAAGTAATCCAGTCAGTTAAAGCAGTTGGACAGTTACGTTCCGCCATGATTTCCCTTAGCTTCATAACATTGACACAATCGTACGCACTGTTGATATCAACAGCTGCCATTACCACACTTCGGCCCTGATTTTTCAGATCAGATACTCTGAAAACAAATTCGTTGACGCACGTGTTTGTAGACTTGATTTTCCTATACGCATAACACCGACCAGGCAAAACCCCTGCGATGTCCATATACATATGTGTTCAATTTTTCCTTTACCATTAAATTAATTATTTTGAGAAGGACTGAAATTAAGGCTATAGGTCTAAAATTCTTAAAATCTTCCAAAGATTTATGCCTTTTCGGTATAGGTACAATCTTATGGTGTTTTCTTTTCTGAGCATAAATGTTGCCATTTTATTTTGTAACACTTTTTTAAAACTACCTAAACCTTTGAAAAGTGGTACATTTTCAGTGACTACAACAGAACAAACAATCACTATATTTTTAGATGAGACCTCGTTTTTTATTTCCATTTTATGATTTCTTTACAGAAATAAAATTTTTTTATTCAACGTCAAAAAACTGATAGCAAAAAAATAGATCTTCTTCTTTTTAAAAAGGCAGTGAGTAACCCTTTGATTATTTTAGGGGCAAAAATGTAGCATTTTTTCATTTTTTTAGGGCAACATTACCAGAAAAGAACTTACAACTCTGTAGCAATGCTGCCTTGCTTTTCAGAAAAGAACAGAAATGAGTGCATAGGGCAGAATAAAGGCAGCATTTCTGCCAGAAAAGAAAACGCCATTAATTTTCCTCCATAGAGGGTGAATAGAGCAGTTTGTAAAGTGGTCATTCAGAACTTTGAAAAGAGAAATTTTTGAGTCAAGGGAAAGCGAATCAACCATACGATACGTGATTCGATCAATTCCCCCCGCAGATGGTCTTTTCTTCACCCTAAGCACATTGGCAAAGTCACTAAAACTAAAAGAATTTACAGGGCCAACATTTAGCCGATCAAAAGTAATAGGATTATTGTCAGGAACCTGATTTCTCAGATATTCCAAAAAATCTAGATCGTTGTCATCATCCTAATGTGAGATAGATTCACGACCCCTAACATTTCCAACAAAACGCCAAGCAGAGCGAGTATTGGGTTGTAAATTAATCTGATCGATTTTATCAAAATACGCTTTCCTCTTGGCAGAAATTACCGCCTGCTTCCAGGCCTTTTGAGCATTAATAGCCTCCTCAATATTTTAATTTCTATTAACAAAACATCTGCACACACGCATACATAAATATGTAGCTCTAATTGTTTACAATACGTAATTATATAAGATGACGTTAAGATAACAAACCAATACTTTTATCATCAATTTTTTGTGCTTTTTATGTCAAAAGATTGTTTTTAAAATGTCGTTATTGTTGTAGAAATAAGTTCACCTGATAAAAACAAGTTTTTATTTTATACATTGTTGTTTGATTTAACTTCGTTCACTTGTGATGAAACCAAAACAAACGAAAAATGATAAGTGAAACAAAATCATTTAAGGCGGTGGCACATACAATCCGTCATACGTCGCCTTTTTTAACTGACAGCTAAGTTAAAAAACATGTTTTATTATGAACAATATCACATTCAGTACGTCTCCTTCAACGCAACGTACTAAAGTTGGGCAACTTTTAACTTCTTAACGTACGTCAAGTACTTTGACAACTACCAGCTGGTTCATAACCTTAAATTATGTATACCAGGTTGTGTTACGAACACAACTGATCTACTTTTTTCATGCATAAATCGAGGCTGGCTGGTCAAAGTTGTTTACTTTTACATATCTTTTTTTTGACAACTGAGCCAACGAAAACTACAACAAAAACAATAATTATAATCACCACATTTTGTTGTAGAATCATCACCACCTGCTGATTTAACATCCGTTTATAAAGGCTTCTATGTGCTAACCTCTTGCGTTGTTACGTTAATGTCAGTTAAAAAAGGCGAAGTATGACGTACGACGGATTGTATGTGCCACAGCCTTTAGGAACATATTTTACAGGGTACACTTATCAGGTAGGAGCGATTGTACAAAAACAACTAAAACCGTCATAAGAATGTCAAAGACAAATAACAAAAACTCACAAAATCTTTCTTTTTCTTTTTGAGCTTTTCTTACAATACTACACAGGGTACAGTTATCAGGTAGCCTTAGATAAACAGCTGAGTAACGGTATTTCGTTATATTAATGTCATATTTTGTTTATGTTTATGTATTTTCTTTCTTTTTTACAAACAACAATTGTCAATAATGTTGAGATCACACATACACATAGTATGCACAACCATTATAGAACGTAAAAAATTCGATCCCTTAACTTGATTGGCTTCAGACAAATAAATGATGAACTGAGTTTGGCTTTTCTATGTATATGAGGTACACAGAAAGAAATTTTTGTGTACCCGTGGTAAAATTTTTGCTCAATGTACATAAAAAATCAGTAATAAATCTAAGGGATTTTTTTGAATTTATCTAAATACTGCTTTGCTTATATGTATATAAAATTAACTTAAACAAAAGCCTGACCCTCATTATGTATGGTGTGCAGCAACTAGATCCCACGGCGTGTTTTATATGCTCTTCAATATCATAAGCTAGTGGTTAAAATTTGGTTGCTGAATCGAGGAGCTAAGAGAAAGGAAAATGGCTGACCAGGAAATTATTTTTGTCATTGCAGTGAATAGAGCAAACTGACCACTGCTAGTTCACAGAAAAGTTGGAACAATGTAAACCGGCCTTGCAAACTTTCTAAAAAAAATGTATAAAATTAAATGAGGACTAAAGACCTAGAGACCTTAGCTTAGACCCACCCCCACGACAACTAAACTAATAAATGATGCAAATGAGTGTTTCTAAACTAATTGAATGCATTGACTTATTTGTTAATAAAATTTTATGTATTTACTAACACTACTAACATAAGAAAATTATGTTTAACAATAAAATAAATAAAATAAAAAAACTTGAGTCAATACGTTTTATTAATATTTTTTTTTTGCTTAACAAATAGAGCGCGGCCGAATGTTTAGGTTCGAAGCTTGGTAAAATATGGTGTTTGGGGCTCAGGGTTTACGACGAACTTTAAGAAATAGATTTTAGTAAATTCTTTTTGTACATACATAAATCGCGAAAAACTTTAAAACAGGAAAAGGTTCTAAAGATATTAGAAATTGTTTAAACAATTTAAATATTTTAGAAACAACCCAAGCCTTCATCTTCTGTAATTTTTAAGGAATTCACAATTTGGACTTCTAGCGCATTTAAATCTATTTGCATGCTTATATTTAAATTAATATTGTTTAAAATCATGCAAAGTGTTATATTTGTTTTCAAAAATAAATAGTTTATCCGCACATATAAAACTAAAGTTCGGGCTTGGGTTCGATTCAAAAAAAAGAAACAACATTCGGGTGGGCACCATTACTAAGTATAACAATAATACATATATTATTTAACAGTAGAATATGAAAGGCAATGCTACCTACATCTTTATGGGTTTGTTAGAGAATCGTAAAAAACTCATTCATATAAGTATCATCTTTAATTTCATTTTCACTCGTATTGACGTTATCAACAACATCCAATATTTCATCTTGTATTGTGGTGTCACTTTCCAATCGTTCCTCTTCAATGAATATCTCTTCGTCCGATATTTCTGATTTTACAATTGCAGTTTCGTTTTTGCTTTTTTGTTGCGAATACCCTAATGTTTCGCATAGGTTGTCCAATTGATCGGTTTTTATGGCCAACACCGATTCAATATCCTCGTTTTGTTCTATCAATTTGTAGACCTGATACACATGAAAATTGTGTTTTTTGCGATAATGTCTTTTCATATTTAGTTTGCATTTCAATTCGCAGCTACAAAGTTTACACGACCACTTTGGTTCATCGCTATGATAGACTTTGTTGTGATTTAGAAGATCTTTACAGCGTTCAAAAGGAATATTACAAATTTTACAACTGAAATTTCTAAATTTACTGCGCGGCTTGCTAGGTTTTTTTTGTCTGCCAGATTGTACTAATATGTCTTTGTAATGATGGTTTCTTGCTCTGTACGTAGTTTCAATAGTGCCTTCGTACGCAACATGAACCAGGCGCAGATGGCGCGATAGACTGGATTTTCTTAGCTTTAAGTTGCAAATGTTACAAGTGACTTTACTTCCGGTGTGTTTAACCATATGCTGCCTTCTGTTGGCTTCGTCAATACATACCTTGCCACATATCTCACAAATTATTCGAAACTTTTTATTATGACGGTCTACGTGCCTCATTAGTGATGCGTTTGTATGAAATTTTTTTTGACATTGTTGACACTTGTGTTTTTTCTCACCATGAAAGATTAAATGTCCTCGTAACTCGTTTCTTACCTTAAAGACTTTACCACATACGTTGCATACGTATTTGCCAGGTTCGTCACTCTGTTTCAATTTGTGAATTAATACATGACTATTGAACTTATTGCGGCGAGTAAATCTTTTTTTGCATACTTGGCATCTGAAAACTTCCTGATAGTGTGGCAGACGTTTGTGTAAATCGTATTCATCGTTGTCTCTAAAACATTCCTTGCAATCTACGCACTTGTATGGCCACTGCAAGTATTTTTGCTCCTCCAACAAATGAGCTTTCAGTTCGAAATCATTGTTGTAACACTTGTAGCAGTGAGAACAACGAGCATATGCAATATCATGTACAGACGTGGGTAAAAACAGAGCACATTTGTCGTAAAAGCAAGTAAATTCATTAACATTTTCTAAATTTTCACAAGGATACAGAGAACAGTAAAATCTAAATATACGATTTATACTACGTCGCATTTTTAAAGTATCAATATTTAAAGACCACTTTACGTTAACGACGTGACACAATTCTTCGACGGCTTCATAAAAGTCCTGATTAAATGGTGTTTCATCAAATTGCCATAAAACTGGATAATTTTTCATATTATCCAGTAGAAAATCTATTATATCACGCGGAGTATATTGAAAAGTAAGCTGTAAAACAAATATTTTTTTATTTAATTGCCAAAAACTATTATAAATGTATGTATTTGCATTTACCTCAGTAGTCGTATGTTGTTCAAGACATTTTGCATCCACTGTTTCAATACTGTTCGATCTTTTTAAACAGCGACCCAAAGCGGTTTTATTTGATGTTAGCTATAAGTGAAAAAAAAAATTTACCATGTACATTGGGTGGCACATTGAATTTCTTGTTTCATTAGTCATTCGAAAAAAAACTTTATCAAAGAAATGTCAAAAATTGATTTGGAGACCCCCAGATTTTTCAAAAAATTAAGAATAGAGGCAAGCAAAAACAATTATATTTTCTCTGCGATTTGGATTGTTCAATCCGAAAAATTTCTACATTCACGTTAAACTAAAGCAAACACATTTCTTGGGTCTATTCTTGACTTTTTTTTCGAGAACACCTATCTATTGTAGTACAATAAATAACTCCCAACATTTTTTTTAATACAAATTGGGCAGTGCTTTGAGATTCAGCATTTGTCAGGAGAAAACGCTGACATTTTTCCAACTTCTTCGTGGACCATTTATCGATTTTAAAGGACTGGGATCTTTTTGAAATGCTATAATATAATAAAAATAATATAATAAAAATACAATATAAATGGCTTACGAGCGGTATCTTACACTTTTCGTTTTTGACTATTTATCATACTTCACTGTATCTTCCTTTATTATTTCCTAGCTCCCTTCCATCTTCTGTTTAATATTTGTCTCTTTTTTTCTCCCAGGACAACATAATGGACAACATATTGCCACCGTTAGGAGTGATGCACCACCCCTTGTATTCATCACTGACCCTTCTGACCTACCTATGTATGTACATATTCTTTTATATATTTTTTCACTGTATTTCTTGCCTGTGCCTAAATATTTAAATAGAAATTAAGGCAGTCATGCATTTGCATGCTTCTGGCACTCGGCTTGTGGTGGAAAAATACTTTCTGTATATGTTGCATTTCTTAATAAAAAAAAATAATAAAATAAACATATACCCAGCCTATTGTATGTGTTGAAAGTCTTTGGAGTTGTGATAATGTTTTTAGTATTTTGTAACAATTGAATAAGGTTAATTTGCTACAAAATTTATTGAACGTGTAGCATGCAGTATTGATGGATCGCGCTCCATATCACAGAATAGCCTAATATTCTGAAATTCAGATCGCGGATCGTGGATCACGCGATAAATATTGAACGTGTAGCATATTTTGTAATACCAGTTGGCAATACGTTAGTAGTGTCTTTCTTCACCCAAAATGGACTTACTAACTCCAAAATGTGTTCAAAATAGTTTTTAGACTTGCGGAATTAATTATCGAAATCGTCTATTTCTTTATAAAAAAGAAATGTGTCGATTAAATTTAAGTGTGTGTATTGCAACCTGCAACCATTTTTTGTTCCAAATTTTTTTCTTCCATACTTTTCTTCAATTAAAAAGCAAGACAAACAAATAGCTAAACAGGCTTTCTTTTGATTTTCACGCGACATTTTTTAATAAGCGAGCGACCCGACCCATACATCACAAAAATAATGTAAGAAGTGATGCGATCCAAATATCGGAATATATATTGAACGTGTAGCAGTGCCCAATAAGTTATAAACTGCCGTAGTTTCTACCCCCTACAAACGGTTGTTAACTGGGAAATCGTTTATACATACATATATATCTTCTTTACCTTTTGCTGACCCTTCCTTGTTTTACGTTTTAGAGATGTTTTGGTGGCTTTTTTGTTTGTGTGGGTTTTTCTTTCGCCTTCAGAATTATTTGATAGGTAGTTTGCACCTGCATCCGGTGCAGTGTTATAGGATGAAGCAGTTAAAATGCTTTTCTTATCAATAGCTGGTTGTACTAAAAGCGAAGGGCATACAAGTTTTAAACTACTATTTGTAATTTCTGTGTTATTAGCAATTATAAAGTTATTTTCTTCCGTTTTAATTAGATTTTCATCTAAATTATTACTTTCAATTTTAAACGTCGTTTCCAGAGGATCTACTAAATGAGGAAGTATTGATTTTGGATCAATAAGCAATGTTTCGACTTTCGAAGATTTTATGACTGGAGCAGAAGCTGTGAAAGAAGGTTTGATGTTTACAGGCGTATAATCGTGCTCGTCTGATATATATTTGCAGAGCTCAAAGGCTTTTTCGTATTTAAAATGCTCGATTTTAACATGAGTTTTAAAATTTTTCCATTCTTCCAAAGGGAATGTTTCAGAACAATAGAAACAATTCAAGCGATAGCTTTCGGTGAACTCAGAAACTTGAACTGTAGCACAAAGACGTTCATTGGTCTGCGTAAATATTGTTCTAGTATCTGCTTTGACAAATGACATTTGCAATAAAGAGTCTCCTTGCTGAACATTGTCATTAATATTAACAAGATTGTCTCCAAGCACATCTACTTGACTTTTACAATAAATACTTTCGGAATCTTTTTGAGTGTCTGTTGGCCTAAAACAAAAAAAAAAGATGTTTATATATTAAAACCTAGCAAAAGAAAAAAAAAGGAAATAAAGCGATTTGTTCTAAGAAAACAAAAACCTAATAACAACTACATTATATGTATGTAGGTAGTTTTACAACTTCCCCAAAATTTTTTCATAAAACTACGGAGACTAAGCATGTCAAAACAAATAATAAACGTTTAATTTTTCATAAAGCCTCCACAACGTTAAATACCTACTACTTACTCTATTCCTAAAAAATTTTGCATATAGTCAAGATTTTATGGCAGTAATTTTAATGCTGGATTTTGTTGTAATCGCTTCATAATTTACCACATCTCCCACATTAGTCCTATTCGCGGAAACCACATTTTATTAAGAAGAACCGGTAATATTTTTTTTTTTTTTTTTTTTTTTTGACAAAAACAATAATTATATTCTGAGAGTGAGTGGACAAAAAGTACGTTTTTCAAATATACGATAATTTTTGGTATCTTTTGCCAAAGAAAGTCAAGAAATTATCATAGTTAGACCCAGGGCAAAAGACAAAAAAAAAGGAAACAAACAGGTATGTTTTGCATTCCACTTTTAATTTAAAATCACATCAGTTTTAAAAGCATACTTTTTGATAATCTGCAAAGGTGCTTTTGTTTGTATCGGGTGGTTAAATTTTGAGGGCAGATGTTGACTTTGAATAAAACACAAATTATTTAGGAAATTATTTTCATTTCTTTTTATTATGGTAATATTGGTATGGTTTAATTATGTATGTAACAAAATATAGGCCAAATGGCCGCCGCGACGGCGGCGGCACACATCTATCCGATGGTCAAAATTTTCGATGACGCTGAAGCATAATTGACGTTTTATGCCGTAAATGTGCCGAATTATCTCGTACACCTTTATCGACGTACACCTTTTCTTTCAAATAACCCCAAAGAAAGAAGTCAAATCACATGATCTTGGCAGCCAATTAAGATCGCCACCACGTGAGATAACACGGCCATTGAATTTGTCGCGCAAAAGATCCATTGTTTCGTTAGCTACGTGGCAAGTGACACCGTCCTGTTGAAACCACATATCGTCCACATCCATATATTCCAATTATCTCACGATAGCGAACACTATTTACAGTAACTGCCCGGCCGGTCTCATTTTGGAAAAAATACGGCCCGATGATGCCGCCAGCCGATAAACCGCACAAAACAGTCACTCTTTGTGGGTGCATTGGTTAAACGACTATCACTCTTGGATTATAAATCGCCAAATGCGGCAATTCTGCTTATTGACGAATCCACTGAGGTGAAAATGTGCCTCATCACTACGTAAAAATGTACACTTAATTTATAAATATTTCTTACTTTTTTATTATAAAAATATGCTTTAAATTTTTTTTTTACTTTTTTCAGCTATTGCTATTGTTAACGTCGTGTTTGTAAAATGTTATGCGTTTTAAATTACTAAAGTACATTATTATTGCTAATTTTTATTTATTGTTGAACTAATTGTTTTTTATACAAATTTTTGCTTTTTGGTTTGGTTTAAGTTCATATAATTTCTCTTTATAAGAAGAAATTAATATTTTTCTGTTAATGTTGACAGAAACTTTAATTTGAAAAAAGCAGATTTTTCTACCGATACAAGCCGAGTAGAATGCATTTTCGAATGCAAAATGATCTTTAATAAATTCTGTCCATTTGTCGTTGACAAAAAAAAAAAAAGAATTAAAAAAGATTTACCCCCTCTATTGCATAATATACAATAATAAAAAGCGTTTCATTCCATCTGAGAGATGAATGGTGCTTGACCGTTAGTCAAGTGTTGCCGAAGAGGCTTTAAATACAAAAAACATAGTGTATATGAAAAGTAAACTTCGTCCTAACTTTCAAAATAAAAAAAGAGAGAAAACAGTCATGCCGTTTCCCTTTCTCTGCTTAATGTAAGTTAAAAAGGTGATGTTTACAACCAAAAGACACTACTACCGTTCAAAGAGTACTGATGATGAAATTGCGTAGCTCCTTTCGAAAATGCATCCTACTCGGCTAGTATCGGTAGTATCTGTTTTTTTTTCAAATTAAAGTCTCTTTCATCATTAACAGGAATATATTAATTTTTTCTAATAATGAAAAGAAATTATATGAACTTAAGCCAAAATAAAAAGCAAAAATTTTTAGATTTTTATTTTTAAAGAAATCAGCATTAATGCTTTAAAATGTACAAAATTTGATTTTTGTGTTCCAGGTAATTTGGACAACTTTGGCAAATTTAGAGAGCAATTTTCTTTTTACTCTCATTTATCCGAACAAGAACGAAGTCTTCTGGAACACACCTGAACCTTATCTTATTTATTTTGAACATAAGTATACGCAATCATAAGAAACATATACATAAGCTAAACACGCATAAGAAGCAAAGCAATCAATATGAAACTGCTTACATAAATATGTATATACATATATATTTAAACAGTGTTATGTACATACATATGTATATGTATTAAGGATGACTAAATTAGCAAAACAAAAAGCACAAAAAAGTATAATTTTATTTCGTAAAAAGTATCAAAAAAGTGGCACGATTTATAAAAAGTATCACATTTGGGGGCATTTATTTATTTTTTATTTATTTATAATTTTGGTGAATAAAATTTTCCTTTTTGTTGTAGTTGTCGTTGGCTCAGGTGTCAAAAAAGATATGTAAAAGTAAACAACTTTAACAACCCAGCCTCGATTTATGCATGAAAAAAGTAGATCAGTAGTGCGATTCAGTAACTTTTAACGATTCGACAATCGTCATATTTATCGACAGAAATTATTGTTTGCTGCTACGGTTAAGTGATTCACTAAGACGTTTTTAACGATAGTACACAAGTTGATTTTTGTTTGTATTTTATTAGTTGTAAAATAAATTTTAACAAAGCGAAAATCATAAATATAGTAAAAATAATATATAATATACAAAATAACCTTTTGTCGATACAACTAACAACACAAAAATTATTGCCGTTAAATTATCAAGTATAACGATTGTAAAAATTGCTTAAAAGTTTTGCTGTTTACTTACCAATAACAGCTGACTTTAACGGAAGTGAATATCGTTAAAAACTTTACTGTGTAGTGTTTTTTTTTTTCTTTTTTACTGTTTTTAAATAGTTAAATAAACCGAATAAACTTTCTTTTTTCTATCAACTTTACTTGCGTCATTTACAACAACCACGATGACTTAAAGCGAGCGATGGCAATCAAGAAAACAACTATTTTGTTTAACAATAGACAATAGCTCACAAACCGCATTCGCACGCAAGCGATCCTCCACTTAGCCTGGCACACTGACAACTTTTGAGCCGGGGCACGACTAAAGCTCGCGGGCATTGGGCGGTGGTACGCTCCAGGCTACTGAGGAACCAAAAAAAAAACACTACTATAGTTGTGCCAGTGTGAACTTGGACAAACATAGGCCGATCTGTAGCTACTCGCTGTTGTGGCTACAGGAATCCCAAACCATGGTAGCTGTTCGGATGTTGGCTACCCCTTATATGCATACGTCACCAAATCAATACCTTACCTGCGGATCAAATTCTTATAGGCCAGACATTATCGTTGCATAAAACCGATTAAATTTCATGTACAGTTCATTTTATTAAATATAGATTTATAAACAACTTTTGTTATTACTAAATGACTTATTTGCTTATTTGTTACGGTTCTTAGAACTATTTCACAATTTGGTGCTATACTAATAATTTTCATTTGCAGGGTCAGTATGCTTTTAAAAATCTATATATTGTGTTTTCAGGTAGTTATATTTTCAAAAGTTCAAGTTATTTATTTCCAGTTACGTATGCGTGTTTCTAGATACAGGCATCTCTATTTCAGGTAAGTTTTTATTTCTCAAAGGTAAGCATTTTATTTCAGGTGAGTATGTGTTCAAAATTTGAGTTTTCCTATTGCAGGTAAATTTATATGCTTCAAAAATTTCGTTATCTGATTTCTAGGTTTTTAAAATTTAGATTTCTTTTCAGGAATGAGTAGGAATTTTGAATTGTAGGCATATATAGATTTTTAAAATATACGTTCCTGTGTCAGGTAGGTATACATTTTCAATTCTTAGGTATATATAGGTTTTCTGGAATTTAAGTTTTGGTTCAGGGTATGTTTAAATGTTTCAAAATTGTAGATATATATAAGTTTTTATTTAGATCTAATCGGTTTTAATTTTAGGTAAGTATGTATGTTTAAAATTTGAGGTATCGATAAATTTTCAAAATTTCTGTTTTATTTCAGGTAAGCATATATTTTTAAAATTTTATTTATCGATAAATTTTCAAAAATTCTGTTCTATTTCAAGGGAGTATATATTATTCAAATTTTTGTTATCGATAAGTTTTCAAAAATTATGTTCTATTTCAAGTAAGTATATATTTTTAAAATTTTATTTATCGATAAATTTTCAAAACTTTTGGTTTTATTTCAGGTAAGTATATGTTTTTGAGATTTTAGTTATCGATTAATTTTTACAATTACGGTTCTATTTCAGGTAAGGATATATTTTTAAAAGTTTATTTATCGATAAATTTTCAAAGCCTCGGTTTTATTTCAGGTAAGGATATATTTTTAAAATTTTAGTTATCGATAAATTTTCAAAATTTTGGTTCTATTCCAGGTACGTATATATTTTCAAAATTTTATTTATCGATCAATTTTCAAAACCTCGATTTTATTTCAGGTAAGGATATATTTTTAAAATCTGATTTATCGATAAATTTTCAAAAATTTTGATCTATTTCAGGTACGCATATTTTTTTCAAAATTTTATTTATCGATAAATTTTCAAAAATTTTGTTTCCAGTTGTGGTCGTATTTCCAAAAGTGGGTTATTTTATTCTCAGGCAATAAAAAAATTACAAAAATTAACTACAAAATGAGTTAAATTAGTTTATTTGTGTCATTTGTTTGCTCATTGAGCAACAATGACGAACTACAAGTTTTTCCTCTTCAGGTGACTCTATTGTCAAAAAAAAAGTTAAGTTTTCCCTCTTCAGGCGACAAAAAAGATGGAAGTTTGACCTCTGCAGGTGACGCAATATTAAAGAAACTGGGGCTCTTCTAACCGACGCGAAGTCCAACAATTGTTAAATTTAGATAAAAAAACCAAAAAAATAAGTTCGGGGGGGGGGATGTTTGGGCTAACCCAAACATTCAGCGATAGCACGCAACTTAGAGCCCCTTCTCCCTCAAAGGCTCCGACCGAAAACTTAAGCCACGCCGTAGCGTGGATGGTGAAGCACGGTATGGGGAGGGTAGCTCTACGGATCACCGGACGGACAACAATTGTTAGAATTCGCGGACACCGAATACTTCACTAACTACTGATAAAAATCACAAAAAGGTTACTTATCTGTGGTCTGTGCCGGATTGCCTACGGGTGGGATATTGATTGCAGACTGGCTTCTGATGTAAAGGCTGTTGCAGCTTGATGTAACTATAGGTGACTATTATGAATATGGTGGCTGGATGTATGATTGTAGAATGGGGTTACGGTATGTAGCTGGTGTTGTGATTCTTGTGGACGGACGTGACTATAGATGATTACCTCGGACTTCGGTAAGTATAACGGACGTGACTATAGCTGATGCTGTAAACTATTACTGACTTTGTTGACTACGGTGAGTATGATGACCATGACTGTCGGACGCTGGATCACATTACGGACTTATGCATGTTGACTTTGGTGAGTCTGTCGGACATGACTGATGGATGCTGAGGAATCTCACGGACTTGTTTCTGTTGATTTTGGTGCGAGTGTGCCGGACTGGACTTATGGACGGTTGACTTTAGTGAGTTTGTTGGACGTGACTTTAGTGTGATGCTGGCAATTTATACGGATTTTTGTTGATTAAGGTGAGTATGACGACCATCACTGACGGACACTTGTGAATCTTACGGAATACGTAGACTTTGGCTTCCGTATGCCTGAAGTGACTGTTGGACGCCGTTAAATCTTGGTGAATTCTGCCGACACTTGGTAATCTGACGGACTTTTGTTGGGCGCCGTCTGTGATGGTGCTCCAACATGGGCTTGTGTTTCGCCCGCCGACAGTCCGTTGGTGTTACCCCCTTTGGTCGGCTGAATTCACTTTAGTGGACGCCCGGTTGACGAATCCTAAACAAAATTGGTGTTACCTGTGATATTTCCCACTTATCACCGCTCCTGTGTGTCCTCTCACTTGTCTGCTGCCTTGGCCAGGCGTTCTTTGCAAGATTCCTCCACGCTTTTTCTGGATGTTTTCAGTTTAGAATCCGGCTCGGTGTTGGCAGCTTCGTGGTTGTAATGAAAGAAAAACGGAAACAGCCAAACTCTAAGTTAAGTTAGCTGCTGTTAGTACGGGCCGCTACTACACTACTGCCAGGGTTGTATTCCGTCGGCTAGTGTAGTCGCCCTGCTAATGTTTGAACAATGCTGATGTTCACGTCCAAACATTACACACCTCCAAACTTCGGTGAGGATGTTTTTATCATATTAGCAACACAATTGCTAATATGATAAAAAATCCTAGCATGTTGTTGGTCTTTCATCACATTTTCAAATCCTTCGCATGGAAGATTCCGACCCGTTTTCCTTGTAGATCCTCGATCTCATATAAGTTCTTACCCACTGTTCCGGCTATACGGCATTTGATAAACTTTTTGCACAGTTTGGCGGATAATTGCTTGGAGAAGTCCGATAGCTGAAAGTTTCGCCGGAAAACTTCTTGTCCCACCCGGAATGATGTTGGCCTACTTCTACAGTTATATCGCTTTGCGTTTGTTTCATAGCTCTTATGCAAGTTCTTTCTTACGTTCTCTCTTATCAACTCCAGATGCTCGTGTCGGTTCTCGAGGCGGTTTTCAGGGTCCTCAACAAGTTTCAGCTGTCGAGCCAGCTTATACGCGGATGCATGCGTAATCATGTTGGTTCCAAATAAGACGAAGTACGGCGTTACTCCCGTTGCGGTGTGTACTGCTGAGCGTAGCGCACATTCGATTTCGCACAGATGAGTGTCCCATTCGCGCTGATCTTTTTCCAAGTATGACCGTATGGCTGCCAAGATCGATTGATTGACCCTCTCTGATGCGTTGGCTTGCGGAGCGTAGTTGGCCGTGCGCATGTGTCGTATTCCAAAGCTGTCGAGCATCTCTCCGAAATCTTTGCTTACAAACTGTTGACCGTTGTCGGACACGATACTTTCCGGGCAACCAAACTTATAAAATACTTCCTCAATTAGAAACTTCATAACGTTGCGAGAGTTCGCCTTTGACATGGCTTTCAGAAGAACGAACTTTGAAAAATAATCCAGAACGATGAAGATGAAGCTGTTTCCTCTCTTGGATCTTACATATGGCCCAAGGAAATCAATGTAGATGCGCTGGAATGGCCTGCTTGCATCTGTCTCCTTTCCCATCGGCGGTCTCAATACCCTGTTCGACGGCTTGCTCTCCTTGCATGTATCACATCGGCTGACGTAATCGTTAATTTGTGCGTTCATATGAGGCCAGAAATACCACTCTCGAACTCGTCTTATGGTTTTTCCAACTCCCCCATGGGATGCGGTTGGGTGCTCGTGTGCCTGCGCTATGATCTCCTTTTCAAGCCCTGCTGGTACCCATAACTTCCAAGCGTTCTCCTCTTTTGCTGCGCTGCCGTCGTAAAATTGCGTTCTCTTGTACACTCTCCCATCAACTACGCGAAGATCCGGTAAGCTGTCCTTGTTTTCGACGATACTGTCCCTCAGTTTCTGGTACTCGGCTTCTTGAAATTCTGGCGCCGATAGATCCAAAACTGGTTTTCGCGCTTCCTCGATTTCATCAACGGCATACCTGGACAGGGTGTCTGGTACCACATTTTGAGATCCCTTGCGATGTCTTATTTCGAATGAAAAGGTCTGAAGCTGAAGGCTCCATCGCGCTAATCGTCCACTTAAGTCGCGCTGTGTCATGAGCCATTTCAAGCTCGAATGATCCGTTATAATTACAAACTTCATTAACTCCACGTAGGGTCGAAAACGTTTTACTGCCGACACGACGGCTAGACACTCCCTTTCCGTTACTGAGTAGTTCTTTTGCGCCGCTGAAAATTTCTTCGAGAAGTACGCTATAGGGTGCTCGCCTTCGTCATCCTCTTGAAACAACACTGCTCCCATTCCCACATCGGACGCATCGCATTGGATACAGAACGTTCGGTTGAAATCGGGGTGCGTTAATACTGGGCTAGCAGTGAGCTTCTGCTTTAGCAAGTCAAACGCGATTTTTGCCTCTTCTGTAAAATGAAATTTCTTGCCCTTTTTCAAAGTTTCCGTTATCGGTGCGGTGATCGTGGCAAATTCAACGATAAAGCGGCGATACCAACCCGCGGTGCCCATGAAACTGCGTACCTGCTTCGGCGTCGTCGGATATTTGAGGTTGAGGATTGCCTGTATTTTCTGAGGATCTGGCTTGAGTTTGCCTTCGCCTACAATGTACCCTAAGTACTTCAGCTCTTTGCAACCAAATTTTGACTTGCTCACGTTGATGGTCAGATTTGCTTGGTTGAGACACTGTGCTACTTCCGCTAGGATGTCCAAATGTTGCTCGAATTCTGGCGATACCACTAAAAGGTCGTCCAAATAGACAAACACCCTTTCCCTTAGGCGTGCTGGAATGACCTTGTCCATTAAACGACATAACCGCTGGGCAGCGTTACACAACCCAAACGGCATGACCGTAAAGTGGTACAAAGGCCTCCCAGGCACGGTAAAGGCTGTCTTCTCTCGGCTCGTTGCTTCTAGGGGAATCTGCCAGAACGCGTCTTTTAAATCGATGCTGGAAATGTAGTGGGTGTCCCCCAATCGACTCAAGAGCCCTTCGATGTGCGGTAGCGGGTATGCGTCTTTCACCGTCAACTCATTCAACCTACGAGCATCCAGACAGATCCGCACCTTTTCCCCCTTCTGCACGAATGTGACTCTGTTATTCCACGGACTCTCACTGGGTTCGATTACGCCCAACGACAACATCCTGTCGAGCTCCTCAAACATTAGCTTTTGTACGGCCGGTGACACGGGGTAGTGTTTTTCCTTGACTGGTACTGCCTCGCCGGTGTTTATGTGGTGTATTTCGAGTGATGTTTTACCTAGGCCTTTTTTAGTGAAGCACGGGAATAGTTCTATCACCTCCTCTAAACGTCGTTGTTGTTGGTTGCTCAGGCTATGGAAACGCGGGAATGTCGGGTCAGCCCCCTCATCGAGATTTATCCCCTGTGTTGCCAATTCATTAATTTCAAACCTAAATAAATTAAATTTCCTCATGAAATCTACCCCAAGAAACAGAGAGAGCTTGAGGCTAGGGACTAAAAAGAAATCAACTGACTTGGTCATTTTGTTAAACGTTATATTAGCTCGGACTCTACCTACTATCTCGTTTAATCTACCGTCAGCGGTTCGTATCTGCGATTGAAACGGGTAAATTGTTAACTGAGCCTTCTCCACTATATCGAGGCAATCTTTGCCCAGACACGTGACCGTTGCTCCGCTGTCCAGCAGACCCTCAATCAGAAAACCGTTCAACTCGATCGTCGAGTAGATCCGTGAGTCTCTCCCTTCGTACAAGCTTGCCTCTGCAATCTCAAATCGTGTTTGCTTTCTCGCTCTATACCGTTCCCGAGTTTTAAGAACGCTCTCTGACGGGCCAAATATTCTAGCGCGGACTTCCTCATATTCCGATTCTCTCTGGGGTAGGGTCTTGTATTGTTGTTTTGCCATGTCTGGTGTTGCTGTTATCGACTGCTTGGTCTCATTACGTAAAATGGTTGTAGATGCCCCGGGGTGGTGGTTTGATCTGGGCGGCGTTTCTTCCGGACCCGCGGTAGCTTCTACTGCGGCGTTGTGCGATGGTTGCCCGCTGGGTGATTGGGATTCGATGTCGTTGAACGCGCCTCCGTCCCAGGTTGAGTCGCGTTCACCCTCCGGTTTCCCTGGCACGTTGTGCAACGAGGTGTGACGGTGTCTGGTAGTCCACACTTGTAGCAAAACAAGCGCCTTTGCTCCTCAGGGCAATCGAAAAACGTGTGGCCTTCCTTCGCACAATTCCAGCAAATGAGCTTACGGTTGGTAGTTACTGCGTCAATGCTTAACTCCTCTTCTAACTTCCCTTGTGTGCACTCTAGTTCATGCACGTGCCGCATTGGAGCTCTGCCGTTAAACTGCCTCTGGCTGTTAAGCAAATTTTCTGCTCGGCGACATTCCCTGACAAATTGTGATAATCCATTCGCTTGAACTGAGAATAGCAGTTGCGCCATTGGTGTTTTGAGGTTTCCTCTCATTATACTTACAAGGTCTCTTTCCCCTATTGGACTTCTAAGTTGATTACGTAGTTTGATGACGGCGTTGTAGAAGTCATCAAATGACTCCATGCTCTGTTGCCTTCGATCTAGTATCTTCCTTTGTATGTCGAAATCGCTGTCATATCGGTGAAATTGGGCAATCAAGGCCGCTTTTAAATCTCTCCAGTTTGAAATACTATTGAAGCGTCTGTAGTCCCAGAACCAATCGCGTGCTGGACCACTTAGCAAATGGTGGAATGCCCTTAAAACTTCTCTCCAATCGCAACCGAAATCGGCCTGTAGTGTCTCCACTCTAAAAGCGAAGTCTTCTACACTGGTCGTCTTACTGGTACCATCAAAAGTGATTCCCCACTTGTCGATTCGCAGACCTGCTCCTTGCGACTGTACGCTCCCTGTCCCATGGACTCGAAACGGATATTGCCTATCTGGTATTACTGGGTAGTCCATCTCTAGATTCTGGTTTCCCCAATGTAGATATTCATTAGCTGGACGGTGACCATTGTGACGCGGATTATCATCGGAACGATAGTTCGGGTTGTTATCCAGGTTCCCTTCACCATGGTTTCCGTTGTGGCTGTTGAACGCCTGGCGGACGGAGGCAAAACGAACCTGGGCATTAGTATATACTGGCGGTGGTGGTAGACTGGGTTCTGGAATGGGCCTTGGTGGCTGGCTGTCGTTGTTTGGTAACGCAGGTGGTGGTCTGGACATGTCTGGTAAAGAGCACAAGCTTAGCTGGCTTGCACCGAGATTTTGTCGTTGCTGTGTTGGCGCTGTGATACTCTCTCGCACTAGTCTGGGTATCAAACTCATTATTCTATCCTCCAAGTTGCGAAGATCTTCTCGAGTTAGTGTGCTCGTCTCAGGTGGGATAACGAGTGGTGCTACACGAGCTGGGGGTCTCAGTGGGACATTCGCCTGCCGAAAAGCTTCGACCACTCCCCGCGCGCTAATGCTGCTGTAGGGCGGCGTAATTATTGTGCTGTTCGCTGACGCGCTGTCTCCGCTCAAATCCAGCTCGACATTGGACTGATCTTCCCGCTCCTGTGTGTTGATCGGCAAGGCCTTAGGGATGGCTCCTGTACCTCCCGATACTGTTACTGTTGCAGTGGTGGCAGTGCGCGTGGCTGTCGTTGACGGATCCAACGGTTGCTCTGCTCTGCTCGACGAACGCGTGCCCACCATTTTGGCTCTTTATACTTCTCGCGCTTCTTGAACGACGAAACGAAAATTTATCTTCCCTTGCGATGCAAGATTCGACTAAGACCTAAGCTATTTCAAGACAAACTAAAAAGCGTATCTCGTTTCCCCACGCCCCGAACGCCCTGGTAGGATTACCAACGACTACAATCTAAACTTCAAACTTCCGACGTAAATGTTCCGTACGAAGTGCGTTACAGGCTGGTCGAATTCAAAACGAAAGGTGCCAACCCAGAAAATGAGAAAAAAATCGCGGATGTTGGCTCACTTAAGCCTTAATCGAAACTAGTTCTGACAAAATTCCTTTAAACGTACCTATAATTGCCTTAACCAACTTACCACTTGGCTCTGAAATTGTCCAGGGTTCAGAAAAATAATTTCTATAAAAAAAAATAGGAAATATATAGGATTATTAAAGCTGTATCCAATTGAAATCCCCTACACCATATTAGGCCGAGGGTTAAATTTCAAAAATATCAAACCCCGACAAATTTTAAAAATATAATCCCGGTATATGAATTTTTCAGATAATCAAAGTTTGAAAGATTTTTAAATGTAACAAAAGTTTAAAAAAAATTTAACGATAGATTTTTGATCCGGTAAGGTACGGATCTGGTGACTGCATTATAACGGCCTACGTTTATCCACTTATCCCTTATTTAACGAAATATCAACAAAAGTTCCAACCCTAGGAGGCACCACAGATTCTCAATACTCGGGTCTATTATGGTAACAACCAGGCGCAAACAGGTCTTGTTTCTAAACAAGAATACCCGGACTTCCTGATGGCTCCATAACCTGCGAAGGACCTTGTCGCAATCACCGTATCGCCTCATGCGATCAGTGAGACTTACAACCTCCTCCACAGCTTGACTACCCGTTTACACGATTGTGGCAGACGGCCCAAAGGTTTCACCTCTGACCGTGACTCACTCACGTGCACTTCACGCTCCACTTACTTCAATTGAGAACCCCTAAAACCTCCTAGGTTTGTTTATGCTCAACGATTTCCGTCGGGCCCAACGTTGGGCGCCATTTTTTGTAGTGTTTTTTTTTTTCTTTTTTACTGTTTTTAAATAGTTAAATAAACCGAATAAACTTTCTTTTTTCTATCAACTTTACTTGCGTCATTTACAACAACCACGATGACTTAAAGCGAGCGATGGCAATCAAGAAAACAACTATTTTGTTTAACAATAGACAATAGCTCACAAACCGCATTCGCACGCAAGCGATCCTCCACTTAGCCTGGCACACTGACAACTTTTGAGCCGGGGCACGACTAAAGCTCGCGGGCATTGGGCGGTGGTACGCTCCAGGCTACTGAGGAACCAAAAAAAAAACACTACTATAGTTGTGCCAGTGTGAACTTGGACAAACATAGGCCGATCTGTAGCTACTCGCTGTTGTGGCTACAGGAATCCCAAACCATGGTAGCTGTTCGGATGTTGGCTACCCCTTATATGCATACGTCACCAAATCAATACCTTACCTGCGGATCAAATTCTTATAGGCCAGACATTATCGTTGCATAAAACCGATTAAATTTCATGTACAGTTCATTTTATTAAATATAGATTTATAAACAACTTTTGTTATTACTAAATGACTTATTTGCTTATTTGTTACGGTTCTTAGAACTATTTCACAATTTGGTGCTATACTAATAATTTTCATTTGCAGGGTCAGTATGCTTTTAAAAATCTATATATTGTGTTTTCAGGTAGTTATATTTTCAAAAGTTCAAGTTATTTATTTCCAGTTACGTATGCGTGTTTCTAGATACAGGCATCTCTATTTCAGGTAAGTTTTTATTTCTCAAAGGTAAGCATTTTATTTCAGGTGAGTATGTGTTCAAAATTTGAGTTTTCCTATTGCAGGTAAATTTATATGCTTCAAAAATTTCGTTATCTGATTTCTAGGTTTTTAAAATTTAGATTTCTTTTCAGGAATGAGTAGGAATTTTGAATTGTAGGCATATATAGATTTTTAAAATATACGTTCCTGTGTCAGGTAGGTATACATTTTCAATTCTTAGGTATATATAGGTTTTCTGGAATTTAAGTTTTGGTTCAGGGTATGTTTAAATGTTTCAAAATTGTAGATATATATAAGTTCTTATTTAGATCTAATCGGTTTTAATTTTAGGTAAGTATGTATGTTTAAAATTTGAGGTATCGATAAATTTTCAAAATTTCTGTTTTATTTCAGGTAAGCATATATTTTTAAAATTTTATTTATCGATAAATTTTCAAAAATTCTGTTCTATTTCAAGGGAGTATATATTATTCAAATTTTTGTTATCGATAAGTTTTCAAAAATTATGTTCTATTTCAAGTAAGTATATATTTTTAAAATTTTATTTATCGATAAATTTTCAAAACTTTTGGTTTTATTTCAGGTAAGTATATGTTTTTGAGATTTTAGTTATCGATTAATTTTTACAATTACGGTTCTATTTCAGGTAAGGATATATTTTTAAAAGTTTATTTATCGATAAATTTTCAAAGCCTCGGTTTTATTTCAGGTAAGGATATATTTTTAAAATTTTAGTTATCGATAAATTTTCAAAATTTTGGTTCTATTCCAGGTACGTATATATTTTCAAAATTTTATTTATCGATCAATTTTCAAAACCTCGATTTTATTTCAGGTAAGGATATATTTTTAAAATCTGATTTATCGATAAATTTTCAAAAATTTTGATCTATTTCAGGTACGCATATTTTTTTCAAAATTTTATTTATCGATAAATTTTCAAAAATTTTGTTTCCAGTTGTGGTCGTATTTCCAAAAGTGGGTTATTTTATTCTCAGGCAATAAAAAAATTACAAAAATTAACTACAAAATGAGTTAAATTAGTTTATTTGTGTCATTTGTTTGCTCATTGAGCAACAATGACGAACTACAAGTTTTTCCTCTTCAGGTGACTCTATTGTCAAAAAAAAAGTTAAGTTTTCCCTCTTCAGGCGACAAAAAAGATGGAAGTTTGACCTCTGCAGGTGACGCAATATTAAAGAAACTGGGGCTCTTCTAACCGACGCGAAGTCCAACAATTGTTAAATTTAGATAAAAAAACCAAAAAAATAAGTTCGGGGGGGGGGATGTTTGGGCTAACCCAAACATTCAGCGATAGCACGCAACTTAGAGCCCCTTCTCCCTCAAAGGCTCCGACCGAAAACTTAAGCCACGCCGTAGCGTGGATGGTGAAGCACGGTATGGGGAGGGTAGCTCTACGGATCACCGGACGGACAACAATTGTTAGAATTCGCGGACACCGAATACTTCACTAACTACTGATAAAAATCACAAAAAGGTTACTTATCTGTGGTCTGTGCCGGATTGCCTACGGGTGGGATATTGATTGCAGACTGGCTTCTGATGTAAAGGCTGTTGCAGCTTGATGTAACTATAGGTGACTATTATGAATATGGTGGCTGGATGTATGATTGTAGAATGGGGTTACGGTATGTAGCTGGTGTTGTGATTCTTGTGGACGGACGTGACTATAGATGATTACCTCGGACTTCGGTAAGTATAACGGACGTGACTATAGCTGATGCTGTAAACTATTACTGACTTTGTTGACTACGGTGAGTATGATGACCATGACTGTCGGACGCTGGATCACATTACGGACTTATGCATGTTGACTTTGGTGAGTCTGTCGGACATGACTGATGGATGCTGAGGAATCTCACGGACTTGTTTCTGTTGATTTTGGTGCGAGTGTGCCGGACTGGACTTATGGACGGTTGACTTTAGTGAGTTTGTTGGACGTGACTTTAGTGTGATGCTGGCAATTTATACGGATTTTTGTTGATTAAGGTGAGTATGACGACCATCACTGACGGACACTTGTGAATCTTACGGAATACGTAGACTTTGGCTTCCGTATGCCTGAAGTGACTGTTGGACGCCGTTAAATCTTGGTGAATTCTGCCGACACTTGGTAATCTGACGGACTTTTGTTGGGCGCCGTCTGTGATGGTGCTCCAACATGGGCTTGTGTTTCGCCCGCCGACAGTCCGTTGGTGTTACCCCCTTTGGTCGGCTGAATTCACTTTAGTGGACGCCCGGTTGACGAATCCTAAACAAAATTGGTGTTACCTGTGATATTTCCCACTTATCACCGCTCCTGTGTGTCCTCTCACTTGTCTGCTGCCTTGGCCAGGCGTTCTTTGCAAGATTCCTCCACGCTTTTTCTGGATGTTTTCAGTTTAGAATCCGGCTCGGTGTTGGCAGCTTCGTGGTTGTAATGAAAGAAAAACGGAAACAGCCAAACTCTAAGTTAAGTTAGCTGCTGTTAGTACGGGCCGCTACTACACTACTGCCAGGGTTGTATTCCGTCGGCTAGTGTAGTCGCCCTGCTAATGTTTGAACAATGCTGATGTTCACGTCCAAACATTACAACTGAATCGCAAAATCGTTATATTTATTGTTAACTTATTTTAACGATGCGAATATCGTAAAAATAAGTTACTGAATCGCACTACAGCTGTGCTCGTAACACCACCTGGTAACATAATTTCACCATTGTACAGGTAATGCCAAGATATATGGCATCATTAAATACAACACAAATTATTCGCAGAAAACGTGAATAAAACAAATTTTCTTCTTTTTTTGCATAAGGCATAAGAACGCAAATTTTGGTTTTATTATTAATTAGGAACAATTTTTTAAATTTTTAGTTTAAAAATCTAGCCGACGCGTAATTTTTTTAAATCAAGAAGAAGCACATATGCAAACTTTTTACATATTGTGAACAAAATTGCACGAGCAAAAAATAGTCAGCTGATCTGTCGAGTTCACCTTCTCTATGAATTCGCCTTGCTTACAAGGTATAGTCGCTATGGCAACAACTACAAAAGACTCGATACCAAATTTACGAATTTGTTGTAAAAAAACGTCGTTAATGTTAGAAAAACGTACTGTTTTGACAGTTTTAACAAGTGAACAAATCGAGCAAAAAATAGTCAGCTGTTGAATCGATTTTACCTTGTAGGGTATTTGTACCATGGTCTATACCAATTTCTTTCTAGGAGTTGCAAATATAATAAACCAAAATGGCGGGATATGACCAATTACGGTCTTAACGTCGCCATTTGTATGAAAGCCATCGAATTTGGCAATTGCCGCAATATTTTTACGTGAAAACCCCGAGAAAAAAGTTGCCAGTATACAAGGTGATGTTATTTCGGCAGCTGCATACTTTATTGTACGTCTTGACGAGACAAATTTATGCCCAGACAAACGTCAAACTCAGACCCCAGCTGCAGGGGGGCAAATTATTACAATTTCCCAAACTTTGTATGAGAACCCTCTTAGGTGATGAGGATATGGTTTATGTTCAGGGAACAAATACACTAAAAATGTTCATGTTGTTTCTGTTGTAGTGTATTTTCTGCTTTAACAAAATACTTCAATAAATTTATTGATAATTATAAACAAATAAAACCTCCAAGTGTTTCTTCAAAAACTGATTTACTGTTTTTAACCATTGGTTATCACTAGGACAATTACAACTAAAATTCATTCATATTTTAAGCATAAGCCTAATAAGCCTGCTATGAGATGTCACAACTCGATGAGAGCGAAAATACTGATTTGCTTGTAATTTGTTGCTTGCAATTTTCACGAGTTTTTTTGGTTTTTTAAATGACAACATAATGTCTCGGTACGTGCCTTTTACTTCCTGGACAACTATAACTCCTGCGTTTTTAAGGAATACAAACACTGTTTTTTAGAATTTGGCTATTTCTTAGTAAATTTTTTATACGTTCTTTTAAAAAACTTTTTTTGATTAAATCTTTCAGCTAAAGGTTAGGTAGAACAGGCAGCCGTTGAAAGGATACAAATTACTTGGGTTCACTTATCCGGTTCCCGGTACCCTAGAGAAATGCAGAAATAGAAGCGATTGCGAAAAGTAACAAAATGAAAAGGTATGAAAAAAACCTTGAAGCAGACTTACCAGATTTTCTGGCGAGAATCAAACCAGCGACCCAAGAGGCTGAAAGACACAAGTCTACCGGGGCACCCATCCTAATTCTAAAATTGATTTCTAATCTTCACAATTCTTAAAACATATACTTAAACCCCTTATAAGTGCTACGCAAAATAAAATGTTGCCTTTTTAAAGTTAAAAACATTCGGTTATTCTGGAAAATCTGCAGATTCAACTTTTGCATGGATATGTATTAAACTTCAATACTTGCCGTTTAACAACTTTGTTTTCCTGGTGATTTACGATTGGCATAGCATTGGGCATTAGCACACACCGTCGTCCGGCGGTTATAACATCCGAAGGGGAAAAGTGGTCAATACATACAAGAGAGTATGGCTTGAATTTAATACGGCATATATTACCCCACTTTTCTCTCCTACGTTCATCTTTTGGAACCCTGAACAACGTCTCCCCTATTTGCGGTGGTTTTCGGCACACCCGGCACAGACGCATCTTTATTTTATAAACACGGAAATTGGCACTTGTACGCCAAGTTTTAAATACACAGTTTTATATTCGTTTAAAAATATCACGCCTTTTTCGCAATTTTGGCTTAAAAAGTGTACTTCTTGCTTGCAAAGTATTAGTCGTCACCGAGTATCGAGTGCTTAATCTTTTCTTTGGGTACTCAGTACTCAAAAGCAGTTTCTCGATACTTTAAAACATGGTAGAATTACCTTCAGGTGGTTTTATACAAGATGTATTTTACATATCACCTTTCAAATGTTTCACTGCAAAATTAATACATGGCGTGTGAACGCAACATTGTTTGTGGAAACACATATGTATGTAAAAGTCACAAAGTCAATTAGAACGTGTTCTATTTTCATCTGACAAAGCATGTGTCATCAATTGTTTTTAGAACAACAACAAGGAGAAGTAAGTTGTTTATTTTTGTTTGGAGGTTATGTTAGATGTAATTACATGAGTGCATGTGAAAGCAAAAAATGTAAACCATCCGTAAAATGACGATTTTGACAGACATACGCAATTACATGTGGATTGCAAAAGTGACAAGTCATGTATAAAATACATCTCGTATACAACCATTTTTAAAAGGTATAGGCCACCGGCAACAACTACAACAAACTCCATACCAAATTGTTGAAGTTCTTGTTAAATCAACCTCGTTAATGTAAAAAAACGTATTGTTTTGATAGCGAAAAATTGTCAGCTGATCAATCGACAATATCGTGTTAGGTATTTGGACCATGCTTTTAAAGTTGCTCTTTTGAAGTCAATGGACCTTCCCACATTAGACTAATTCTACCAGAACAACGACTGTTTGTGGGCAAAAGGGGGGGAAGAGTATGGTTATTTGTTGGCGTAAATTTTCAACCAGCCTCTACCCCGCATAAGCACCAAACCAATACATTCATATAAAACCAAACGTTTTAAGAATAAAAAGGCACTAATACACACAAGCTTTATACAAGTATAAATTTTATTCCAGAAGCAATTCATACCGTGTGCTATGAAAATAAATAAAATTGGTCGCTTAAATTTTAGTCTGGTGTGTGAAGGGCCAACTACTAGAGGCTAACACCATAGATTATCTCATGAAACCCATTTTAAGATATACTTCACGAGAATAATATTGATTTTTAGTGCACGCCTGATATGAAAACCTATGAAATAAAATTTACCGCTTGCTGATTTAAAAATTGCATATCTCACCTCAGGCATCATGGTGGTGTAAGAAGGTGGCCTCGTCCCTACAACAACTTTCTTTAAAAATTTTTTTTTCGGTTTTTTATTAAAATTTTTATTAAGCACATTTGGAAAAAAGTTTCAAGAATTACAAAAATATTTTGAATTCTTTGCCTTAAAATTGAAAAACTCATAGAAAATAAAAGGAATTAATTTTCCAACTATAAAAATAACTGACTTTCTATTAAAACAATATAAAACTGCTAAGTAAAATAAGCCAGCGCTATATTCGGCAGACTAACGGCCCTTTTCACAATCTGTGATTATTTTAATTAAACAGGAACATTAACAAACCGCCGATATCGTAAACCGAAACTATTTAAGCCAACAGTGGCACAAGCACACCAGGTAGTCTCGAGAGCTCAGCTGATCGCTCTTGTTTACATTTTAAAACTCTGTAAAAAGTGAAACAAGTCGATTAAAAATATTCAGCGGCGGCTGAGCAGTTTTTAGACGGCAGCCTAATTTAAATATATATTAATCATTTTTCTTCTCTTAAAACTCAATTTAAAAAAAATAAACAATATTTTTCATTTTGGGCCGTTGTACGTGGAATTGACCATTTATTATTTTGGCATAACTATTTTGGTTCCTCCTTTTTCATGTAAGTTTTTATTTAACACACGTTTTAAAAATCTTAGCCAAAAGAGAGATAGATCGTTTATTTATTTATATTTAAAAACATATTACTTTACTGGACTATTTTTATAGCAGATAAATATACATAAAGTAAAACTTAAAAACAATTTCACGTAATGCTCTTAATTTGTGTTTTTATTTACTAAATGTCGTATTACTGAATGCAATCCAGTAGAATATATTACAAAATTTTAAAAAGCTTTAAGTAAAAGAAAAAAAACTTAAATAATTTGTATTTTGGAATAATGACTCTTAATTTTGTCTTGCAATCACCTTGTATAGATACACCTTGAAAAAAAGCTAATTGAAACAGTAAACGGTTAATTTTAAAGTGTTGTAAAATATTCGTTTATATATTGATAATTATCGACTTTAATTTCATCTTCATTAATGTTATCCACGGCAGTCATTACTTCATCGCTGGACAATCGTTCCTCCTCAATATATTCTTCAACTAACGTTGGATCAGATTTTATTATCGTTGTATGAGAAAAATTTTTTGTGCTTTTTGGCGCGGAACCGGGTTCTAGTGAATATTCAAAAGCTTCGGGCATATTATCCAACTCTTCCGTTTTAATCGCTAACACGGTATCGATATCCTCGTATTTTTCAAACAGTTTGTAGAGCTGATAGGGATGAAAATCGTGCTTTCCACGATAATGTCTTTTCAGACTAACTCTATTTCTAAAGCCGGAGCTGCATAATTTACACGACCACTTTCTTGCTACATCCGAGTGAATCTCTTTGTTGTGAGCTATTAGAAGTTTGTAGCCTTCAAATGTGATGTTACAGATTTTACATTTGAAATTTGTACATTTACTACGTTTGCGTGTTCTTTTAGTGGTTTTAGAGGGGTGCCCTGAAAATTTTCTGTAATGATGATTTTTTGCTCTATACGTACTTTCGATGGTGCCTTCACATGCCACATGGACAAGGCGCAAGTGCCGTGAAAGACTGGATTTCCTTAATTTTAAATTGCAAATATTACAAGTAATTTTTGTTCCTGTGTGTTTATTCATATGTTCCCTCAGATTGTGGGGATTTATAAATCCCTTACCACATACTTCACATATGAATCTGTAATTCTTATTATGAGCCTCTATGTGCTTTGTAAGTAAACCGTTTGTAACAAATTTTTTCGGACACAGATGACACTTGTATTTTTTTTCTTTGTGAAAGACTAAATGAGCAGTTAACCTGGCAATTACCTTAAAGGTTTTACCACAAAAGTTGCATACGTGTTTGCCAGGTTCTTCGCTCTGTTCTAATTGATGATTCAGTACATGACTATTGTATTCATTGCGACGAGTAAATCTTCTTGTGCATGTTTGGCATCTAAACACTTCCTGATAGTGAGGCAGACGTTTGTGTAAATCGTATTCATCGTTATGTCTAAAACATTCCTTGCACTCTACGCACTTGTATGGCCATTGCAATTCTTTTTGCTCATCCAACAAATGAGCTTTTAATTCGGAATTATTTTTGTAACACTTGTAGCAGTGAGAACAACGGGCATATGCAATATCATGCACAGATGTGGGCAAAAAAAGAGCACATTTGTCGTAAAAGCAAGTAAATTCGTTAATGTTTTCTAAATTTCCACAAGGATACAGAGAACAGTAAAATCTAAATATACGATTTATACTACGTCGCATTTTTAAAGTATCAATATTTAAAGACCATTTTTCGTTAACGAGACGGCACAATTCCTCAATAGCTTCATAAAAGTCTTCATTAAAAGGCGTTTCATCAAACTGCCATAAAACTGGATAATTTTTCATATTATCCAGCAAATAATCTATAATATCACGCGGAGTAAATTGAAATGTAAGCTGTAATAGATATATTTTTGTACTTTATTCCCAAAAACAATATAGTTTTTATTTGCATTTACCTCAGGGGTCATTGGTTCGAAACATTCTTTAATATCAGAAAAGTTGCATTTGTCTTTTATTTCCGTTGCATTAGAATTCGATCTTTTTAAACAGCGGCCCAAAGCGGTTTTATTTGATGTTTGCTATAAGTAAAAAAAGTTAATCATATTAAAAACACACATATCATCATCCCGAAGATGTATTTACGTACAAAAAACTTTCCCATATTTATTTTTGAGAAATTAAATCTAAAAATGGATTTTTCTTTGTCAGATATAGTGTTTGACACTAAGGAGATTTATAGATAATTTGTTATATGTATATTATACAATCTGAACCGCCAGATGTTCTGGCAAAATTTCAAAAAATCTTCGTTTGAAAATTAAAAAAAATTGTGAAAAGCTATTGTTCAAAATCAGGGGGAAAATATATTGCATTTGTGTAAATATTTTAATAGGGTTATGGATATAAGTATATTTTTTAAATAAAATCACGCCATCCTAAAGGGCTTAAATATGTGTTTTGTTTTTTGTTATGCAAACAAAATTTGAGTAAATTCTTCGTTCAAAAATTCGAACTTACATTTACTTGTGCTCTCTAAAACGAACTCACATAGTTTCACTCGTTTTTAAACCGAGTAAATAGAAGAAATTATGTTTCTATCTTTAACGAATTAGAAGTTACAGAAAGTACCGATAAAATATTATTATAGAATTTTTACCTTTTAACCCTTAAAAGTGGAAAGTCCCAAATCATATTTTTTTGAAGTCTGTCGAATAAAATTTAAATTTTATATCTATCATAATTAGTCTCAAAGTATCAAAATAAACCTGTTTTACTAAGAGAGTCTAAAATTTACCTAACACGATATATTACTATGCTTAGAAACTATTTACATATCGATTTTTCTTTATTTTGTCCATTTTTACCTCCCAATGGTCCGAATTTCTCGAAATTTCTCTTAGCGGTACCCGCAGCCCAGATGTACGATGATGAGTTAACCATTCAATCTATATATAGATTAAGTAGCTTTGCTGCAAAACCAGTTCGATCATTCAATTTGTAGGAAAACTCGTTCGTTACAAATTTAAATCTTTTTTTTTCTATGTTTTAGTCAGTTTTGTTTTTTGAACTCTTGAAAGTATTAAGGATTTAAAAGGTTTCAATTAGATTTGTTCTTTAATCAGCTGCAGAAAATTTTTTGCATTTTTTTATATTAAGTGAACGTGTAAAGAGCGACTTTTGCAAATTGCCTACTCATATAAATGTATTTTGTTTAAATGTATTTCGGTTTTACCTTTTGTTTACTTCTCCATGTTTTTCCGGTTTTACTTTTTGAAAATGTTTTGATGTCCTTTCTTTTAATGCTGTCTTTTCTTTCATCTTTAGAGTTATTTTCGCAGTAAATTGGAACCGTATCGGCAGCAGCATTATTGGTTAAAGTAATTAAAATATCTTTCTTATCAATAGTTGGCTGTACTACATCCAAATTATCATTGACAATATTATACGTCGTTTCTAGAGGATCTACTAAATGAGGAAGTATTGACTTCGGATCAATAAGCAGTGTTTCAACTTGCGAAGATTTTATTACTGAAGCAGTAGTTGCTAAAGATGATTTGATGTTCACAGGCGTATAATCGTGATCGTCTGAAACATATTTGCAGAGCTCAAATGCTTTTTCATTATCAAAATGCTCGCTTTTAACATGAGTTTCAAAACATTTCCACTCTTCCAAGGGAAATGTTTGACAACAATAAAAACAATTTAAGCGATAGTTTTCGGTCATCTCTGAAAATTGTACTGTAGCACAAAGGCGTTCATTCGTCTGCGTAAATATTGTTCTAGTATCTGCTTTGACAAATGACATTTGCAATAAAGAGTCTCCTTGCTGAACATTGTCATTTATGTTAACCAGATTTTCTCCCAGCACATCTACTTGACTTTCACAAAAAACACTAACTGGGTCATTTTGATTGTCTACAAGTCTAAAAAAATATAAAATATTGATGACAAAAACAGTCAGAAAAGTGATTTACTATGAAAAACGTTTTAAATACAATACTTTAAAAATAGCTTATACATATTAGGTGTCTGGTGGCAGATTTATCTTTTATTTATTTTATTTAATTTTTAATAAAAAACGTAATAATTGACACAAAGTTTTATTAAGGGCATTGAACGATAGAATGAAAGTGCTGATTTAATTTTTTTTAAGAGTATATCATCCAGATGTCATCCTTCGAGTTGAATAAACTCCACAAAAAAAATTCATGGGAGTTAGAACGGGCGACTTTGCTGGCCATGGGATTTCCCCAAAACGACTGATCAATTTTTGGGGGAAATTTTTCCGAAGCAAACTAATCGAAGCTCTGGCTTCGATGGGGACACGCAGGGTTGGACTCTGTTGGGTTCAGGGTCATTGTGACGTTTCCAGCTATGAGATTGCCGATGGACTGGCAAGGAAGGAATCGGCCCAGGATATTGGACTTGTTTGTGAGCGGGTGAGGCCACCACTGATTTTCTATTATGGGCTGATAGGGACTTGGATAATGGGCAAGGTGGGCCAAACCTTTAGGGACAGGGCTGATTGCAGGATCCCCAGACTTTTATGGCCCAGGCTGGACATGATGTGCCTTCACAATGCGCCTGAGGGCCTCCGAGTGGAGGTAGCGAGTGGAACTCGCCACTCTCCTTCGTAACCCAACCCAACCTTTATATAAATTTTAAAAAATAAAAATTATTTCTTAAAAAAAAATTAATAAAAATCAAGTACTTTTCCCATTATGTGGCCTTTTAGCAATTTTCCTATTAATGAAAAAGTCATACCTATATAGCGAGGCAAAAATTAGTTTTAAAATATTTGCATTAGGATTGTACCTATAAACAATTTTGGAAATTAAATTCTGAATGCTTAAAGAACTTTAGAATTTTGTACATTTTTTTATTTATATTTCAAATTGCACTTACGAAGTAGTGGGACAATTGCTAATTATATTATTAATGGACGGACACTTACTCAGTGTGAAACTCCTTTTTGACTTTATGCTTTGTTTTGAGTGCTGCAGTTGTTGAAGGTTGTTTACTGGAGATTTGAGAGTCGTTGCAAAGTCCAATTGTATTAGGAATCGAGAGGTATTTTTGCTTGACATTTTTATCGACCTCTTTTAAATTATTTAAAACAGGTACAGCACTAGGCAGAAGAACAACCCTCTGGCCAGCACGCATAATGCTTTCGGGCAAAAAGTGATCGGCACATAAATGGGCGGTGGAACTAAAATTAAGGTCACATATTTCACCCCACATTACTTTCTTTTCTTCGGGAACTCGAAAAAATGTTCCGTTTCCTTTAATATTTTGCTTTTTTTTGCATATAGCACAGAAACGCATTTTAGTTATTTTATTAATAATTGTTTTATACAAAATTTATTTCGTCCTACTTCTTTTTACCATAGCTTTTTTTACTTGGTAGTTCACTTCACTTAAGGCCATAGTTGCCAGATGATTTTGGTCCAATATAGTCAAATTTTTGGAACAAAAATCGTCAAAACAAGTTTTGGAAATCGTCAGAGAATCGTCAACAATAAAATATATGGTTTTATTTACTTCTTTTACTTAATAAATATAAAAATAAGGGGAAACAAAGTGCTTACAGGTAATTTCGTCTAAAGTATTACAAAAAAGGCAAAACTTTATCACTCAAAGCAAAACAAACTAGAAATGACAAAAACGAAAATGTTAAAAATTTTTTTTGACAGATTTAAACATAAACATCCGAAATACCGTTACTCAGCTGATTACCTAAGGTCACCTGTATACGTGCGCCCAAGGCGAATTCAGAGGTGGTCTCGACAGATCAGCTGACTATTTTTTGTTCGTGCAGTTTTCCTCACAATTTGTCAAAAGTTTGTCTTTGTGCTTCTCCTTGATAAAAAAAAAAAAATACGCGTCGGTTAGATTTTTAAAGTAAAAATTAAAAAAAGTGTTCTTTATTAACATATAGTAAAATCAAATGATGCGTTCTTGTGCTTTGTGCAAAAAAAGTGTAAAATTTGTTCTATTCACGTTTTTCTTCTGCAAATAATTTGCGTTTTTTTTTTATTGATGCCATATAATACGAATAAGTACGAATTTTTTATTTTAAAATATATAATTTTTTTGTTTCTTAAATGAAAAAATTCAATATCTTTGTATATGTGTAATTCCAAGAAAAAAGTAACGATACGCCAGATTGCTTATATCTTTTTTCAGGGAGAATTTTTTTTTTTGATATTACAGTTTAAAGAGACTTTTTTAAATAACTTGTAAACATATAAATATAAAAATTGAAAATTTTCCCTAACAAACAAGAATAATGGCGTTACTTTTTCCTAGAATTACCTTCATCTGCATTCAATTTTTTTTAAAGACGAAAATCTTTAGTTTTTAAAATCGTCCAATCGTCATAAGCCCACTTTTGCTACCAAAAATAGTCAAATCTGATTCCAGTGCCTCGTTTCTGTACTGTATGTGAAAAGTTCTTTAGTCGAGAAATTAATAGTCGCCCTGTCAAAGGCAGAATGAATCAAAGGAAAAATATTATATATGTTTAATGCTAACTTGCATTACATTAAACCTATATGGTTAATAAATGGAACACTATTATAATCTTCTAATATTTCTCAATGCGAAAACTTTTCGCAAGTTATAGGAAAAAAGTAATAGAAAACATAAAGTTTAGGTTAGATGATTCTGTCGATTTCCAAAACCTGTTTTGACGATTTTGGTGATTTTTTTTCCAAAGATTTGACGATATTGGACTTAAATTATCTGGCAACTATGCAGAGAACGGCTTTCAAGGCTGTTCATTGTAATAAGAAAAAACGCTGCATGATACAACTTTGTATCATGAAACGCTGTGAACATGGTGAAATTATGTGTACCAGGTGGTGTTACGAGCACAGCTGATCTACTTTTTTCATGCATATTTCGAGGCTGGGTAGTCAAAGTTGTTTACTTTTACATATATTTTTTTGACAACTGAGCCAACGAAAACTACAACAAAAACGAAAATTTTATTCACCAATTTTGTTGTTGTAGAATCACCACCACCTGATAAATTATTGCGCCATGACTGTGAAGTTATCAAGACCCATTCATTACAGGTGGGAGCGGTTCTGAAACAACTTAAATGGATGTACGAGTTTCAGAAACAGATAACAAAAACTCAAAATTCTTTCTTCTTTTCTTTTGAGCTTTTTTTCTTAGATTATACAGTTGTTAGTAAAAAAGAAAAAAAAAACAAACAAACAAATTTTGACACTTAAACATCTGAAATACCGTTACTCAGCTGGTTAACCGCTCCCACCTGTAATGAATGCGCCATTGAAGTTATCTAAGCTGGCAAAATTTACATATCTGTTTTTAAAGGAAAATAAAGAAGTGAAATAGGGTAAAGTTCCAAAACTTCAAAACACATTGCGATGCGTGATGCGGTTTTGCTACTGTTTTAATACAAAGTAACCATGATACAACTAATCGGGTAAAAAAGATAAAAACCACATGCAACTTTTTTTTGCATTTAGAACTAACCTATGCGCGAATTAAACTACAATAGTTGAACTAAGTGTCGGTTAACATTCATACATATGTACATATATTACCGAAAGCTACTTACGGTTGCAACTGGTCCATTAAAGTTTCAACATGGGGCATACGAATTGCTTTGCAACCACTTTCAGCTATATTTAATGGCAACAAATGCTGCTCCGTGTATTGGTTCAAGCAGAGAGTTCTTTAAGAAGATAAACACATGCTTATTTGATAAGCTTAAAATTTTCTTATGTGAAAGCTACTTACGGTTGCGGCTGGCTTATAACAGGTTCAGCATGGGGCAAGAGGTGTGATTTACCACCCGCTTTAACTATGCTGGAGGGCAAAAAATGTTTAGCACAAATGCGGGAGCTTTGTAAAAAGTTAACCCCGCATATTTCGGCCCACTTGCTTCGTGTAGTTTCATCCTTGGGAACACGAAAGAAGATTCCATTTTCTTTTTTCAGCTGAGTTTTGCATATAGCACAAGAAGGCATTTTAATTAATATTTTTATCCCGTTTTCAATTGTTTTTGGTTTTTTTCACAAAATTATTTTTATCATATTTTAAATAAATATCAAATTCCTTTTTACTTATTTTAAATGCACTTAAAATCTTTTCATAACACAAAACAATAAACCATGATACAAATAATCTGGTTATCTCGTCCCTGCAACAATTACGAATTAGTACCAAAGTGTCAAACAACAGCTCATAGAAAAAGAACGATGAGTAAAGGCGGTGGCACATAGAATCCGTCATCCGTCATACTTCGCCTTTTTTAACTGACGTTAACGTAACAACGCAAGAGGTTGTCACATAGAATCCTTTATAAACGGATGTTAAATCAGCAGGTGGTGGTGATTCTACAAAAAAATTTGGTGAATAAAATTATTGTTTTTGTTGTAGTTTTCGTTGGCTCAGTTGTCAAAAAAAGATATGTAAAAGTAAATAACTTTGACTACCCAGCCTCGATTTATGCATGAAAAAAGTCGATCAGTTGTGTTTGTAACACCACCTGGTACACATAATTTCACCATGCAACTTATCAAAGTACTTGACGTACGTTGAAAGTTAAAAGTTGCCCAACTTTACTACGTTGCGTTGAAGGAGACGTACTGAATGTGACATTGTTCATAATAAAACATTTTATTCAACTTAGCTGTCAGTCAAAAACTATTTTGTTGTTTTATTTTCACAGTGAGAACCATGGCGCAATAATTTATCAGGTGGTGTTGATTTTACACCAACAAAATTTGGTGAATAAAATTTTCGTTTTTGTTGTAGTTTTCGTTGGCTCTGTTGCCAAAAAAATGTATGTAAAAATAAACAACTTTGACTACCCAGCCTCGATTTATGTATGAAAAAAGTAGATCAGCTGTGCTTGTAACATCACCTGGTACGATTATTTCACCATGGTGAGAACCATGGTACAATTACCTTAAAAGGTATTATAGTTACGGCAACAACAACAAACTCGATTCCAAATTTATGAAGTTGTTGTAAAAGCATCCTCGTTTATGTCAAAAACGTACTGTTTGACAGGTTTAACGAGTGGAAAAACTCGAGAATAAAATAGTCAGCTGTTGAATTGATACTACCTTTTAAGGTAATTGTACCATGGGGAGAACATAGTTTTGACATTTTGGCACTAACCAACTGGGCCGACGAGACTACCTGGTTCTTTGTATCATGCAATAAACATTAAATGGCGCTAATGTAAACAAACAAAAAAAACCAATTTTAACAACAGAAGCCGACCGGTTAACAGCCGCGGCTAGATGCGGCTAAAAGCTAAGCCGACTTAATTTTTTTCTGTCGACCAATCACAGTTAACACATTAAAATTATTTGGCAGCGTTTAGGAAATATGTATAGCATTGCAATTACGCCTAATTAAAGATTTTTTTTCATATATTTTAGTATTGAATCTTCGCTTAAGCGAACTAACAATAAGTATTCAAATCTTAAAACTAAGTAATTAATACTAGTCCAGTCAGTACCGGATTAAAATTTAAATTCTAATTAAAGATTGAAAGGGAAAAGTTAACTCTAAACTTAGTAATCACAATATACATATTTAGCGGTTAAATTTACTAGAAAAGTGTAAAAGAGACCTTTGTCGCAAATATATATTAAAAGTTATTAGTGGCACAAATCAAAAGTTGTTATCGGATTTGTCAGATTTATTTGACGATGATTACATAAACACTTAAGTTCCTTCTATTAGAGATATTAAATATTTTAAAGAATTGCTTAATGGAAAAGTTGACTTAAAAACTATAACAAAAGTGGTAATCAGCAATGGAGCAGTTTCGGAATATTGGAAGTATTTCGATTATCTGTACGTAAAGGACCACAAAATTTTAACATATATAAATTTGGCAAATTATGTCTAGAAACCGGAAATATGAGTTTAAAAAGGTTGTTAATGACCAACTACAGTTGGAAATTGAAACATATTTTGCCACACAAGTTGCTCACAAAGAAGCCATTGACTGGTGGCAGGGCACACGTATATCAAATAGCCCTAGATAACCAGCTAAGTAACGGTATTTCGTTATATTAATGTAAAATTTTTTTTATGTATTTTCTTGCTTTTTTACAAACGACAACTGTAGCAGGGTACACGTATATCAGGTAGCCTCAGATAAACAGCTGAGTAACGGTATTTCGTTATATTAATGTAAAATTTTGTTTATTATTATGTATTTTTTTCCTTTTTTACAAACAACAACTGTAGTATCGTAAGAAAAACTCAAAAAGAAGAAAGATTTTGTGAGTTTTTGTTATTTGTCTTTGACATTCTTATGACGGTTTTAGTTGTTTATGTAGATTCGCTCCTACATGATAAGTGTACCCTGAATTGTAGTATTGTAACAAAAGCTCAAAAGGAAGAAGAAAGAATTTGCAAGTTTTTGTTATTTGTTTTTGACATTCTTATGGCAGTTTAGTTGTTTTTGTAGAATCGCTACTACCTGATATGAATGTGCCTTGATTTATAATTTATTTTGCACAAAATATCAACAAAGAAGTAGCAAAATTAGTGATACACATTTTGCTTTTTTTTGCGTATCGGTTACTTATACATTTAGGATGTGTAACCATGATACAAAGAACCAGGTAGTCTCGTCGGCCCAGCTGATTATTGCCAAGCTGTCAAAATTATGTTCTCCCTGTGAAAATAAAACAACAAAAATTATTACTCATTTCTTCTTTCCTTCCATTTTAACCTATTCTATTTGCCTCTCCAGGTAACACAAAGGGACCGAATTCAGCGGACCCAATTGAGCTGTATCATTTCCTTCAACGGCTGCCTGTTATACCTAACCTATGTCAGATGTAATTACAACCGTACGTTTGAAAGCAAAGATTATAAACCATCATATATATGACAATTTTGACAGACATAAGTAATTACATGTGAATTGCAAAAGTGACAAGTAATGTGTTAAATACATCTCGTATAAAAATGCCACCTTTAAAATTTCCGAGATATAACATATTAAAATTTTATCAAAACTATTAACTTGTGCCCCCCTGCTCCTTTCCTTTCCAAGTATTTTTATCTCTGAGACAATCGCTATTTAAAATTAGCAAGAATAGTTAACAACCGACAAAGACTCAAAACTCTGCCATTTCCTATTTGTTAAGGGACAAAATCCATACATATATATTTCACTTAATACGGCCACTGTTGCACAAAACTTAGCACGGAAAATTTGCAGACGGGGAGTTAAATTGGGGATTTTTTTTTGGGATAGGAGCAGGGAAAGTGGTTGTCCCCCTACAATTGCATCAATTTTTCGAAGTTAAACAGTCGCAACATCTAGAATCTGGGTAGCTATCGACTTTCAAACTCCCCACAAAGTAATTTTATTATGATTACGGTTTGAAAAAAATTTTCTAGCTAAAGCAGATAACGTGGAATACAATAAGACTAATTTGAAGGGTATATAAGATTCGTCACAGCCGAATATAGTGCTCTTACTAGTTATTTGTATTTTTGAAACCTTTTGCAGTTTATTTGCTCACAGGTGCCATTTTTTTTACTGTTATTTACTGTATCCATGTGTTTATGTAGGTATGTATGTAAATACATATTTAATAATAGAAAAATAAACGGTTATTTTTAAAGATTTGTAAAAAACTCATGCATATAGTGATCATCATCGACTTTAATCTCATGTTCACTCGTATTAATGTTTTCCGCAGCATTTATAATTTCGTCAGTGGACATTTGTTCCTCCTCAATATAAATTTCATATATTGTTGGATCTGGTTTTATTGTCGTTGTATGAAAAAAACTTTTTGGGCTGCTCGGTGCGGGTTCTAGTGAATATGTTGTTTCGCACAGATTACCCAACTCTTCCGATTTGATGTTTAACACAGCATCGACGTCCTCGTTTTTTTCAATCAGCTTGTAAACCTGGTAAGCATGAAGGTCGTGTTTTATGCGATAATGTCCTTTTAGATTTACTTTGTTTTTAAAAGCTGCGTCGCATAATTTACACGACCACTTTTTCGGTAAGTCCGAATGAAACTCTTTGTTATGAGCTATAAGAAGTTTGTAGCCTTCAAATTTGATGTTACAGATTTTACATCTGTAATTTGTATATTTGCCACGTTTGCGATGAGTTCTTTTAGAGGGGTGCAATAGAAATGTTCTAAAATGATGATTTTTAGCTCTATAAGTAGTTTCAATTGTGCCTTCACACGCCACATGGACAAGGCGCAAATGCCGAGATAGACTAGATTTCCTTAATTTTAAATTGCAAATATTACAAGTTACTTTTGTTCCGGTGTGTTTATTCATATGTTCTCTCAGATTGTGGTGATTTATAAATCCCTTGCCACATACTTCACACATTAATCTATAATTCTTATTATGAGCTTCTATGTGCTTTACTAATAAAGCATTTGTAAAATATTTTTTCGGACACAAATGACACTTGTGTTTTCTTTCGCCATGATAGATTAAATGACAGCTAAGCTCGCCACTTAGCTTAAAGGTTTTACCACAAACGCTGCATACGTGTTTGCCAGGTTCTTCACTCTGTTTTAGTTGGTGAGTCAGTACATGCCTATTGTATTTATTGCGATGAGTGAATTTTTTGCAACATATTTGACATCTAAACACTTCTTGATAGTGAGGCAGACGTTTGTGAAACTCAAATTCATCGCTGTCTCGAAAACATTCCTTGCACTCTACGCACTTGTATGGCCACTGCAAGTGTTTTTGCTCCTCCAACAAATGGGCTTTCAATTCGAAATCGTTGTTGTAACACTTGTAGCAGTGAGAACAACGTGCATAGGCAATATCATGTACAGATTTTGGTAGGAAAAGAGCACATTTGTCGTAAAAGCAAGTAAATTGGTTAATATTATCCAGATTTTCACAAGGATACAGGGAACAGTAAAATCTTAGTATGCGGTTTATGCTTCGTCGCATTTTCAAAGTATCAATAATTAAAGACCATTTTTCGTTGATGGCGCCACACAATTCTTCTATGGCTTCGTAAAAGTCTTCATTAAAAGGCGTTTCATCAAACTGCCATAAAACGGGATAATTTTTCATATTATCCAGCAGAAAATCTATTATGTCATGCGGTGTAAACTCAAAAGTAAGCTGTTCAATAAAATATTTTTCATGTGTTATCAACCAAAAACTGATTTGTAATTACATTTACCTCGGGAGTGTTTTGTTCAAAACAATTTTCAATTTCAGAAATTTGTAACTTATCTTCTATTTCCTCTGCATCTATTGTTTCAATAGTATTGGATCTCTTGAGGCAGCGACTTAAAGCGGATTTCTTTGATGTTTGCTGCAAGTACAAATACATTTTTAAAATTTATGTTTATTCAATTCTCAATTCATTTGTAATTTCTCATTATTAAAACAATGTTGACTAGAAGATCTAAAATATTTATGAACAATTATTAGTTTAATGTTGAAATTAATTATCAGGTAAACGCATCGCAGTGAGAATTTTTTACTTTCTTACTTTTTTTTAATGTTTAAAAACCGTGTTGTCAAACTCCATATACAGGCTGGCTGATGAATTCTGCTACATTAAGGTACTCAAATAATCTTTCGTAAAGTTTATTTAATATATTTTTTATTAATTCTTTAAAAATAATACATTTTATTAAAGTAATTAATGAAGTTTTGAAAATAATTAAATTCAAATGGCCACTACCCTCGGTGACACATGTGCAACATTTTACCAAAAAGCTATTCATTACTGCCTGGAGTGTTGAGCGGAGATTGCCTCAATTATCTTTCGAATGGATTGCTTTAAATCATCCAAATTTGTTGGTTTTCTTTTGTAAACTTTTTGTTTGCAATAACTCTATAAAAAAATTAGGTGAAGTAAATCTTATTTGGAAAGTTTAAATCTTGATGCAAAATTGTCTACAGTGACTTTCTGTTGACACATATTCGAGCAGATAAGCTCTTTGTCGGAACTCCAGGATCGGATTGTATGGCAGCAGCAATAGTTTCCTGCATCTGAACTGAGGGATCTTGATGATATAAGGCCTTCTTGTAATTGTGCCACGTTTGGCAATATTATTCACGAGCCTCATTATAGTCCATCTGCTAGGAGGAGTGCCGCCAAATGTGCGCCTATATTCTCTTTGGACGGAAAATACGGACTCTTAATGCGTGAAAGCGGCGCACTATCCAAATTCTTGTTTCATTGTTCCAGTTCTCCGTTTTCGTTAAATCTAAAGATCAATCTATAAAATTAAATAAAAACAAAATAGCTAGAGTTACCCAGAAAAAAATTAATTCCGTTTTTTTGGTAGCAGCTTTCATCAGCCACTCTTTATAAAAAAGAAAAAAACAGGGGAGTCAAAAATTCTCTTTACGATGCGTTCACCTGACAATAAATTATAACATAAATTAGTCTAACCTTTTTCTTATTCTCTTCTGACTTTCCGACTGTACTTTTTAAAGACTTTTTTCTTTTTATTGGGTTTTTACAATCGATATTAGAACTCCCAGCGTCATAGGTTGGAGTAATAAAAATATTTTCCTTATCAGTAGTTGGCTGCACTACAAACGAAGGGATCTCAGGTTTCAAAAAAATATTTTTAGCATCTGTGTTATAAGCAAGTTCAAAGTTCTTGTATTTTGTGTTACGTAATTTAGGAGCTTCATTTGCAAGGTAATTTGATGCATCAATTGGGTCAACTAAATGAGGAAGTATTGACTTTGGATCAACAAAAAGTGTTTCAAGCTGCGAGGATTTAACAACTGGAGTAGTGGCTGCGAAAGATGATTTGACGTTCACAGGCGTATAGTCATGATCGTCTGAAATGTATTGACAGATTTCGAAGGCTTTCTCATAATCAAAATGCTCATTTTTAACATGATTTGTGAACTTTTTCCACTCTTCCAACGGGAATGCTTCACAACAATAAAAACAATTTAAGCGATAGCTTTCGGCGGACTCCGAAACTTGCACTGTAGCGCAAAGTCGTGAATTGGTTTGCGTAGATATTGTTCTAGTATCTGCTTTGAAAAATGACATTTGTAATAAAGCATCGCCTTGCTGAACATTGTCATTTATGTTGAAAAGATTTTTTCCAACCTCATCAACATGCATTTTAGAATCTTTCAACGGTGGTATTTTAGTTTTAACCTCATCAACTTGCCTTTTAAAATCTTTTAACGGTGGTATTTTAGTTTTAACTTCAGATCTAAAAAATATTTTTTAACCTTATATTATCGCTCGGAAGTTATCTGTACATATATCACAAAATAAAAAAAAAACAATCTAAGATAATTTTCTTAAATCTCTAGACCGCAAGGTTGATTAGGACAGCCTCTCATTCATCTAAGACTTCTTGGTTATAGAACAAGATACAAACAACATGGTCTATCGTTTCCATTGCCTTCTAATCCTTGTACATTCAATAATAATCCTAAGGCCAGGTTCATTAGTAACCTGGTGTTTACCAAGCTTAGCCCTAGCGATATAGCTCTAGTTACCCTACCATCACTCCTTTTTCTCCATTTAAGTTTCGTCATGTCAAACACCCATATCATTCCAAAATCGTAAAACCCATTGACGGTTTCGTTGTTTTTTTCTTATATATACTCGTATAACACAGTGGATGAGGCTTTACTAGCGAGCTTTTCGCCAATTTTATTTTCAACTTCTTTAGAGTTCTTCAACAATCGCTTAAAAAACATTAACACAATCATATAATCTATATACAATCTGGTATCATCTAGCATGATAAGGATCTCAGATCCGTCAGTGAAAACTGCACACCCATATACAAACTATCAGAACTCAACCCACAATCTCTCACATGGATTACTACTGGTGCACAGTGGACCATGTTACGAGAAGGCGGCCAAAACTAACTTTTTTTGGTCACCGATTGAAAAATATTTAAAGTTCATGCGAACGTAGACTAAAGTGTACCTTAGGAGCCAAAAAATTAATCTTTATTTTTAATATATCGCAGTGAACAGGGAATTTTTTTTAGTAATCTCTGGATTTTTTAACATCTATCAACTTTTTTTGTTCTTAAAAATTTTAAACGAAATCAATTTTGTACAATTATTTTATTTCTTACCTTTAACATGGCAAAAAAAAGTTTTTTATGACTGATTTTTTGAACTCTTCATCATAGCTACGTGATATAAATCATTTGAAAATGCAACACCCCAAATGCTTCTCAAAAACTCCACGCTAATTTATGTTATTCTCTTGCCTCAAACCCAATCCACGATTTACAACAACATTTTAATTAAACCTACAGTCAGAAACAACAAGAGAATAAGAACGCAATTTTCTCATGTGTTATTATCTGACTCCAACATATATGGCATCATGAACAAATGCAATAAAATCCGCGACTTCAGTCTATGTAACAAATACGACCTAGTACTGCTAGAATCAAATAACTGCATATTCCAAATTTTGAGAAAGACATCAGCTGTATGTAATTACGAATACCACGAAGACGCAGTTGTTGAATTGGTATCAGAAGGTACCATATTTACTACTAACTTCAAAGGCGACCTGGTATATTCAAACACTAGCTCCTACTTGGATGGTACATACGTCATAAACTTTAAGAATGAAACAATTGGCATAAATAATATGGAATATACAAATTGGGCTTCTATAACCAAGGAAATTTTACCTCCGATATTTGAGGTTAACCTAACTGAAAAAGAAATAGCAATTGATCTTAAATACCTTCATAAACTTCACCTAAATAACGTAGAAAAATTTAGGACTCTATCTATAGCGAATTACTCCTCACATGCAGTATTTCTATTTATTACTATAACAGCAATCATAATTTATGGAACTTATCAGTCAAGGAAATCATCACTGGTTTTTCCCATTATCGAACCAATTAGAATCAACTATCCATCATCCCGGAGCGCTGATTCTTAAAGAAGGGGAAGTTATCACATATATGAAATCATCCGGCTGAATCAAATAATGTTTCGTTTAACCTTTTTTGCAAATATTGCACTTCTGCAATATTTTCATAAGAAACGTTTTTTATATTTTTTATTTTTTATTTGCAAATATTCTCATAAGCAACGGAAGTGAGCCAGACACATAGAAGTATTTTTTAAAATTAAACATTAAACCTTTATTTTAGAAAACCTACTGATAAGCAAAATTTCTGTCACACGTTATTTTTGTTACAATGAAATATTAAACCTTTTTGTAATTCTTTGAGAATAATTGTATAATAATAAGCAAAATTTCTGTCACACGTTATTTTTGTTAAAATGAAATATTTTTTATAATAAGCAAAATTTCTGTCACACGTTATTTTTGTTAAAATGAAATATTTTTTGTAATTCTTTGAGAATAATTGTATAAAAGACGAAACATTTTTGTTAATAAAGCAGTGTGATTCGCAAACTTGATAGAAAAACTTGTGTTTTGTTACTACGAAAAAAGACCACGATAACTTATATAGCCATTGGCCGCCTGTTGAAATAAAGTTTCCGGAGTAAAATAAAAAAAAACAGACTATTAAAAATATCCTGCAGACAATCACTATTTAAAATCAGCAAAATCGGCTCCCTATTGACTGAGATAAAACCCAAAATAACACATTTTTTTAGTACAAAATCCGTGCTTATATCCCTATTTATTTAGTTAATATAGTTATTCTTTCCACAAAACTTACCGCGGATACTCTAGAATTAGAGACCTTAATAATAGAAAAACTTTTTTCAAATAGGTTCAGGGGAAGTGGTAGTTTTCCTACAATTACGCAAATTTGGTGAAATATTTAATGCGCTAAGTCATAGAAACTATAACAGAAATCGACTTTAAATATTCTGCAAAGTAATTGGACACTTTGAAGAACAAATTTTTTGGTGGAGTCAGGATAAGGGGTAGCTCTCATACAAATTTACAATTTTTATGAAATTTTCGATTCGCTACATCTGGGAAACTATAACAGCTATTGATTTCGAATATTCTACAAAAAGTTGATCGAAATATTGGGAAAGTTTAATAAATGAGAGCAATTAAAATTGAATCTTAATTGCTTACTTTTTTTATTTGAATAAACTATATGACCTAAAACCGAAAATAATAAAACATAACTATAAAGAAAGAAAGGTCAACTAGCAAAATTTATGTCAAAAAGTAACAATCAAATAATTCATTGGAAAAAATGTTGGATAAAAGCAGGGAGACTAAAACATCCCATAAAAATGAATAACTTTTATTAACCTTTTAATATGAATAATGTCGAAAACTTTTATAACTCTCGACCTTAAATCTTCTACATCTGTTTCTATTATTCATACAAACGTTAAAGTTTTTAAAGTTTTCTATGGACTTTTAAGCCCGCTCAAGATATTTTTATTCTATTATTTGCAGTTGCAAAATAACGCGGCTGGGTATATTAAAAGACCAATATGAAGGGTATATAAGATTTGGCGATCTTACTTGTTTCCAAAACTAACATACCACTAAAATTAACTGGAATTGAGTTGGGTTTTATCTGCCGAGTCCAGGTTATTATTGAAGTCACAAAATTTATGTGCACAAGTTTTCCGATTATTGCTTAGAAACTACAAAACTTTATGTTGTTCTATACCCCTAGCATCCTATGGTACCTACAATTCACATTATTTTAATATTGGGCTGTTATTTTCGGCTTCACAGGCAGAAATTTGCAATAAAGTTTCCAAGAGTTCAGTCTAAAATAGACATAGACAAACTCGCAAGGAAGTCATTGTCCTTTACGCAAGAAGTAATTTCTTTGATGTTACCACCTGTACTTGACTAAGATGCCAAAGAGGTAATTGGAGAAGCAGACGATGAATAACAGTGGCACTCATCATTAAACGAAAAAAGTTCCTGGGCCATCATATACTGGACAGCCTAGTGGATGTCCAGGGTGGGTCTAGCTCTCCATTTTCCCTTGGACCATTGTTTAAGGGGACCAATCACCCACCAAGTGGAGTGGTGTTGTCAAAACGGGGTTATTTAGACTCTACTTGACAGTTTGCGTGCACCGAGCTACCACGGAAACCAACCAACAAAACAAGTACTATTAAGTACTTCATAATTTTTTTTAGAAAAATTGGCGGAAAATATAAAAAAAGTTTTTTTTGACATGGCCATTCCTAGAGGTTGTGATTGAGGGATACCTGCTCCTGCTGATAAAAATTTTCTGATATTATTTGTATGGTATTTTGTTGCATATCATCCATTTCTTTTAACATATACATACATTAGTTTTGCAAACTTAATTTTTTGTAGCCGCCCACAAATGTGGACGGGAACGAAAATGTAATTTTACCATCTTCCGTGCAAAAGTTGAATTTTTATTTAAAACTCACGACCTTAGAAGCCCAATAGAAAATTTGAAAATCTCTCCCCCACTGCATGTATCTTCTTAAGCCTTTAAGCCAAAATCTTTTCATTAAATGGAAAAGTGTGAAAATTGGAAACGATGGGCATGCTGCGCAACCTATTGCAAACATAGCCGCACAAATGTATTTTGTACAACGTAAAATGTATTCTTTACACCACCACATGAATGCTTTGGCTAACACCACGTGATAATGACCAATAATTTATTATTTATAATTATAAAATTATTTTTTTAATCCTTTAAAATAAAGAAATTATATATATATAAAATGTCATACTTTTCATCAAATTTTTTTGGGGAAAACACTCTTTTTCAACCCAGAAGTTTCTTATATTGGGAAGGAGGGCACCTGAGGGCAAATTTTTTTTTGAGAAAAAGCCGGTTCGTGTGGTAATTACTTTAAAAATTATATCTAATTTTCTTCCTAAAATTTATTATTTAGAACTCAAATTATGTACTACATTTTAAATGGACTCTTAATACTTTACATGTAAGAAGATAAATTTCGATCAGTCGTTCCAACCTCTTAAGTAGGGAAGACGATATGCTGATCGGTCTAAAATCTCCTGGTTAGCCTTAGAGATATATGTCATTCACAGTTCATAAAATTTTGTACCATAGGGAACAAATAATTCAACACAATATGCTACCAAATGTTTTACTAATGAAGGCCTGATTACCTTTTTATTATGCTCATCAGATCCCAATATGTCCAATATCCAACAAAAATTAAAAAGTTAACCTATTGAAATAAACGTAGAAGCTAAACTACTCCTAGAAGATGAAAATCAATTTATTTAGAAGAAATATTTCTTTAATTGTTTAATTAATAGTCATTTTTAAACACTAAGGAATTGTTATTTATGTGCCGTTTTTTGAAGCCAGTTGAGTGATCGTCTTGGACGATTTATGTTATTTAAAAAAAAAAAAAACAAAATACACATAAATCGTCAATTGGCTTTAAAAGCAGTACAATATTTTTTTAACGTTCTATGTACATTTATCAGTTTAAATTTAACAAATTTTTATTAAAAGTTTACATATAATATTTATATCTATTTTGAACTTAAATAGAAATCTACGTCTTCTTCATTTAAACATTGGTCAAAAGTAAATTTGAACCAATATTTGTATTTTTTGTTTTCCTTTCTTAAAAACCCAATTTTTTTTAATTAAAACTACTTTAAAAAAACAACTTTTAGCCTTTCGTACTAAAAATTTCACGTGGAGTAAAGTTTGTAACTTTCTGAAAAAAACCCGTTCGATTTTAAAATTTTTTATGTTAAACTTAAAAGCCTATGGTCACACAAAGTAAACAAAAGCGCCGTAACAATCCAGTCAAAAGTTACGAGTTTTAACCGTCTTCTCGCGAAATAGTCTACTATTCGGTGGCGTTTTTCAAAGCTGGCCTCTGTGACTATCTCTGGCCGATTCTGCGATTGTCAAGACCAATTTTCCACAACCTAGTGTGACTAATGTTAAGAAAGTTTGCTAGCCCTGACACTCCTTGTCTGACTAAGCTTTTTGTGCTTATAAGTACCGTGTGGAGACCGACGTCTAGTTCCGCTCGATATAGCTTTCCATGGTACCAGTTTGACGTCTTTCGACTTTATTCAGAGCCTTTTTTTAATATAAAAAATTTAAAATTATAAAAAGTTAAAAATTTTTACATCATTATCTGTATATACTTTCTACTACATGGTCCAAAGTTATCAATTATTTCTATTTTTGGTCAGAAACACTTTTTCTTCCGATTTCTAAAAAAAAAAAAATTAGGAGTAATTCGGAGTATTTTATGTTAGTGTACCAAAGCACAGTTCGACGTCACTTTGGCGAATTCTTTTTGGACCACTTATTGATGATATCGGACTTGAAACTTTGAGAGATGCTAGGGTGCGCTAAGGGCCTTAAATGGTTAACGGGCGGTGTCTAGCACTTTTTTTTTGGAATATTTATCATTATTTACTCGTTCTTTACTATTTTCTAGCTCTATTCTATTTCTTGTCTTATACTAATCCCCACTTTTTCCTTTATTTATTTTCCAGGGAAACACAATAGACAGCCTTTTGTTACCACCACTGGTATGCATCACGGCCCTACCTACACCAATTTTTAAGATACACAAAACAACCAATGCGAAGCGCACTCTTACTTGTTTTATACCATAAATTCGGTTTTCAAAAAATAATTTTTGAACAGATACGGAGAGATAACTTCCGAAGGACGATTCTTTTTTAAACAAACATATTAAAAAAACCTGTTTGTTGATGAGAATAAATATACCTATTGTCACCTTAATTGCAAAAGTGCCAATTAATGTTTGTATAACTGTACAACAAAGGTAGGCAAAAAATTTTTTTTTTCAAATAAAAATTTATTTTTTTTTTGTTTTGCTCTTTTGCATTTCAGTTGAAGATATATTTTTGCTCATCGAAAGGCAACCTTTGTACCGCGCAATATGAAAAAAAATTATAAAATTTATATAACAAGTTTTATACGTACCTTATTCTCCTAGGTTTTCTTTTAAACGGTGGTCGTATCGTATCATACATAGAGCTAAAATTATACGCCAAAGAAAAATAAAAATACTCGTATAATTATGTTAAGTACATATATTTTTCTTTAGCTTTACTACAGTTCATCACATTGCCTTAAAAAACTTTAACAGCTTATTCCGAGAACAATAGTTTTTGATGCAATTTTAAAAAAAAAGGGGTAAAGTTTTTGTGGCAATTTTGAATTTTTTTAATATACCTATAAAATATTAAAAAATTGTTAAAAAAATAATTTAAAAAGTTGTTTTTTTTGTAATAAAAAATCTGCAAAAAGTGACATTTTAATTATTATTTCAAAACGTTTGTGACATTCCGAATATCCAAGAATATTTAAAATTTTTAAAAATTCAAAAAGAAAAGCATTAAAAAAAGTTTCAAATAAAATTAGACTTACGGCACATCAGGAACTGCATCTTCGTGAATTCCATTTGGTATCCTTTGCCGGCGGGAAAAGTGAAGTTCGCAAACAAATATACCCTCAGTATTTGGTTCCTCTATGTCAAAAAAGTCTAACCATAATTTCCTTCTGGAAATATTTTTAAATCTAAGTTTTTTGTTTTCTTTAATTTTGTGGTAATATCTATTTATTTACCTGTGCCCACTAGTTTTTCGATTAGGAAATGGATAGAGGTTTTTAGGGTACGGACAACCTAATGCGCAAAACGAGTAAAAAGTTTTCCTTAAAGAAGAAAAAATTTAATGTTTTTTTTCATTTTAGTTTAATTAGTTAGAAAATTGTATATGTATGTACATTATCAATATAATTCCTGTTATTTTTTAATGATCATTGTCGAGTTTGTTTAAATTAGTTTGATTTTACTTTTGCTAAATAATCCTCGCCCTAATCATTATTTTAATATTGCTTTAAAAAAATAAATAAATAAAAAAGATCAAGCACGGCCACATAATAATACCCTAAGCACAAATAATTTTATTTTAAGAGACCATTGGTAAAGTACAGACACATATATCAAAGGTCAAAGTGAGCTACATTCATTTCTACATATGAATCTTCTCCTGCAGAAAAATTAAATACCTATGTATTAATTTTTAAGTGATTGGTTTTAATCAGATATGTAGACATCATGCCATGTTCATTTGCTAAGCAACCAAATCATCTTTAGTCCCATTTTTTATAAAAATAAATTAACTCTTATTTATACGATAAAAAAAACCTTAAACTTACACTGGCACAGCATTAGGCATTAGTAAAACTTTTCGTCCTGATTTGATTAATTGCGATGGTAAAAAGTGGTCCATGCACACCAAAGCGTGCGCAGGATAATCCACTTGGCAAACTTCAGCCCATTCGCGTCTTCTTTCTTCATCTTTAGGAAATCTAAAGAAACTTCCACTTAAAACTTTCTGTTTCTTTTTACAAATGCAACAAAATTTCATATTTTTAAGCAATATTTGTTTTTTTTTTACACTGATCTTGCACAACTAAAAAATGCTTTTAAGTTAACATTATTCATTCTGTATATTTGGACAAAATTTACCAACAATTTGACAGCAGAAAACTTCAAAGTCGCATCGAAAACGGCTAGTCACGGCGAAATAATAGGGTGACCTCGCCCCTACAACAAGAACTTCCTGTATTAATTTAGCATGTACCTATATTGTTGTTGCCAAATTCTAGCTTAGTTGTCAAAAATGTTGCTATTACACATACACACAACAATAAAATAAAATATGGCGGAAAATTACCTTTTTAAAAAATAAACATTTTGTATGTTAAATTCATTACAATTTTTTTTTTGAACTTTAAAAAAAAAGATCTTAAGTAGTTGTTTTCTTAGGAGAATTTATTTATGATTGTTTGGGTCTGTAGAGTTTGGCCGCACCATACTTTATTTCAATAGATGGACAGACGGACAAGGCTATATCAGTGCCCTTATCTATAAAAATCCACAATATAAGGGTTCATACTTTTTTGTGGTGCTATTGACGAACATATTTGTTTTATATTTTAAGTGTTAAAATATAAAAGGGCAGAATTAAGACGACCTAAGTAGAACAATTAACAATGTTAACCCAGATTGAGTTTGAAAGTCAAAAGGGATGTTAAAAAGGCGCTTTCCAATTTTTGGTACTTTTTTGCATTATTTGAGGTGATGGTTTCACAAATATGAAATAAAGGTCTATTGATTGTTTGAATTAACATTTAATACTAAAAAAGTAGCGGGTTAAATAAAAATAATTTTATTATTGTGCCGACTATATATTACAACCCAACCTCAGTTGCGTTGCTGAACGGCAAAAACTACTTAGTTGGCAAAATATTAACAGTTTGTTAATAAAACACCTGTAATATTTTTTTGGCAACTGACAACCAATCTGAAGTTGGGTTGCCATACTAAATCACACATATAAAAATTATTTAATTTATTAAATTAAATAAAGTTAATAACTCAAGCTCCTGATAATATGCAATTGTTCTTAGGCATGTCTTAACACAAAGGGACCGAATTAAGCGGTCCCAAGTGAGCTGTATCCTTTCCTTCAACGGCTGCCTGTTCTACCTAGGCTTGTTATAAGTTTTACATATGTATTCCATAAAAAAATAACAATAAGTTTGTTTTTATTATTTAAAAACCAAAACAGTTTACTGAACTTTATTAGATACGATTCACTTACGCAAATTTTTCCAAACCAGCACAGGCAGAACATAAAAAAAAACTTTTATTATTAAGATTTTTATATTTAAATAAGTTCAACTTTTGACAATTCCTTAAATAATTTTTTGCTTACACATCAAAAAATTCCCCTTCATCTACAATACACTCTTCAATCATCTCTTCGTGTACTAATTCACCTTCGGCAAAGGCATCAAAAACAGTTTGCAGATATTTTTGGTCCTCTTGTACTCTCTGCTGGCTTATATGGTCATTTCCTACATCCTGCTGATGGTTTTTATTCAAATAATTATTGTCTTGTTCACTGGCAGCCGTAGAGGTGTCAGAATATTCACTGCTTACATATTTCGTAATGTAATCATGATTATTACAGCTGTTTGTATAATCCTCCTCTTGTTTATTGTACACATCTTCCGCCGTCTTTGTCCCGTCGTCGTATTGATTGTTGTAATTATGATCTATCATTCTGTTCACAAACTCCTCATTTTGTGTACTTTTTACCTCCAATTCTTGAACATACTCAGTGAAACCGTTTGTATTTGGTAAACTTTGGACGGCTTTCAGTGTCTCTCCTTCATCCACAATTTTTTCTGTCTTTTCGATTGGGTCTAGGTTTTTATCCTTTAGTAATTCTTCCACAAGCTCCTTGTAGTTTTTACTCGCGTTTAATAGTTCGATCTCTTCTTCGCTTAGAAAACTGTAAATGGGCTTGGTGCGTTTGACCAAGGCGTCAATTTCATCCCAGGGTACTTTATGTATATCTGTATAATGACGGCGTGAACCGTAGCCAGTTGAGAGTAAAAACTTGGTAGGCAGGCATAAAAGACACACAACAGTTTCACTTGTTATTGGATGTTCCATTTTGTTGTGTAGCACCTTTTCTTTACGTGAATTGAACATGAGTTTACACCTACAGCATCCATAAAACTTTTCACCCGGTGGCAGTTTCTTACGCATCTCGCGTCGCCAGTCAAACGCTTGCCGAGCTTCAATAGAGTAACGGGGCCTAGAATCTGTGCGAGGTTTACTCTTTTTTGCCATTTCTTCCACCGTACCTGGCTCAACTAGATGACATCTTCTCTGATGCTTGAGTAAGAGATAGTTTGTTATGGCGGTAGCATTACACACTACGCACTTGAGTCTTTGGTTAAAATGCTTGTCTCTCTTATGAGAGTTTAAGGTGCCAAGCTGCCTATATACAGCCCCACAAAATTCACATATTAATTTGTTCGGCCATCTCATGGCAGAAGTGAGCTTAACAGGAGGAAGAGGAACTGTAAATAATAATTTTTTTTCGAATTTGCAATTAAAAAAGCACTAACAAGAAAATATCGAAGAGTCAACTAAAGTACATCATCTTGATGGTTTTAACTAGATCTTTTTTTTTTAAAATCTAGTGCTTTTTAAATTTTTGATTTTTATTTTTTTCTCCAGAATGCAAAAAAAAGAAACAATTATTGTTGTTATCATAATTAGTTTTTATAAAAATTTAAAAAAAGTAAATATTCCTGTAAAAAAATAATAATTTTTTAGTAAAAAAAAAAAAAAAAATAAAAATCAAATATCATTTTTTGACAAAAATATTAAAAATCAAAAAAATAATTTATTAATTTTTGAGATTTTTTTGGTATAAATATTACGGTCCCTTGAGTTTACCTTTTTTCTCTAACTGACAGGCTCTAAACCCTAACCTCTTACTGCGAACGTGATTACATTTCTTAGCCCAATGCTTTAAATAGTACATTTGCTTACAAACCTCACATTCATTTCCGGGTGGAAAATGAAATAGTCTGTGATATTTTAAGTTACTTAGACGTTTGTACACCTTACCGCACACATCACAGGGAAAGTGTCCTTCGCTAATCTTTGTTTGTACTTTTTTGAGCATTTTTCTTTCGTCAAAACCTTCCACAGCATCCTCGTCGTCCGTGCTTTCTTGATCGAATATAGCATCGGCATCGAATTCTATTAGATTATCCATGCTGGTATCTAATGCAGTTGGGTTAGGTTCATCGGCTGCATTGGTTTCTGCTGGGGAAGTGCTAGCTGGTGGCTTAATATTAGTACTTTCATTAGATTCTTTCTTTGTTTCACCTGCATCAACTTTTCTGTCTTTTTCCAGTGGCCCCAATGGATTCTTAGTAAAATGGACATTGGAGGTAAGAAATTGATTTAGAATTTTGAAATATAGGGGAAACTTGTGTTTAAATGGTTCACCATTTTGGTGATTTTTATTGTGCTCGTAGATTTCTTTTAGCATGCGACTGTACCAATTCTTTACTCTTCGAATACTGACGCGCATTTCAATATCCTCGATACCCAAATGAAAACGTTTATTAAGATGTGAACACATTTTACGTATACTGTCATCAAATTTTAAAGATACCGAGTTTTGTGAAAGCTGAGGAAGCCATAATTCAGGAAAAGTTTTTAGCTTCAAAAGAAACTCCATAACCACCAATCGATTTGTCAAACCGAACACAATCTTAAAAAGAAAAAATAGAATTTTACAAACATTTTAATATGTAAAAAAATGAAATCTATAGGAGAATGTGAGTTCTTACGCCACGACCATTTGTAGGCTTTGGTATAGAATCTTCATTGTCTTCGTTTGAAGGCATATCTTCATTGTCACTTTTTGCCTTTTTCGATAGAAGGATACAATTTGATACCTTATTTGGCTTTAAAAAAAAATTAACACAAATTACATTTGTTAAATTTTAAAAGCAATTCATGAAAGCTTACTTGGTTTGTCAAATCCGGTTGTATTAGTTTTTTCAAAACAAAATATCTTGATTTTGTTTGACCATCTTTTGTTATTTGTTCAGTTTTGATTATTTTCTGTACATTTAAATTATGGAGGCTTTTTAATGCTGCTGTTGAAATAACATTTGGGCGTGATACTTGAGGGGGGTAATGTCCGAGACGCTTTGAAGCGTAGATTTGGTTTCTGCTCTGTTTTAACAAGGGCTCCTGATTAGCTTTAGATATGACGGTGTTAATCGGTTTTGCCAAATCTTTTGGTGGTAGAACTGAGACTTTTCTTATTTTTAGATGTTTTAAGCTTGGCGGTAAGAGTTTAGCTAATTCATCCTAAAAGGAAAATAGTTTTTTTTTCAACAAACAAAACACGTTTTTTAACTCATTGGGTTTGTTTAGGTCCATGTGAAAAAAATTTAAATCAAAAATATGAAGCCAAGTTAAATTTTAAATTTATGAAAAGAGTAAAATTAAATTTATTAAAAAAAAAAAGAAACACAAAGTATGAATTTATTTGAGGATTTTGGACAATTCCAGCGCTTTAGAGATTTTACGAACTGTTATACGTACGTCACTTGAGTTTTTATCCAATGGTTTTCCTTTGCCTTGTTGAACACATTTTGCCACACAATCAGTTTGTGCATCATCAGCAATGGGTATACTATCACCCTCATCGTCACTGTTTAAACTTATGATTTCGTCAATTGTACTTTTGTTTAAACTATTAGATGATACTTGAGGTCTTGACGCCTGGTTTGAGTCATTGACCTTGTCAAAATATTTCTTAAATTTTTCCAGTCTGTTTATTGTGTTGGATAATGAATTGTACTGTTCTATACCTAAATTTTGAAGGCGTTCAGCTACACGAATAGGACTGATTGGATGCTTTTCTCCAAAATCGCTTTGATGAAAGTTCTCCTCTACATGATGAATAAGTTTAATATGTTCTCTGAACTCCTGCCATTTGTGTAAAGGAAATATCTCATAACAATAAAAACAATTTAACTTAAACCCATCGGCATCCACCAAACCGCAAATGGCGCTATTGCAAGTAAATCTTATAAAATAAATGTGTAAATAAAAAGAGGAAAAAGAGAGCAATTATAAAGTTACTAAATTGAATTTTAAAAAAAGCTTTTTGGTTTGAACACTGTTTCAATAGGATTTCAATTAAATCCCAAAAAAGTTTTCTTGTATAAATCGTTTTTTAAATATTTATTACTCACTTCGTTTGTACTGATTTGGAATGATATACTATTCTTTTTATAACTTCAGGTTCAGTTTGCTGTTCCATATCCGAGATGCCAATATCAGTTTCTAAGTTAACAGATGTTTTAGTATCACGTTTTTTTGCAACATTTTCTTTATTATATTGTCGTGTGTCAGATAGTTTCAGTTTATTGTTTTTCTGAGAGCATGGCATAGCTAAAGGATCATTTCCTAATGAGGAATTTGTAATAATAGAAGGACTTTGTTTTGGTATATTTGTATTACCATTAGTAAAAGTTTGCACAGGAGTTATCTGCTCACTGGAGCCAGTTAAAGCTGTATTAACCACTAAACACTGACCAAGATTTCTGTGGAGAACAACAGGGGTCGGTCTTCTTTGAATTTGGAAAACATTTGCATTATTTGCTTCATACGATGGTGGAGAAACTTGTGAAGCTATGTTTTGTTGGGGTGTCAATATAATTTTGATGTTTTTGTTACTGTTTGGGGTCAGAGTTGGTTGACCTGCTGGTGCTAGAGAAGTTGTGTAAGCCCATTGATTATATAAATTTGAAGAACTCGGTCTAGGCATGGGGTATTTTGTTATCACAACATCGGGGAAATAGCGTAATACAGTAGCTTCGTTAGTTTTATTGCAGTCCGTATCAATTATTCTTGTAGTTGCAATTCGTTCATGTAAAGTTCTTTGATCTTTTGTAGCTGCTAAAACGCTATCTGTTGATTTAAATCCGGTTGTATTTTGTAATTTTTCTTTTTTGTTTTTATTTATTTCTAAATTTTTATTTGCAGTAGGCAAGGCACTTGCAGAACTGGCCTGGTTGGATAGGGAAACACGTTTTAATGTTTTTTCTAACTCTCTTTTTCGATTACTCCGTAAGATTAACCGTTCAAGTCTACTTGCTGCAGAGTCTTTAGGTTTTTGGAGTACTTTAGTTGGGTTTTCTTCTTTAACCTGTCTTAGGGGTGATACATATTTCGTTTCGCTTCTTTTTGTAGGTTTCATTACTTTACTAAGCGGTTTGTTAACGTGTAAAGCCAAGTAAAGCCCAGGCACGGTTTTACTTCCCACACGTTTCGATACCCTGGATGGAATTATACACGAACTAAAAATAATAAATTGGCAATAAATACTTTTTATAATACAAATAAGATCTAACCTTTTTGCAGGCTTTTTACTCTTGATATTATATTGTTTTAAAACATGTTTTGGTAACTTCTTAATCATTATACGAGGCTTTTTTAGTCTGCACAGGAGTGGGGGAGTTGGTGTATATCGGGAAGAACTTTTTTCGGAGGCCGATATGGTGCTGTCATCACTAAAGTTATCCTCGATTACAAAATTAACAGGCTGAGTTGCTCTTTCCTCAGCTTTAAAATCCATAATAAAATTTTCGGTTTGAAACATTTTTGGTTTCGTTTCTGAAATCAAAAAATGGTTGTGCTTAATTACTTCCCAGTAAATACTTCCAAATAGAGGTAAGACATTTTTGGAAATTACTTTCAATTATATTAAGCTGTAAATGGACACATTACCAGTGGCAAAATTGACAGGCAAAAAATATATTTTCTTATGGTGGGATTTTTTTTAGGAATGAAAAAATTATTATTAGAAATAATTTAACTTTTGTTTTTTGTTTCGCGGACACCTACTAGTAATAATTTTTAAAAATGATTGACTTCTGTATATGAACAAACCTAATAACTAGGGAATGGTAAGCAAAGCCGAAAATCGATTTTCGATTTTACGATCAACTATTTTAATCTCGATTTTCAAAGTCGATTAATCGAAGCTCATAATCGATTATAATTCAAAGTCGACTTTTATATTGATGCTATATTAAAATGAAAAGATACACTCAAAAATAATTTTTAAGGAAGTAAATTTAACTTTTCCCAAAGAAAGGTATTATTGAAAAAGGTGTACGTACCCATTTAATGATTACAAAGAACGCAGGTCATAAACAAATTCAAATAGTTTAACTTCATACATAATTATATACTTTAGTGCAAATACTCATTATAATTTCAATGTATAAAATAAAATAAGTGAAAATTTAAATACGCCCAAACAACAGATATACATATTTTATTTTCAAAGACAATAAGTTATTTTTAGTGTACTGTGTACTGAACTATTTTTTCTTTTTTAATTGTTTGAAAATTGTTCCATATCTTACTGCATTTTTAAATAACATTCGGCTTCAAATATTACAAATTTTAAAATAATACACTAACGCGTCATATTAACACATGAGTTTTCAGTGCAGATAGTTTAAAATAAATTGTGTTAATAGAATAATTCTTAAAATATATAGCATTTTAAACTTTTTAGGTAAAATCGATTTTTTGGGCTCAATAATCGATTTCAGTATAAAATCGCCAACAAAATCCCGATTACAAAAAATCGATTTTTTTGGGGTCAAAATCGACTTTCGACTATAATCGAAGTCGATTTACCAGTCCCTACTAATAACTATTGTTTTAGAGGTAATTCAAAAAAATGTAATTCGGCAAGCCTTTTTTCACATGTGTCACTATTTCAGAGTGACTGTTTAAATAAAATAGAAGAAGACAGCAGTTGTCTATATTGAATAACTACTATATTTTTACAATTAACATTGCCTAAATTAATTTCTTTTCATTATTTTTGTAGCTGAGATGCCATTTTAAGAATTCATATTAAAATTATTAGGTTTACCTTCTTAGTTAAACACTTTTTCTATTAACACACACTCTGCGTCAAGCTTACAAACAGACACTTTTTTGGTGAAAATGTGACTACTGATTAAGGTGCTTTCGCACGATATGTATTTTACACATGACTTTTCACTTTTGCAATCCACATGTAATTGCGTATGTCTGTCAAAATTGCCATTTTGATGGTCTATAATTTTTGCTTTCACACGTACATGTGTAATTACATCTGACATAACCTCCAAACCAAAATAAACAACTTACTTTTTGTTTTAAAAACAACTGATGACACATGCTTTGTCAGATGAAAATAGAGCACGCTCTAATTACAAATTTGTCATATGACATTTACATATGTTTTTCACACATGCAATGTTTAAACGCGTTCAGACGGCAGATAACAATTTCGCACTGCAAAATTTGACAAGTCATGTGTAAAATACATATCGTGCGAAAGCACCTTTAAGAAACATTACAGGGTAGTTCAAAAGCAATTGCTTTTAGTAATTAGGAGACAGAAATAAATAATGGAAACAACAGACAGAATGAAATATTTATGTGCTGTTTTTGAAGGCCGAGCAGTGATCGTCTAGGGACATATTATATGTATTTTGTTATTGTAAACAAATAAAATACACATAATTCGTCTTAAGACGATCAATACTTGGCTTCCAAAAACAGCACATTAATTACATAAACAAAGATACTAATAATACGAGACGAATTAACAAAAGTTGGTTGCAATTCTATATTAAATTTATTTCCAAAACAGATAAACCTACCTAAAAGCGTTCCAGTACTGCGATTCACTAACTTATAATGATCTGACGAACTTTTAATGATCGATATGTTTATCGCCACAAAATGTCGATTGCAGTAATGGTTAAATAATTCACTTAGAACTTATTACGGTTAAAAAAACTAAAGAAATTAGCAAAAAAAAAATTAGGTAAAAAAATTGCAAAAATTAATAAAATAAAAAAAAGACAAGTTATATTAGTGGTTTTGGTGACATTTAAATATATTTTCATGCGAAATTTTCTTAGTAAAATGAAAATGTAAGTGCATCATTTCTCCACAAATTTTTTAATTTTGTTTACGTTTTCCCAACCACTTGAACATTAGCAGTTTGACGCAAAAATTCTGCCGGCGTTATTGCTTCTATCAAGAAATATCAGATTGCGTGTCTGGTCGGGGTGTTTAAATCAGCTGATTTTTGTTTACTTTTAAAATTCAAGAACTAGTTGAAAATTTTGCACAAGAAATATAGTTTGATTTTAATGTAAAATTTTATTTGTACGTTAAAATGTACATTAATTCATAAATATTTGTTTATTTCCTTATTATAAAAGTATGCTTTAAAAATTTTAATATTTTTAGCTACTTCCCATGATGTTAATATTGTGTTTGTAAAATTTTAAGCGTTTTAAGCGTTTAAAATCACAAAATAGATTTTTATTTTAAAAATAAGCAGCATTAGTGCAAGGTATATTAAAGGGCTATTACACACGCATACTTGTCTTAAGACATGTATGATGGCATACCAAAACTCACTGTGTAATAGCATGTATGTAGAGTATGTCAGACATGTATGTTAGTTTTCAAACATTGTTGAATTTCTGATGTCTGTCGCATACCAACATACTAATCTAATAGCGTGTCCGTCATATATATACAAAAATTCAGTTAGCTTCTTGCCGCTGCTGTGTGCATTTCGCAAAGTTAAAAAAATGTTTTTTTCTAATATTATTTTCTGGGAAGAGTTTATTGAGAAATATAAAAGCTTCCCACAATTGTGGCAAATAAAATCAGATCTGTACCACAAGTAACAATTGAAAATTAATAAATACAATGCATTCAAAGAAAAATAAAGTGAAATAGAAATAAATGCAACTATTGACATGTTAAAATATATATAAATAATTTACGCTTCATTGCCATGTTTTCGCTTCAAAAATTTCTGTGTACTGAAGTATGCCGTTAGCGTTCGACAGTGTAATAGCTAAGCCCAAAGTATGCCATCATACATGTCTTAAAACATGTTGTGTATACTGTTTGTATGGGTGATCGCAAAATTTTTGACAACTAAGCTGGAATTGAGCAACAACAAAATACATCCTTAAATTTTACAGGAAGTTATCGTTTTAGGGACGAGGTCACCTTATTCCGCCATGCATTAGTGCATGATACAAAGAACCATGTAGTTTTGTCGGTCCAGCTGATTAGCGCCAAATAAACACGTGCATAAATAGAACAAAAAGTATAGCAAAAACAGATATACCTTGTACATACTTGTTCTTTTTGGTATGTGTGTGAATTAGTGTAACTGATATTGTATGGTTTGCTATTGCGCACTCACTCTACTCTTATAAACAAATATTGTTATACATATATTGTTTTGCATTGAGCGCGTAATATATTTGTTTTTTTGTGCTGAATAACAATAGTACCATGCATATTTTCTTATAACTGTTGATACAACAAAAAAACAAGGCCGTTTATATAAAGGGTTGTGAATTAAACAAAAATTTGATTTTTAAAGTTTATTGTAGCTTCAGTGTTTAAAAATAAAATGAAATAAAATAAAATAAATAAAAAAAAAACATTTTTTTGATCTCAAGCTCAAAAATTAAGATAAAATAATATATATATAATTTGTATTCTTCAATAATTTAAATTTTAATTAAGAGTTTTACTTTAATATATGTATATAGTAACGATGCAGTTTTAATTTTTTTAGCTAAATTTGTTTTATTTATTTAAATAAAATTGAAAAAATTTTACAACTGGCTCATGTAGCTAGAATAAGAAATATAACAAAAGTACCTGTAGTTAACCATCATTATTTGTATGTATCTGTTGAAACGAAACATAGAAAAATAAATTGGTTAATCTCATTTCACCAAACCACACCACATTTAATTAGAGAAAATACCAATACCAACTTATGTACATCAAAAACACGAAGCTACTTATCAATATGCACTAAAAGCTGAAAAAACACACAAACTGGTGTAAACAGATATATCTATGTATGCACGTCTTTAGTGCCAAAATGTCAAAATTATGTTTTCCCTGTGAAAATAAAACAACAAAAAATATTACTCATCGTTTTTTTTCTATGAGCTGTTGGTTGACTTTTGATACTAATTTGTCAAGGTGGTCTCGACAAATCAGCTGACTATTTTTTGCTCGTGCAATTTTCCTCGCAATGTGTCAAAAGTTTGTCTATGTGCTTCTTTTTGATTTAAAAACAATTACGCGTCGGTTAGATTATTAAACTAAAAATTTAAAAAAGTGTTCCTAATTAACAAATAATAAAACCAAATGATGCGTTCTTGTGCTTTGTGCAAAAAAACACTGTAAAATTAATTTGATTCACGTTTTTCTTCTGCAAATAATTTGTGTTTTTTTTTAATGAGGCCATATACAAATAATTTGTGTTATTTTTTCAATGATGCCATATTTGTGTTGACATTTTAGGTACAAATTTTTCGCCTGCGTCCACCCAAGGCGAATTCATAGAAGGTGGTCTTGACAAATCAGCTGACTATTTTTTGCTCGTGCAATTTTCCTCGTAATGTGTCAAAAGTTTGTATGTGTGCTTCTTCTTGATTTAAAAGAAATTACGCGTCGGTTAGATTATTAAACTAAAAATTTAAAAAAGTGTTATTAATTAACAAATAGTAAAACCAAATGATGCGTTCTTGTGCTTTGTGCAAAAAAAACACTGTAAAATTAATTTTATTCACGTTTTTCTTCTGCAAATAATTTGTGTTTTTTTAATGATGCCATATATAAATAATTTGTGTTTTTTTTTCAATGATGCCATATTTGTGTTTGACATTTTAGGTACGACTTTTTCGCCTGCGTCCACCTTGTGTGAATTCGCCTTGCGTCCACCTTGTATGAATTCGCCTTACTAATTTGTAGTTGTTGCAGTGACGAGATTACCTGATTAGTTGCATTAACGTTCCAAAATGTACAAGATTTGGTTTTTTTACAACAACCAAGGCGAATTCATACAAGGTGGACGCAGGCGAAAAATTCGTACCTAAAATGTCAAACACAAATATGGCATCATTGAAAAAAAAAAACAAATTATTTGTATATGGCATTATTAAAAAAAAACACAAATTATTTGCAGAAGAAAAAAGTGAATAAAATTAATTTTACAGTGTTTTTTTTTGCACAAAGCACAAGAACGCATCTTTTGGTTTTACTGTTTGTTAATTAAAAACACTTTTTTAAATTTTTAGTTTAAAAATCTAACCGACTCGTAATTTTTTTGAAATCAAGAAGAAGCACATATACAAACTTTTGACACATTACGAGGAAAATTGCACGAGCAAAAAATAGTCAGCTGATCTGTCAAGACCACCTTCTCCTGAATTCGCCTTGACAACAACTTAATAAATTTGGTATCAAGTTTGTTGTAGTTGTTGCCGTAGCGATAATACCTTGTAAGGTAATTGTACGATGGGTACTACCGTGGTACAATAACCATGGTACTACCTTACATGTTTCCATAGTTTAGGGCGCAGGGCTGCAGTTTTGAATATGAAAATGTATTTTTAAAGAAATTTGTTTTTACATTGATTCACAAAATTTTATCGAGATCGGAAACTGTCAACAAATGTTTCGTTAAAATAATAAATACTCATAAAACAAGTAAGAGCGCTATATTCGGCTGTGCCGAATCTTATATACCCTTCACATTGACCTTTCGAAATCCCAAAATTTTTTTATTTTTATCCATTTTTTTATTTATCAAATATTTCTAATTTTAAAATAGCGGTCGGTGCCATTTTTAACGCTCCACGGGTGACATGGAAGTTGTAGGGGCTTTTATCCTAATTTTTACAAATTTTGTATGGCAACCCACTTAGAGGGTGGAGATAGGGGGTAAGTATATTCTTGGAATATGTTTTGGAGAGGAAACTAATGGGGGTCGGTCGTACATTTTTTTGCTCTTAGGCTGACTCTAAAGAAGTTGTGGGCATTTTCATATTGTTTTTGTAATGTTTGTATGGCAACCCCCTTGTGGCGCTGTGGAAGGGGGTAAGTATGTTCTAGGAATATGTTTGGGAGAAGAAACTAATGAGGGTCGGTCGTACACCTTATTGCTCTAAGGCTTACTTTGAAGAATTTATGGGCATTTTCATGCCATCTTTGTAAATTTTGTATGGCAACCCCCTTAGGGCAAGAAGATAGGGGGTTAGTATGTTCTAGGAACATGTTTGGGAGAAGAATCTAATGGGGGTCGGTCGTACACTTTATTTCTCTAAGGCCGACTCTGACGAAGTTGTGGGCATTTTCATGTAATTTTTGTAAATTTTGTATGGCAACCCCCTTAGGGAGTGTAGATTGGGGGTAAGTATATTCAAGGAATATGTTTGGGAGGGCAAACTAATGGGGGTCGGTCGTACATGTTATTGCTCTAAGGCCGACTCTGAAAAAGTTGTGGGCATTTTATATCATTTTTGTAAATTTTGTAGGGCAACCACCTTAGGGCGTGGAGATAGGTGGTAAGTATGTTCTAGGAATATGTTTGGGAGAAGAAACTAATGGGGGTCGATCCTACACTTTATTGCTCTAAGACTCTAAAGAAGTTGTGGGCATTTTCATATAATTTTAGTAAATTTTGTATGGCAATCCCCTTAGGGCGTGGAGATAGGGGGTAAGTATGTTCTAGGAATATGTTTGGGAGAAGAAACTAATGGGGGTCGGTGGTACATTTTATTGCTCTAAGGCCAACTCTGAAGAAGTTGTGGGCATTTTCATATAATTTTTGTAAATTTTGTATGGCAACCCCCTTAGGGAGTAGAGATAGGAGGTAAGTATGTTCTAGGAATATGTTTGGGAGAAGAAACTAGCGGGGTCGGTCGTACACCTTATTGCTCTAAGGCTAACTATGAAGAAGTTGTGGGCTATTTTACATCATTTTTGTAAATCTTGTATAGCGACCCTCTTAGAGCGTGGGGATAGGGGGTAAGTATACTCTTGGAATACGTTTGGCAGGAAAAACTAATGGGGGTCTGTGATAAATTTTTTCCTCTAGGAGCGATTCCGGAGAAGTTGTAGCGGTTTCCACCTTATTTTTTAAAATTTTGTATGGCAACCATGTTAGGGGCTGGAGATAGAGAGTAAGTATGTTCCACAAAAATGTTTGGATGGATAAAATAATTCGGGTCGGTCTTACATTTTACCTTTGTAGGAGAACCCTGGAAGCCGGAGGAGCGATTTTAAAAATGTTTAAGCTTTGTATGGCAACCCTGTTATATCTATGAATACTAATACTAATAAAATTTTTGTTTTGGGTGTGGTTCAATAATATCAACATGACTAATTCTGTTTTTTTCTTTTTTTTGTTGTTTTTTATTTTTACGTACATAAGTATGTTCTTTGTTGTTGTTGTAGACTAAAAAAAGGAGGTAGTCTTGGTTTTTTGCTTATACCTCGGTCATTCATTGGCCGAATTTGCTGAGTTTCAATACCGATTTTCTTGCGACTTTCTCTGACAGTTTGGCACCACTTACGGGTCTATGAAATATCGGGGGGCTTCAGAAACATGATTTCAACCATAACACGAACAGACGGACATCGCTAAATCGGCTCCCCTATCTATAAGGATCCAGAATATATATACTTAATGGGGTCCCAAATGGATAATAAAGAAATTACAAACGGAATGACAAACTTATCACTTATGTGAAGGGTATAAAAAACGCAAATATTTAAGAAACTTTTTACAGATTTTATTTTAAACAATTCATTTTTTTACAAAAATGATTTTTTAAGGATCCTATTTTTAATCCTTGTTATATATAGTATTCTAACTGAAAACCTTTTTAATATTTTCAAATAAACACATAACAGCTAATATGGAATGGCTAAAAATTGGGTTTCAAAGCGAAAGACACTTGCTCTTTCTTTTTGTTCTTTTAAGCTGAATACATAAGATATATGTACATATAGTGCACGTAAGTACATACAGTATATTTTAGGTGTGTTGTGCCGCAGAGTATTAAGGCTGAAGGACGTTTATACACCTTTCATTTGGTACCACTGTTTTGAGATTATATGATATTTTAGAGTCATAATTATGCAAACGAAATTTTTAGGTTTGGCTAAAACAACTTTATAAAAATCATCAAATTTATGGCAAAAATCTTCCAATCGTCAAAAGCCATATTTTGTGGTCAAAAAACGTCAAAATGACGATAAATCGTCAAATCTGGCATCTATGCTTATACCCCACCTCCGCCCCAAACAGGGTTGCCATGCAAAGTTTACTATTTGAAAATTTTTTTAAAACGCTCCCACAGCTTCCAGAGTGCTCCTACAAAGGTCAAACGTAAGGCCGATTCCAATTAATCTTTCCTCCTAAACATTTTTGTGGAACATACTTACCTTGTAGCCTCAGCCCCTAACAGCGTTGCCATACAAAATTTGGAAAAAAATGATGTAAAAACCCCTGAAACTTCTCCGGAGTCGCCCTTAGAGGAATGAAATATACCACAGACCCCCATTAGTTTTCCCCCCCAAATATATTTCTACAACATACTTATCCCCTATCTCCATCGCCTAAGAGAGCTCCCATACAAAGTTTGGGAAATTGTAATAAATCCCCCTTCAGCTTCCAGAGCACCCTTGAAAAGGTCAAATCTAGGACTAATCCAAACTCATTTTATCTTACAAACAGTTTCCTAGAACATATTTACCCCCTATCTCCACCCCCTAGGGGGGCTACCATACAAAATATGAAAAAATAGGGTAAAATATATAATTATAATATGTATATACATATGTATGTAATATAACGCATTAAATTGCTGTATCGTTCTGTCATAATGAAAATGATTTTTACAACTTTTTTTATTATTTGACATTTAACTTACCATGAGCCAAACAAAATTTTTATTTTTGGAAGTCTTCCTAACTTGCATAAGTTGAACTCTGGGATAAACTATTTTTTTAACTTAAGACCATAAGACTGATTGAATATTTCGATTGTTTGCATTGTTTTTATTGTTGCAATGCCATTCAACTTGCCTAAACTGCATATATGTATGTATATGAAAATACATAAATACTTTCAAACCTTTAAATGTAACAGGATAACCCAAACAATCTTATATATAAAAGAACAATTTTTTTTTTGTTAGTGACACCGCTTATAACTCAAGAACGGCTGGACCGATTTTAATGAAACTTGAAAAAAAGACATACCCGATATCTGGGAATGCGTTTTAGGCTTATTTATTTTTTGAAATTCCGACTGGGCGTGGCACCTCCCATACAAATTGAACAGTTTTTTTCACATACCTCAATACCTATTATAGCTGAAGTCTCCAAATTTGGTATAGGTAAGTTATTTACTGATGTGCATAAATAAGTTGTTTATGGGCGGAAACAAATAAATGGGCGTGGCACCTTCCATATAACAAAAATAGTTTTTTGTATATATCTCAATACCTGTAATAGCTTAAGTCTCCAAACTTCGTACGGATGCTTATAGTGCTAATATGCAGAACTGAGCTTTGTATGAGCGGGAAAAAATAAATAGGCGTGGCACCTCCCACACAACGAAAATAGTTTTTTGTATATATCTCAATAACTTTAATAGCTGAAGTCTCCGAACTTCGTATGGATGTTTACAGTGCTAATATGCATACTTAAGCTTTGTATGGGTGGGAAGAAATAAATGGGCGTGGCACCTCCCATACAACGAAAATAGTTTTTTGTATATATCTCAACAACTGTAATAGCTGAAGTCTCCAAACTTCGTACGGATGTTTATAGTGCTAATATGCATAATTAAGCTTTGTATTAGCTGGAAGAAATAAATGGGCGTGGCACCTCCCATACAACGAAAATAGTTTTTTGTATATATCTCAATAACTGTAATAGCTGAAGTCTCCGAACTTCGTATGGATGTTTATAGTGCTAATATGCATACCTAAGCTTTGTATGGGCGGGAAGAAATAAATGGGCGTGGCACCTCCCATACAACGAAAATCGTTTTTTGTATATATCTCAACAACTGTAATAGCTGAAGTCTCCAAACTTCGTACGGATGTTTATAGTGCTAATATGCATAATTAGGCTGTGTATAGGCTGGAAGAAATAAATGGGCGTGGCACCTTCCATACAACGAAAATAGTTTTTTGTATATATCTCAATAACTGAAATAGTTGAAGTCTCCGAACTTTGTATGGATGTTTATAGTGCTAATATGCATACTTAAGCTTTGTATGGGCGGGAAGAAATAAATGGGCGTGGCACCTACCATACAACGAAAATAGTTTTTTGTATATATCTCAACAACTGTAATAGCTGAAGTCTCCAAACTTCGTACGGATGTTTATAGTGCTAATATGCATAATTAGGCTTTGTATGGGCTGGAAGAAATAAATGGGCGTGGCACCTCCCATACAAAGAAAATAGTTTTTTGTATATATCTCAATAACTGTAATAGTTGAAGTCTCCAAACTTCGTACGGATGTTTATAGTGCTAATATGCATAATAAGGCTTTGTATGGGCTGGAAGAAATAAATGGGCGTGGCACCTCCCATACAACGAAAATAGTTTTTTTTATATATCTCAATAACTGTAATTGTTGAAGTCTCCAAACTTCGTACGGATGTTTATAGTGATAATATGCATAATTAAGCTTTGTATTTGCGGGAAAAAATAAATGGGCGTGGCACCTTCCATACAACGAAAATAGTTTTTTGTATATATCTCAATAACTGTAATAGCTGAAGTCTCCAAACTTCGTACGGATGCTTACAGTGCCAATATGTATAATTATGCTCTGTATGGGTTGGAAGAAATAAATGGGCGTGGTACCTCACATATAACGAAAATAGTTTTTTGTATATATCTCAATAACTGTAATAGCTGAAGTCTCCAAAGTTCGTACGGATGTTTATAGTGCTAATATGCATAACTGAGCTTTATATGGGCGGGAAGAAATAAATTAGCGTAGCACCTCCCATACAACGAAAATAGTTTTTGTATATATCTAAATAACTGTAATAGCTGAAGTTTTCAAACTTCGTACGAATGTTTATAGTACATATACATAATTGTTCTATGTATGGGCGGAAAAAAATAAATGGGCGGCGCATCTCCCATACAACGAAAAAAGCTTTTTTATATATCTCAATAACTGTAACAGTTGAACTCTTAAAACTTTGTAAAGATGTTTATAATGAAAATATGCATAATTTAGCTGTGTATGGGTTAAAGTCTCCAAATTTTGTGTAGGTGTTTACGATGTTGATGCTTACAATCAGGCTGAGCCTGGGCGTGAAGATAATAATAGGCGTGGCACCTCCTTTACAAGATAAAAATCTTTTACATATATGTATGTCAATAAATGTAAAAGCTGAAATCTCTAAATTTAATATAAGTATTTATTATGCTAATATGCATAACTAAGATGAGTATAGGCAGGAAGTGGATTATGGGTGTGAAACCTATCATAGCATGCAAATATTTACACGTGTATCTCATTACCTGTGACAACTAAGGTCTTCAAATTTTTAGTGTGGCACCTCTCATAACATTGGATTTTTTTTACATGTACTTCAATGATTCTTATAGCTAGAGTCTCAAAATTGTCTATGGATGTTTATGTTTGCTAATATACATAATTGAGGTGAGTATACTTAGAAGAAAAAAGAATACTGGGCATGGCACCTCAATAACTGTAAAAAAACTTCAAAAAACGTGTGTATATTTTTCTTAAACCAGTTGAACACAATTAAAATTATTAGTTTAAAAGTAACAAAAATAACTTAAAAATTACCAATAAAATGTTTATCCCTTTTTACCCCTTAGGATCAAAATTATAAAAATTTTATATTCATATTTTTTCGAGACCTGTCGAACGCAATATCAAAATTTAATTTGAGCCCTTTTTATCTTTTCCAGTTCCGAAGGTACAAAATAGATATAAGCAGTTTCAAAATATGGTTTTTACCCTGTCTCGCCGAATGCTCTAATGTTTCAAAAAAAGTACAAAAAATGCATTCATAACTTTGAAACCTGTCGAGTGTAAATTTAATTATAATTCAATCTTTTTTTAGTTCAGAAGCTACAAAATTAACCAAATCATATTTTAAGTCTTGCCCTAAGCATTTAGGCTATGCAATGATGAATCTGTCTGTCAGTTAGCTAATCATTAATACAATTTTTTCTATACATTGTTTTGTAAGCACACCAAACATTTAAAAAAATAAAAAAAAATATTCACAAGTGGCGGATAGGGCTACAAAGAAATGAAGCCATTATAAACTGAACTGTTTGTGAAATTTTTCTTGGTAATAGCTTCCCATCATAAAAGATGCGATAGGCTAAAGATTTCTATTCACGCTTTATCAGTAGTTTTCAGTAACTATCAAAGAAACAAACAAAAACATGTTTATAACGTTATTCACATGCTATTAAGGATAATATTTTGTGAATTGTGTGTGCTTAGGCAAAAAATTCGTTTGCTGATTATATATGTATATTGTTAGGCAATACGTGTTCGGAGATACTCGATGCTGGATGTATTCAATTAAATGTCAAACTACGAGGCTTGCCGCATGCACACATTATTATTTGGTTAGTCGAGAAGTTCGACCAGACCAGAAAGATGATATTAAAAGTGCCGAGATCCCTGATCCTGAAACAGATCAAGAACTACATGATGTTGTAATTACATATATGATTTACGAACCGTGTGGCACCATCAACCCCCAATCTCCGTGCATGGTCGACGGCAAGTGTTACAAACACTATCCACGAAAACTGACGGCGGATGACGGCAATGACTGTTATCCACTGTATCAGCGTTGATCGCCCAATGACAACGGTCAAACTATTACAAAGAAAGTAAAAAGAAACGATTTTGTGATTGACACCAGTTGGACTATGCCATATTTGCCACTTCTTTCCAAATCATTTAAGACACATTACAATGTTGAATATTCTAATTCAGTGAAGTCGATCAAGTACATCTGCAAATGTGTCACGAAAGGCAGCGATTTGGTTGTTTTTAGCATCCAAACCTCCAATGGCAACGATGAAATTACGCGTTATCAAGTTGGGCGGTTTGGCGTATAGTCTCATTCCCTATTCACGAATGTGGAACCTGGAAAATGGCCAACGATTATATTTCACTGCGGCAAATACTGTTCAACGTGCTGAAATACCTCCAGCGACAACATTGACAAGTTTCTTTGCTGTTTGTCAAAGCGATCCGTTTGCACAAACTTTCCTTTACTCGGAGATGCCACGGTATAACACTTTGAACGCTTCTTCATCCGAAGAATGATGAATGCTTTTATTTGAGGTTTTTGCTGGTGAATGTTCGTGGTCCAACATCATTTGCAGCATTACGTACTGTTAATGGTATAGTCTGTCTAACATTTCGTGCTGCATGTAAAGAACTCAGTTTGCTTAAAAACGATACTCATTGGGATACGACAATCGCTGAGGCATACAAGAACATTATTTGCTATTGACATGATTCCCGTCAAGTCCAAGTCACCTGTGGAACAAATACAAGGACAATGTGTCATTTTACATCAATATCGTGTCAGCTCGAGAAATGCAATTCTTGAAGTCAATGCGAAGATGCATAACCTTATTTACCTTATTTTAAGAACCTAAGTTTTGGTCTGGTACTGACTTGGCTAATATCAATTACATAATTTTAAGATTTGAATACATGTTGTTAGTTCGTATGCGAAGATTATTTACGGCATGCGAAGATTATTTACGGCAGTTTGTTAGTCAGTTTAGGACTGCCAGCACCAGAACATGAAATGAATGAGCTACTAAATCGACAATTGGAGCGTAAACGTGAATACGATCGACATGAGTTGAACCAATTAGTTCAAACCAATGTTTCTATCTTAAACCTCCAACAGAAGGAAGTCTATGATATAATATTGAAGGCAGTTGATGATAGAAATGGTAGTTTTTATTTCTTGGATGCCCCCGGTGGAACTGAGAAGACATTCGTCATGTCATTGATTTTAGCCACTGCTTGTGCGAGATCCAACATTGCTGCAGCGGTAGCTTTACCTGGAATAACGGCCACATTGTTAGAAGGATGCCGCACAGCTCACTCAGCGTTAAAATTGCCATTAAACCTTGAAAATAAAGAGCAACCGACACGTAACATTGCGAAAAACTCCGCCATGTCCAAAGTTTTACTAACGTGTAAAATCATTATCTGAGACGAATGCACAATGGCACACAAACGCGCAATAGCAGCTCTTAAAAGAATACTAAGAGATCTGCGCAGTGACTCAAGATGTTTTGGAGGTGCAATGATTTTACTGCCTGGTGATTTCCGCCAAACACTGCCAGTCATTCCAAGATCGACGGCTGCTGATCGAATAAGTGCTTGCGTAAATCCTCAAGTCTGTGGTGTTTTGCAAAGATACTGCAGTTGACAGAAAACATGAAAGTTACATTGCTCAACGATTTATCAGCTCAAGATTTCTCCAACTAATTGTTGACTATCGGTAATAGCCGTATTTCCGTGGACGAATCAAACGGACTGATTTCGTTTCCTCAAAATTTTTGTAATATTGTATCGTCAAAAGAAGAGCTTATCAAGAAAGTATTCGCCAACATAATTGCTAACGGATTTTATCAACTAAAAATATAGATGTGGATGATTTAAACTATATATGTAGTTAAAAATCAAATCGTTGGTACTATGCATTCTTTTAAATCTATTGATTGTGTAACAAACGAAGATGAAGCCACCAACTATTCAACTGAAGTTTTAAACTCCTTGGATGTACCTGGCTTACCACCGCATAACTTACAACTGAAGGTTGGCTCGGTAGTGCTTCGAAATTCAAACCAACCAAAACTTTGCAACATACACGCAATTATACTTAGAGGAAAATTCAAAGGTGAGGAAGTTCTCATTCCGAGAATTCCGATGATACCAACCGATATGCTTTTTGAGTGTAAGCGAACTCAATTTGCTATTCTTCTTGCATTCACAATGACGATTAAAAAATCACAAGGACAATCCTTGAGTATTTGTGGTCTTAATTTAGAGAATTCATGTTTTTCTCATGGCCAACTATACGTTTCATGTTCACGTGTGGGCAAACCATCTACTTTATTTATACTTGCGCCTAACGAAAAATGTCATATATCATAAGGTACTGCACTAAAGGGAACTAACCTCAAGCACGAAAATACAGAGCTTCCTTATTTTTGTAATCTTTTTGAATTTTTGTTTTCCTTATAAATATATTCCAATAAACTATTTGACTAAATAAGCTTTGTACTCTTTTTAAAAAATCCATATATTCAATGATTGTTAGGTGGTACGAAGTTCACCGGGTCAGCTAGTAATTATAATAAAAAAGGAACTAGGAGATTTCTTGTAAATAAGGTCTACGCACATGCTGATGACAACGCTTTACATTCCTGTGAACAATGTCTGCTGGCATAACAATAGAGGAAGCATAAAGAAAAGGATATAAAATCGAAAACAGAATCAAAAAAAAATTTTAAAACTAAAAGCATGCAAACCAAGCCTAGTAAAAGAAGAAACCCGTTAAAAGAAGAAACACTTTTTAAGAAATTACTCAGGAAGTTATAAATATTTTAAACAATGAATCAGCCATGTACATTACAAAGGAGTAAATGGCTAAAGGTTTTTTGTTTTAAGAGCGAGAAATAATAATAGAAAATATAAGTTTAACATTTTGTAACTATGTAGTTATAAAATATTTTTTTGCAATAAGACATTTTTCAATTTTTTTAGCCGAAATTATAAATTATAGTTTGTAAGTCTGTCAGTTAAGGGATTCTAGGGTTTATTCCTTGTAGAGACTTTGGTTTACCTTAAAGTTAAGTTGGGTTTTTTATGCATTAAAGGTACATTTATAAATGACTTAACCATACCACAGTAAACGGCTGTTCAAACTAAACTTATGGGCAAAACTGTATTTGAATATAGGTGACTTACCATTACGCCATAACCATAACCTTAGAAACCAATTAAGTTTTGGTTTTTATGGCAACGGTTATGGCCATGGTGAAATTATGTTGACCAGGTGGTGTAACGAACACAGCTGATCTACTTTTTTCATGCATAAGTCGAGGCTGGGTATTCAAAGCTTTTTACTTTTACATATCTTGTTTTGACAACTGAACCAACGAAAACTACAACAAAAACGAAAATTTTATTCACCAAATTTTGTTGTTGTAGAATCACCACCACCTGATACATTATTGCGCCATTGTTATGGCGTTATGGTAAGTCACATATACATAATTGAACTTTAAGCCATATCTTCACTATTTGTACTAAACCAAAGAGGTACATATATGAACGAAAAAATCATCGATTTAACCAACAATTTCCTTATTTTTCGACTAAGAAACAGTATAATTGAATTTAATGTATGTTTAACCTAACAGTTCATTAAAACTAAGTGTTCATACATTGAAACAAACAACAGTTCATTGAACTTCTATGTTGAATGGTAACAAAATTTCCCTGATTTTTATGCGGCTGTCCCTCTACCTGTTCCCATCTAACTAATTTTTTTTCCAAAATGAAGACATTGTTGTATAATTACTCCTTGTAGGAATTTAAAGCCGATGGCTATTAAAGTTTTCGGGATAAAGCGTATTGTGTGTCACAAAATTTGTGCAATTGTAGAGGAGATACCACTTATCCTGCTCCTAGCCGAAATTTTTCAAAGTATCCGTGCCAAGTTTTGTGTCAAGAGTGGCTTTATTTACTGAGATATATAAGGATATATGCAGGAAGTTTGAATACCGATTGTCACAGGGATATTTTTGGTTGTTTGATACCAAAATGTTTTCTGTGCAACTTTATCTGGCTCCTGAATCTTGATTTCAACAGACGGATATGCCTATATTGACTTCCCTGTCTATAAGGATCCAGAGTATATGTATATACTTAAGGGGGGGGGGGGGGGCGGTCGCAAGTAAATATTGTAGAAATTACCAATGGAATAACAAACAAGTATACATATGTCCTTATCACTATGTAAAGGGTATAATAAACTTTACGCGACTCGTCCAAACTATTAAATTTGGTTTTTTGGAGATTTATTTCTGACATTTTTGTTTAATAAAAGAAACTTTTTTATTTGTGTAATTTGTTTTGGAGAGTTAAATAAAACTCCTTCATGTTTGCCAAAATCAACGGTAAAATCTTTTTGATTCTGGAATATACATATGTACATTATTTCCAAGTAAAATTTTATAACTAATTTGGACATCTCGGCACCCTCCAATTTTTAACTAGTAATATAACTAGTATGTATGCAGTTTTAAGATAAAATTCGAAACAGAAAGTAGTCTTCAAACTAATGTAACATTAACAAGTAAGAGCTATACCGAATCTTATATACCCTTCACATTGGTCTTTTTGTTAACCCAGATACCTGATCTATGCAAGTTGTTTTCAAACCGTAAATATTATAATTTTTGTAGTGGGCTTAAAGTACATAGCTATCATAGTTTTCTTTATCTTTAAGGGTCAAGAATATATATACCTTATGGGATCGCAAATGGATATTAAAAAAATTACAAACGAAATGACAAACTGATATACATATACCCTTAAGGCGGTGGCACATACAATCCGTCATACGTCATACTTCGCCTTTTTTAACTGACGTTAACGTAACAACGCAAGAGGTTGTCACATAGAACCCTTTATAAACGGATGTTAAATTAGCAGGTGGTGGTGGTTCTACAACAAAATTTGGTGAATATAATTATTGTTTTTGTTGTAGTTTTCGTTGGCTCAGTTATCAAAAAAAGATATGTAAAAGTAAATAACTTTGACTACGCAGCCTCGATTTATGCATGAAAAAAGTCGATCAGTTGTGTTCGTAACACCACCTGGTACACATAATTTCACCATGCAACTTGTCAAAGTACTTGACGTACGTTGAAAGTTAAAAGTTGCCCAACTTTAGTACGTTGCGTTGAAGGAGACGTACGGAATGTGACATTGTTCATAAGAAACCATGTTATTCAACTTAGCTGTCAGTTAAAAAAGGCGACGTATGACGGATTCTATGTGCCACCGCCTTTATAACTATGTAAAGCAGCATTGCCGTTTGGGAACATTTGAAACATTTAATGTAGGGTGACCATTTATTTCTGGTTCGAAATCTGTACGCTTTTCAGTTTTTTAGTCTAAGAACCTCCATCAATTAGAGCGATCGAATTAAAATCATTTTCTGAGTCAAATAAAGCATTTCCGTCCGTCTGTGTGTCTATGTATTTTTGAAAATAAATATTTGATTCAAAAAATAAACTAAAATTTTATATAATTTTTAGAGAGCTTTCGATCGACTCAAAACAAAATTTGAAAGATCAAAATAATTTTAGTACAGTTTATGCTGCTACAAACATATTGAACTATTTAGTTTGCTATAATTTAACAAATATTTTGGGGGAAAAAAATTAAATTTTCCATTTATCTGCTAATTTTTAATTATTTTTAATTATTTTTATACCCTTCACATAGTGATAGGGTATATATCACTTTGTCATTCCGTTTGTAATTTCTTTATTATTCATTTGCGACCCCATAAAGTATACATATTCTGGATCCTTATAGATAGGGAAGTCGATTTAGCGATGTCCGTCTGTCCGTCTGTCCGTCTGTCCGTCTGTCCGTCTGTTGAAATCAAGTTTCCGGAGTCAAATAAAAAGATACAGACCAGTTAATGGTGTCAAACTATCACAAGTATCCTGGAGACAATCGCTATTTAAAATCAATAAAATCGGTTCACTATTGACCGAGATATAAGCGAAAACCCAGAGTAACCCATTTTTTTTAGGACAAAATCCGTGCATATATCCCTATATATCTCAGTAAGTATAGTCACTCTTGCAACAAAACTTGGCACGGATACTCCTAAAGAAGGGACCTTAATAATGGAAAAATTTTTTTCAGATAGGACCAGGGGAAGGGGTATTTTTTCTACAATTGCACAAATTTGGTGAAATATTTTATGCGCTATATCTCGTAAACTATAACAGCTATCGACTTAAAATGTTCTACAAAAAGTAATTGCATGCTAAGGGCTACGCCTTAAAGAAAAAATTTTTTGGGTGGGGGCAAAAAAAGGGGTAGCTCCCATACAAATCGACAATTATTATCAAATATTCGATACGCTATATCTCGGAAACTATAAGAGATATCGAAATGAAATGTTCTACAAAAAGTAATTGCACGCTAAGGGCTACACTTTAGAGAAAAAATTTTTTGGGTGGGGGCAAAAAAAGGGGTAGCTCCCATACAAATCGACAATTATTTTCAAATATTCGATACGCTATATCTCGGAAACTATAACAGATATCGAAATGAAATGTTCCACAAAAAGTAATTGCATGCTAAGGGCTACGCCCTAAAGAAAAAATTTTTTGGGTGGGGGCAAAAAAAGGGGTAGCTCCCATACAAATCGACAATTATTATCAAATATTCGATACGCTATATCTCGGAAACTATAACAGATATCGAAATGAAATGTTCCACAAAAAGTAATTGCACGCTAAGGGCTACGCCTTAGAGAAAAAATTTTTTGGTTGGGGGCAAAAAAAGGGGTAGCTCCCATACAAATCGACAATTATTTTCAAATATTCGATACGCTATATCTCGGAAACTATAACAGATATCGAAATATAATGTTCTACAAAAAGTAATTGCACGCTAAGGGCTACGCCTTAGAGAAAAAATTTTTTGGGTGGGGGCAAAAAAAGGGGTAGCTCCCATACAAATCGACAATTATTATCAAATATTCGATACGCTATATCTCGGAAACTTCAACAGATATCGAAATGAAATGTTCTACAAAAAGTAATTGCACGCTAAGGGCTACGCTTTAGAGAAAAAAATTTTCGAGTGGGGGCAAAAAAAGGGGTAGCTCCCATACAAATCGACAATTATTATCAAATATTCGATACGCTATATCTCGGAAACTTCAACAGATATCGAAATGAAATGTTCCACAAAAAGTAATTGCACGCTAAGGGCTACGCCTTAGAGAAAAAATTTTTTGGGTGGGGGCAAAAAAAGGGGTAGCTCCCATACAAATCGACAATTATTTTCAAATATTCGATACGCTATATCTCGGAAACTATAACAGATATCGAAATGAAATGTTCCACAAAAAGTAATTGCACGCTAAGGGCTACGCCCTAGAGAAAAAATTTTTTGGGTGGGGGCAAAAAAAGGGGTAGCTCCCATACAAATCGACAATTATTTTCAAATATTCGATACGCTATATCTCGGAAACTATAACAGATATCGAAATATAATGTTCTACAAAAAGTAATTGCACGCTAAGGGCTACGCCTAAGAGAAAAAATTTTTTGGGTGGGGGCAAAAAAAGGGGTAGCTCCCATACAAATCGACAATTATTTTCAAATATTCGATACGCTATATCTCGGAAACTTCAACAGATATCGAAATGAAATGTTCTACAAAAAGTAATTGCACGCTAAGGGCTACGCTTTAAAGAAAAAAATTTTCGAGTGGGGGCAAAAAAAGGGGTAGCTCCCATACAAATCGACAATTATAATAAAATATTCTATAAGCTATATCTGGGAAACTATAACAGATATCGAAATGAAATGTTCTACAAAAAGTAATTGCACGCTAAGGGCTACGCTTCAAAGAAAAAAATTTTCGAGTGGGGGCAAAAAAAGGGGTAGCTCCCATACATATTAACAATTTTTGTTAAATTTTCGATATGCTATATCTCAGAAACTATAACATATATCGAAATCAAATGTTCTACAAAAAGTAATTGGACATTAAGGGCTACGCTCTGAAGAAAAAGATTTTCGGATGGGGGGTGAAGAAGGGGTAGCTCCCATACAAATTAACAATTTTTAAACAATTTTCGATACGCTACTTCTGGAAAACTATTACAGCTATCGACTTCGAATATTCTACAAAAAGTAATAATCAAATAATTCATACATTTTGGTGAAAAACTTGGTGAAGAGCAGGGGGACTAGAACATCTAATAAGTTTTATTAACCTTTAAATATGAATAATGTCGAAAACTTTAAAAACTCTCGACCTCAAATCTTCTTCATGTATTTCTATTATTCATACGAACGTTAAAATTTTGTTATTTTTTCTATGGGCTTTAAAACTCGCACAAGGTTTTTTATTATATTATTTGCAGTAAAAAATTACTCGGCTGGGTATATTTAAAGACCAATGTGAAGGGTATATAAGATTCGGCACAGCCGAATATAGCGCTCTTACTTGTTAATACTAATTTTTGCATTTTAGTTTGGCTTAAGTTCATATAATTTATTTTAATTAGAAGAAATTAATATTTTTCCGTTAATGTTGGAAAAAACTTTAATTTGAAAAAAAAGCAGATTTTTCTACCGAAGAGACTTTTAATACAAAAAAGCATAGTGTTTATGAAAAAGTAAACTTTGTCCTAACTTACAAAATAAAAAAAAGGAGAACAGTCATGCCGTTTCCCTTTCTCTGTTACATGTAAGTTAAATAGGTGATGCTTACAACCAAAGACACTACTACCGTTCAAAGAGTACTTATGATGAAAATACATTCTACTCGGCTAGTATCGGTAGAAAAATCTGCTTTTTTCAAATTAAAGTTTCTTTTAACATTAACGGAAAAATATGAATTTCTTCTAATAAAAGGAAATTATATGAACTTAAGCCAAAATAAAAATCAAAAAATTTGTGCTTCCCTTTATCTTGAAAATTCTCAGTCGATCAGTACATTTTATAAAAAAATCAATATATATCAGTACACAAATTTTTAATCAGTACACCAAATGAAAATTCAGTACATGTACTGACTCTCTACGTAACATGTATAATATAAATGGTTTTGGTCTAATTTTCATAACTTTATGTACTAGCTGTACAATAAGGTATACTTTTTGGTGTAGCAGATATTTTTAAGCACCATAAATGTGCATTATTGATTATAAGGGCATTAAATACAAGGAGCTTTACACAAAACAACCTAAAATGGGGAGTTTCATTGTGACCATTTTATCCACGTTTTTGGTTATAAATCAAAAATATTTTATTCTTAATTATGAAAAAGGCAATAACTCGTTAGGGTGGTAGAAAGACAAGATTTAAAAAGCATTTATATTTATATTTATGTATATGTATTATTAATACCTTCAACAATTGTATGCAAAAAAAAATTGTTTTAATAGTTTTGATTCAGCTGCCTTATGTTTAGGTGCGCTTTTGACTTATCTACACCTTATTTGTATCACCTACGAAAGTCCATACCAATTCCATTTTTAAGTCTGATTTATGTACCTGAATTTCAAAGATAAGTGCCTTTAATTACTGGTATTCTAAAATTATTAACAAAGAATCATCAAAGTTATCTGTATCTTTGACCTAAATGCCCAAATTTGTTTTCGTTATTTGCTCGTCAAAGTATTTTTTCAAGTGGACTTTGTATGCCTGCACATTCACCATATTTGTTGGCATTTTAAAATTTTTTAAAATTTAAAAAAAAATTAATTAAAAGTGTACAGGCTAAAAACTATAATAGCCCTTTTTAGATACATCGCAGTACTCCTCCGCTTTTTTCAAGCATTTTCTTGATTTTAACTTTAATTTGAAATCGCTGCAGTTTAAATTATTGGTGTTCTGCAAAATAATTTTTACCTTTTGATTTAGAACATATACGAAGTTAAATAAAAAATCCAAAATACAAGTTTACCTTTTAAACTAAAGTGATTTGTTTTAAAATCAAATTGAAACGCGGAACGTGCCTGAAGTCTGCAATCACAAATTTTACTTAAATTCGATAAACTATTCATTAGAATAAGAGATCACCATATATTAAATCTTAGTTATGAAAAAGAAGCGGCGGCTAAGTTTGAGCCAACATTAAGCCGAAAAAATCATCGGCTTGATACATATGATCGGCGGTCCAAGAGAGCCGGCTGTCAGCCGTTCGGCGCAGGTCGTGGAACTGGTGACCGCATTATCCGATCTGTTTGCTTGGACCAAGAACAAGGGACAGAGGGTACACCCAGAGAAGATGAACCTATTTTCGATACTAGAAAGTACCAGGTGGTATGCCTTGTGCTTCCTGTGCTTAAGGGGCTTAAGCTAAGACTGGCATTGGATTAGAAGGACTCTGATCGCCTTTTGCACTTGAAGAAATTTCATAGGTAAGAACTTGAGGCAACAGCCCAATTAGGTGAGTTGGATTTACACACCCATTGTTAGACCAATTCTTACGTACGATAGTCTCCTATGCTGAAGGGCCTTGAAGAGGGACAACATAAGGAAGTTCTTGTCAAAGGTCTTCAGATGTGCTGTATTAGGAATAACAGGGGCCAGGAGCTCTGAATATCATTTTTTATCTTCTTCCCGTTGAGGATTTTGTGACTAGAATGGTACAAAGGAGCTTGTTTATGTAAAGCGAATTAGGTTGTGCACGCCGATTATTTAGGGAGGGTCCGAGATAGTCGACTCATACAACTGTCGGTTTTGGCTGACTATATGGTCAAGAAACTTGACTTGACTTGTTCGAAGGGTGTGCAGTCTCAACTGATGGACCAAAGATGGACTTGGGCACCAGGACTGGTATTTATATATTGAATACGATAGCAAGAGGGACATACATACTTCCGGACAAGTGCAGCGTTTTTAGGCTGAGGTTTTGGCGGTGATGAGGGCCGCGAAATCGATAATGATGATGCGGAGATGAGACGTGACAATCAACATCGAAAGTGAGGCCGCGCTCAAGGCTTAAGAAAAGTTAACTTGGCAGAAATTCTAAAACCTAAACCTTTTCTACTTGTAGGTGATGGCAATTTTAAAGAAAATTGGTAAAGAGGCATATGGCTTAATTAAGGAAATTACACAAATAGCTCAGTGGAGTGGGTTGCAATAGCAGAATATATACATTTCTATTTGCGACATAAATGCCACAACTGTTCCAAACCGCAATGTTTTATTACAGAACTTTTAACAAGTATTAAAAAATAAATTTTTTTTTATTTGTTAATGAATTAAGTACCAAAAACTGCTTCCACTTCTACTTGTTATCTTTGGCTTTTCCTCTGGCTGTAAAGCAAGAGTTTAACTGTAAAAATCTTGTTGCGAATCGGCAAAGAAAAAAGTAAACGAAAAAGCAAAGTTTTGTTGAGCTAAAAATAAAGTTGTTAATTAGCGTGCTATTGGCATTTTATGTCTAACACTTAATAAAGAAAATGTATAGTTTAATATATATTTTCATTATGTTTCTTTTGCCCTAAGTTTAAACAAAAACCCATGATTAATTACTGTAATTTTACAACTTGATTACAGAAAACTAAGTTTTGCTTAAAAATAAAACATGTTAAAACTACAAAAAAAGTTCATTTTTTTTACTTTAAACTTAATGTAAAATGTTTAAAAAATCCTTGGTTTGCAAATCCAATTAATATTAATCGGTTTACTATTTGATTACATTGAGTGAACTTTTTGTAAACAAAAACTTTTTGCAAAAATTTTGTTAATTTTTTCTTTAGTATTTATTGAATGGATTGAAAATTTGGTTGGTTGGCTGTTTGAAAAACCTCTTGAACAAAATTGATTTTAACCCTTCATGTAGTTTGGCAACTTGTTTTTTATATTTTTTTTAATTTTTCTTGTTTTAAGATCGAAAGTTCTTTACTTAACATCATTTATTTTATGTAAAGTTTCACTTTGTTCCATTAGTGCTTAAACTAACCCAAAACAAGGGTGTAAAAAATTATTGAAAAAAAATGAAGGAAAAAGACGTTCAATAGCATTTGAATATTTCCATTGTGATGGGTGTGACCAATTTACTCGCATTTTTTGCTTATAACTCAAACAGCATAAAATTTTATTTTAAAAGAACTTATGATTCTTAAGAATGGTATGTTTTTAAGCGATTAATAGTAGGAAAGCACTCAAAGAACACAATTTCTGCTCACAATGACCACTTGAAGACTGTGACAGGTGTGACCCCACATTTTTTAATTGTACAGAATTTTGGCTAAAGATCGAGTTGTGTAATGCCAGTTTAAAGCGCTTGTAATCGTATTTGATACAGTAAAATAAGAACCAATTTATTTATAATTTAGTAGTTTTTATTCTCTTTCAAATGTAAATCTACCGATTTTTTTAAAAAAAGAAAAAAAAATATTTTTCCCCATTTTGCGCACTTTTACGTGGAATTGACCATTTGTAAAACAAAGAGGGTTAAAACTGTAAAATTGTTGAATGATAGTTTTGGATTTGTTGCTGCCTTATTGCTCTATATAAAATTGATTTGATTGAAAGTAAAAAATCTAAAAAGTTGAGCAGTTTGTACTTTGCTAATAATATTCTCTTACTGTGTCATTAATTTTTTTAGTTTTTGCTATATTGAATTTCTCAAAAGGGGTTTTGTGTTCAAATTGTGGGTCGTTTGTTAGCACAAGGTAAGTTTCAGTATAGAAAAAAAATAGAAATAAGTACGTGACATAAAAAAATTATATACCAAACTAAATCAAAAACAGTCATAACTCAAAATTTAATAAATCTGTAGATCAATGCCCAAAATCATAATAGTTATTGAAGGTTATTTATTAAACGTCTTGGCGAAACAAATTGATGTTTTTACAAACGTTAAACTCAGTATAAAAAACAATATAAAAATGCCGATTTTTTTTTATTAATAGTTTTGATGTTTGTCAAGACATGGATTTATCTTGTCAAGACGTCCATTAAAGGCTTATTTGACAAATGTCTATGCAGAGTTGGGCAAATGCATGCTTTGTTGTAATTGAAATACAAAAATACTTGTTCCGCTTGTATTTCAAATACAAAATACCAAATACTTTCAAGTCGAGTATTTTAAATACAAAATACAAAATACAGTATTTTAGTATCTTTTATTTGAAATACAAATACAAAATACATTTATAACCACTAACCATGAACACTAGATTTTTAAAAGTATAATCAGATAAGCAGCCTCTTGTTGAAGAATATATAAATCCTGTTAAAAAAACAATCTTTCTACAGGTCCTGATAAAAACAGACTGGTGTTAAATTTTATGAAAACAGTTCTCTATAAGGCACATCCAACAAGGTAAACCCAAAGCGAATTCAAAAAATTCGCTTACTGCATTTCCTTTTTGCGTTTAAACGGTAGAATGTCAGAAAAATTAAAAATTCCATATAAAATTAATTTTTATTTCGTATAAATGTCAAATTGATTTTAATCAGCTGGTTTCTTAATATTACCTGGTTAAATGTGTCTTGGTTCTCTGTATGTGCCTTGTATGTGAAAAAAAAATTAAATTAAAAGTAAAGTAATATTAAGGTGAATTCAAAAATTCGCCCTCTGCATTTCTTTTGTATACCCTTCACATAGTGATAAGGGTATATATCAGTTTGTCATTCTGTTTGAAATTTCTTTATTTTCCATTTGCGGCCCCATACAGTATTAATTTTCTGTATCCTTATACATAGATAGGGAAGTTGATATAGCCATGTCCGTTTGTCAGTCTGTTGAAATCAAGTTTCCGGAGTCAAATAAAGTGATACGGACCAGTTATTGGTGTCAAACTTTTTATGAAATTTTATGAAATTTTTGATATGCTATATATCGGAAACTATAACAGCTTTCGACTTCTAAAGTTATACACAAAGGATTTCGATGATAAAACCTACATTTTGGAAAAAAAAGGTTGAAGAGGAGCAGGGGGACTAGAAGTTCCCATTAAAATTAACAAATTTTATTTACCTTTTAATTCGAATAATGTCGAAAACTTTTATAACTCTCGACCTCAAACCTTCTTCATCTATTTCTATTATTCATACGAACGTTAAAATTTTGTAAAGTTTTCTATGGACTTTAAAACTCGCACAAGGTTTTTTTATTATATTATTTGCAGTACAAAATAACTCGGCTGGGTATATTAAAAGAGCAATGTGAAGGGTATATAAGATTCGGCAGAGGCATATATAGCGATCTTACTTAATGTGTTTAAAAGTGTGAATGTCAAAAAAATTTTAATTTTTATACAAAATTTAATTTTTTTGACATTCACATTTCCAAATATCCGCTAAGCTCTTGATATTACCTGAATGAGTGAGCCCTGGAAAAAAACGTGCCTTGCTAAGGCAAAGACGTGAATGAATACGAAGACAAAGTTTCCATTCTTTTTTTTTTTAATTGTAATATTTTTCAATTTTTCTAACGACAACTTTTTGTATAACAAAAAAATGTATTTTGGAAAAATGTTTTTTGCCATCATAAGTTTTTGAAATACCAAATACTTTAGTGTTAGGTATTTGAAATACAAAATACATTAGAAGATGGTATTTCAAATACAAATACAAAATACGTTTTTGTATTTCAAATACGTATTTCAAATACAAGTATTTGAAATACTGTCCAACACTGTGTATATGAAATAACTTTTAGATAAGGCCTTAATAAACCTACAATGATTATTATCAATATGGGCGAACATCTTTAACGAGCCCGATAATTTTATAGGCATTAAAGTAAACTTTATTAAAAGACGGTGTTGTTTTACTGTTAAACTCAATTTAGTTATAAAATCACAACTAAAATTTTAAAAACGGGAAAGAAGGTTTTTTAGGATAGAGAATGAATTTGAGTTGTGACTATTTCTAGTTCATTGTGCAAAATTTGCTTTGCCAGAGTAAAGTAACAATTTTGAAATATAAGTTTAACGAAAACTTGATGCAAAGCTGTCATTACTTAACCTTAATAAACATTATTAAATAGCTATCAAAGGAAATGCTTATGGTTGCCATGGTTTAATGTAAGGCATAACTATTATAAATATATTGGAAATTTAATATTTTATTAATACCCTGAAGGTTAAGCATATATGCAAAATTGAGATAACTGTATCAAGGTAACCAAGTTTCTTGTTATTTTTTTTAACTAAATATTTTTGCATAGGAAACGCCATATCTTGTGCTACGATTATCATAGAAATTTTCTTATTTGCCTGGAAGCGATTAAAAATGTTCAATTTATTTAATGCCATAACACTGTGTGTAATTTTTTAAGTCATGGAAAAATAACCATATACGGACATCACTACGTGAAAGAAGACCAAAAAAGAAAAGACCCGTGTCTCCCAGTTTTGCCCAAAGTCATGCACTTTTTTTGTTATGGGCCCCCAAAGATTTGGGGCCTTGGTACCATTTTTACAAAAAGTGATAATTTTCTTAGGCTCATATCTTGCAAACCGTTCGGAAATTTAATTTACTCTTTGAGGCAAAGTTGTAGCCCTTTTTATAAAAAACAAAAATTATGAACATAAAAAATTGAAAAAATAATAATTTTAAATCAAAATCGCAAAAAACTTTAAAAAATTCAATTTTTTTCCTTTTTCCCCCTGTTCAGGTCCATAGGTAGCAAACCATTCGAAATTCAAGGAAACAGTCAACTACAAAAATTTACCTAACAACCCAATAAACAACTTTTTAGAACATATAAACTTCCTAGGAATGATTCTTAACACCGTTTAGGTAGCCCTTAAGTAGCCGCAAAAGTTAAAAATTTCCCCAAAATGTATGTACATACATGTAGTTATGAAGCTATCTCTTCCTTACGTTTAATCAAATTGCCTTAATTACATATATTGTATCTGTCTTTCGTGTAATAGAGAACTCTAGTGCATATAAATATGTGTATATGCATGTGAGATAGCCGCGAAAAGTCTTGGAACTTAAACAGGTAGGCAAACATTAAAATTGCTGGAAACCCTAAACAACAAAATACATCATACACAAATTTCAATAATGATCGTTAACGGCCTTAAATTAAATTATGTACATACTTTTTTTATTGCTTTGTTATTACTTTTTAATAATTATTGTTCATACCAACAATAAATTACCTACATATGAACCTACTACCAATTTTTTTAATAAGTGAGGATAATTCAAAATAAAATAGCAATTGGATAAATTTAAAAAGAAGAAATTATTGCACCCAAACTTATCAAGAAATCAACTACAAAAATTTATCTAAGATTTCAGTAAACAGCTCACGCGATCACGCACCGACCGCACACGCATCAAGGAACGCAGATCACAATATAAAAGCGACGCGACTCTCACATCGAGGCATTACACAGCGCGACGTCAACGAGATCTCAGCGGTGAAAACACAACATTGGCAACTGACAATTTCAATATGCATTGTAAAAATATTTATTTATTTTGCTACATTTGCGGTCATCAAATCAGAAAAAATAATTCTACAAGATTTCAAAAGGAAAAGAATCTTTTAACTAGTGAATTTAAAAGAGCATATTAGTCATTTTTCGACGAAAAAGATTTGATCAGTGAAAATTACACACCTAACGCAGTGTGTCACCAATGTTATAATAATCTCATAGCATGGTTGAATGGAGGCAAACATAGTATGAAATATTGTAAGCCGGTAAACTGGATTAATCGCCCAGGTGATCATGATGCAACCAGTTCTTATGCATGCGTTAATTACCCAAATAGACGTGATGAGAAGAACAAAATTTATAAAGCAACTGTAACAGCCACATTACCAGTGCTTGCACTTGAAAATTTTGTATTCCCAAGGCCGCAAACTCCAGATCGTAGGACAAAATTTACAGAAATGACTACAGTAAGTGGTGTTACTAATCGAGATCGATTTGATACCGAATATGAGCCCCAACAGGGAAGAGATGGACCAAAACTAACAACTAATAAATAATCAAATGGAAAAACGGTACAAAGGCAAAAAATTCGACGCATTGCTTGCAGAGGTAATATCAATTTTATTATTGCATGGTTTGCATTATTTTTGATTTCTTTTCTAATTCATTTCAGGTATGTTGGTGGAGTCACAAGATAACCTTTTATGATGTTTATAAGGTATGTTAAAAAGAAAAAGCTAATGATGGAAGACATTCTGGAAGCAACGTGGACACCGTAAGTTCTGAATCAGAGTCAGATTCGGACGACGATTTAGATCCTCAACTTAAGAGAGCGCGATATGCAAGTCCAGGGCCATCAACTTTATAAAAATAATACAAATATTTTTTTATTATTTTTTTGTAATAGACAGCACAGTATCTCAATGTTGAAGAAAATAAAAAAGAAAGAAATTCAAAAATTTTCGTAAAATTTTTAACTTTTGCGGCTACCTAAGCGCTACCTAAACGGTGTTAAGACCCATTCCTCGGAAGTTTATATGTTCTAAAAAGTTGTTTATTGGGATGTTAGGTAAATTTTTGTGGTACCGTAAAATAACTACCAAATGAAATAACTCCCAATGGAAAAAATGAAATAACTCCCAAATGAAATAACTCCCAACGAAAAGGAAATAACTCCCAATCGAAAAAAATGAAATAACTCCCAACGGTAAAAATGAAATAACTCCCAATGTTTGGGAGTTATTTCATAAAATTCACAAAAAAGTGAAATAACCCCCAAATGAAATAACTCCCAATTACAAAAAAAATAATTGTTTTATGAAATAAGTCCCAACGGAAATGAAATAACTCCCAACAATAATGAAATAACTCCCAACGAAAATGAAATAACTCCCAACGAAAATGAAATAACTCCCAATTAAAATATATATAATGCGAAAACCTTTTGTATCCATAAATTAGATGTTACTTACGTAAAATTATTTTCTAAACAAACAAACCAAATGACTGCCGGCCTCCGTCTGGACGCAGGATAAGTAAACTCTCGTGGATCAAACTGCCGGCTTCGGTACAGCTTTAGGACAGGCGCGTCGCCTTTAAGCGCCTTTTTGGTTAAATAATTTTTTTAATAAAAAAAGAGTTATTTAGATAGCCGGCCTTCGGCCGGGCGCAAGAAAAAAAACTCCCGTAGATTCGATCCGCCGGCTTCGCAGTAGCTTTCGGCCGGGCAATGGACTTTAAGCTCTACTGCTTTCCATATAGAGCTTCGCCAAATAAAATGTGAATTTTATGACACTTTAGTTATGAAGCTGCAAATACTTCCGATGCACTACAGTTTAAAGTATATTCCCCGGCCGAAGGCTACTGCGAAGCCGGCGGATCGAATCCACTAGAGTTTTTTTCTTTGCGCCCGGCCGAAGGCCGGCTACATAACCCAAGGTTTTTAGCCCCAAAATTTTTAAATAAATGTCACCTTTTATACTAGCGTGAGTTTTCTCCCCAAGTTAACAATGCTGTTGCGCAGTGCTGTGCACAAGAAAAGTATTGTTTAATTACATCAAATGTTTGAATATTCTTGAATGAGTTTTGCTCTCCAGAGCCCAGCCATAGGGCGGCCATATACAGCACTTTTAAAACAGAATTTAAACTTGCCACCGAACATCTGTAGTGGATTTGAACCGGCGGCTTTGCTATAGTTTTGGGCTAGGCGCACAACTTTAATCTCTCTATTTTGGGCTAATTAATTGATTTTGGATGTTTAGAAAAAGTGGTGTATATAGCCAGCCTTCGGCCGGGCGAATGGAATCAAAACTCTAGTGGATTCGATCCGCCGGCTTCGATGTAGCCTTCGGCCGGGCAATGGGCTTTAAGCTCTAGTTAATATTAAAACTTCAGATGTGAACAAGAATGATATAACGGTTTGGGGTTTTTGTGAAAGTGCTTAAATAAAGCACTTCTGGTATTTAAAGATCACTAGAGCTTAAAGCCCGCTGCCCGGCCGAAGGCAACAGCGAAGCCGGCGGATCGAATGCACTGGAGTTTTTTTTCCTTGCGCCCGGCCGAAGGCTGGCTATATATGCCACTTTTTTTTAAACCCAAAATTTTTAATTCATTGTCACCTTTTGTATCCATAAATTAGATGTCACTAACGTTAAATTATTTTCTAAACAAACAAACCAAATGACTGGCGGCCTGCGTCTGGACGCTGGAAAAGTAAACTCTCGTGGATCAAACCGCCAGCTTCGATACAGCTTTAGGACAGGCGCGTGGACTTTAAGCACCTTTTTGGTTAAATAATTTTTTTAATAAAAAGGAGTTGTTTAGATAGCCGGCCTTCGGCCGGGCTCAAGGAAAAAAAACTCCAGTGCATTCGATGCGCCCGCTTCGCAGTAGCCTTCGGCCGGGCAATGGACTTTAAGCTCTACTGCTTGCCATATAAAGCTTCGCCAAATAAAACATGAATTTTATGACACTTTAGTTATGAAGCTGCAAATACTTCCGATGCACTACAGTTTAAAGAATATTCCCCGGCCGAAGGCTACTGCGAAGCCGGCGGATCGAATCCACTGGAGTTTTTTTTCGTTGCGCCCGGCCGAAGGCCGGCTATATATGCCACTTTTTTTTAAACCCAAAATTTTCAATTCATTGTTACCTTTTGTATCCATAAATTAGATGTCACTAACGTAAAATTATTTTCTAAACAAACAAACCAAATGACTGGCGGCCTGCGTCTGGACGCAGGATAAGTAAACTCTCGTGGATCAAACCGCCAGCTTCGTTACAGCTTTAGGACAGGCGCGTGGACTTTAAGCACCTTTTTGGTTAAATAATTTTTTTAATAAAAAGGAGTTGTTTAGATAGCCGGCCTTCGGCCGTGCGCAAGGAAAATAAAATCCAGTGCATTCGATCCGCCGGCTTCGCAGTAGCCTTCGGCCGGGCAATGGACTTTAAGCTCTAGTTAATATTAAAACTTCAGATGTGAACAAGAATGATATAACGGTTTGGGGTTTTTGTGAAAGTGCTTAAATAAAGCACTTCTGGTATTTAAAGATCACAAGAGCTTAAAGCCCGCTGCCCGGCCGAAGGCAACAGCGAAGCCGGCGGATCGAATGCACTGGAGTTTTTTTTCCTTGCGCACGGCCGAAGGCCGGCTATATATGCCACTTTTTTTTAAACCCAAAATTTTTAATTCATTGTCACCTTTTGTATCCATAAATTAGATGTCACTAACGTTAAATTATTTTCTAAACAAACGAACCAAATGACGGGCGGCCTCCGTCTGGACGCAGGATAAGTAAACTCTCGTGGATCAAACCGCCAGCTTCGTTACAGCTTTAGGACAGGCGCGTGGATTTTAAGCACCTTTTTGGTTAAATAATTTTTTTAATAAAAAGGAGTTGTTTAGATAGCCGGCCTTCGGCCGGGCTCAAGGAAAAAAAACTCCAGTGCATTCGATGCGCCGGCTTCGCAGTAGCCTTCGGCCGGGCAATGGACTTTAGGCTCTACTGCTTGCCATATAAAGCTTCGCCAAATAAAACATGAATTTTATGACACTTTAGTTATGAAGCTGCAAATACTTCCGATGCACTACAGTTTAAAGTATATTCCCCGGCCGAAGGCTACTGCGAAGCCGGCGGATCGAATCCACTGGAGTTTTTTTTCGTTGCGCCCGGCCGAAAGCCGGCTATATATGCCACTTTTATTTAAACCCAAAATTTTCAATTCATTGTTACCTTTTGTATCCATAAATTAGATGTCACTAACGTAAAATTATTTTCTAAACAAACAAACCAAATGACTGGCGGCCTGCGTCTGGACGCAGGATAAGTAAACTCTCGTGGATCAAACCGCCAGCTTCGTTACAGCTTTAGGACAGGCGCGTGGACTTTAAGCACCTTTTTGGTTAAATCATTTTTTAATAAAAAGGAGTTGTTTAGATAGCCGGCCTTCGGCCGTGCGCAAGGAAAATAAAATCCAGTGCATTCGATCCGCCGGCTTCGCAGTAGCCTTCGGCCGGGCAATGGACTTTAAGCTCTAGTTAATATTAAAACTTCAGATGTGAACAAGAATGATATAACGGTTTGGGGTTTTTGTGAAAGTGCTTAAATAAAGCACTTCTGGTATTTAAAGATCACAAGAGCTTAAAGCCCGCTGCCCGGCCGAAGGCAACAGCGAAGCCGGCGGATCGAATGCACTGGAGTTTTTTTTCCTTGCGCCCGGCCGAAGGCCGGCTATATATGCCACTTTTTTTTAAACCCAAAATTTTTAATTCATTGTCACCTTTTGTATCCATAAATTAGATGTCACTAACGTTAAATTATTTTCTAAACAAACGAACCAAATGACGGGCGGCCTCCGTCTGGACGCAGGATAAGTAAACTCTCGTGGATCAAACCGCCAGCTTCGTTACAGCTTTAGGACAGGCGCGTGGATTTTAAGCACCTTTTTGGTTAAATAATTTTTTTAATAAAAAGGAGTTGTTTAGATAGGCATCGGGCGAATATTGCTTACATCAGCGATTTTGTAATGAACATTTTTACCGCTGGACAATAATATATTCAGATATTTTTTATATTTTTTCATTGGGAGTTATTTCATTTGGGAGTTATTTCACGGTACCAATTTTTGTAGTTGACTGTTTCCTTGAATTTTGAACGATTTGCTACCTATGGAGCTGAACAGGGGGAAAAAGGTAGAAAACAATTGAATTTTTTAAAGTTTTTTGCGATTTTGATCTAAAATTATTTTTTTTTTTATTTTTTATGTTCATAATTTTTGTTCTTAAAAGGGCTACAACTTTGCCTCAAAGAGTAATTTAAAATTCCGAACGGTTTGCAAGATATGAGCCTGAGAAAATTATCACTTTTTGTAAAAATGGTACCAAGGCCCCAAATCTTTGGGGGCCCATAACAAAAAAAGTGCATGACTTTGGGCAAAACTGGGAGACATGGGTCTTTTCTTTTTTAGTCTTCTTTCACGTAGTGATGTCCGTATATGGTTATTTTTTTCGTGTTGCACTGTGTAATTTTTTAAAATTCATTAGCCATTATTAACTGAATTATAGAGGAATTCATTTAATTATTTTAATTATTACATGCAATATATTTTTTCAGCTTGTCATTCACTTTCTCGACGGGTGCATATGAAACTAACAGTAGGATCGGTCTTGTCAAATTTTTGCACAAAATTGCTAAATATTTCTTCGTTGTAATGTGACCAAAAAACCGTTTGTTGTTTTAAATCCGAAAACAGCTGTTTGGGGCAAACAAAACTTATCCCAAATCAAATAAAAATTTTCCTAATGTGAACATAGTGTGACCGCTTACCAGTTTATATTTAAGTTTGGTTTTTGAAATTATACCAAAAAAAGGAAAAAAAGTAATAGTATGTCTAATCGTAATTTAATAACACAGTTTGGCTTGAATTTGAAACATAAGGTTTTTTATTATTTTATGGAAAATAATTAATATTAATTATACGACTAAGATAAATGCAAAAGTTTTGGTAATCAGTTTTGTACTTGTCAGAGCTTATAAGGTAAGGGAATAAGTGTATAAATACAAATTATGGATATTTAAGTTACACGGCATTCAGACTATGTTACTTGTAACACGTTGCTGTAACATGTTACATTTATTTGAGGGCGAAGGGAGTAGAGAAGGCATAGACGTTACAAAAGTAAAGAAAGAGAATTAAGAAAAATAGAAGAAAAAACGAAAACGTCAAAAGAGAAACATCAAAAAGTAACATGAAAAACAGAAATCGTGTTACTTTTGTAATGTCTCTACCTTCTCCACTCTCTTTGCCGTCAAATAAATGTAACATGTTACAGTAACGTGTTACAAGTAACATAGTCTGAATTTCTGTTGAGTGTTTTTAAAGTTTCAAACAAGAGTTTATAAAGTACTTTTTAAAATTTTTGTGTTTTTGGACTTTTACCAACTAATGTGCCAGAATTAAGGAACTAGGCGCTACATATTACGAAAATCGTGGTGGTGCTTTTTGTGTTTATTAAGACCATAAGTCTAGAATTTAAATCTTGTTAATTATTACTAAGAAATAAAATCATGTATAAAGCGTTTTTTAAGCTTGTAAATCAGAAAATATGTAATTAGTGTATTAGTATGTCGCATACTAAATTATCAGATGGTATAGGACAGCAGATAGTACTTTTTTTAAAGAGTATGACAGCTTTAAATTACTGGAATATTATTCTTAAAAGGAAATAAATTAAGGCCCAAAATACAAAATTCCCTTATACAAGGTGAGCCAGAAGAAATCACCCTATTGGAAGATGCTCCTATTTTTGCAAACGGTGGCTTATGTCAAATCTGTTTTGACATTTTTGAGCTAGACAGATGTAGAATACAAGCAAACAAGCCATAGAGTGGAACACTCCCAAAAAACGTGGAATAATCGTGTATATTTTTTTTCTGTGGTGTTGGTGCAGCGCAAATTCCGTGGCTGATTCCCCGGTCGTCCAGCACCGACTGCGCAAACACTGCGCCGCTTGGCCACCAACTTTGAAGATATTTGGAGCACATAAGATGTTGCCAAGAGTGGCCGGCCACAGAGCGCCCATTCTGCCGAGAATATCGCCGCTATTCACGAGAATATCAAGCTGTCGTCAGAAACATCGACCAGATGCTATGCCTCGCAATTAGCCATCAGCCGGTCGTCCCTAAGGAGAAATTTGGTCAGAGACGTGTGCATGTTTTCGTACGAATACCAATCCGTGCATCAGCTGTTGCCTGTTGATCGCCAAACGCGTGTAACTTACGCCTACGCCATCCTCAATCTCGAGACCGAAGTAGACGCTTTTTCGACCAAAATAAGCGGAAAGGCTCATTCTTACTTTAGCGGGTACGTAAACAAGCAAAACTATCGCTTTTGAGGCTTGAGAAATCCATTAGTGATGCATGAAGAGCCATTACAGTCCCCCAAAATGACTGCATAGTGCGCTGTTAACGCTGGAGAAGTCATCAGGTAATTTTTTTTCGAGGATATCGATGGTCAAACAACAGCAGGGGACGTTGCACGCTAAAGGGCCATGTTAGCCGAGTTATTTTCTGTCACATTTGAATGAATTAGAGCTGGAGGACATGTGGTTTCAACAGAACGGAGCAACGGCGCACACTGTGCGAGTCACAACCGATATTCTGAAGGCGACGCCCCCAGGTCGCCTCATCTCTCGTTTTAGGGATTAAGATTAGCCCGCATGGTCGCCCGAGTTAACAAAATCTAGCTTTTTATATATATTTTTTTATTATATAATTTTTTAAAAAAATTGTTAATGTTTTTTTGTATTTTTTCTTACAAAATCAGCCTGCACTTTGGCTACAACAACACAAGACAGACGGACACGCTTAAATCAACTTAGCAAGTCATTTTAAGTCGATCATCACTTGTGAAAAAACAAAAAGTGTAAAGATTTCGAAACCGAAATATATTAACACCCTTCATATTGTATCCAAGTCAACAGGACGTATGATTAATTTTTATTAACTGCTGGTAAATAATTATCACTCATACGCCTTACAAAAACGAATTTTTCATTTTAAATGAAAATTCAGTAATAGTTTCAAAGAAATTAATATTAAAAACTAAAATTACCAAACTAAAACGTAAAAATTCTAAAACAATATTTTCAATTCAAAGCCAAAGGTTTTTAATTTTATTTCTAAGATGAATATTTTTGAATGACAAAATAAAGATTTATTTAAATTACTTCAATATTGCCATTGAGCTGAATTTATTATAAAAATTATTTGAAAAAAAAAACATATGCTTTAGAATGATCAAGATCTATGATGATCTAATTCTTCTATTCTAATTCTTCTATTCTGTTTTTTGATTATGTTTATTTGAACCTTTAGAATTTTATTGAACAAGTCAAGCGAGAAAGGCATCGGGCGAATATTGCTTACATCAGCGATTTTGTAATGAACATTTTTACCGCTGGACAATAATATATTCAGATATTTTTTATATTTTTAAAATTTTTGACAATCAAATTTTATTTGAAATTTTTTTTAATTAACAAATTAATTCTTAAATTTGTGTAAGGTTATGGAAACAAAGTCATTAAATAAGTTTCTTTTTTGTTTAGATTTTTTCTTTTCCATACTTGTATTGCTACACATTGTTGTTGTAGTTGTTTTGAGTACCCTTGAAGGCTGAGAAAATTTAAATTTATGCTGTTTTTATTTTTGAGCAATTTTATTAGCTTTTAATACCTTTGCTTTAATGTTCATACCTAAGCATGTGTGTATGAATATGGAAAAATCCACTTTATTTTAGAGTAAATAGTTAAGGGGTGGTACTATTGCAAAAATTCAATGTGTAGTTATTCTTTTGTTTGTTTTTATTTGGAACGAGTGCCAACAAAATATAGGATTATAAACACATTTTATTTTTTATTATCATTTTAAAGTGTTTGTGGGTGTAAATGTGTGTATGTAAACATAAATGTAAATGGCAGACATATTGGCGTTGGTAATACTTTTTTCTACCACAACAAAAACTATTTTAAATTGATCTCTGCAAAATGTCTGCGTATTTTCTTGTAAATATGTTGTTAAAGGAATTTTTTTTTGTGTTTTATTTAGTTTTTTTATTTTACAATACAAATATATAATCAAAAATATTCTCTTGTAAAATGTACTTATTTTATCAAAAAATTCATAATGCATTTCAAATTATATTAAATTTTTTGTTTGTAATATTTTCTATATATGAAATTTCTTTAAAATTTTTTCGGCCAATTGGCAAGGAATCTGGGTTTCTTCAATTATCCGCTGCCACTTTTTTGTGTTTTATTTTCTTTATATGTAGAACAGAATAAGCCATATGTTATATTGATATATGTATTTTGAATATATGCAAACAAAAGGTATCAGAAGAATTTTCAACTGCGATTTGGGTGAAGGGTATTCCAGAGAGAGTGTTTATCAGCAATGGAAACAAATAGTAACCAGCAAAGCTTAATCTAAGCTGCAAAGTAGGATAGAAAAGACATCTTAATCACTTTTCTTCAAAAAAGTTTTTAACAGATTTTGCAACAATCAGCCAAACATTGTCACGATGTTATATAAAGGTTTATGTCTGGCCGCACATTATGAGAGTTTAAATATAAAGGAGTCGGTTGAGCACGGTACGTGTTTCATTTTCTTCGTAGGCTTTTTTAGAGCCAAACGATTTGGTCTTGACAAAGGCAATAGCTAGACTTTACATACGATATCTTTTGCTTTAGGTAATTGTAAGTACATACTACATTTCAAATACGGGAAATAGTCTTTCAAAATCTCTTTCCTGGATGAATTCAGTTGCTCGCAAACTTTTGCTGTCTAAGTAACTGTTGCAAGCTCGTGTTAAGTTTGACAACAATCTTTAGGGAGTCGTAATTCCGATTTTTTGTTTTCTGTGTTTAAATCATTTCTTCTAAGACGCACAAATAATCTCTAGATTAAAGTTATTTTAATACAATACAAAAATATATATACGGTACTTTTGGTCTATTAGGATGTGTTTCGGCTCCTAAAAAAGTCGATAGTTCTTACTTACATTTATCACGACTAATCACCCAAAAAAATCAAATAAACTTTTGAAAATATATATAAAATTACGTTTTTTGTCTTCAATCGGATCAATATTACTTTGTTTTAAATTCAGTGTCATCAATTTTTATATTTATAGACATTTTACATTCTTTTTTTGTTGAATCTTCGCTTCTGCGAACTAACAATAAGAATTTAAATCTTAAAACTAAATAAAATTTTCTTAGTCAAGCCAGACTAAAATTTAAGTTTTCAGATTAAAGTGTATATAAATGTATATGTATGTATGTGTATATATACCCTTAATCTCAAAAAATGCAAAAAAGTATCAAAAATGAACCAAAAGGGTTTCCACATATTCGTTCTAGATTTATAAACTTAAAAAATATCAAATAATATTTTGTCCATTGAGTTGAATTTCGACTTTTAAATGAAAAAATAGTTCTTAATGTCATATTTACAGATTAACAAAAAGGCAAAAAAGATTAAAACATATTATGTTTTGTCCACTTAGTTGACTTTCGGTCACAATCAGGGTTAAAATACCTCAATTTTATATTTTAGACTTATTAGTTCCAATATGGGGGAAAAAAGGGAAAACAGTATGTTCTGCTTATTTAGTTGACTTTTGACAGCCATATGGGCCAATAATGTGAAAACAACATTAAGTTAACTTCCGGCGGAATAAAGGTCAAAGGAGAAAATGCATTAATATCTACGTGGGTAGCCAAGCTGCTCTTAGGGCACTGGATTCTAACCTGTTTAGGTCAATGGCGGCCAAGAACTGCAGATCAGTGCTCCAAGGACTGAAAGTATTAATTCTGCTGAATTTCTGAAAAATTTGGAATGTCTGGGAATGAGACTGCAGATAAATTGGCATAAAGGGGATCTAGCGCAAATACAAATTTGGTAACTACCTCGAGTTGTTTCCTACCCTGCGATTTCAATGGAAGAATCGAGGGACTTTTTAGGGGCAAGGCGAAGATGCTGGACTTAGGCCGCAGGCTGCAGGGTGGCGATATCTCTGTGGCGAGTAAAGTCAGCCAAAAGAATAAAGATTCTCTAATCAACCGGCTACTCACTGATTTTTTTACCGGCCTCTGCAACATCATGTCATTGTTGGTTAAGTAGCAATCAAGTACGGTTAAAAAGTGCCGCTTATGTGAGGACGCAAACGAGGTCGAGACGATGTAACACCTACTTTTACAATGCCAAGCGCTTGTAAGGAGATGGCAAATACATCTTGGACCACTTATCGATTCTGTCGGATAGGGTACGCAAAAGATCTCTAAATTGCTAACGACCGATACCTAGCACTTTTCATTTTTTGACCATTTATCATTCTTTATTGTATCTTTCTTTATTAAAAACACAATAAACAGCATATTGTTTCTGAGCGAAGTGATGCACCACCCCTGGTATGCATCATGGACACTACCTATCTACCTACCAAGTTAACTTTCAACCTCTATATTGTTTAATGGCCCTCAATTTCAGATATCTGAACTCAAGTTGTGGAGAAAGGAAAAAAAATGTATTCTTTGTTTACATAGTTGATTTCCGATCTTTGCATTCGAGTTAGTTTAGTTAAAACTGTTAGAGACCTCGAACTATATACAACTTTTTAAGTAACAAATATTGTAATTCCACATTTAACCCTTAATTTAATTTTTCTACACCAAGGATATAAAAAAAGGAAACAATTTAGAGAAAATTTAAAAAAATACATTTTTACCTCTTAGTTGTTTTTCGATCACCCTATGAGTAAATATTGTAAAATTTTTTATTGCAAGGCTCATAATAACAAGAAAGTAAGGAAAACACAAAAATGTAACCAGTACTTTTTGTTCATTTAGTTCTATATGAGTCAGCAATCCTCATTATAATATTTCTAGACTCATAATACTAAGAAAGGAAAAAGGTATTTTTGCCCAGTTAGTTGATTTTTGGCCACTCCATTAATAAATATTCCTCAATTTTTTAATTTCAAGACTCATGATATCAAAAAAATAAGGAAAACACAAATTTTAAAATGTACTTTTTGTTCATTTAGTTCACTTTCGAGGTTAGTAATCCTTACTACAATATTTCTAGACTCATAATAACATTTTTCAAAATATTATTTAGGATTTAATCCCAATTTTCTTGTTTATTTATAGGGTTTGTTGTTGGTTAAGTTTGTCTATATGCATTTCGTTGGTTCTTACACCAACTCATCAGTAGACTTCAACCCAAATTCTTAAAAAACTCATGAATATCTTGTGTCTTTATATAATAACCTCATTAAACAAAATGAGAATTACTATAAGCAACCAAAACGTTCAAGTTTTTTTAAGAATCCAACAAACCACTATTCGCTTGTTTTGATTTTCTTTTTCCCCTTACATTTGAAAAATGTTGTTTAACAACAAGGTTTTGTTTTCGGTAGCCCCTTAATACATTTAGTAATAACCAATGGTTATTCAAATGTAAGGGGAAAAAGAAAATCAAAACAAAAACTTTCTAGGAATATGTTTGAGAGGAAAAACTAATAGGGGTCTGCTACACATTTTATTCCTCTAGGTGTAAGTATTTTCCAGGCATATGTTTGGGAAGGGAAACTAATGAGGGTCGGTCGTACACTTTATTTCTCTAAGGCCAACTCTGGGAAAGTAATAGGCATTTTTACATCATTTTTGTAAATTTTGTGTGGAAACCTCCTAAGGTGATGACGATAGGGGTAAGTATACTCGAGGAATACGTTTGAAAGAAAAAACTAATGAGGGTCTGATATACATTTGATTCCTCTAGGGTTGAGTCCGAAAAAGCTGTAGGTGTTTTTAGCCTTTTTTTAATTTTTTGCGGCAACCATGTTAGAGGCTGGAGATAATGGGTAAGTATGTTCCACAAAAATGTTTGGGTTGGTTTTACATTTTACCTTTGTAGGAGAACTCTGGAAGCTGTGGGAGCGATTAAAAAAAAAATTTAAAAATAAAACTTGGTATAGCAACCCTAATAGGGGGCGGAAATAGGGTGCAAGTATGTTCGAAAAAAAATGTTCGTGGGAAAAAATTAATGGGAACCGCTTTTACATTGAACATTGTACAGGGCAACTGCAAGGCAGTTGTAGATGGTTTTATTTACAAATTTTAGAAAAATAAACAGATTTAGTATTAGTTTTTGGCTTATATCTCAGTCAATTATTAGACGACTTTGCTGGATTTGAAAAGCGATTTTTTCGCAGAGAGTTTGATACCACTTACGACATCGGGGGGCTTCAGAAAGTTAATTTCAACCATAACACGGACATGACTAAATCGACTTTCCTGTCTATAAGAATCCAAAATATATATACTTTATGGGGTTGCAAATGCATAATAAAGAAGTTACAAATGGAGTGACAAACATATATATTACCTTATCACTTATGTGAAGGGTAAAAAATATAGTCTTCAAGAATTTAAAGAAACTGCAGAAAAATATAAAAATGAAGCTTTAAAAAAATCTGTGTCTCATTAATTTGAGCTTGAGTGTGGGATATAATTAACATAATGATTTTCCCCATTAAGTTCTAGGATTTCTGCAAAAGCAAGCAAAAAACCTTTTAATTTTTACTTTGTTCACAGGCAAAATTCCGGCAAAAAGAACACACACACACACACACTAATTTTTCAAGGAAATATTTTTAACGGAAACGGAAACAAATCATTGTCTGGGGTAAAATTTGCATCTGTATTTTCATTTTTCTTTTTTCAGATTTGGTTTTTTGTTTGTTTCTGCCTGTCTTAAATTATTTGAAGTAATAAAACTTGGCCTTTTGTGGTATAAGTTATGATATCTTTTTCTAAGTTTTATTTGAAAAATGTTTTTATCCTTTTATTTAAGTTGTTGCATGGTGTACGTGTTTGCGTTATATAAAGTATTGGTTTTCTTTGGAGGCCAATAAAAAATATATATTTTTTAATTAAATAAAACTGCTTTACCAAAACCAAAAGCAACACAAAGTAAGACTTGATTAAATGCTAAAGATTAAATTTTAGTGTTCTTGAAATCTCAAATGAACCATAATTTTCAAAGATCATAAGATGAAGAATTCATGGTTACAAATTTGCCTTAAGTTATCATAACAAGAAGAAAAGCGATTAAAATTAAATTAATAGAAAATATTTAGAAATATTTTTTGATTTTTTCAATTAACTTTTTACACTTCCTCATATTTCTCAAAATCGAAAAAACTGTGCGTATTTATTCGGGCTGGTTGTTGAATTTGCGCCTCTAAACTTTAAAACTTAATTTAATTTCACCATTTAAATCGTTTATAAAATACTTATGTTATATTGTGTGTGTTTCTTTTCATACAAACTCTTTGGTTGACTACAAAATTTGCATTCAGCATTAAACGCTCCAAGCCTGTAAAAGGTTTTTAGTCATAAATCAATAATTAATTGACTGTCGCGACATATTGACTTATCATTCTATGCTTTTTGTTTAATACCCATGTAAGTATCTCTTATACTTTGCAATACATTGTTATTGTTGTACAAGCTAAATACTGTTTTGCATTGTAGACGGCTACAGTGGCAACAACAATGTTACGGAAGTTGATTGTATATGGGGTATTCCTTTTTTGTAGCTACTATAGTTAAGGCCCATTTTTTTTTTAAAATTTGGAATGTGGGTGCCTCTTCCGATGCATAAATTTACTAAAATGGTATATTGGAAAACTCGCGCTCTTGGGGGATAAAAATGACCCAATTAAATAAAAACCAGTAATTTGCCATCTCTTGTACCTTTGAGGTACATTATTTGACTAAACCAATAGAAATGGAAACATAATCCGAATTGGGGTCGGTAGGACTCCTCTTAAACTCAGGTACTGGTTATATTTTCTAACCAATGTAAATAGAAATATTATTGAAATTGCGTTCGACAACAGAAATACTCCCCCCATATAGAAGTCAAAAGTGAACTAAGTAGATAAAATATGCTTCTGTATATGTATATATTTAGTGCTTTTTAGCATTTATTGAGATTAAGACTCCAAAAATTGGAAATTGAGTTACTTTCGTAAATTTTGGTACTTCTTTGCATTTATTGAGATCAAGAGTACAGAAATAGGAAATTGAGGACTATTGACCCACATAGATGTTGGAAGCCAACTAGGTGGAAAAAATGTACTTTTGTAAATTTTTGGTGCTTTTTTGTCATTTTTGAGATTATGAGTCTAGAAATATGAAATTGAGGACTATCAACCGATCAAGTGATCGCAAGTTAACTAGGTGGATAAAAAGTACGTTTTTAAGTTTTTGATACTTTTTTGCCTTTTTATACCCTTCACACAGTGATATGGGTATATGTATATCAGTTTGTCATTCCGTTTGTAATTTCTTTATTATCCATTTGAGACCCCATAAAGTATATATATTCTGGATCCTTATAGATGGGGAAGTCGATAAAGCCATGTCTGTCTGTTGAAGTCAAGTTTCCAAAGTCAAACAAAGTAACACGGAGCAGTTATTAGTATCAAACTATTGAAAATGTCCTTAAGACAATCGCTATTTAAAATCAGCAAAATCGGTTCCCTATTGACCGAGATATAAGCAAAACCCCAAAACAACGCATTTTTAGGACAAAATCCGTGAATAAAGTAAATAGAGTTATTCTTGCCACAAAACTTGGAAAGAAAAATTTTTTTCTGATAGGATCAGGAAAAGTGGTATTTTCCCTATAATTGCACAAAATTTGTGAAATATTTCATGCGCTAAATCTTAGAAACTATAACAGCTATCGACTTTAAATGTTCTGCAAGAAGTAATTGGACAATAAGGCTTACATTGTGGAAAAAAATTATTTGGATAGAAGCAGAGGGAGGGAAGCCCCCATATAAATAAAAAAATTTTTATAAAAGTTTTGATACAAAATATCTGGAAAACTATAACTGCTATTGACTTCGAATGTTCTGCAAAAAGTACTGATCAAATAATTCATATATTTTGGAATAAATAGTTGGAGATGAACAGGAGGACTAGAACCCCCAATACAAATTAACAACTTTTATTAAAGTTTTAATATGAATAATGTCGAAACCTTTTAAAATTCTCGATCTCAAACATGGTATTTTAATTGCACATACGAACGTTAACATTTTGTAAAGTTTTTATTTTGAAAACTAGGATTGCTATGGACTTTTAGCCTGGCACGAGGTATTTTTATTATAATATATGCTAGAACAGAGGACTGGGCATATTAAAAGACCAATGTGAAGGGTATATAAGATCCGGCACAGCCGAACGTGTGTAGAAATATGAAATTTATGACAAAAATCCCGTATGAGCTAATTTCACAAGAAGTACTTGTGTACATTTTCGGGAATTTTCTCGACTTTTGAAAGTAACAGAGTGTACAAAAATTCCTTTTTTATATTTGGTACTTTTTTTTTAGCTATTTTCGAGATTCTAAGTCTGGAAATATTAAATTAAGAAATAATAAGCCATATCGAGTCCGCAAATTAATTGGACGGGGAAAAAGTACTAGATGTGTAGTACTTTTTTAATATCATAAGTCTGAAATTTTTAAATGAAGGACTACTTATTTCTTGCATTTTTTGAAGATTTGTAAGTCTAGAAATATCAAATCAAGGACTATTGACCCATATACTTAGAGTAGGAAAGTCAACTAAGTAGACAAAAAATACTTAGATACTTTTTGACTTATTGGAAATAAGTCCAGAAGTGCTAAATTAAAAGCTATGAATCTTTGAAGAATTCAGAGGTCCACTAAGTGTCAAAAAGTATTTTTTGAATTTTTGGTACTTTTTTGCCTTTTTTTGAGATAGCGACTACTGACTTAGGACTTTTGGAATATACAAGGGTCAAAAGTCTACTAAGTAGACAAAAAGTACGTTTGTCTCATCTTTGGTACCAGTTTGTCTGTTTTGATACTATTAGTCTGGAAAAACTAATGGTGTTTTCCATTCTAAAAAAAATTTTACAATAAGTATGTGTAACATTTTTATTAGTTTACACACACACTTAAAAAGTTGTCCATTTTTTTTGTTTCAATGGAACAGAAAATTGCTTGATTTTAATAAAAGCTGCACTCTGTGTTAAAAACTCGTCTGCATAAAAAAGTATTTACTTACATAGCACAGCTGTAAAAAGTGGTACTTTGTTACACTGCAATATAATTGGGGGTAAGATATGTTACACTCTTGCCAGTTATATGTACAACATGTTCAGAAAGGAACACGATAACTGTTTTCACTCTTGCATGTATTTTTAGAATGGAACATAAACCCGCTCGAATGGTAGCATTAATGTAACATTTTTGCCAGAAAGGAAAACACCATAAGTTGAGCAATATTTACCCATAAATTGAAATATGAATTTAAAAACTATTGAGCCATTTGGAGGTCGGTATTCAAAAAGGTGTACAAAAAATACTACATTTTGGTACTTTTTTGACTTTTTATTATAAATATTATGAGTCTAAAGATATTTTTTTTCAGGAATCCGTTTATGTTGAAAGAAAGTTTATTTAAAAACCAAGTTTCTCTCTCGATACAAGCCGAGTAGAATAAATTTTCGAAATCAGTCACAGAGTTCCATGATCAGTACTCTTTAAGCGGTTGTGGTGTTTTAAACTTACATGTTATCCAGAATGGCCAAGGGATTTTTTTCTACATGGATTTTTAACAAAAAAATATTTTTTTGTGAAACTTTCCCTATGCGCTATCCATTAAGGGCTCCTCCTTTAAGTAAAAAAATATTAATAAAGAGCAACATATAATTATAATACATTTGTTTAAATGTTTCTAACTTCACCCTTTAAATGTTTACTTATCACTATTGTCGACCATATAAAAGCATACAACTCATGAGTTTATTTAGGGTTACGTTTCAAATTGAATGTCCATTAGTGTAATTAGCCTGCCATTCAAATATGTTATCGTTCTATATGTGAATGTAAAAAAGTATTAATTACAAACAGTATGTGCAACCTTGTTTGCAGTCTAACAACTAAAACTCAAAACAGGTGTGTTGTTATTATTGTTATTTCGTTTTTTGTCTTTTTTTTGTAATTTATAAAACAATAAAATTAAAGAAATGACAGGTAATTTTTTATATACATGTATATATTTGTATTTATGTATATATCGTGTGGTTAAATTTTAAGGGCCGATGTTGATTTAAAAAAAAAAAAACATTTATTTAGGACATTATTTTTATTTGTTTTTATTAGGGTAATATTGGTATGGTTTAATTATGTATAGAAAAATATATTGGGCAAATGGCCGCCGCGATTTCGGCGGCACACCTCCGTCCGATGGTTTAAATTTTCGATGGCGCTGAGGCGTAATTGAGCTTTTATGCCGTTAATGTGCCGAAATATCTCATCCATTAGCTCTGGTTAATAAGTTGTATGATGGTAGAGGAGTACCCCCGGGCAACCTTCCATCAGCACAAGTGCCAAAGTCAACCTCCTCGTGGTATCAACCGGGCAACTTCCAGTTTACTGGAAGGCTAACAGACATGGCTTAGTTGAAAGCAATTTGGCTTGGGCTTATATGGATCAGTGGTTATTTACTTACTGGTCTGGCTTGAGGCAGGTTGTCCTTGTTGACGCTTTGGCATGTATATCACCAATAAGTGGCACAGTAATACCAATACCTTATCTGTGCTAAATAAAAATTGGTAGAAATTATACAGAAGTCGATTTTCGAGGCTAACCAGAGTCCTATCTGGTACCACGAGAATCAGTTGGCCCCATGTGCTTACCAGTACATGAACTGATTAATGGTGAGCTCTCCTTCGGGAGTTTACGTGGTGGCTGTAGTTGTCCCCAAGCAGGGAAACTGAGAACGAAAGTTGATATGCTGGGGTCCGTCTTGTGCGGGCCGTCTTGGGCGGTTCGCAAGATAGAGTCTCTAGTTTTGGCTGGTCTACCCAGGCACTTGAGCAACTGATGAAGTAGACTAATAGCTGAAAAGGTGTAAGTGTGTTTGGAAGTAGATAAATAGGGAAACTGGTGAGAAGATTATGAAGCGTTGATTAAGGTGGAGAAATTGATTTGTCTAAATGAGAAGAGATCCCTCAAACAGAGTTGGGTGTCGCATTTTTTGGGTGCGACTTGATAATCATAATCTTTCTTGCTTAATGTTGGGTGCTGTTTCACAAGCATGTGGAGATATGTCTTGTCGGCGCGGATCTGTTTTGTTTGGAAAAGACGAGATCAAAACTGAAGACGCAAAATGGGTTTAGATAGCGCAACTCCTCAGCAAGGAATTTTTAATGGCTTGTACAGAGTCATGCCAGAGAATTGCAACCTAGGTGCTGTGGTAAGCCATTCTGGGGGCGCTGGTGGACGCTTTGTTTCCGTTAAGTTTTAGGAGCACCGTGAGTTATTGCCCTCCGAGTAGGTGTTCACGTAAAACCCTTAACGTCATTCATTAGATCTTGAAATGTTGCTGGCTTATTAACGTACACCTTTTATTAAAATATATCTAAAAAAAAGTCCAACGGTGTCAAATCACATGACCTTGGCTGCCAGTTGACCTCGCCACCACCTGAGATAACACGGCCAATGATTTTGTCGCGCAAAAGAGCCATTGTTTCATTAGCTGTGTGGCAAGTGGCATCGTCCTGTTAAAACTACATCCATCCACATCCATTTATTTAAATTCGGACCATAAAAAGTTTGTTATCATCTCACGACAGTGAACACCATTCACAGTAACTGCCTGACCGGCCTCATTTTGGAAAAATACGGCCCGATGATGTCTTATTGACAAATCCACTTAGAGGAAAATGTGCCTGATTACTAAAGATAATTTTCTTCGAAAACTGATCATCCACGGTTGCCATTCTTGCCACCATTTTGACCATTGGCGAAGCTTGGAATGGTCAAAAGGCTTTAGTTTTTGAGTCAATTGCACCTTGTAAGCGTGTAAATGCAAGTATTTATGCATAATGTTCATCAGCGACCAGCGTGAGAGGTGAAATTGTTGGGCACGACGACGGGTAGAGGGGAACGGCTCTTCAGCCATATATATGTACGTATGACATGCCCTAGCTAACGCAGCTGTTTTACAGCTAATTTAGCTCGCGATTCATTCGAGGACGATACTCTCCATCGACGAAGAAGGGTCCATATATTTGTAAAGAATCTCTCTCTCAAACATTCCAAGAACAGCTTCATTTGCTTAAGAACCTACCTTTCAGCGCCATATGATAGCACAGGCAGCACATAGTATGCTCAAAAGAATTTTATATGCCATAAGCAGAAGACTTATGGCTCTGAAGTTAGCGCATACGATTTTGTCTCCTTTCTTATGCACGGACACAACACTCTAAAGTGTCAGTCATCGGGTATGCGTTCTTCTAGTCAAATGGTTCCAACAAGTTGGTGAATACTTCTTAACAACTAATTGCCTTCAGCTAAAAATAATTCTACTGAATATTGGTACCTACAGTTTTTTTTTCTTGATCTGGTATATTGCTGTTTTAATTAAATTTTGCCTGGGTGGTGTACATTTGACACCATTTTTAATGATAAGCTTAAGGGTATCTTCTTCGCTAATTTCATCTGACACAAGCAGCAGGGAAAAATATTGTTTCCATGCCCTCAGTACACTTTTTGCATCTGTCACTGGGTTCCCATTTTTATGCTTACAGAGAAACCACCAATGTTTAGGGTTTTTCTTACTAAATTTATTTAAATATAAATATGGAAGTTTTGCCTTGAAGCCCAGAATTGAGCCATAGTGCATCGGTTTATATTGTTTCAAAATTTTTATTTATAGTTGATTATGTTTATAGTCTATTGTACTCGTAATTCAATTTAAATAATTTCCTTTTATTGGTAGTTGTATGAAAAAAAATATAAATATTGTTTTATATAAAAAAATTTAAAATATATTTTTATGCATTAAAACTAGGGTTTTCCTTTTCCTGGAATTTTTTTGCTATCCGGGAGAGGGGAAATATAAATTAATCGCTTTACAAATCAAGAAAAATGAATAGGTTGTTCTACTATTTAAACTATAATATATTAATATATTTTAACAATAAAAATGTATATACATACGTACCTACTTTTAAGAAACTTATGTATTCGGAATCCAAAAAAAATAAAATAAAAGGAAATGAGATTAAAGAAAAACTTATAAAAAATTTTTGTTTTAGCGTTATTTAAAAAAAGTTTATAATTTCTTATTTTTCTGTTTAGTTTATCAGGATATTTGTTTGAATTTTATTGTGATGAAATTTTGATTGAAAAGTTATCTTGAAAATGTTTATTTTCCCGACAATTGCCGAGTGAAATGCATTTTCGGAGCCCGCTACAACTGATCATCGGTGCTCCTTGTCCCGTATTAAGTGTTGGTAGAAAATATCTTATGTTTAACCCAAATTTAATTGAAATTAGAGTACCGAAAAATATTCTGTATTCATATAAATTTCTTAACAATTTGATTCCTGGGCTAGAACGAATTTTACGTCCTGCCGTTTTATTCTCTCATTGCAAAACTTCCCAGAAAAACCTCTAACTAAAACAAAAACGTATGAAATTAATTAAAAATATGTTAAAATAAATTCTTATCATAGTTAAAAAAAGATATACAAAAGAACAATATTTAAATAAATGAAAGTTAATTGCAAAAGAGACAAAATGTTTAATCTTTGTGTGTCACCGGCTTCAAATTTATTTATCAATAAATATATGTGTGTATGTATGTACGTATTTAAAAAAAAACGCGTGAAAAGGGTGACTTAAATTTTGCCAAAAAACTATTTAATATTCATTTATAAAATAAGAAAGAAGACAAGGAGCTTTACCTTAAGAAACGATAAAGGGCAGTAGTATAAAAGATAATTTAATATTTAATTAATATTGCTCATACGTATCGAGAAGGGGTATTAAAATTGTTGTTTTTAAGCTATATTTACACCACCTGAGTTATAATCTAAGTTTCACAACTAAGACTAATTTTTATAGTGTAAAAACATGTCTGTTTTTATTCGTTAATTTTTTTGTTTGATCTCAGTTGAAAATAGAACGTAGTGCATTTTTAAACTATTTAACATCTGAGTTTTAAATTGATGTTTTTAAAAGTTATCGGATAAATGCTTGTTGTTGTATTGCCATTTACTTTATACTACTAATTTCTCAGACGTAATGTAATACTAAAAATGAAAAAGTCACATTGTTTTTTGACACTAATAAAAATGTAAACTTATTTTTTTGACACTCAACTCAGATGAGAACTCAGGTGGTGTAAATATAGCTTTATAAATACATACATGTGAATGTAATTGTGATATTAGTTTACATACTTATAATAAAGTTGTTGTTAAAAGTATTTAGGGAAAAGCATAGTGTATCTGTAACATTTAAATTTTGCTCTAACTTACAAAAAGAAATTTCGTTTGCTTTTTTGGATAACATGTATATTAAATAGGTGATATTTAGACAAAGAAACAAAGAATATTGATAATATAAGTCCATAGTTGGTGAAGTTGTAATATGCTTTCTGCCTCTATTTTTCTTCCTCTGTGCGAGTTTTATGGAATGATCGAGGGACGTTTCAGGGACAAGGCGAGCAGGTGCTAGGCTGAGGTTGCGGGCTGTAGGATGCCAAAACCTTACATTGCGAGTATCGTCAGCCAAAAGGATGGTAAAATAGACCTAAGACTGCTCACCGGTGACTGCAACATTAGGCTACTATCGGTTAAGTAGCAAACAGCCCCTCTGTTTTGCAATTTGTGAAAAGTTTTCACAGCGAGAAAATTATTATCAACAGTATGATTTAGATAAAATTAAAACTTTTAACTTACAATTTTTAAAAACATAATAAGTTTTATCATATTTACCTTGTCTTTGTCAAGGCGACTATAACATTTTCGATGTGAGAAGCTCTCACTAAAGATATACTGCCGCTTGTGTAAGGCCGCAGACAAGGTCGAGGCCAATGTCCGGGGCTTGTCAGGAGATATCGCTGACACTTTGGTGAATATTTTGTAGACCATTTATAGACTATATTAGACTGGGACCTTTATGAGATGCTATGGTAAGCTATGGGCTTTAAATGACTAACCTTTTCGTTTTTTTTAGCCATTTAACAGCCTTGCTGTACCTTCTTTTGTTCATTCTCTAATCTCTTCCATCTCCTGTTCAACACTGATCTTCTCTTTTAATTCTTTTTATATATTTTCCAGGCTACACAATGGACAATATATTGCCACCGAGTGAAGTGATGTACCGCCCCTAGTATGCAGCCCTTCTTACCTACCTACATATCTACCTACCTTCCTACCTTAAATGTATAAAAAATGGACCTGTGACACTTAACTTTTGTTATTTCTTCACTATGTACTTGCGAAAAGTATTTGAAAGATTTTAATTCATATTAAATTTTATTTTCAAAAATCCCTGTTTAATGTTTTTAATGTAATTATTTCTGGTTAAATAAAATAAAATAAAATAAAATAAAATAAAATATTTTTCTTGAAAAAAACGTTAATTTCTTCATACTTAATTTTTTTTTCGAAAATATGTGTTTTCTTTCTATAACTTTACCTGAGAATCTTATTAATTTATTGACCTGTATTTTCCTTACCCTTTTGCCTAAGTCAACTAAGTATGCACCTTTGGTCTTCATCTCAATATTTAGGTTTTACCACAAAAACAAAAACTTGAATATAACAACACCCAATTCACAAACGTGTCATTTTTAAAGTTAAAAGAAAAAAACTTCTAAATAAATTTGAGAGCGGAATTTCATAATAAAATCAATTTTACTGCCATAAGTCAAAATGGTCAAATCATGGAAACGAAAACAAGCCAAAGAGTAAAAACTTTACGTATATAATGCAAAACCAGGTAAAATAACCATAAATTCGACACATGTTTATTCATCAATGTTTGTGTTATTGTCAGCTTCTCAAATGCCAAAGCTAAAGACAGTAAAGTAAAGATTAAACAAATACAAATAAACAAAACAAAATCAGTTTTGCCTTTAAATTTTACTGTAAGTTTTTAATCTTCATATTGGGTTTAAATTACTAAATGTGAATGACATATAACAACAATAGCAAAGTAAGAAAGAGAATGAGTGTGCGTGTGTGTGTGTGTATGTAAGAAAGTGCATAGCTGCATAGACTAAAAAGAAAAAGAACAATTTACAAAGAGAAGAGGGAAGTAAACCTTTACCGTTAGTAAAACAAATGTGGGGAAAAAATGGAATAAAAGCAAAACAAAAAGTTATTAAAGATGCAAAAGGACTTGCATGCATGTTCATGTGTGTTGTTGGAGTTCAAGTCAATACGTATGGATAGAAAAAAATGTTTGTATTATTTTAAAAAGGTATGTTGCTCAATTCGTTTTTACACAGACAAAAATGGCAACTGATAATAAATAAGTAACTACAAAAACATTGTTTATTATCCAAAAATATTAACAATTTCTTTTGTTGAGCCAGTTGTACTTAAATGTATTTTTTATTTTTTCTCCATAGCTTTCTACAATTTTCAAAGATCAATTTACGATGGTTGGCAGCAAAAATATTTGTTGTATTAACAATTTGAGTTGTAAGTGCCAATTTAACAACAAAACAATTGTATTTACAATTCGGTTGTTAATATGACAATTAGTTTGTCGTAATTTTTTTCTGTGTATGTGCTTTTAAAATATGCAAGTATATTAATTGTATGCATGCAAATACATACATACATATGTATGCAAATTTACATTGTAAATACATATCAAAAGATATTGTAAATATTCCATTTTTTGCTGTTTCTGTGTGTTTGATAAAGTGACATGTTTCATTTTTTGACATTTTGACAGAAAAGGCATAAAATATAACAAAAGCAGTAAAACGCCACAAAATTGGTAAAACTAAACTGACCAAGAAATATTATTTTTTGTTGTTCCTATTTTCCATATGCTGATTAAGTTAAAAAAAGCCATTCTTACTTAATGAATTGACAGTTCAAATAAGTTAAATGAAAATACGATTTTAAAGAAAATAAAAAAAAAACTAAAATCGCAATTTTAATGTTATTAAAAATTTTGGCAAAGATACATTTTTTGGTTGTCTTGGCGAAAGGCTTAATTAAAACTGGCGATGATAAAGTAATACTGTATACACCTGCCATTAAAATATTTTTTTAAAACAGGCATGCTCTACCTACACAAAATTTAGCATATCGCTTGCTCAATATCACGGAGTTGTATGTTTATTTTTTTTTTTAAATTTTGAATAAAAGTATATCAGGATAGTGAAAATGTGTAGTCTATAGCATTGATCCGAAGGTTTTAGAGTGCCCCTAACCATCACAAAAAACCGTATTACCAAACTGTATGTTACAAATTGTACAAGAGTTCAGCATCAAATTTGTATGAATCACAAAACGTTTGATCATATTATATTTTAGTGATATTGATGGCGCAGTTATAATGTGTATGTATTTGCTTTGTTTGCCCCAAAAAACTTCAAAATCCATTAAATCCTTATAAATACCGAACAAACCAGAATAATCTTATTATTCAAAAAAATTATGTCCGATGTATGTATACTTTGTAATTCAAATTAAAAACAGTTTAAAAGCCAAATTTAAGAATTTCGTAACTGAATATATTTATTACGTTTTCGAAATTATTCTATCACGATAAATGTTTCTTAATTAAATGTAAAACTTTTTTGCAGAATATGCCTTCATAGGCTGAATTTATAGATTTTAAATTTATTTGTCTTAAAAAAATCTTGTCTGCTAGGTTTTGTTGTTGCTACAACTTTATTTTCAACCGTAAAATTTTTTTAAAATATTTGTTAAAAATGTTGTATATATATTTTAACAACGCCCTTGATGAAACCTATCATGTTCCTCAGCCCACAGCCAGGGACTTTTCCAAGTACATCTAAGAAACGCTCTCCCAACCACCTTTGTTGGTGGATCAGCAGCCCAGGGCCGTGGCAGGTAAGGTGTTCTACCGTCTCTATTAGCTTCTCATTCCCGCATAACTTGCAGAAATCGGGAGAGTTCCTTCCCAATTTTTTCGTCATATATTCCACATCGTAGCACCCCGTTAGAGTCCTAATAATGCACCTCAGAACCATTCTGATCTCCTTAAGCAGCAGGTCAGTGCCTATCCTGTCCAGTCTGTGCCATGAAAGTCTACAGATCCTGAAATCAGCCCTATCCTTCCAGGTGAGACCCAACTTGTCCATTATCCAAGTCCCTATCAGTCCATAATAGTCCAATGTCCCGGGCCGATCCCAAGAACAAGAGTACTACGTCGCAATCATACTTGTCCCATATTTTTTTAATCGCACAAATACCCACGATGACTCATATTTTCAAGAAAATACTCATATTCTTAGAGTGATGCAGGTTGACTCAATAGCAAAAACCTAGATAGCTCTCATTTTTATGAAGGATTAAAAATGGTACCTGGTTATAGTTTAAGCACACAGCTTCATAATGAGTATGCGAATCATACTCGGTTTAATCGGCTATTTATCATGCGTGAACGACGACATCCATCACTCGAGTCGCTAGAAACTATCAAAAAAAGAACTTACAAAGCCACCGTCTACGAATGTAGCGTTCTTCACGAAGGCTTTTAAATTTAAATTACCCTTCAAAATTGTATATTATTAGTCGGATACCATGTTGATTTGTAAAACAAAATGTTGTATTATTTATTGTTACCTATTTTGGCGTAAGGTTTTTACAAACTTAACTTTTTTACAAATACGATATGATCTCGCTTGACCAAATATATATTTTTAAACTGTTATTCCCTTCACATATGATAAGGCTATATATTAGTTTGTCATTCAGTTTTTTATTTTCTGTACAATTCCACAATATTTACATGCATACCTTAATATAAGAAGGGCCTAACTCATATGTTTTAAGTCAAGTTTTTTTGACTAATGGTGATATGTTTATAAGCGGACCATTTATCGAACTAAACAAAAATCTGGGCACATAAAAAATACTAGTTAGGGCCTTTATTTTTTTAAAGTAACGATATCTACATTTTTTGTATCCTTACATATAAGGAAGCTTATCTAGATAAGTCCATCTCTAATAATCAAATTTCCAGAGCCAAAATGTCAAATTATTAAAAATCAATTCCTCAGGCAACCGCTTTTTAGGGTAAAAAATTGTGAATTGGAGCAGGAAAGTGGTAGGCCCATTTATGTAAATGAACCAATTTTAAAAAATTGTGGATGCGCAATATCTCGATATATTAAATCCATCTATTTCAAAGTTGCTTCAAAACTATTTCATTACATTAAACTTTAAAAAAACTACATTGAAAAAGATTATTATGTACAATCCCAGCAATTTTTTTGAATTTGAGTAATAAGCTGTCATTACTTCATAGGTTACAAGGTAATGAGTTAATTTCGACAGAGAAACTACCTTTTATTTATTTATATGCAAAAAAGGATTAGGAAACAGGCTTTAAAGCATGTTTTTGATTTCAAATCCTTTAATTTTAAGTTATTCTGTTCAGTTAGTCATTGGTATCTACCCAGGCAGAAATATACGATTCTAAAACGATGGTCCAAAAAAGTTGTACCACCACAGCCCTGTAAACACAAAATTTCGACTCTTTCAAAATATTATACCATTACAGAACTGAATACACGAAATCGCAACCCTAGTTTATAAATGTCAAATTTGATTTCAAAATTAAAAATTTTTATACATATTTTTAATTTAAAAAAATGTATAAACGTAAGAAAAAATTAAAAAAAAAAATCTTAAAATGCTTTGGAAAGTCTTTTGCATGTTTTATTTTGCTAAATATAAACATATTTATTTAAGGAAATCTCTTATAGTAGCAATGTCCATTTGTTTAACAAAATCAGGTCAAACTCCTAAGACCTAAAAGATAAAAAATGTTATTCTAATACCGAAAATTTAAATTTACAGTACTGCTACAACATAAAAAACAAGAGTCGAAAGACGCCCATTTGGCGTTATCATTTTAACATCGAGACAGCATTGTTAACTTGTTAAATTTACGTTATTTTGATATTGAGCGTCCTCTCCCAACGTCAGGACAGAATCGAATTGAGTGTGTTTTTCTGTCTGGGTAGTTACTCGATTGACCTTTGTAAGCACATATGTATGCAGGGGTCGTGAATTTCGGGACAACTCAAACAAAAATAACTAGTTATTCGGCCAAAAGGTAACTAGTGCTTGCTCATCTCCAATAAAACTTGGTAACTTACCAGGTAAGCAAAGGTTTTGCTGGGATGCTTTAAGGTTAGTCTTTCTCAGTTTGGGCTGTTTCTTTCACCATGTAGAACAAACAAATTCAATTACATTTTGTATCAAAAAAAATTTGCTTAAATTAGTGAATATATCAATAATTTCACTTTTAAAGATTCATTTTGCTTCTTCTTTATACCATCATACCAAAAAGTTTTTAAATAATTTAAATATTTGGAAAACCATGAACCAATTATTGAACAATTAAAAGGCCGAGAATCACGTCTTTTGTTTTGTAGAAACAATTTATTATAAAACTATTAATTGAAAAAAAAAAAAATTTTAACCAGTAATTTTTCCTGAGTAAAAAAAAACATGAAGTTACAAAAATAGTCTTCTAGGAAAAAATTACAAACAATAAATTACAAGTGAATGTTTATTAAATATGATACAATATATTCAATACCAATACTGTTTATACTAAAGTTAAACAATGACTATAAAGTGTTGGTTTAACCAAACGGATGTCTCTAAAATGTATTCATTGAAAATGTAATATTTTAATGCAAAAACGGTTAAATTATGTCCTACCAGCGGGATTTTTTTCCTAATTTCTAATATAAGGAATACAAAATATGACAACGATGAGGACGTGGACAAGGACATTAATAAATATATTGATGTGGTTAAATATTTTTGCCATAATTTTTACGTTCATTGTTGTTGATATGTGTGTGTGCAAGGCATATTTATATAAGGTGGTCGCATTAAAAAAATTAAGAGAGTCGTTCTCTTACTCTTTATTTTTTTTTATATGAAGTTTGACACCAAAATTGAAAAATTTTTCGAGTTTAGTGTCAAACTCCATGTAAAAAAAATTAAGAGTAAGAGAACGACTCTCTTAATTTTTTTATTGCGGCTACCTTGTATCGATATGCCTTGTGTGTGTGTTTTATAAATTTAAAGTAAGCAATGATTTGCAAATATCCTAGATTACATGGAAATGGAAACTATAAAACACATGATTTCGATAAAAGAGTGATGGCTTTAGTTCAGTTAAGTGGATGATTATTGCTGCGTTAATATAAACATGTTAACAAATGTACGTAGAGTCACAATCATACATGTTACAAGTACGAACGCTGTATTCAGCTGTGCCACATCTTATATATCTACCCTTTACATTGGTCTTATTGTATTCCCAGCCATTTGATCCAGCAAAAATGTTTTAAAATTCTTACGGTGGCTATTACAGAATGTTTGTTCTATAAGCTGATCACAGAATAGATTTCCAACGATTGGCTCTTCTGCACTTCTTTTCCAATTTCTGAAACTAAGTTTTGAAATGCCTTCCTCCATTTGATCCTTCAATCGGAGTTTTGGTCTTCCCCTTCTAAGTGACATGTCACCACGTTTGCGGCTAAAGGACTTCTAAGCTGAAGCATTTTCATTTATTCTCACCATATGCTTAAAAACCATATATAAGCACGGTTTATTGCAATAACCTGTTGCGGAAATATGTCTCGCAGTAATTCCATTGTAATCCTGGATGTGTGTGATATGCACCGTCTTGTTGACGCCACATGTTAACCAAGCCCAAAGCATGCAGTTGTGGTATTTAAAAGTAAAGTTTTTAATCATATCACGATATCGCTCCCTATTGTGTTGCCGTTACCCCGTTTTCAGTTACAAAAATATAAGGACCAATGAATCCTCCTTGCCAAATTGCACACCAGGCTGTCACTTTTAATGGATGCAAAGGTGACTGATGAATACACTGAGGGTTTTCCATTGTCCAGAACCGACTATTCTGTTTACTCACATATGCATTCCAATGCAAATGTGCCCCGTCACTGGTTATGATTTTTTTTTTTCATGAAAATCGGGGTTGTCATGTTTTAACGATTAAAACACGTTGGTTTACCCAATATTTTTCCATTATAAGTTTGCCACGTCTCTACTATACCTTGCCGGCGGACACCCTGTATCAGTGTATGGTAGAAAGTGATTATTGTTTGTCTGGATGTGGCTTTGCTTTTTAACTGTTTACCTAGTCCAAAGTAGCACCTATTAGCCAATATGGTTCTCCTTTTAATCTGAAAACTGATGTTGTTTGTGTTATTGATGGCGGTGCCGAGGCAGATCAAATCGCTGACTATTTCAAAGCTGTAGTTTTAAACTTCCACTATCTGCCCAAGTCTACTAGATGTCTTCTGCATCAACTTTGTTTTATCTGCATTTACTACCAGATCCACTGTTGCCAATTTTTTCTCGACGTTTCCAAAAGGTGGACGTTAGCTCTCGTAATGTCTGCTCCATGATGTCGATATTTTCTTCGTAAGCGAGTAATGTGCGCTGTTCTGTGTATAGTGTACCAGTTCTATTCACATTTGCGTTTCGTATAATTTTTACGAAGAGGATATTAAAAAGATCACATAAAAGGCTGTCTCCTTGTCCAAAATCTTTTGGTATCGAAGGGCTCAAAAATATTTCTGCCTATCTTACCTTACCTTGTCATAGGTCTTTCTCGTGGAGGTTTAATTTTCCGACCGTTGTAGCAAAGATATTTTTCTTCCTATTTTCGTGTTAACATCTCCTAGGACTATTTTAACATCTTGGAAGAGGCAGCGGCCTTATGCTCTCTCTAGGCATTCGTTAAATATATCTTTGGTTTGTTCGTCATTATATTGGGAACAAGCATGGGTACAGATAAGACTGTTGTTGCCTTATATTCAAATTTTGGCTAGGCTTTTATCCACCAAATTAAATCTGGAGAGTCTTTGGCTAACCACGAATCTATAGCCAAACTTATGTCTGATTTCATGGCAGCTATAATGCAGCACGTCGTCTTGTGGTTTATTTGTCATGCCTTTCCAATTTCATCGCACTTCCTGTGAGGCCACACTGCAGTTCTCTACATAGAGTTCAAACATTTTAGGTACACACTCGCAAATCATGGTCCATAAAATGTTTGCGGGGGTCGTCAATGCTAGGGGGTTCTCCCATATTATTCTTCGTTTTTTTATAGCTATCCTTTTCCACATTCTCCTATCCAAAAATTTGTTTTTTCAAAATGAAAATATCAAAATAGAACTACCTTGTAGTAGATCTGAGGTCAATAACTCTTACATTTTCTAAGCTTTTATGTATCAGAAATTAAAAAAAAAAAATGGTTTCCTTGTATGGGGGCTACAGCTTCCCCTGCTCTCATTGGACTAATTTTTTTTCCAAATGTACATATTGCACTGGGACTACTCTGTAGCAGGTTGAAGGTCAATAACTGGAAAACGCAATATTTTGCCTTTGTCTCGGTCAGTCGATTAACTACTTACTTCAGGGATATTTCTGATAGCTTAACATCAATACGTAGTCCTTAGGGCTTTAGGTTAGGTTAGGTTAGGTAGAAGAGGCAACCGTTGAAGGAAAGGATACAGCTCACTTGGGTCCGCTTAATTCGGTCCCTTTGTGTTGCCTGAGAGGAAAATAAATAGGGTGAGATGGAAGGAAGGAAGAAATTTTGAGAAGGATAAGAAGAAAGAACAAAAGAATGAAGAAGACTTACCAGGGTCTCTGATGGGAATCGAACCCACAACCTCCAGACTGGAAGACTCGTGCACTTACCACTGATCTACCGGGGCACCTAATCCGTAGTACTTTACTTGACGGTGAAAACTTAATTTGTACCGGCACACAGACGGAAAGACAGACATGGATATATCGACTTTCCTATCTAAAATTATCATATATATACTTTATGGTGTTGTAAGTTAATACTGTTGAAATTACAAGCAAAGTGACAAATTCACAAGACTATGTGAAGGGTATAAAAAGAGAAATTTTTACAGTTGGTTATCAAATGCTGTAATGTGAGGCTCGCATACACAAACACCTTCTAAAGGAAAGAGTTAATGTACAAATATCCAGCATGTTGAATATATAATTTACTTAAAATTCTATAAAATTGAATATTTTAAAACATTTAATTGATTTTTGTTGTTGTTGCGTTTTACAACTATTTTGTGTTATTGGAAATCGTGGTTTTTGGTTGCTATTTTAACTTGATTTTCAACATGACTTATATCAAAGCTCGCTAATTAATGGGCCATTTTAACTTAATTTACATTTAAAATTTGTAAAAAGTTAAATATAAAACAAAATATTTGGCCTTTTAATGTTCTGTAATTAAAATTAATCGACGAAGTGAAATCAGGGACATTTTTTCAATAAAGAGGGGCTATTAAAACAGTTTAAAGCAGTGGTTCTCAATTCATTGAAAATCTATTGCAAGTTTGACATTTCTCTGGCAAAGCCTTTACATTATTTGAATTATATTATTTTGGTTAAAGTAATTTTTTTAAGTAGTCCTTATATAAATGCTTAGATTTACTTGAGAGATTTATGTTTACGTGAATTTTAAGGCGTTTAGATAATTTGTGAAATAGGCCTGGATCGATTAGAAGTTTTGTTTTGAAATCAGAAAATAGGGTCGTTGGAATAATGTCTGAGTCTAAACGTATGATGTCAAATGCTTTAGGCATTGTCTGAGGATAACAAATTTAAGGCGGTATTCATATATATGAGGATGATTGCTAGCATGGGTAAATGAAGATTACAAGGTAATCAGAAAGGAAGAGACTTCTACGCTGGTAAAATTCAAATCAATGCCGGGGAAAATTGCCCATAAGGCAGTGTGGAACAATTAAATAATGGTTCGGCTGAAATCAATTCAAGTTGTCTTAATTTGTATTCACTTGTAATAAGACCGCCTTTGTTATAAAATTGGTGGCATTAGCGTAGTTATCCCAGAAAACAGCAACTAGTATCTGCTGATCGACGGCCAAGGTGAAAGGCAACTTGTTTCTCAGGTCTCTCTTTACTTGTGTGTTGGTTCTGTAGTCCATCTGATTTTACCGTAATTATGTAAAGAAGAAAAAAAATACTAAAATTAAACTTTCTTTGACGATGGATCCCAAAAATAAATGATTGAAATATATGCACCTGAAATTTTCGAAGCTTTTATAGAAGTAATTCAATCATTCACTTGGCTAATGTCCTCGATAGCAATAAGCCTGTCCTGCTGTGCAATTGACAGAGCAAAAAGTTTCAGAAGGGAAAATTGTAATTTTTACTGTAACTGCTAAGACCGGCCCCCATAATTTTTTCTCACGAACATGTTCATGGATCATACTTACACCCTATCTCCACCCCCTAACAGGGTTACTATACAAAGTTTAATTTATTTTTAAATTTTGTAAAAGCTTTCCCACAGCTTTCAGGGTGCCCTTACAAAGGTCAAATGTAAGACTGACCCCAATTAATCTTTCTTTTTTAAATATTTTTGTGGAACATACTTTACTTAGGGTTAAAACCCCACTACTTCCCCGGAGTTGCCCTTAAAAGTATAAAATATATGAGAAACCACCATTAATTTCCCTCCCAAACATATTCTTAGAACATACTTACCCTCTATCTTCATCACCTAAAAGAGGTTTCCATACAAAATTTACCAAAATAATGTTAAAACGCCCATAACTTTCTCAGAGTCGGCCTTAGAGAAATAAATTGTACGACCGACCAACATTAGTTTCCCCTCCCAAACATATTCCTAGAACATACTTACCCCCTATCTCCATCGTCTAAGCTATGGGGACTTTTAGCCCACCACAAAAAACAATTATAATATTTACGGTTAAAAAACAACTTGCCTAGATTAGGTGACTGGGTAAACAAAAAGTCAAATGCGAGGGATATACAAGATTCGGCACAGCCGAATATAACGCTCTTACTTGCTTTTTGATTTAACGTTATTGTTGTGCGTGTAAAATTTAATTAGTCTTTTCCCCCAGGGGACTCTCTGGGCATCTTTGAACAAAACCCTCAGATATTTTTATACTTTCAGAAATTCATTGGTTTTGGTTTTGTTGTAAATAGTTTATAGTGTGGGCTATAAAATAAGCGAAAATTTACAGTTTTCAGTCAAACAGTAACCTGTTAATACGTTTTATCAAATGTCATGTTTGTATTTTTCTAAATTGAAAATTTAGTTTTTTAATTTTCTAAGTTATAAAGTTTTAATTATTTCTTTTACTACTCTCTGAAGGACTCTTTTTATTACGTTGTATAAATAAATAAAATTTTTCTTTTTATGAATTTAAAATGTTCTGCACAAACTTGTTTGTAGCTGAATTACAAAAGAAAATTATTATGTCTTAAATATCACAACAATTATGTTAATTCAAGTGATATCAGTTTAATATGATTGATTCCTAACGAATACAAAATGGAATAAAATATCTAATGCAGAGGAAAAATAAATAAATAATATAGAAAACCACTTGACAGGATAACAATAATGGAAAGAGGTAGTTATGCACAGATTTGTTTCTAAAAGTCTTCTTCGATATCCCTTAGGTCGATTACATAAAGAGTTTTTCTATTCCTGCTGATTCTTTGTTCTTCTACAAAATTGTATTAACATGCTTCAGTTATTGGATAAATTGCAAATAACCAAGTTTTATGATTACATTAGATATTTTATTACAAAGCTGTATAAAGAGAAATAAAGAGGGGATTTTCTAATACACAAACACACATATATTGACACACACACACTGCAAAAATGGTAGATAAAATAAAGTGAAATAAAATAAATGTCAATTTATTTCTTATTATTGTCAAATAATATACCCATACAAATACCTATTGACATCCATACACACTTCTACACAGCATCAACAATTCTGATTGATGTTTCTGATTGTAAAAGATTCAAGTACAGAAATTTATTTGTTAAGAGGCCGAAATTAAGACTATTTGAAAGAATAAAAAGAAATTTGAAGTTTTGTGAAAAAATAAATACAAATTCTTTAAACGTTTTTTTCATAATTTTTTGCCAACAATTTTTTTAAAATAAAAATTTCCATTTTTTAAAAATGCATTTCGGTTTGCCCTCGTACTACAAGACATATTTCAATATAAGGTCCTTGAACAACAAATCATATTGTTGTCATCTTTACCACATCATTATAATTTTGACAGTTTTTTTTTGATATTTTCAACAATTTAAAGCTCGTCTTATTTAAAAAGTATATGAAAACGTCAAAATAATATATTTTCAGTAGAAATTAGTTTTCTGTCTTTCATCTAAATTTATCAAAAATATTATAACACATGCATGTATGTATGTAGACATTTGATATGTTTCTTCATAAATAATTTTTTTGCAATCACAACGAAGGCAAATTAAATGAATATTCGTGTTAAAAACATGCCCTCAATTGAAATGCGACGCAAAAGTTAGGGAAAGTTCAACTATACGCTATACCAGTTGTAAAATATGTAAACATTTATGTACTCCGGTGAGCCAACCATGCTTGGGCCTGAAAGCCAATCGGTTCGCAATTTATTAAAAATTGCAACGCTTCCGATCGTACATACACAAAAAAAATTATTTGTTAGCGTTTTAATCAAAGAAACTCGACGTTCTTAGTTAAAAAAATTAATTGTCCTAATTAACTTAATAATTGCATAGAAATTTTGTAAAACCCAATAGCTGCCAGGTTCGAGTCCTAATTAAAACATTAATTCTTTTGTTTTCTGTTTTTTTGTCATCTCTTGTTTTTTTTTATTAATCGGCATTTTATTTCTATTTTAGTTGTTAAATCACGTTAGCAATTAAGCTTGAAGTTATTTTTTTCCTAAACATGTCAGTAATCAAAATTTAGGAAGTGCTAATGTGAAAAAAATAGTTTTTTAGTTTTAAGAACTTTAGGGTAATGCTAAAATGTGTATAAAAAACAAATGCGTACATGGTGGTACTCTAGTTGAAGCGCTCTCACACTACGCAAGCAGTCCAAGTTTAAATCCTGGCCCCACACTATTAAAGTGTTTACATTTAGCTTTAATTTTAATCATTTTTAAAAAATGTTTAATTGGGGGAAAAGCTGCTATTTTTCGTTTTTACTTCACTTTCGAAGGCCCCTTCCAGGGCTTTGAATAAATGCTTACTAGGAAATTTTTTCATATTGGAGAGAATCAATCAAGCCGTAATATGACATTTAAAACAAACAGTTCTAAAAGCATTTTATCTCTGATTTCATCAAGTGATTAATAGTCTCAACACATCTTAAATAAAGCACACAATTGAAGCGCAACAAAAAAGTTTAATATATTTTAATTAATATTACATACATATAAGGCAAAAAACATATTTAAAAAATTAATAGTTTTTGGTTTCCTGTTGGAGAAAATTTTTTAAGCACGACATTTTCGTCAATTTAAATTTTTTTATGTATTTGCAACGTTGGTAAGCCGTTAAGCCTGTCCTCTGTCATCGTTGATCTCAGCCATGTTTTAATACAGCGAAGGGTGGAAAATGATATTTCAACCGCAACATTACTGACCGGCATTAAAACAAAAATGATGAACATTTTTCGCAAATTTGGGTAAATATCTGGGTCACATCTTGTTAAAACAACTGTTAAATTTTCTGAGCGGTCATTAAAAATTTATCATTTTTATTTCCAATAAAAAATTTTAGCCTTTAATTTTGTTTTTTATGATTTTTTTAAAATTTATACAAATATGCAAGTTATGAAATTAAAATTTCTAAATCAGTAAATGTAGTAATATTATGAGGCAAAAGTTAAGGGATGTTAAATAAATAAAGGACGTCCTTTAAGAAACGTATTTTAAAGTCTTGTAAAACAGATTCAATTAAGAGTATGTAGCCCTAGATGCGATAGTATACTTCGACATATTTACAACTATTTTTTTAATTAAGACTTGAACTAAAATTCCCATACACACAAAAAACTGCAAAAAAATTTTTTTAAACAAATTCTTGTTCAAAATAATTTATTTTTTTAGTAAATTTATTTAATAGTCTCTAATAATATTTTTATTTGATTTTTAAATCAAACAAAATTATGGCCTAGACAATTCAAATATTTAACCAGCTCAACAAATTTTTTTATTTGAAACAAAAACTATTATTTTTTCAATAAAATTCTTGCAAAATTGTTTGTCTAAATTTACAATTTTTATTGTAGGTCCTCAGCCAGACAAAATATTTATTGACTCTCTAAAATTTGTAACTGATTATACAACTCTGTTTTTTCTGTGTACCAACGCAAATATTTTTTGCCTCTTCAAAAATAGTTTAATATTATGTTTGGGCTTAATTCCTTTTAGTCTCAAAACACAATATTAAGATTTTTAAAGGAGATGATCCTTTTTGTAAATCTCTATTTTGCTTTTGTAGAGTTACACTAAAGTTGGCTTTACATGGTAATACAAATTATTTAGATTTTGTATAATCAAAATATTATGAAATTCTCTCCGTGTTTAAGAAAAGAGAATAAAAAAAAATTTTTTTTCATATTTACACGGATGAGGTTGGTAAAATCAAAAGTGGTTGTTACCTTTTGGGATAACGCCATATGGTTAAGGTTCTACGATATTAACAAAAACAACATTAAAAAATTCTGCTTAATTTTGGTTGTTTATGTATTGTTTCATTAAGTGTAGCCTCCTTCATTTGATGGTGTAGGTGCTGCCAATCTTTCACACCTCTGATGTGATGAAAATACACAAGTTTCTAAAATGGTTTAGAAAATATACATTAACCAAAAACTTTTCAAATTTTGTATCCGTATTTGCTCCCACTCAATACATGAGATTTTGTATTATTCTACGACATATTTTGACAAGTCGTAATATAAATATTACCATGTAAAAGTACCTTAAGCAGTTGTGTGACAGTAAGTATATCCTTTAGAATATGTAATCCGCAAATTAATTCAAAAGTGCTTAGAAAAGTTTTTAATAATAACGCTTTTTAAAAGGTGTCCCTACTTGCCTACTCGGGTAACTTTTCAATGCCTTTTTTATGCGCCTTATTTTTACCGAAAATTGTAAAATTAAATAATGATGATCCACCCATCATGTTTTTTAAACAAATTTGTTGGTTTCTCTAACAAACGATACAAATTTTCGTATTTTTGGTACCTTGTTGCCTTTCGATATTAAGTGGTTAAGTCTATGAGAATAGCAAAGCGTTTGTTTTGCATTTTTTGCGGTTTCTTTTTTTACTGCTCCATTTTCTGCCAACATCAAAGGACGCCCGTCAGTTTCAATCCCAACAAAATTTTCAAGACTTTAAAACTACTGGATATTTTGACGTCATCGCCAACATCATATAAAACCTCTTAAAATGCGTCGATAAGGCCGATTAATTCTTCTTTTGCTTACTTTTCGTTTATGGAAAAATACTTTAAAGCTAAAGAAGTTTGGTTTTTTTCTGATAAATCAGTGCTTTCGTCAAAAATAATCGAATAGTAAATAGTTTTTAGTATAATTTCTAAAATAAGATTAAGGAAACTTTTATTTAATTCAGTTTAAATGGTTTTCGATATATGTATATGAACCATCTGAAGAGAAAACTAGGACACAGGGGCCTAAAATTTTATCTCTCGCATCCATACAAAATCGCAGAAGTAAACGAAAAATACCTTCCAAGCTTGAAGATAGCAAAGGACCATCATCTCGATGTCCAGGAAAGGTATATTATGCCTTCCGGGAAAAATTATAGTTTTTATAAAACAAAACAAATTGTCTCGATTTTCAATTTCTTGTTGAAGTGCAGATATTTGTATTTGATTTTCCACCTCAAAACGAAAATTTTCTTGTGTCTCCAAAAACATTTTTCCAAAAGCAACAGCATCTTTGAATATGAAATACATTTGTGTAATAAAACATATGAAACGTTTGTGTCATGGCTACAAATATTTTTATTTATTAAATCAAATATGAAGCTTTAATCGTTTTTCAGGGGAGGGGGGAAATTAAGAGCTTAATTAAAGAAGAGGGGTTTTTTATTTTATTTTTGTTTTATAGATATTTCATATTTATATAAAAAAACACTTTTTTCTGTACTTGCCGTTGCTGGGTCTGAACCTGGGATTCTCCAAACTGCAACACCAGCGTGCTGCAATCTAGACTCCTAAAACACTTTGTTTTAAATGCTAAAATATATTAAAAAAGCACAATTTTTTTCTGCTTGGTTTTGAAGTAATCCGAATAAACTTTTTTTAACAAAATTAAATTATAAGTTTTAAGTACGATTTTGGATTTATTCGATAATGGAATTCTTGATTTGAGATTGTGTTTTTTGCTTTCTGTCGGGCTATTTAAGATTTTTTTTATTTTTGTAAGGCATAACAAATGTTATCCTATTAAAGCACACGTTTTAAAGAAGAATTTAAAATTAAGTAAAAGGAAAAGGTCAGGGAAAAGTTTTTGTGCATCTATTCGATAGTGATTTACTTACAAAAAGGCGTCTTCTTATCCACATTGCTCGTATTATCAACAATGTACCTTAAAAACGTGTTTGTACCCTGATGACGAAAATATACAAACGCTATTCCTAAGTGACTGAAAGTTAAGCCAGAATTATTGTTTACAAACACAAACTGATCCTTTTGTTTGGGTAATGCTTTTAGGTGTGTATGCACATAAGTATAGACATATTCATTCACACGTAAGTATATATGTATGTAGTTTAATTTAAATACTACAAGAGAACAATTGCAGTGCGTGCTTATTTCTATAAACATAATTATCTTCAATGGCCTTTGCCTCACATATGGACACTTTGAACTAAAGGCATATAATTATTTCAATTAAAAAACACTTAAGATTTTGCTTGCAACAGCAGTCGTGACCAACGGACAAACTGACCAACAAGCGTTTGTAAAACTTGATTTCGAAATTTGTGTGGTTTCGACATTGCTACTGAATATCTCGACATTTCAACACATTTAACATTCATTGCATACAAAAGGCCAGTGCATATACCATTACAGGTGAGAATGATTTTCGCCAAAGGAAGCATGGGCAGAAAGTGAGGGCACAAATTCATAAATACAGAAACAATATAAGTTTAATTACTAATGAAGTTATTTAAGAGGAAACAATTTTGCACATAAAATGAAAATGAACCACAAATTGTAAAGAACCACAAAAGGATGTATAAAACAAGATGTAAAGCTGCACATGCATAAGAAAACACCGGTTTAAAGACTAAATAAAGAATTCATAAGAAAGCATAAGAAAAGTAAATTTTAAAATTTGTTATATTTTAAAAGTAAATACGTCGTAATATTTTTAATTTTTAACCCCCCTAAGCAGTGCACCACACTTCGTAATATAATTATAAAATCACTCGAAAAGTTTTGTGTTACATAAACTTCTTTGCCATATGTACGTGCGTGTGCTAAAACCATTAATATCTGAAATATTAGACATCATACATACCATGGGAGCTCGAAGAAAATATTAACTGAAATTGCTTAAAAAACACTTAACAGCAGCAACAATGTTTATGAAAACTTTCATCATTTCCCACAAAAAAAAAAAACAATATCGATAAACAAAAGAAATATATATTAAAGTGCAGAAAAAGAATCATAGAAGTAATATGTTCTTTTACCCAACTTGCCAACAAAAGAAATGCAAAAATATCACCCAAAGCTATGGAAATGTAAATGCAAAAGCTCTAATATACAACATTAAAAAGCAATTTAACTTTTTTTGCTGTTTCCGCTGTTGCAACTGAACATAGTTTTTCCATGCAGAATATGTATACATGTATACATATGTATATGTATGTATATGTGGTGGAAGTGTGAAGCTTAACAACAGTGACTTTATCTTCCTTATATCTAAAAAACCAAAAACAATTTTTTTGTTTAGTTTTAAAAGTGCTGAGCCATTTTAAGTTTTTTTAAGTAATTACACGGTGTTACAGTGGAAATATACTTGGAAAGTGACCTAGTGTATGTTGTAGGCCTTGTTGAGTAGATCTCATATCAATTTTAAAAAGTTCGGAAACACCCTCGAAATTCGGAGTTATTCCGAAAAAACTATTTTTGCGTAGGTTCGAGTACTTATGAACACGTAACTCAGTTAATTTTAAGCCGATATTTATTTTTTAAACGGTTTCAGAAAGAAGAAAAATGTGCCTTTCCAAATATGTACATCCTTTGGTATTTATGTAAAATTTTTGCAGTGATATTCTTAACTATATTTGATTTTAGTTTTAGTTTTTCTAGTTCTTTGAACTTTGGCGCTATTTTTTTAAATTATTTTGCTTAGAATCATACCTCAATGTATACATTTCTTTAAAGTCAATTTAGTTTTGTGTTTAACCAGCTTTCAATAAATAAAATCGATTAAAAAATAATAAAGTTATTACGATTTTTCAAGGGTGAAAAATTTAGCTTTTACAAATATCGATCAAGAACTAATTTATTTACTATATTTTTTTGTTTTATAATGATATGATAATATAATGATATAATTATTTTAAAATAACAGTATACAAATTATTTATTAAGAAATTTAGAATATTTGCTTAAAAGTGTTTGCTAGACCTCTTACGCTTGTAAATCAAGTCGTCTGTTTCTCGCTTAAGTGACCAGCAGTAATTTGAGATCATTCTTACTTGCCTTTTTTCTTCATTTACTACATCAATATAATGTTCACTTTTTTAGTTTTTAGAAAAATTTTCACACAACCTTATAAAGCTTTTCCATGCTTTTTTTTCCACAACATTTAATTACATTGAAATTCTTCGTCAAGCATGATTTTGAGGATTTGAGGTCTAACAAAAATACCTAAAAATTAAAAGCCAATACAATTTTGGTTAGAAATCAAAAAACATTTGTACCTTCTTTTATTTTTGCTTCACTTATTATTGGGAAAACTGATTTTAAGTGTAAAAAGGCATCACTTTCCCTATCCAGGCGTTTCCCGAACTGCTTCATATATCCCAATTTGAGGTATAATAGTGTCAAAATTATTTTTTCGGTACTCACTAGGGGAATTTTTAAGACGTTTTTCTTGCCAATTTGAAAAATTGTTCTTGATGGCCAGTTTTTTTTTTTGCTTGCATTGAACTTTCCGACGACAGTCCCAATCGCAAATATAGAATGGAGATTTAGTATAGCCTCCTTGCACTCCGAATAAGATTGTAAAAACTTTAAGATCTGAAACAATTCGCCATTGATAAATGATAGTTTCAAATCTCGGACCAGATCATAAAAATCTTCATTTGTCACCAAATGTGGGTTCACCGACTGTGCAACAAATAGTTAAGTAACACCCTCTACTTTAGGTATGTAGGTTTTTCATTACGTTTTCATTTATGTTTCAAATCTATATATGTTCTTATATAAAAATTAAATTTATAATAATTTTAAAAAGAATAGGACATTGTAAATACTTTCCCTTTTAGGATATATGAAGTTTAAAGTTAACTTCAGAATAGGGGGGGTATATTAAATTCTGCATTACCCAGTACAATGCACTCAAGTAATAAATAAATGTCAAAATATCTTACGGCAAAATTAAAACAAAAACATTAAAAGCATTGCAACTTAACTAAGGTGTTTCATTTATCTCTTTTGTTATTTCAGTGTAAACAAAATTATTCTCACTTTAATTTTTTCCCGCTTGGGGATATCAAGTGCTATTTAAAGCTCTTTAATAACTTTCACAAATATTATCCGATTCGAAAAAATTAAAGCTCATTTTATTTGTAATAAAATTCTATTTCAAAATTTTGATACAAAAGTTAATGCTTTTATAGAAAAAATTATAAAAAAAGGAACTCAAATTTAAAAAAAACATAAAAAAAGTAAAAAAAAATCAGATGTTATTACAACAATTACTACCAAATATAATTATTATAGCATAAAATGTATATATTTGGAAAGGCACAGTTTTCTTCTTTCTGAAACCGTTCAAAAAATAAATATCGGCTTAAAATTAACTGAGTTACGTGTTCATAAGTACTCGAACCTACGCAAAAATGGTTTTTTCGGAATAACTCCGTATTTCGAGGGTGTTTCCGAACTTTTTAAAATTGATATGAGATCTACTCAACAAGGCCTACAACATATACTAGGTCGCTTTTCAAGTATAAAAAAAAGTTCTCATTTGTAACAGCGTGTTATTTGACATTAATTAGGAATAAGATGGTTACCAGCAAAATTTTAAAAACTGCTTTAAAAGAAATAAGAAAACCCTGCAGGAAATGTCAATAGTAAATCACTAGAAATTCACTATTGACATTGACGCCAGTACTACTGACAAGCGATACCCCTGGCAATGCTTTTTGCTATAGACATTTAGCATTTGAGTGTCATTTAAAATCCACTACTGACATTGTTACTATTGACAAGGTAGTTCCTTTGGGGTCATACGTAGACATTGGAACCAGTGATTTACTAGTACCTTTAAGCAACTTAAGTCTACAGTACTACTGACTATCTATACCACTGGCAATATGTTTTTGCAATAGACATTAAGCATGCGTCTGCCATTGAAAACAAGGATGAATTGTGTATATAAATTACTTTTATAGCACAACTGAAAAAAATAAACAATTAAAAAAGACCATTATGTCGCTGATACATTTTTGCCTTTGACGGCGAACTGAAGGGTTAATTTGCAGCTGGCAGTTTTATTTTCTTCTTATCAATGTTAAATATGAAACTGTAGACGTATTGTTGACAATGTCACCAAAAAGGCACCATAATAGTTGACAAAAGTGTTGACATGAGGGCACTTGTCTCCAGGTTTCCTTTAGGGAATATAAAGCAGCCAACCTATACTATTACATTTGCAATGGTATTTGTTCTGTTCAGGCTCTCTTAAGTTGTGTTCACTAATTGTTTATCGCACACTTTTGCTTGTGTAAAAACAATAAAACATAAAGACGCTGTGCCCAGCTTATGGCTTTAGTCCTTTTAAAGTTTTATTATCAGTGTGGCGGGGTCCAAAAATATTTAACAGCTAAGTCGGCCTTAAAATAAAGCTTCAAATGCTAAAAAATCCTAAACTGGATGTCTGGTGGCTGATTTATATTTTTAAACGTAAATAAAAAAACGTAATAATTGACACGAAGTCTCAGTAAGAGCATTGAACGATAAAATGGAGATGCTTTTTTAATTTTTTAATAAATATGCCATCCAGATGCCTTCCGGCGAGTTGAACACACTGTTCAAAACGGAACCTTATGTTCTGCACTACACCCTGCGGTAAACTTGGTTCAATTGAGCTGATTTCTCAACGAATATTTTCATTTAAAGGCATGCGAGATTGGGGATATTGTCATTATGAAGCTTTTCTTGAAGACGGCCCCTTAAAAAAACTATGGGAGTTAGAGCGGGCGACCTGGGTGGGCATGGGATATCCCCAAAACAACGGATGAGTTTTTGGGGGGAATTTTCCCGAAGCAAATTCATCGAAGCTCTGGCTGTGTGCAGCCACTCCATTCTATTGAAACCACGTGTGTGAAAAGTACAATGAATCGGCTCGAAAGTTCGGTAAAAATAATTCCGTAATAAGGCGCTGATAATTTTTACCGTTGACATTCGTCGTTTGGTCTTGAGAATTTTTGAAAAAAATTTGTCCTATTATCTCATGCGTGGATATGGTGTGCCTTATCCTGGGGCAATGCAATGATTTTTGATTGTTTGGGTTGCGGATTCTTGGAGACCAGTAACGGTAGTTTTGCCTGTTGACGTGACCATTTAAGTGAGAGTGAGCCTCGTCGCTCCAAAAAATGGAATTTGCAGTGCAAATGCGCTCCAACATCGTTTCACAAAAATTTTTGTGTAAATCAAAGTCATATTCTTTCAGTTTTTGAAAGATTTGAATCTCAAAAGGGTGGAAATTCAGATCCTTTTTTAAAACTTCATGAATAATCGTTCTCAGATGTGCCAGTGAGACTGCTCTTTTCCGTATTAAAAGTCGCGGATTTTCACGTAAACTGCTTTCAAGTAGTTCAATGTTTTCGGAAGTCCTTGAAGATCGGCTGGGCCCTGGTCCTGGGACATTCATAGCCGAGGGGCAGTTGACCGGAATCTTTGCACCCACGAATGAATTTAATCTATTCTCGGTCCCTCACGTATTCGCCGAATACCAAACATTGAGCAAAATTGTCGACGAGAAACAAAGTCGCAATGCCCCAGAACCAAAAATCCATAGATCTACCAATGTTCCTTTTACAATCCCTTACTAGTATAGGTTCAATACAATGAATCTTTAAGGCCTTTAAAGGCTGCCTGATTGTTGACATAAAAGTAATTCCTTGGAACACGTTCCACTATAAGATTAGTTGCTCTCCGCTTTAAACAAACTACACTCATCAGATAGTCTAAAGAACAAAATGATGTATTTTTCCATGGTATAAATGCTAGCTCTGATGCCCACCTTCATGTCAGATCCGTAAGTGAAAACTCCACACCCCTTATATAAACCATTTGATAACAACCAACAAAAGCACTGTGCAAGGAACACCTTTTCGCCAGCGGTTCATAATTTGTAAAAAATTTGTATGGGAGTATGTACGTACATATGTATGTGTGCATATGTTGACGTAAAAAATTATGACGAAACCAGTAGATAACATTTGTACCTTGTACCTTATTATGCACCTCAAGAGCAACTCTTTTTTCTATACTTTAACATCAGCAACAATTTTGTATTAAATATTTCCTCCTGGATAAAAACAAAAACTTTTTGTCTTAACAAAAGCATCCTTTGTAGGTGCATGTGTGTGTGTGTGTGTTTATAAGCGAAAAAAGTGTATTTGTAGAAAAAGTTTTCAAATTACTATGTTATAAATTTATTTAAACAAAGTATGTATCTTTTCTAAATTATTATAAAATAAATTTAAGTTTTTTTTTTTAATATTTAAATTTTATTCTTTGATATTTTAGCACAAATGAACTTAAACCCAACTTTTTTCTTTAGCTCTTTTTGATAAATATTTTTTTTTCATTTAAGATTTTCAAATTAATTATCCATCTGTTTGTGGTTTAATAAGGGGTTTTTGCCTTATTAATGTTGAAGCCATTTTGCTTGCCCACGAAATAATTAACTCGAGCTAAATGAATCTTAAATTAATGAAAGAATTTTTCTTGGTTACTGCGCTGCTATTTGTTGAAATGGTCTTTTTGCTGGTTGTTGCGGCTGTTGTTGTAGTTGTTGTAGTTGTTGTTAGGACTTTTCACTATCTAGTCAAAGAATTTAAATTAAGGAATTCTTGTGGCGGCATTTGATTTCATCCTTATTTTCCATATTTTGTTTTTTGCTTGCTCCATGACCTTGTAAAGTTTATTGGAAGATTTTTATTGTGTTAAGCACGACGCTGATTTTATTTATTTCGCCCTAAAAGAAAAAATTAAAAAATTTTTATCTGATTTTCCCTTTTTGTTCGTTGTAAGTTCTGCGAATAACCTTTCATTTGCGTTTAATTATTCATTAATGAGCATGGAATTTTTGGTAATTGTTGTTTAAAACTGCAGCAGGAGTAAGTAAAAATCAAATGATTTCAAGAAGGCAGAAAATCAGGCAAAAATACTTATACATAAGAGCTATAAAAGTTAAAAAATCTTGTTAAAAAACTTAATTAAACCAAATTTTAAGCATAATTTTTGGAAAATTCAACTTAATTTTAATTAACGAAATTTAATATATTTCTCTCAAAAACGAATACATAAATATTTGGATCTTTAAATCATGAACCATAATATTCTGCTTTTCATTTCTCTTAAGGTTCCATTTTAATTAACACCTTTTTAACACATTTCATGTTACCCTTAAAACATTTGTTTCTTCCTTTAACGGATTCTGTAACATGTTGACAGAGAATGTTTTTGACAGTTGAGCCACACATTTTACTTTTTACATTTTCTATATGATTTGTTACAGTGTTGCAAAAACAGACTTAGTAAAGAAAAAAATTTTTGAATTTTGATTTATGTCTTTTAGGAATGTTACATACACACAAACTCAAGTTATCTTTGTCACAATGACCATTGTTTGCCAGTCGCTTTTTTCGTTTGAGATCATGTTCTTTAAAGCAAATGTTTTTGATGTTAGTTATTTTCCTAAAAAAATCAGACTTTTTTAGCTTTAGCTTAAAAAGAGTTACTGGAAATGTTCGTAAATGTATTGGCTTGTAAAGGTTATTTAGTTAAGGGCCAGAAATGGTAAAACTTATGCGCTTTGGTTTAATTTTTATTATTATTTTTTTAAGCAAATAAAATTTTAATTTTAAAATCCTACCTAAAAGTTTTTTATATTTTTTTAAAAAAGGCGCATTGGAAATCACAGACGCACTGCATCTGGTTTCTTTTGATCGTCATTGAGGACATCGAGTTGCTCAAAAAAAGAATCTGTAATGACCTCATTGCCCTCAATCCCGAATAATCCTCTGCACATAGGGGCTTCTTCTTCTATACATGCCTTTTATGCGAAATTAGTTGCAATTCTGCTAAGGCCTCTCAAGAGCGGAATATTCAGATACCTTCTTGAAGTGGTTGAGAGTTGGAGGCATAACCTAGATACTTGTAAGATCTCAAGAACGATGTGACTTCCCTCGAATTAAGTGATGAACAGCAATCGAAGGGATACATCAAAATTGACAGCAGTCCTAATGATTCACCTGGTGCTATGTAAAACACCAAGTAAAGTCGGTGGTCGGTTTCTGTCTACCTTTTTAAGGGGGAAGGGGAAAAACTTTAATCTTGGGCCAACTTTAACAGACTTAGAGAGAGCCAAGTGGAGACAAAGTTAGTAGTACTCAACCAAAAGTATAAGATATAAAAATTTTGTGAACCGATCCTCAGTGCAACAGTGCTAAAGCTCTCTTCGAAAGGCAAAATAACTCTGTGTTACGCTATGTCAGAATTTAAATTGGAAAGAAAAGTCAATGAGAGGGCGAAAAAGGGGCTAAATGTTCTCTACGCCTGTAAAAGCTCAGAAAAAAGGGCTGGGGACTTAAGCTCTACGTACTATTTATATGTCCAACAATAGTCCAACCTATGGTTTCTTAATTTGGCAAAATGATGTCTCTACACGCAGAGAAAAAAAATGGTTGAATATGTCACGGGAATATGATCACGAACAATTTTGTCATTGTATGGTTACGAAAGTCCTTATTATGACTGCCACAACCATACTATAGTTGTAGTCAGGTTTTGGCGAAAAATACAATCATGGTTATGATTAAAATTACCATTTTATGCTTGTAGTAATCATTGTTTTGGTCATGGGTAGTCATTATCTTGATTAAGGCTATCAAATATATGATTTTCTTAGAATATGGTTATTATAATCTAAGAGCAACATATGTATGGTAACCTATAATCAAGATTATGGCTACTTATAACCTAAGTAATGCTTACCACAAACATATAATGGTAATATTAATCATAACTACAATTGTATTTTTCACAAAAAACTTACTACAACAATGGTATGGTAGTCATAATAATGATCTTCGTAACCATACAATGATGAAACTGCTCGCGATCATATTGCCGTGACCATATTCAACCATGTTTTTCCCCTGAGTGTAGGAACTTACACCGCAGGAATTTGAATAAGGTTCAGAAAAGTCCCTTAGTTAATACAACAAGAGCTTTGAGGAGTACTTCACAAGCTGCCCTAGATACAATACGCAACCTACTGAGTCTGGATCATTTTGCCAAGAGCACTGCGACCAAACATGCTTTCAAAATCAGGAAAACAAATACGTGACGCAAATCTTGTTCGGGACATGCAAACATACTAATTAAAGTGAATAGAATCGAATAGCTGCAAACTATAACCAGTGAGTCTGAACACTTGTCACATATCTAGACTGTTGTGGAAATACCATTCCCGGATAAATCGGCATGGGAAAATTGTCACTTATCACTTAAGGGAACATCATGTATATTCATGGGTATAATATAGATGCTGGGACTAGAGAAAGTATCTTCATTGAAATACCTGAAATTGCAAAGAAATTCAAATGATCTCGTGTTATATTCCAAACGAAAATTTTTGCAAGAGTTCGAGCTGCAAACTTATCTGGGTAGAACGCGGTCTAAGGAGAGAGTATGTCAAATTCTGCCGGGTTTCACGGCCCCTTAGGATATTCCAAAATAGGGCTGCAAAAAAGTTGGAACTAAAAGGTGGGATCGTAGAATATTTTAGCAATAAGGCGAGCAAGTACTTAATTGAGGCTGGCAAGAAGCCTAAGCCGTAAATGAAGAAACCCTGAGACTACTCAGCGAGACACTTACCAATCACTGCAATATGCGATTATTGTTTGTCAAATAACGTCCAAATGGGGTTCAGGTCGAAACAATAGAACATTTAATTCGCCAATGCTCTGCACTTGTCTTGTCGATACTTTGGCGACTACTTTGACCGCCATTTACGACTTTATACAACTGAGACGCAAATGGTTAACGGGTAGAACTAAGCATTTTTGAACATTTATCATTTTTTGTTGCATTCACTGTACCTCTGCTTAGATTTTTACACTTATTATATGTATCCACACCACATACGAGGTAAGAGTATTATGCGCCTGTGTTGATGTTTGTAATCACCAAAAGCAATGATCTGATCAACTTGAAACAATCTTCGGAGTTGATTAAGGCATGTATGCCCATTCGTCCGGCTGGGTGTCCATGTATTCTTGTTAACACGCTACAGCCACAGATAAGTTTCTTAATACTGGCACTAAACCCTTTGTTTTTTGTAATGATCGGTCCGTTTTTTGTTAAAGCCATTATAGAAATGTTCTTCCTGGAATAAGCATTTTTTGCTATAACTGGCTCTAATATTACTCTGTCTTCACAAAATGTTGCACTGGTGTCTATCTTTAAGTCTTCAACTAGTTTACTGAATAATAATGCCTTGGTTCAGTTTTCTGATATATCTCCAATATAAAATTCTTCCCGAAAATAGCATTCTGGGCTACAAATGGTTATAATATACCTTCACTCTGACCTTAAAATAGTTCGGCAGAAATTTAAGCAAACGACAAATGTGTCAGTTTTCCGTAAAGGGTTGCAAGGAGTGGTGTGTGTATATGATTAAATTCCCATTAAAATGTTATAAACTGTAGTTTTAAGACTAAATTCTTCGTAAATATTTTTTGAATTGGTATAAATTTTTACAAAAATGATAAAACAATTTTTAAGATGAGTTTCATTCTTAAGGAAAATTAAAATAAGCATTTATAGCTTTAATTGGTTTAAGCATATTCTACTTTTTGAGTGTGTAGGGGACACCTTGTGAAACAAATTTTAAATTGTCTTAGCTTTGAATTTCGTCTTACGTTTTTTTTATTTCGCTTTTTTTTTTAAGAAAAAGGAAACGTAGTGTGTTTAACCCTATACTCATTTAAGGTGAACCGTGGACTATTATTTCACATAACCCGCATTCAAATATCTTCCTGAAATAAGCTTTCTTCACTAACACTGCTTTCAATATTACCCTATTTTTCTTTTTCGTTATCATTTTTAATAAAGAACTTTTTAACAAACAAATTTTTTAAGCGTGTTTCCATATAAATGAAAAGGATTTCTTAAAAATAATTTTTTCAGTTGGTCTCCCTCTGCTTTTACTTTTTCAAGTCTTTTGCCAATTGTCAAAAACATGATGCTGTCGTGACCATACAATAGTCGTTTGTTTGTGTAAAAACATTTTTTTTTAATCACAAACAGCCCTTTTTTCTTTACTTTCAATAGACATACAGACATTCATAAACTTTTAGAATAGCAGAAGTCATAAAAAGAAAAATAAAAAAATCGCTTTAAAAAAAATTTAACAAATTTAACATGAAATATGGGATCGACCAAACGAGAATATGACAAAATGTTTTCATATGGCAACTGACAAGGAAACAAGGAATTGAAACATACAGGGTGTCCGGGTGTCCGCCGGCAAGGTATACTACTTTGCTTGTTTAACATTTTTGATTAAATGAAAGAGAATGGATCTTATAATGATAAGTGTTTTATTTAATGTTGGCAATTATGTACGAAACACAATATCAGATACATATAATTATGTCCACCTCTGTTGGCCTCGCAAATACAAGACATTTAGAGCACATTTTTCAATACATTCTCACATATTTTACGCGGTATTTCATAATTTCATCACGAATATTTTGTTTGAGTCGCTCCAGCGTTTCTGGTTTGTTTGCACATATCTTGCTTTTCCGACATCCCAAAAAAAAGAAGTCCCGAGCATTTAAATCAGGCGACCGTGGAGGCCAATCAACATAACCATTTCTTAAAATAATTTGTTGTGGGAAGAGGTCTCGCAGTAATTCCATTAAAAGCCTGGCTGTATGCGATGTGGCACCGTCTTGTTGATACCACGTGGTGATCAAGTCTAAAGCATGCAGTTGTGGCATTAAAATATTTTCAATCATATCACTGTATCGCTTCCCATTGACATAAACCGTTACGCCATTCTCAGTTTCAAAAAATAAGGTCCAATGATTCCTCCTGAGCAAAATTCACACTAGACTGTCACTTTTAATGGACGCAAAGGAGACTGTTGAATAATTTGTGAATAATTTGAGGGTTTTCCATTGCCCAGAACCGACTATACTGTTTATTCACAAATCCATTCCAATGAACATGTGCCTTGTTACTCATTATGATTTTTTCTTGAAAATCGATGATTGATAAAATGTTTTAACGATTAAAACACGTTGATTTACCGAATATTTTTCTATAATCAACTTTGCCACGGCGGCAAAACAAAGGAGCATATCTTGCCGGAGGACACCCTGTATATCTTTCTGCCACAGACTCTATTCACAGTTTTTTGTTTGTTTTCATTTAAAAACAACCTTTAGACGCTTTTATGCTTTTGTTTATGTTTTTAATTTCATAAAAGATAACTACTAAAACTAACAAAATATGTTTTATAGTTGGTATTGTAGTGAATAAGAAGAATAAGGAAATAGATTTATAATTATGTTGTTAAAGGGTAAAAAGAAGTAAGTGGAAGAAATAATTTAAGCAAATAAATAACGATTTTTTTCAACAAAATAAAGTAAATATCAAGACGTCAATTGTTTTAGATTCAAGGGCTCAAAAAATAAGTAGCTTAATCGATATATTACTCGCTCTTTTTGCATAGCGGGTCCTGCATCCTGCACCCAACCTGTACTTTGCTTTAATTAGTATTTACAACTGCAGATGTTAAAAATTTAACATTAACGCTTAAATATATAGGATCATACCCTTTATATGAATGGCGACTGACCTGCTATATTATTGACCCGACGCATCTTTGTCTCTTGGAAACATAAAAAAATTTTTTGAAGCAGGTTTTAAGTCTTAGTATCAAGAGAATTTAAGATACATTCATAACTGGCAAAAAATTCAATTTTACGAACATCTTAAGTTTATATTGTTTTAGGTTAAGGAATTTTATATTTTATTGCTTTTTATAAAATTTTTAATTTAAATTAAAAAAATCGCCACAAAAAAGCAGAGGCAATAGGCTTCCCAGAATTATTAGATAAGGTAAAGTTGAACTGGGTGACCCTGAAGTCCCCATATAGACATTTTGGATTCTTAGTTTTACCAGGCACGAAGAAAAAAATACACATTGCTTCAGCAGTCTTGTTCCCCATTTCCATATATTTTCTCTAGGTTTCAGAATAAATAATGTAAAATAGAGTTTGTTTTGAAGCGCACTAGAGCTGTATTCTAGAAAAAAATTTGCGTAACCATCTCTATGTTCTCACATACGCAACAGACCTCTGAGTCATCGCTGGCCAGTAATCTGGCTACTTTGGAATGACTTGCTGTCCAACAATGTTCTACTAATCCCTCTTTAAAGACTATGATGGCTTTTTAACAGAAATGAAATAACTCGTCACTCTCTGGTCATCCCTCAATAATACTTGTGTCCCCAAAACAGTAACAGGTTATGTGAATCCTTGCTAATTGGCGACAAAAGAGCGCTGCTTAGAAACTTCAAAATTGAAGCTGAAAAAGATACTAATAAAACGACGCGACAATATATCGTAGAAATAAATAACCTTATGTAAAAAAATTATTAAAAATCAATGATTTGCAAAAATTTAGTGGGGTTAAAAGCATTTCTATTTTTTGCTTTGAATCTGTGTAGATAAAAAAATATTTATTTAATTGTTCTTTAGTTAATTTTTTTTTATAATATTCTGGTCTACAACTTTCCATTTGAATTTTTAAAAGACTGCATTTATGCCATTTGGCTTATTTTAAGGCAAACATCATAATTACATACATGTGTACATACTTACTTACATACATACAACAAACACAGACACCATCAGATATTTACGGCTTGCAGTTGTCCGTTGTTAACAGGGTTTTGAGAAATTTGGGAAATGGCGAACCCCTATCAATGTTTAACTTTGTTGTAAAAAAATATTTTTTCCATTTTATTTTAAATTTCATTTTATTTATTTAGTTTTTTACTTTTGTATCAAGAAAGTTTTTATAACAAAAACATTTCTATAGTTGACTTAGAATTGTATACTGGTAAAGTTTTTTAAATTAAAATATATTTCTGTAAATGTACGAATGAATATACAAGGTGGGCCAAAAGAAGTCATCCGATGTTGTTTGAGATGCGTTTAGCGGTCGACAGCCAGCAGCTGATGCACGGACTGGCCTTTGTACGTGAACACACGCAGGTCTTTTAACAAAATTTGCCTTAGGTTTGGTGGCCAAACGGCGCAATGTTTGCGCAGTAGGTGATGGACGACCAGGAAATCGGCAACGGAATTCGTGCTCCGCCAACACCACAGACGAATTGTTACGCAAAAAAATAAACACGATTATTCTGCGTTCTTAGGGTGTGTATCGCATTTTCATTTGTAGATGTAGAATTTTGCCTAGTTTAAAAATGTCAAAACATAACTATTTGACATTTCCTTCCATTTGCAAAAAAAGAGCAACTTTCAATAGATTGATTTTTTTAGCCCACCTCGTATGTGTGTATGTGCACAAAGACTTCGCGCCTATTATGTAAAACAAACACAATCTTATGGAAGAAAACTAAAATTTAAAAAATTTGCAATATACATATTTTGTTTTTGTTCTAAGGCTTTGCGTTTAGAAAATTAATGAGTTTGTTTTGTAACGCGCTTATGCATTTTAATCATGACAACAAAGTGTTTTGTTAAGGAAGAATTTTAGTAAAAACAGGAGCGCAATATTTTTTAAGCCCAAAAATAATAATAGTCTGAGTCTTACCTTTATTTGTATTAACTTCGAATCACCTACAGAATCAATGAAAGCATGGCCGTTCGGCTAAGTTTTTATGAACTCTTGTAATCAAAGTTTTTTTGGAAAACTTTATAAAATTTTTCACAGGTAAGTACTTTAATATAGAAACATTGACCCGAAATAATGTTAATTTCTATTAACACTTCAAGCGTATTATTTAAAAAGCCCCACTTCCAAAACTTACCTAAGGTTTAAGAGCACGTGAGGAATATTACCAGGCAGTCCACTGCCGCCTTCAAAGAATCTGTACCTGTTATATATGCCCTGACAATTTTTATATTTTTTTAAAGAACATGAAAAATTAACTTAAAAAAGGGTGAGTGAGTATAACAGATTATCATGTTAATGTTATAATGCCCAAACGATAATATACCAGAATCTACATGTTATTCAATTCCGGCCTTTAACATATGCTAGCATCGCAAAAACGGTCGTAGTCCAGGAGTGTGGACATATGAACAATAAAACAACCACTTTGGTGTCCACTTTGCCTTTTGACAAGCGCTGAGTATAAGCAACGCAGGCGTTACCCTGTCTTCAACCTCTCCGCGTCTTCAGATAGCAAGCAATAGTTAGTATAGTTCGGCTGCCAATTTGCCGACAGTAAACTGGTATTTCAGTGATTGTTAAACATATAGATTTCAGGTTCATCTTACAAATAGGCAGAAGAGGCTTGATCCTGCTTGTCGATGCCACCCACCATAGAGATTTCGATACTCTACAGCCAGCAGCATCCGCTTCGTTCCTGCTCACCCTATCACTTAAGTATTGTTAAATCCTCACAAAGAACTTAAAAAGTGGGGCAGAAATTTAGATAGTTACCTATATGGCATCTGCCCCAGACTTCTGTTTTGCTAGATTATAAAAAACCTTATTCCTGGGTAACCCAGAGTACCCCGGAACCCAGCACAGCCTGATATTCCTCAGTCGCTGAATCGCCGCCTGCTGTCCTTGACTATCTCTGACGTCACTTAGTCGGAACTCAAAGCTTCAAGAGTGGCTTGACTGTCTAGGAAGATAATCGTGCCCCTCTTATGAAGGTAGTTTTCCTGGCCAATTAAATCTGTGGATTGTACTTTTACATACATATTCACTAAAAACATACTTAAGTGTTCGTTTAGTCCCTTCAATATCAAGTACATCGTTGCAGATGTGTGCTCCCATACCAGCCAGCGGTAATTGCCGTTTTTTTTTTTTTAATTTTGCCACTTTAAATTTCTTTTCTGTCATGGGGAAACTATTTTGCAGCAGCCATTTTGAAGCGGATATGAGCGACAGGGAAATGATGATCACTGCTTATATCGGCCGCTATCAGAAGATATCCATGTGAGCTTATGAATCCTCAAATGTAAACAAATAAAGTGCCATCAATAACAAGATTATTGTTCCTGCAAATGTCAAAAAGCATTTTTCCGTTTGCCGTCAGACGCCTTATGTGCACTCTGCTGCCAAACCATCGGGTCCGATTTGCGAGTATGCCTTCGAGGTGATCGTAAAAGGTTTTCTTCACCGAACTCTCATATGTAAACGTGCACGCGTTAAGGTTATACCGCCCATGGACGGTCGACAGAGCTTCGTTAGGATGATAGGGAGTACCAAGCCTATTAAGCACAGAGGGTTAGATTGACTTTTGAGAAAAAGTCCTGGAAAATAGTTTAGAAATTAAAATCAAGTAAATATTTCTTTAAATTTCAAATGAAACATTTATTAGTTTTATGTTGAAGTTTGCTTTTCTTTTGCTTAAAAATTGTATTTTAAACTAATATTGTTATAACAATTTTCTTTTACAATTTACCTTTTTAACAAGGCCAATTTGGGGTTAAGTCTTGCATTTACTTTTATTGTGGTCATTTGTAAATTAAAACATAAATGTAGGAATTTTTCATATTAATTTAATTTTTTTTTTGGTTCAGAAAACATATATGTACATATGTGTGTAAAATAGTCTTAAACCTGAAAAGATCAAGTTTTGAGTTTTTGTTTTGTTATTTTTATAGTTGCTGCTGCTCTTGTTAAAGTTCAACCACAACTTTTATTCAGAGTAATTTCTTCAGCAGTTCAATGACAACTAAAACAAAAGTTTGTCATTTATTTTTGTTTTGTACAAAACTTTATTTTATTTTATTGTATTTTATTTTATTTTATTGTTTTTGTTTTTATTTTACTTTATTTAGTTTTATTACAGAATATGTTTACAGTATTATGATAAGGTTAGGCCAAGGTAACAGGTATTTAAAGAGAGTTTAAGAATTTAATTTAGTTAAAAAACTTTCAATTAAAATTATTATATTGGTCATGATTTCTTAAGTGTTGGCCAAAGGCAAGCTTGTGCTTAAAATAAATTTTAAAACGTTTTTCTTAAAATCCTGTGAAAATCGCTCAAATCTTAGTAGAGAAATTGCAGTTTATAGTTATAAGCAAATACATACGTCCATTTCTAGGACGGAGAACGCTACATTCGCACGTTTTCAAAGTAAAAACTAACATTAAAAAATCCGAAAAATTCTTATTTTTTATATAATATTTATGTACAAGGTGGGCCAAAAGAAATCCCCCATTGGAAGATGATCCAATGTTGAAAATGGCGACCAATGCCAAAGCTGTTTTTACATTAGTGAACTAGACAGATGTAGAATACAAGTGAACAAGACATCGAGCGATATACTTCCCAAGAACGCGGAACAATCGTGAAAGGTATGGGACAACACAAGGCGCTGCTAAGAGTAGCCGGCCCCGGAGAGCCCGTTCTGCCGATAATATCGCCGCTGTTGGCGAGGATGTCGAACTGTTGCCAGAAACATTGTCCAAACGTTGCGCCTCGTAATAAGCCATCAGCCGGTTGTTTCTAAGGTGAGTTTTGGTCAAAGACCTGCGCATTTTCCCGTACAAAGTCCAGCTCGTGCATTAGCTGCTGCCTGCCGACCGCCAAACACATGTAACCTACGCCTAAGCTATCCTAATTCTCGAGGCACTGTGGCACTCATAGCCTCATATATTACTTTTTAGTTTCGCTTTTAATTCTACAATATTCATTCTATATTCTGGCTTCTTTTAAATAAGGAAGTTGATATAGCCATGTCTGTCTGTCCGTCTGTGTGTATGTTGAAATCAAATTTCTTGACTCAAATAAATTCGCAAAGAAAATGTTTTGAAATCAAACAATCAGAAATATCCCTAAGTCAATCGCTGATTAAAATCGGCAAAATCCGTTCACTATTGACCAAAATATAAGCAAAACCCCAAAACAACCCATTCTTTTTAGGACAAAATCTGTGCATATATCCTTATATATCTCATTAAATATACACGCAAAAAACTAAACAGTAACTGACTGTTAGTTATTTAGGAAGTATTCCGTAAAGTTGTTTTTAAATGAAAAAACAATCAAATTTTAATACAATATTTTTTTTAACTGGTTTGAAGGGTTATTCAAAGCCTCAAATAAACAAAAATACTGATTTTCAGTTGAAGTTAATTTTGTCAGTTATTTTTTAGTAATATTTAAGTTTGTTATTTTTTTTCTGATACTTTGTGTTTTGTTGTAAATGACAAAAAATCTAGTTAATTTTAGGCGAAAATGTCAGTTAAATTTTTGATGTCTGAATTTAAATGAAATATTTTGTAAATATTAATGAATATCTTGTTGGACGGTTTTTAAATAAATATTCAGTTATTTTAAATAGATTTCCAGTTGATTTTGCATAAATAATTTTTTCAGTGTAGTAAATTTTGCCACAAAATTTAGCACAAATACATTGAAGTTAGGATTCTAAATTAGGGAAAACATTTGTTCAGGGAAAGTGGTATTCCCCCTACAATTGCACAAATTTTGGAAAATATTTTATGCGCTAAATCTGAAATGCTTGAGCTATACACTGAAAAAATTATTAAGGTAAAATCAACTGGAAATCTATTTAAAATAACTGGATATTCATTTAAAAACCGTCCAACAAGATATTCATTAAAATTTACAAAATATTTCATTTAAATTCAGACATCAAAAAAATAACTTAAAATTTCGTCTAAAATCAACTAGATTTTCTGTCATTTACAGCGAAACACAAAATATCAGAAAAAAATAACAAAAATAAATATTACTAAAAAATAACTGAAAAAAATAACTTCAACCGAGAATCAGTATTTTTGTTAGTTTGAAGCTTTTAATAACCCTTCAGATCAGTTAAAAAAATATTGTATTCAAATTCAACTGTTTTTTCATTTAAAAACAACTTTACGGAATACTTCCAAAATAACTTACAGTCAGTTACGGTAATAATTTTTTGAGTGTAGAATTTAAATGCTCTACAAGAAGTAATTGGACATAAAGGCATACATTTAGGAGAACATATTATTTGGATAGGAGCAAGGGAAGGGGTAGACCCCATAGATATGTAAATTTTTTGTCGGATTTACGATACGCTCTTTCTCGGAAACTATAATAACTTTCGAACTAAAATATTTTACAAGAAGTAATTGGACATATAAGCCTACATTTGGGGAAAAATTGTTTGGTTAGAAGCAGTGGAAGGGGTAGCTCCCATACAAATGACCAATTTTTGGAAAATTTTCGATATGCTATGTCTCGGACATTATAAAACCTATCGACTTCGAATGATACAAAATTGTTTTACATTTTGGAAAATAGGAGCAGGCGGAAGGAAGTCCCCCATACAAACAAACAACTTTAGGAAACTTTGAAATTCGAATAATGTCGAAGACTGTTTAAACTCTTGACCTTAAACCTTTTACATGGTATTTCTATTGTACATATAAACGTTAAAAAGTTTTTTATTTTCAAAACTAGGATTTGCTATCGACTTCAAACTCCGCACCAAGTATTTTTATAATAATATTTGTAGTACGAAATAATTCGGTTAGATCAGATGGCTGCGTATATAAAAAAACACTGCGAAGGGTATACAAGATTCACATAGCGATATATAGCGCTATTACTTTGTTTTTTTTTTAAATTTTTTTTGTGATATTTCATTAAATAAATCTCTGCCTTCGGCGAACTAACAATAAGAATTAAAATCTTAAATCTAAATATATAAAATTTGTGAACACAGTGCCAGACTAAAAATTAAGTTCTCAAATTAAAGTATAAAACATTTCTAAAGTCTCTCTTTAAGTTCAATAGTATCCTTCCTCTTCAAACGACTGTATTGCAGGATTTTTTGAGCTCGCGGATTTGGATGTGTCTCCAGCTTATTTAGATATTTGTTCACATGGCTTAGGATTTCGCATTTAACTAGTGAAACTTGTAGATCATTGTGGTTGTTGCAGTTTTTAACATACCACGGCGAAATCAGTGCCCCATAACTGTATACCGCAGGGCCAAGTTGGTTTCAAAATTGAGTTGTAGAGTTTCTATCAATTAGCGTATGCACTTTTGCTGTTTTGGGTTTAATTTGCGTTAATTTCGCAACTATGTGCGAATGAATGCCAAGATATTTCATCTCAAATCGTTGAGGCACCATATGGTTGTTAAGTAGGATTGTGGGGTAAAATAAGAGTGACGTGGGTGCATGTTTTTTTTATTAATTTATTTGAATATCCAATAACTTTGCCAATTTTTCTACTTGGGTTAAGTGATATTTCAGTTGGTTCGATGCTTCTTTAGGGTCTCAATCATTGCTGAGGAAGGCGGTTTTATCAGCAAATGTCGACGTGTGAGTAAGACTGTTTATGAACATGTCTGGTGTGTAAAGCTAATACAAAATTGGTCCTAGGATTCTCCCTTGAAGTACGCCTACGAAAAATTGAATTGAAAACAATGTTTGTTCTAGTTAAAAATGCAAACTATTTTGCTTAGATTAATATTTTCTGCTAACTGATATATACGTTAGCGGCGTATTTACAGGAAACAGTGTTTTATGGAAAAGAAGAAGATTTAAAACATACTATGTTAATCGATCTTTTTTGAAAATTTAAATAATGTTTATCTAGCTTGCATATAATATTTCTCAAATAGCTCTGGAAATTTCTCATTTTAATAAAATAAGGATAAAATTTTATTAAAAAGTTCAATCTCTGTATACATACCGCTGGAAATGCCCATATGCGTATGTTATATTAAAGTCTTGTATTAAACTACTTTTACGTATGTAAAGTAAGTAAGAAAAATTAGAATTTTAAATTTCATAAGGCTATAATTTAAAGGTTACATCATTAAATCAAAAGAAAACTGTTTATTTTATGTGAAATTTTGGCAATTATGCAAATTTGAATTTCCCATCTTAAAAAAAATAATTATATTTGTTTGGAAAAATACTGTAACATCCAATATGAATAAAATTATCATTATCTAGTAATGACAGGTCATTGATGTGTAAATTGATTGAATACGTAATCAAATAAATTTAATAAAATATGAATAAATTTACTAAGGAAACATGTTACATATAAATAATAAATAAATGTTCATATTTATTTAATAATTCAAAAGAATTTTTTTGTATAATTTGAGTTAAAAGAGAATATTTATAGAGATGAGAAGGCAATTTACGTTTTCTTTTTACAGCCTGTTTCTTTATGCCTAATTAAATTTATGTTAAAACTTTCAAAATCTTTCAAAAACATGCAATGGAAAATTATCCCATACAGTAGCGAGAAATTTACTTGCATTAAATATTTTTTATTAGTTCTTTCTAACAATTGAACCTTAAAAACTTATGTATGTAACTTATGATAACGCTAGCTGAAATGCAAAACCACGTAACTAACAAAAAATACCAAATCGATCTTTTAGCGTATTTAAGTATATTTTTTTACAAGACTTTTACAGAATTTTTTTAATTTTACAAATAAAATTTGAAACAGAATGGCAAAAAAAGAATCGCTTTATAAGCCCTGCCTTTGTTATTTAGAACAAGTTTTTGCTTCTCCTGTAAAATATTTTTTAAATTTAGGTTCATTGTTTCGCATTTAAGCTGGCGATGTAACATATTTAGGTAGTACATATAGGATAAACAACACCTTTTTTATTTCCAAATTAAATTTTTCCAATTCCTCTTTTATGTCAGCATAACCAAAAGTTTATCCTATAATGCCGATAATTTATGTGAGTGTCATAAGATTTTTTGTGAAATTTTAGCTGTTTTTGTTAACAAATGCGTCACGTATGACCTTCTTAAACAAAATATTTTAAAGCTGGCAAGGCAGCTATTGCTTTATTTGGACACACGTTTGGCAGTTAATAGCCTATTAAGGACTTTTTTCATTTTAATTATTTACTTAATATCCGCCAAAGTCGTAGAAGACATAACTTCAAACACTTTCGCACGAATCGGGTTATCAGAAAGTGGGCTTTCTAGGCGATGAATAGGTGATTACTTTCAATCTGTTTCAAATGGGGTTTCTCTTAGATTTGAAGTAATTTAAATATCTGGTCGGTGGATTTGCCAGGCTTATAGCAGGATTAATAAGAGCTAATTATTAATTTTAAACTTTTCGTACAGTATACGTGACTTGAATTTGTTTTCATTGTTTTTGTATAATATCACACTGAGTTTTCAATCATCGGGCGTACCTTGTGGCAGACAAATTGTTCAGATTAGTTAGTGCATGCTCATTTCACTATCCCATTTGGTCTTAAACAGTATTGCCGATAAGCCATTTATTATTTTTCATCTGAGATATTGAAATGTTCCCCTCTTCTTTCCTTTTAAAGGCAAGCACTCTATACTGTCATCGTTGATTCAAAAGATAATATTCCCGTCAACGTTTAATTGGATACCAACAATCAAAAAAAATGTTCCTTTCAGATTCACTAGAGTGCCTCTCTGATATTTACAGAAGGAGATACATACACCGTAACCTTAATTCTGGTGTTTTACACATTAGCAAAACTTTATGGGATAATTTTTACATTTGTTAATCTCGATTTTTTTTCATTCGCGTCCTTTTTTTAGCTTTTAATACCAGTGGACCTGTACACTTATTTTCAATTACCTCGTAAAATATTTCGAATAATCAGTAGCCACTCTATTACATTGCAGCACTGTCAGAGATTTGATATCTTCAGATAATATCCTTATTGACGTCTTACTATCCGTTTAGATATTACCGTCAGTGAGACCTGCATGTATTTCAAATCGAGCTTAACACAACGTAATGGCTTGGACCTCTGCTTGTAGGACAATGCTAAAGTTAGGTAAACTGTATTTCGATTTAAAATTTTTTAACAAGAGACCAAGCCCTGTTTATTCCTTAACCTTCAAGCCATCTGTGTGACAACACATTACTTCAGTTTTATTTATCATTCTGTTTTCAGCGCAGTGCAGTTAACCTCGACTTTTAATTGAGGTATGGATTTTAATTATATCGTACAACCCTTCGGTGTTTCACAATGCGTTGATTGTCAGATTTATAGCCCCGTACTCTACTACGTTCCCTGTTGGCGTTTTGCTGCCAGTGCTGCCTCTTAGCATAAGCAAGCTTCAATAAAAGACAAAAAAATTCTGTCTCGTTGGACTCCTAACTACTGTCAATAGTAAAATTATTCCTCCTTCTGTTTCTTAACATATTTTAGACTCAGTTTTTTTGAGCTAAAGAGTAGGTTCTTACCATTCTAAAAACTTCTTTCATGTCAATGCACACAGCTAATGCATTTAATTAGTCAATGAAAAACTTTTCTATTTAGTGTGTCATCTCAAGGCAGATTTTTGAGACGGCAGGGACTATATCCATATAGGTTTCCTATCCCACGGTAATGCCCAGCAGTTAAATTGCACATTACAGTACGTTTATTTTTCTTTATATCAAATTTATACACAAAATATGAATAAATTACTGGCTTGTTAAAAAAATATACTTCGTGCCCTCAAGTGTAGACAAGTATAGTGAACAAGAAAAAAACCGTAGGAGTACATTTAGAAATATGTTTCACAAATGCTTGTTTAAGTAAGAGTCTCTTAAATGCTTCGTGTTGTTAAATGTTTTCGGTGATGGTGGCGGCAAGTTTTTTTTTTTTAAATTCATGATTGCCACCATTAGCAGCTCGTTAAGCACAAATGTCGTTTACCATCTCGAACCTACACACGCACAAAAACTTATCACTTAATACCAAGTGTTACATCATTTATAAATTACTTCTAAATACAGCCAAACATTCTTATTCTTATCTTTATTATGTGTGTAGTTTTATGTTTGCAAAAGTGTGAAATTTCTTTATTGAAAGCTGTCATGTTTGCCAAAAGAAAACTTTTTCAAATTCAAACTTCAAATGTAATTTATCGAGCGGAAGTTGAGTTAATCAAAAACAATTTAAGTTATGCCAGCTGCTTTCCTTAGACAAACATTAATTTAAATGTATTGGAGAGGGAGTGAAAGAGAAAAAGGAAAAGAGAAAATAACTATATTTTTGTTGTATTTAGCTAATGATTTTGCAAAGTTATTGAAAGTGATTTATTTTACAAACTAATAAATTAATAATCAGTACCTTTGCACGTGCGTTTAAAATTAACTGCGAAAAATATTATTTTCAGATTTTCAAGTTTAAATCGTATTTTTTATACATTACAAAAAATTGTTTGTAAGTTTATTTATGGAAGTCAGGGTATTTTATAGAAGATAAATTTCAGCTAGTTATAAAATAGCAATTTGAAATAAATTAATTTTTTTGTTTTATAATCTCAAAAGTATGAATTTTAAGAATTCCGAACTACTGAAAAATTTTAAGACTCTTATTTAGATATAAAATTAAAAGCGTATTATAATTAAAAGGTAAGTCCAAGGCGATTCTTTATAAATTACCCAAAAATATTTCAAAATATCTTATAATTGTGTCAATTTATTCGGCTTAAGTTCATTATTAAAAATGTGATAGCTAAGAATGGAAATTTTTATTAAAAATTAAGTAATTCCGATACTAGCCGAGTGTAATGCATTTTCGAAATCAGCTACGATTTCTCGTCAGCACTCTTTCTATTCGGTACTACTGTAAGTTGAATGTTGATTTGTTCTATTTAAACAAACTTTAATTAGAATTTGAATACTGGAATTCTATTCATATTCCTTATTGTTTAGACCGAACTAAATCACATACAACTCTATGTTCTCTTATTCCCATTCTATTTGCATTTATCACTAGTTACTTCTATTATTTATAAGATATATAGAAAAAGTTCAAATAAATAACCATAAAATATATTTCAAAATATTTTTTTTTTAAATTTCTTTAATAAATTGTTATATTCCGCCAAATATTCTTTGATGAGTTTAAAATTTAATTGTTAATATATGTAGGTGTTAAAATTAAATTAATTAAGGGATTGTGGATCTTCTACAAGGATGGGCTACATAAAGCCTCCTTAGACTTAAAATTAAAAGATACTACATACGAAAATTTGTTCGCCCTCGGCTTAGGACTGTATCTAGGCTGCTACTGATGTAAGCAACATATTTTACCACTTCATCGAACCCATATTATTGAAACTAAAATATTTGTAGGTCAGGTAAGGTAAGGTAAGGTAAGGTTAGGTTAGGTTAAATTATTTAAAACAGACAGCCTTTGAAAGGAATGAATAAAGTTTAGTTGGTCCCGCTTATTTGATCCATTAGTTATAACTATAGATAAAGGTAGATAGATTGATAGAGTGTTTACAAAATAGGGATAAAATATGGAAAATAATTAGAAATTTAGAAAAATAAGGCTAAAGAGGTTTTCCAGAGTCTTTGGTGAAAATCGAACCCATGACCCTTAGACTGGTAGACATGCGCATCTCTTCACTAGTCTACTGGGGTATCCCCCGGTTGCTTGCAAAACAATTTCCAAAAAGTTTTTAAGTAGAGAATTAAGTTTTTTCAAAAAAGTGGCCGCTGACTGCAATGCCAAATCGTTTATTTTAACAGCCATGATACTAGAACAACTTTAATTTTTGTTTCTTTGAGTTTAAACACGACCTTTAAAAATAACTAGTTGTGTTGTTTTTATCTGGAATTAGAATGGAATTAAAAAAAAATATTAGCAGCCTAACATATATTGTATTATGTGTTAGTTTTGTTTTATAGTAAAGCCTAGTATTTTACTGTGTGGTTTTGCTTACAGCTACTTTGGCATAGACGTGCCATTCCTGTGGGGTCTAAAGTTTTTCAAACATGACTCGAACCCATACCATAAAAAATTTAACCTTTATGTATGGTTTTGGCTTAGAGCAACTGCTAGTTTATTGCAAAGTTATTTAGAGCACTGAATTTTAATTTGCATAATATTTTATTAAATTGGTTCTAGGATATATTTTAATAAAAAATTAAAACTCCGGAGTAAAATAAAGCGTAAGAGATATTTGGATAGTTTTGCTGAAAAAATTGCTTTTATAAGTTTTACAAAAATTGAGCCACATTTTCTTGAATCAGAAGCCAACATTTTTTTATTTTATTCACAATCAATTGATGCAACTTCGTTCCTGTTTTTGAACAAAACAACATAACTTGTCACAGTTGAAACATAGTTTAAGGTATGGTAAAATTAATTATCAGGTAAACGCATCCGGGAGAGCATTTTCGACTCTCTTATTTTTTTACTTTTTATGTATGGAGTTTGACAATACAGTTGAAATTTTTTTCCATCCTGCTGTCAAACTCCATATATAAAAAGAAAAAAGTAAGAGAGTCAAAAATGTTCTTCCAAATGAGTTCACCTGATAATTAGTTTCACCATGGGCAGTTAATTATTTTATTACCTTCCAGACACTTAAGCTATTTACCATAGCTTTAATATAACCACTTTAAGTAATTTTAAAGCGGTAACGGTATTAAAAAATGGTCACATAAAGTTTTTTCAATATTGTTCCATTATCGAATTTATCCTTTATAGTTGTCCTTTACCCAGAAATTATGCTCACCTTATACTCGTAACTGCTTTTATTCCCAGTAAGTTATAGAAAATTGTCTTTTTCCCCTAAACCCCTAATGAATGACGGTATGAAATCCAAATGTGGTTAGAATAGCCGAAGAATGTAATATAAAAAATTGCACAAAGTTATCCGATTTTTGGATTTTGGGGTTGGGCATAAGCCAAATTCGTTATATTTCATAAAGATTTTAATTATATGCTCTCAGTTTGGAGCATTTATATTTGCAAATTTTTTTTTTATTCTACGAAATGTACTAAAGTTTTAAACATAAGTTTATTCTCATGAAGAGTTTCAACAACTAAAGCGTATACACAACCTCAGAAGTGCTTGTTGTGCTTCATTGATATTACTCATACGCAAAGACGAGAAAATAATTATATGAAATTCATGAATGTAAGCGCAAATTTAACGACTTAAAATTATGTATTTATAAATGTTTCATAGGTATTAGCTTAAAATTCGCAGTAGTAAGCTTATGCTTTACTTGCTTTAAAAACCCTCTCTCTAATCAATTGGAAGTTTACTTTTGGATAAAAGTATCTAATAAGTCACTACTTTTGATCTACTGGTTGAAAGTAAACATTTTACAAAAACAACTTACATTAATTTCAACATTTTAATAGTAAATTTTAAAGTTGAAAAACTTTCTAATATGTAAATACTTTTATGTATTAAAAGTATAAAAATATAATACTTCTTCGATACAAAAGTAGATAAATTTTGATTTCATAGTAGATATTTCAAAAACAAAAATTCAATTTTTTTCGAATTATTGCCTTTAAGAAGGAACTTAATATTCTCATTAAGTAAGTCTTATAGTAGTGGAACGCTTTTTGCCAAACAAAGACACTTTTAAGATAAAAAAATTATATTATATTCAATGAGTTTTAACTTTCTTTTGTATCGAATAATTGTCATTTTGAATAGAAATTGCTTGAAGGGCCATTTTACATAAAAGCAAAAATCTAGCTCGAGTTTCATTATATTATTTCTTATCAAGTTTTTGATATAAATAAAATTTTAATATTTAAAAACACAAGTTTTTGTTTTTTTAAATTATTATTTTTCATTAATGTTTTGTTATGCTAGGTTAAACTGACTAGTCCTGAAGACCCTATAAGAACCCTTTGGGTCCTTAGTGTTACCAAGTAAGAAAAATTCATAGCTAGTTTTACTAATTTGATATAATATATAAAATCCAGTAAGATTCACACTATTATGGCAAATGCCAGAAGCTTTGCTTACTAACCTTCAGTAGTTCCTCCAGGTTTTGAAACAAATAAGATCCTAGACAGTTTGTTTTGGAGCGAACAAGCGCTAAACAGTGACAAAGCATATGCTCAATATCCTTGTTATCCTGCTACACCCCAGAGCTCAAAAAAACCACAGACTTCCGCACAATATGTTTTGCAACCAGATTAAATTATTTCAGATTCAAGAAAATATCCATGGCCACCGTAAGTTATTAACGTCTTGTTAGCTTCTGCTCGCTGTTCAGGTGCCTGCGATTAACTTGGTCAGACGTTAAAAGATTTCAAACCGGTTCCCGTTGTGGGTATAGCTATGTTGTTAGCCAGCAACTTGTGTAAGCTGGTTGCTTCACCAAAACTTGCAATATTTCCCCGAAAACTCTTAACTGAGCTCTGCTTTACGTATATTATATAAATTAAGAGCATCATTTACTCTGGTCAGCTTAACCATGAACCTCTGATATCGATGTTCCAGCTGCCTATTCCACCAGGGAGGTTTCGAGTTACGCTACGTTTGTGTTCGACACAAAGTTTCATAAGATTATATATAGGAAACAAATAACTCGGCCCTAAGCAATCCGGCTTTAAGCTTAGTAAATCTAATAACACCCAGATATTAACACTACGTCGAAACAAATTGGAAGGAGAGCGATAGTTACCACTTTTTCGTCAATTAAAAGACAGCTTTCGACTTTACGATTCGTAAAAAGGTATTTGAGGACATGTTTAAATTCACCATACCTACAAAGTTCTTCAGGCTGTGCTGAACGACCTTAACGGATACAAGATCATCAATGAAGAGCGGAAAATACCCCTCTAAACAGTTTACCATCCAACGGGGTATTGAAAAAGTAAATAGAGATGACACAAGATTTAGCAAGAGCCACATACTCCTCGCATATGCAATGATATCAATACCGGACGAATATAACGATATGTGACTGATGCGCTTGATACTATAGGAAAAGAACCGGAATATATGGGTTTGATAGCAAATAAAGACAAGACCAATTTGATGGTTTTAACGAATACAGAATTCAAGAGATTGCCGCAGAGGAGGCTTTGAGAAAAATACTTCACAAAATCTATGGACCAATCTCTGTTGGTGGAGAGTATTGGCATCGAACGAACAAAGATCTGTATTAGCAGTAAGCCGATACCAATGTCAAGCACTGGCTGGATAATGCTGTGTGAACGAATAAAAATGCTTGAATATGAATAAAGAGGTTGTCCCCTACCAAAACTACGTTGAAAAGACCAAGTCCAGCAAAATATTTCTAAGCTCAGCGTCAGAAATTGAAGATGAAAGACAAAGGACCGAAGCACGGAAATATATTTTAAGTTCGGTCCAAGGCCAGTTCCATACAAACAAAAAATTGTTATGAAATTTTCGATTAGCTTCATCTCAAAAACTATAACAGATATTGACTTCAAATGGCAGAGGGAGGAATAAGTCCCACTCAAATGGAAAATTGTTATGAAATTTTTTATATGCTATATCTTGGAAACTATAACAGCTATCGACTTTAAATTTCTTATAAATAGTAACTGTGCCGCAATGCATACATTTTGGAAAAATTTGTTGAATAAGAGCAAGAGAAGCGATAGTCCCCATACGAATGAGCAACTTGGCTAGATCAGATGGCTGGGTAAACAAAAAGACCCATGTGAAGGGTATATTAGATATGGCCTAGCCAGTTATAGCGCTCTTACTATATTTATCTTTTATTTACTATTACTGTTGCTTTATTTATTTTGTTTTTCTTTTTTAGTTGTACTCCTTCTTAATGGCCTTTAAAGGTTTTTGTGTCTCGTGTCTTCCAGCTTGCATTTGCGTTTGTCAAATAAGAATTTCATTGATTTTTTGTTTAATCTATTCTTTTTCCCAAAAACATTTTACATATTAAATTTTAATTGTTTTTCTTTTGTCCTATGTTGTTCGGTGTGTCAATATCTTTATTAAGTATCCGCAACTTGAGCCTTTGTCTTGTGAATTTTTCTAATGCATTGTTCAATATCAGCAGTAATTTAATTAGAAAACTTTCGTATGTAAAGTTTAAGGTGGTTAAGATAGTTTAAAACAATCCGGTTACCATATTGCACACTAAATCGAAAACGGCCACAACTCATTTTGTAAAAGCCTCGTCTCAAAATAATTTTTGCTGAAGCGCAAATGGAATTTAAGTGTCCACTTTAAATTTGATCTAGAAACTGGCTAAAGAAAAAAGTAATGATTCTGAAAATTTTTGAGTTGTTACTTTTTTTGACTTAGTGTACGATATGTGCCCTTTAGAAGGAAACTGTATTCTTTTATGCTGATATCTACTATTGTCATTAAATTTCCATATTGTTTGTGTCTTCTTTTTTAACCAACTTGAAATTTAATTTTCTAAGGGGTTACATAAGCAAAAGGTTTAAATGTCATTTCCCATTTGTTGGAAATAATCATTGTTCGATTGCGGTAAGAAGAAACCCAATAGAAAAGTAAGTACATGTTACAAAACCACACATTTATGCAGAGGCAATGAAAACGAATTTTGAAAAATGAAGAGCAGACAACTAGGACATACATACACATGTAGGACCGCACTTAATTTCCGTTTTTAAATCGTATTGCTCTTAACAAATGTTAATTTTCCTTAGTTTGGTTTTAATTTTGGGTTTTTATATTTTTTCTTTTAGATTTTGTTGTCATACAAATTATAGCTTTAACTCAAAAACTGGAAGATGAAAAGTTTAAAAAATAAAAATGAAATGTTGTTTTAATATCGAAAATCATTTAAATGATTTATTTTGCATACAAATGATAATTTCAAAGAAAAATTGTCTGTAACGTTAAGACTCTAAAGGGGAATAGAATTGGACACGCAGAGACACAACCCTCATAATATCCCAGCAAAAACTGCTGCTTCGCCGTAGGTAGGTTTGTAAGGGAATATCAAGACAGCAAAGCTTACAAACCTGCTTACGTATGGCATGATATTTGTTCGCGATGTCCCACTTAGTTGCATTTCATGTCAAGTGCTTATTTCGGGGCTATAAATATCCAGTTGATTCATGTAATTTTAGTGCTTCTTTAGTTGTTTAAATTTATTGCGTCATCGAAATAAATGTTTTGCCAAATTACTACGTTCGTTACTTGACGAAAAAGTAATGTTTTTTTTTACTCACTGCCTTACAGTTGTGCTTCTTAGTATGCACTTGAGTAAGCGAGTGTGTAAAACGGTAAAAGTTTTACATTTACTGCCATACACTATTGCATTTATTTAGGGAATAGATAAGTGCTTGCTGCGAAGCGCATTAGTATACTAGAAAAAGTATTTACTGCTTACAAAATCTCGATTATTTTTTGCTGGGATATATCGAAACAAAAATTTATACATACATACGTTCATAGCTTTAGTGTATTGAAATAGAAATATATCTGGTTAACCAAGGATTCTATTCTTTGTTTAAACAATCTTTTTGTACTGATGTATATAAATTTGTATACCCAGCAACAACACTATCAAGAAAAAAATAAATGAATAAAAAATGTTTAAACACATAGACAGAATAAATTGTAAAAATAAATAGAAAATTTAGAAAAAGAACTATAGAAATGTAATTGATAAAAATCTCTTAAAAGGTCATCAATGATAGAAGAATGATAAAATCAAATTGCAATCAAAATGATTAGATTTAAGAAATCAATTCGTAGTTTGCTTAAGAAATAACAAACAAGTTAGAGGTAAAACAGTAAGACTTATGTAAAAGGCAAGGGCAAAAGCAAGAGTTAAAGAAAACAGAATAAAAAATTAAAACTTGAAAGATTTAAATTAAATTTAAGAATAAATGTTCTCAACAGCAGAGGTAAATCAAATTAAACTTACAAATTTGAAAAAATAAACTAAAATAGTTTTTACGAGTAAAAACTAAGAATACAATTTTGAATAATTAAATACTATGGAAGAAAAATCTAAAAATTACAGGCAGAAGAACAAAATTTTTAAAATGTTTGGTTTAAATGCGTAAAAATATATGTTTGTAAAATAAAATTTTAAATTTATTTTTTTCAAGGAATAAAAATGAAAGCTGTTGTTTTCCAAGATTAAAACAGTATTACATACTTTACTTATCTACAGGATTGTTAAATATAGTTTGGCGTTTTAACCAAATTTGAATCAGTTTTGAACAAAAACTAATGACAATCAAAGCTTTTGAGGCCCATAAGGCTGCTAAACCGAGTATAAAGTTTTACTAGATCCGGGTAGGGAAATGGAACCCATACTATAACGCTTCTGTTTTACGGTGCTATCAATGCAAACCTAAAAAAGTTCTCCGTAAACAGGGTTGCCACCGGGGAACATCACAAAGAGAAGTCCTCTCCACTCTACTATCCTGGCCATCAAAAAGATTTTAAGGACCTTCAAAAAGTTGGAAAGAAGAGTAGTAGCCTACGTTGACGAGGAACTCATACTTTTCGGATTAAAGATTTCCATCTACCTTGGTTGATCTCATGCAGGGGCTATTGGAAAAAATCTCATGCTGGACCAACTCCATTGGACTCACAGTAAATTTAGAGAAGAACATAAGATGGGAAAATTTCGAAGACCGAGCCTAAATGGTACAGTGCCAAATCTCTCTTCAGGGGCAAAACTTTGAACCGAAAGCTTAACTGGAAAAACAACAACACAATGCCTGTAGCAACTTAATAGGGGCGAGTGGAAGGCTTAAGCTGGATATACACAGCGATATTCCAACCTACAACTAGATATGGTTGCTCGGTACCTCGCAATATTGTCCCAAGAAAATGCCGCAGTGCAATGTTGAATAAACAACAAGCTGTCTTTGATTCAAGTCTGAACCTGCTGTCTGTGAATGTTTTTAAGGGTTCTGCGGCAAAAAGTGTTTTAAGATTTAAAAAAGCATGTTGATTGTTTGATTCCCTTTTGGGACATGCCAACATACTGATTCAGATGGCAATGATCGAACAGCTGTGGATTAAAGCCAGTTAATCTGACTACTTGTACCTATATCTTGACCTTACACCAGGTATGGGTATATATAGCTCGAACAGAGCCACTTAACACTTTCAAAAATATCCACATACACTGACGGGTCTAAGATACTGGGGCTGGAGTGGTTATCTTTAAAAAAAAAACACTTGAAGTCGCAAAATCAATTAATTATTTTAACCTTGAACTTATCTGGGGCAATAGCCACCTAAATCTATAGATGTGGATTGCTTAGCTATTTTAAGGTCACTTTGTTCCAATTTGGTGAGGTCAAAGGCGGTCGAGGATTGCAGATAAATGCTTCGGGGACTTTAAAATATTTGACTCTGCGGGGTTCTAGGATATCAAAAACAAATAAGATTTTTTCAACTGCCTAGCTTTTTTCCGTACGGAACATATTTAATGAAAGGATCGAAGGACATATTAGGTATAAAGCTACCAGTTGCTGGGCTGGGGGGTTTGAGGTTCTTGTAGCAAGTAGCCTTAACCAATAGAACAAAGATTTTCATTTCCATAAGTAAGAAAGATCTAAAACTTTTTAACGATATTCTTACCAGTCACTATGACACCAAGTTATTTTCGGTTTAGTAACAACAAGTAACTGTTGAAAACTGCTGGTTGTTCGGTAGAGCAGAAGCTTCTTATTGTTGTGGGTATGGCATTGATAGGAAACCTATTGCACCCTCCATGTTCAAACTTTTAAGAAGCCCGGTGCATTTATTTCCGTGTCAATGCAAGACATGCAAACTTACATATTTTTTCATAACACTTAGGTCCTTCCCCCGGAATTTAAATTTAACTGCATAGTTTGCAAATAAATATAGTCATTAAGATGTAATAACAAGTGCACGTTTGAAATAAACATAAAAAATTTTATTAAGATTATTTTTCTTACAGCTAATGGTTTTTAGAAAATCATATTTACACTTAGGAAAGTTACTTTGACTCATATACCCTATGTGCTCCAATTAAAACAGGTATTTCGGTAACAAACTCCAGAATTAATCGCGATATCTCGCTACCGGGTGAAAATCCCATATTGCTCTCTTGTGCCCTACACTTTAATGATCTTCGTTTTTTAAAACCACATGTCAACTCAATTTTATTTAGAAAGAGGCACTTAAGCCCCTTGTGCTATAAGCCCTTTATATCTAAAATCGTTTCTTATATTTAATTTGAAAAGATTTAAAACAGATTCCATTTATCTTAATTTCTCTTACATAAATCAATGTGTCAATTTATTATTTTTATACAATGTTTTCAAAAATAATAAAAATACAACTTGAAACCAAAAATGTAACCTTTAAAAACTCTTCTTCTTGATTTCTTTGGCTTAGTTTTGTTCATTTATTGGAAAAAAAACCTTTTCATTTGTTTTTTTTTCTTATATTTATTTCTGAAAGAAAAACACTTGAGATTCAAGGAGAAAAAAATTTGCCACAAAAAAGTTAATCTTTTTTGGTGTTGTTTTAGCAAATAAAATGCCTGTCAAAATTTTGAAATATGGTTTTTAATAAAAAAAGTACACATGCACATGGATTTTCATTTTAATAAAAACTAGAAAACTGTTAAAGAAAATCAAAAACAAAATCTGACAAAATGAAGAAGAAAAAAAAATAACAAAAAAATTAAAAAAAAAAATAAATTTGAACACATAGTTTACATATACATACATACATTTATGTACAAGTATTTGTATGCGTATGTGTATGTGTGTGTCTGTGTTTTTGTTTCTAAATTTATAAAAATGCTCTTGAATTCGTTTACGTTGTGTGTGTGTATATGTGTACATGTTTTCGACAAATGTATTCGATTACAAGTTCACTTACTAATACATATCCATAAGTAGATATGTGGAAGGTAAATTCTCTGGCATTGTTTTTTTATTCATGATTGTTGTGCAATTTAGTTTTTGTGTTGTTTGTTAACTAGTTCAGTATTTCCATTGAACATGTTTTCTTTATTGTTGGCTGCTATTGGAGCATTTATTGTATAGAAATCTATGGTTTTTATTTGATGAGTTTTGTGCAGTTTTTTTTTATTTTAAAAGAATATATTTTTAGTTTCTGATTTAGTTTGTTATCGAGAAATAAATATAAAATTAGTTTTTTTTTAATTGGAGTTTTGTTATTGGAATGCACTTTCGTTTTCGCTATTTTAGAGAAATATGTGGAGTTTCAGCCAGAGCACAAATCTTTATATATCTGTTTGGCCTAATTTATGCTATGCATTTTTTCAGCTCTCGATCCTGAATGGTTTTCTCTGATAATTCCAGGTAACCAGAAACCATCTACATTTACAACTGGTGAGTCGGTTATAAGGAATGGGCTTTTTTGACTTTTGTGTTTATATATTTGCCCGATTTATTCGTTGCAATAATAATTTTAAGGCATTCAGAGCTGCCTCCTTTTACCTAAGAGGTGTTTTTTAATAAAATTCCTTAAAGTTTTATTCCAAAACGAATTTTAACTAAAAGTACCTTTGTTAAACCTTTGGTAACATTAAATTTTTTAAAACAGGCACTTTGCCTACTTTAAACCTAGTTTAACTTTTTTTTTAATATATTGTTTTGTTTTTTTATGTTTGGTGAAATAAGGTGTCAATACCAGGCTTAAAAAAATACTATACTAAAAACCTATTGCTGTTGCCTTATAAATTGTTTTAAAAATTCTACATCAACTAGGAAATCAACCTCTACAACTGCCCCAGAGTTTCCCTTACACGGATGAAATGCAGGATCGATTAATTATTACTCACAAACATTTTTGTGAAACATGCTTACCCCCTTTCAAAACTGCAATACAAAATTAAATTTTTTTTTAAATTTCTCCCACAGCTTCCAGGGTGCTCTCACAAAGGTCAAATTAAGGGGTTGCCAAACAAAATTTTAGGAAATTAGGATAAAAACCCCTACAACTTCTTAAACATATTCCTTACCCTCTACCTACATCACCTAAGGGGGTTGCCATACAAAATTTACAAAAATTATGTTAAAACCCCCATTACTTCCCCAGAGTCGAGCTTAGAAAAATTAAGTTTACCAACTACCCCCATTAATTTGCCCTCCAAAAATTATTCCCAGAGTATACCTAATCCCTATGTCCACCCCCTAGGAATGTTTCCATACAAAATTTGCAAAAAACCCCTACAAATTTCCTATTTACGCTAAGAGAGTTTAAATATGAAACCGACCCCTATTTAAATTAAAAATATTTCATAAATAAAAAAATGAATAAAAATTAGAAAAATCGGGGTATATAAGGGTATATAAGATTCGGCGCAGCCGAATATAGAACTGTTACTTGTTTTTGTCTACATTTTTGTTGTTTGCTGTTGCATTCAAGGATTAGCTTATGTTACAAATTGACATTTTTTCCATTATTATTGGTAAAAATGTGTGAATTGAAAAACACAAAAAATTGTAAATGAAAATCTATAGTTAAAAGGAAAAACTAGTTTTGTTTATTGGCTTGGAACAGGTAAGTTAAGAGGTTTATACAAATTTCTGTTGTTGTTTTGTATTAGATTTTTTAAATTTTATTTACCAACCAGCTTAACCCGGCCCGCTTTAATGGACCCGATTCTACTGCTAATAAAACTGAAGTGATACATTAAACCCTTTGACATTAGAAAAAACTTAAATAAAAAACTTTTGCGAAAATAGATACCATAATTCTGTTTTAAGTTTTTCGATTGCTACACATCTCCATTTGCAGTTTGAGTAAAAGTCAAGATGTCACAGAACATTATGGGAAATTTTGAGTCCATATCTGTAGAAAAAATATGACATAGAAATTGCTTAATTGTCGTGGAAATTGTCATGTTCACTTGCTCTAACTTGTTGGCGTTTTTTTCCTCAAATAGGCCATTTAAATCAAAGTGGCTTATGCAAGATTTGACAATCGTAGTTGCAGTAATGTATGAGATCAAAGTATAAAATAGTATGTGCAGTAGAAGGATCAGCATAAAGAATATAGCTTTTGGGGGGTGTGGCATCATCCCTTATATTACTATACAAATTTTCTGTTAAAAGCCTTATATATTTAATCCCTATGAATTCTATAAAAATTTGTGCAAAAAAAGTATATATATTAAGATTTAAATTTTTGGGCGTAGCTTCGCCCACACTGTTACCTAAAAGTTTCAAAAAAAAAATAAATGCAGTAGAAGGGCCAGTATTAATAATCTAATTTCCGTGGGCGTGACATCACTACTTTTTTGTCTAAAAAATTTTGCTCCTAGAATTAAATAATATGCAAAAAAAGTAAAAAAAGCCGTCAGGCAGAAGCAGCATCATAATGTGCTTAGACATATTTATTTTCCAAATTTGATTAAAATTTAGGCGTGATTACGTAACAAACAAACAACCTCCACCTTATTTTTATAATACATATAGGGATTTATTAGTTATACATATCTACATATCGTCTCTTAAAATTTAAAAATGCTTATCTCACATTAGAAACACTTGAGAGCAAGAAACAAATAACTTAATTTAACTAAAAAATGAATTAGAAAATCCTCTTAAAACTGAATAACAAACTTTTTGGCATTTTTAATTTATGCTTTTTACATCTTGTGACAATTTTTTTAATGCTAGATACGTCTTTTTGGACTTTAGGAGACGATAGCTACAAATATCTATGCTTTCTGTTGTATTGTGCATAACGGCAAATTGAAAAAAAAAACAAAAACGATCTGTTTTCCGAAAATTGAAAAAAGAGTGATTTAAAATAAAACCATTTTTGACAAAACAGAATTAAGGAATTGAAAATCAAATATGAAAAGAACTTTTTTTGAAGAATTAAGTTAAATTTTTTTTATTGTCGAAAAGTATAAATTTAAGAAACTTTGCTGCGGTTAAAATGATAAGGAATATATGTAACAAGATATAAATGTTAACTTTTATTTTTAACACGGAAAACTGATAAATAATTTGATGCAGAGTGGCCATATACTATGTTAGTTTTTTTATTGTTCAAAATGTATTTAATTTTTGATGAAGAATTTTAGGTACAAAAATTCGTCCTTGGTCCCAGTTGTGTTTTAAGCATTTTAATCAAAGATCTTTCATGCTGAATTAATTTTTGGCAGTCGTTTTAGTTTTGTTGTAATAACCACAAATTTAAAAGTCCACTTCATTCTTTACTTAAGTTTACTTTAGCTACAGTACACTTTATATGCAAAATATATTAACTGCTCTTAGTTTTGCCACTGTAAATATGCATAGAAAGCAGTTTTACGGTTTGTCTGTAAATATGTTTTGACAATCAAATGTTCCACAAAAAAGTGAATATATGGTTTAAAAGCATTTAGTATTCAAAACACTTGGGCAAAACGAAAGCTATGACTATTTAAAAATTTTTTTAACAGGGTTTCCCCTACAGGCTTAAATATAGAATATGTCAAAAGGATTAAAGACATTAAAAATTTGTAATACAAAACAGTACTCTCGTTTCCAAATTCTAAAAATTATACTAATTAAAAAATATACACGAAAAATTTCTTGTATGAAGACTTTTGCGAACTTCATCACAGACATTTTATTTATTTTCCAAAAACCTTAAACAATTTAAAATTTTTATTAAAATTATTTTTATAGTTATGTTTTTAAATTTTCGGCTTTAGGTCATAAACATAAATAGTTTCTTAAAAAAAAAATAAACAATAGCTTCCGAGATAAGGCGTATCGAAAACTGCATAGAAATGGTTCATTTGTATGGGAGCTACCCATTCCCCTGCCCCTATTCAAAAACATTTAAAGTCGAAAGCTGTTATAGTTTCTTAGACTTAGCGCATAAAATATTTTACAAAATTTGTTCAGTTGAAGGGGAAATGCCACATTCCCTGATCCTATCTCAAAAAAAAATTTTCCCTTATTTAAGTTCCTACATATATTCAAGGTATCTGTGGTAAGTTTTGTGACAAGAGTGACAATATTTACATTTAAAGGGATATATGAACGAATTTTGTTTTAGTTTTTTGGTTTTTCGCTTATATCCCGCTCAATGGGGAACTCATTTTGCTAATTTTAAATAGCAATTGTCTCTAGGCTATTTCTTGATACCAATAACTGGTCCGTGTTACCTTATTTGAAACTTGATTTCAAAAGATGGACAGGCGGACATTACCATATCGACTTCTTTATCAATAAGGTCCAGAATATATATACTTTATGGGGTCTCAAATGGATAGTAAAAAAATTACAAACAGAATGACAAACTGATAAGGGCGTAAGGGTATATCAATATGTGAAGGGTATATATAAGACCTGCACTAAGTTTTTACATTTTTTTATATTTTTTCTACAAAACTAAGTAAGTCAATTAAAAAAAAATCATTTTGAAGAGTATGATTTCGTCTTACGAATTTTTAAGTTTTGGCTTCTTTTAAAGTGAATACATAGTGATTTTAAACAATATACACAATATTTTTAAAATGTTGGTTTTTTGTCCAAATCTGTTTCCAGACGACCTGTGTACTCCAAAAAAAATGTATTATTTTGCTGTTGTTTTTCTCTTGCGTTTGTTGTTATGTTTTTTTACTTTCGCCTGGGGCTAGTTATTTGTGTTGCTCTCATGTTTTTGTTTTTGTTTTCAATTAATTTCCATGATGTTTAATAAAATGTAAAAAAACCCAAACGATACCATACAAATTCGTACTTCGAAAATAATTAAAAGAGTTAACCGAATTATAGTTATACATGTATTAAAATATGTTGCAAATGTTAGGCAATCTTATTTGTTTTGGTTGTTTGGTTATCTCTTAAATAACAATAAAAAAACAGAAATAAAACTAATATTATAAAGGGTCTTATGAACACTCTATCTTAACAAAGGCCAGACTACTGAATTAACATAGGCGCATATTCAAAAATTATATCTAAGTGTAAACTTTTTTAAGTACGTATTTAAGTTATTCTTAGTTGATTACTCTCAGCACGACAAGTTATAACTTAATTATGGGTACAGCTGTAAGTGTCAACTAACATATACATATTTGAAAAGTACAACAATTTTTCATCTGGCGACAAATTTGAGTCTCTCTAAAATACCCAAAGTAATAAATACATATTTTTTTCTAACAATAATAATAAACTTACCTTATTTTCTTTACTAATTGCATCCACTTCACCCAAAAAAAATCACACAAAAAAGAAAACAAACTAGAGATGTGTTTGTAGTCAACAAAAACCTATTGAATACAGTGTTGCATTGCTTTTAACAGCTGCTGCGTAAATAGGATTTGTAAATAGGATCTTTTACTATCTATGAACTATTTTTTGGTTTCTGTTTAATAAGTTTCGACTTTAGTTACGATTTCTGAATATGCGCCATAATGTTTTAAAGTCTAAGTTTAAGAGGAAAACAAACAAAAAATTTAAATATTTTATAAAGTATTTAGACTATAGAGTAAATAAATTTGAAAAGATGTAGGAGTTGCGCTAATAACTGAGCCGTTGGAGCTCTCCGAGCTAATCGAGTAATAAAAAAAAACTGATTATTCGACAAAAATAAAATTCTCAAATTAAATAATTGTTTGTTCGAGCAAAATTAAACCTCGGCTAAATAAATACCTAAGATTTTACCTTCTTCTGCCGTATATGGTGTAAAGTTTAATAATTTCCAAGCCCTGGTCCGTTTGTTTTTTTATTTATATTCGATACTTTATTATATTGTTTCTGTCGTATATATGTTTAGGGTTAAAAATTTATCGATTTTTTTATACATATTTGGTTATTACGATCCGAATTTCCTAAAATTCCGTCTTAGTTGATCTTTATATCGAGAGAGGTATCCGCAATCAAAGTTAAAGTCTCTATCGAGCTTAACACACTTCGGATGTACGATGATGATGGCCCCCTTAGAAATGGCTCAAATACTAAGTAAAAAATAGCCGGGATGAATTTCCAAAATGAATTTAAAATTTCAGAAATGAATAATTTTTTATCATTTTAAAAAGTAGTTCTAAGAAAATAAGGCACCTAAAATCAAAAGTACATTTAAACATGGAAACTAACAACAGAAACGATATAGTACGCGAATCCCATTTTCTTTCTATCTTTTTTATTTTTAACTTAAAGCTTTTAAGTTCACTTTTTTACTTTTAGTTACAATTCTGCATTCTTCTAAATGAATGCATAAAATTTGAAGTTTCTTCCTGTTGGGAATATCATTGTGGTTAAATTTAAAAAAATAAAATTTTTGATTTAAAACTCTTAAATTTTCTATGGGGCTAAATCTTTAATAAAATTTAATTTAATTTTGTCTTAATTTTCAAACGTTATGTCAACACTCATGTTAACATAACCAAGCACTTCTCATGTGTTCTTTTCAGTTTTGAAATGCACATACACATTAACATAGACTCACTTGTTATTAAGTAGGAAATAGAGCATCCATTTAGTCGGGGTTTGATTTTGTTCGAGCGAATAATTTATTAATTTTGGAATTTAGATTTCGGTCAAATAATCGATTGAGGTCTTTTTATAACTCTTTAATCTCGAACATCGCAAATTACTTGCGTTACTCCTATAGTTTTTCAAATTTTCGCTTTAAAAATAAAATGTTCTTAAAATTTTCAAATTATATTTCAAAGTTTCTACACAATACAAACACAGAACGAAAAACGGCTTTCTAAAATCAAGAATTTTATTCTTGATTTTATCCAAAATCTTTCTTGAAATTTTTAAGTACGATCCTTACTTACATTTTCTTAAATCAAGCCTATTCGGATTGCTTCAACAAATTAAGCAGAAAAAAGCTTGTTGTTTTAATATATTATTTTACATTTGAAAACAAAGTGCCTGGGTGGCCTAAAGGTAACGTGCTTGTGCTGCAGTGCAGAAAGTCCCTGGTTCGAATCACAGCTCCGGTAAGTACAAAAAATTAAATTGTAAATTTAAGTGTCTATTAAATAAAAATAAAATATAAAATTCTTCTTCTTTAATAAAGCTCCATGAGTCAAAAAAAAATGACATTTAATTTTCAAATTAATCCCGTTTACGGCTTAAATCAATATTTTTTACGCTTACATCAAGTTCGATTCCGAACTTAAATCAATCCTTTTTTGGCTTAATTGTGGCTAAAAGTAAGAAATTCGTACTTGTAAAATTTTACTTGAAGTAAGAAATTTCGTACTTGATTTAAGAAAAACCGTACTCACCGTACTTTTGACACCGCTGTGGCTTGATTTAAGCAAAGTTTTCTTAGATAATTTTTTGTGTGAAGTTATTAGAGGTTTTTGTGATTTTCTTTTGTATACATATTTAGCAATATTTAAACTTCGCAACAAAAAAACTTCTGATCTATTCAGATCAAGAACAAAAAAAGCTAATTTAGAGCCCCCTGTTCTAAAGTGAAGCGTATCTCAGAGCAAGGGTTCGCATCAATCAAAGAAAACTTGAAGGGAAAGGTTAAGGTTCCAAAAAACTTCTTTTGCAATAGTTTTGAGCATGAATCGCTATATTCTTTCGGGAAATGTCATTGTACAATATATTATGTGTGTGAAGATAAATACGTATGTAACTAGCAGAGACAAAAACCAAAAATTTTAGCAGAGTCAAATTTTAAGTTAACATAGTAATGTTACGCACTTAGCAGTGTTCATTTTTAATTACCCACTTAATTAAGCAGGTCAGTACAGGGAAGCAAAGCCTAGTTCCTAGACCTAACCATATGATAATCGTGCTCCGAAGGTTCCTTATTGAAACCAGAACAGCACAATATCAAATAAAATCTTGGATTGTAAATAAAATGTGTTTGAAAATAGTGTCTTTTATGAAAAACGCTTCGTGCGATGAGCCACTAAAGAGGGCAAAAATAAAATGGTACACATACCACTGTCCATTTGGTACTCATACCAGCAGATTGGGATGGCTTTTCAATGACTTCTGCAGGAGCTGTCAGGATGCAGAAGAGGCTGAGAGTATACAACACCTCTTGTGCTTCTGTCCGGCCCTGGAAGACATTCGGATGAGATACTTTGGTACTAACAGACTGAATAGCATGTCAGATGTAGCCAATAGTGGCCTAACCAGTCTATCATGCTTTATAAGGCATAGTGGTTGAATCGAGGATAGGAACCACTACTGGGTAACTATTGCCAGCCAATTGTTAGTTCTTGTTTATTTATTTCCTTATACAAGCTAATTTAATTTAATGTCTCTTTGGCCTCCTATCTTTTCTTTCCTTGCTTTCTTAAAAAGACCGAAGAAAGGTCCCAAGTGAAATGCACCTCATGTGTTAAAAATTTCCTCAGCCGGCTGTTTTACCTTACCTAACCTAACTTGGACTTGAAAATCAATGTCTTAATATAGAAAGGGCGTAACTAGACTTTTTTTTTACAAATAGGGAGTTTTACTTATTTTGACAAACAAATGTCAAGTTCATCATAAATTGCTTTTTATTAATTAAAAAATTTGTTTTCTTTTTTATTAAAAATTGCATTAAAACCCTTTTATATGTAAAGTTTTTAAAATTAATGAAGCTTTTGTCTTTCTCTGCTAAGTAACTAAAGTTTTAGCTATGCCCTTTCTATATTAAGCGATAAAAATATAAAATTTTTATAAATATATAAATGCACAAGCTTTCAAAAAAAAATACTTAAGTGTTGTTGATTTGTACGCCGCAAATTTTAAAATTATTAAATTTTTATCCTGTTCCCGTCAAAAAGCCAAGTGGAAAAACTAAAGCAATAGAGTGGAAAAGTCGCTTTAAAAAAGTCGTTTACGATAAGTGGCATTTGTGTAATTGAGCTATTTTTTCACGTGGTGTCCCTCTGTGAACTACATATCAAAAAGAAAGAACACATTTTAGGGGAAAAATTCACGGGAAAATATATTTTGTTACAGAAGTGTTACGATAGGCATGCATTTTTCAACCAAGTCATTCCTTAATCGAAATGTAAAAATGTTTTTACCCAACCAATAAATCGACTAAAACTGTTTGTTAAACTGGACGATTATTGTTTGAGGGGATACTCTAATAGAAATATTAGTTTAAATGTGTTGCATATGTGCATTTACTCTTGTTGCAATCAAGTCGAAGTTGACTATGACAATGATGATGTGAAATATTGTTTACTACCAACAATAAATAGTTTTATTCTTGAATGTGCAAGAGTGTATTTGTGTAAACATTTATAAATATGAGAAGTATATAAATTGCATATGGTTGCTTTAAAATGAAAATATTTTATTTATATTTTTTTCTCTTTTGCTGTTGCATTTGCTGTTTTTTAATTTTTAATTTTTTATCCTTAAGCAAAGTAATACCAAATTGAAAAGAATTTCTTATGATAAAAATAAACTTGAAAACAAGATTGATTGATGTTTGTTTGCAAATACTTCCACTTTAAAGTTATTAAGCGTAATTGTATTTTAAAGCTTTGTTTTTAATCTAATAATTTGTTTAAAATTTCATAATAATACAATTTTAGGGAATTCTTTCAAAAGCAAACATATATTATAATATTTTGTTAATTATTTTTTCAAGTTTAAGCAAAAAAGAAATATCTTGCTAACAAATTTATATACTGCAAACGTGATTGTAAATAATTTCTCTACAAAATTAATTCTAAATATTAACTTTATATTATATATCTAAAATTATATCAGCGTTGTCTGCATATGTTTCGTGTTTCAATTATTAAAGTCATATGTTACAACAAAATGAAGCTAAAGTTATAATATATGTTTAATATCTACCAATCTGTTGGTTTTAATAGTTGCATAACATAAAAGAGCATTAACATTACTTAAGCATTTAATATTACTCATACGCATCGTACAGTGGCATCTTTTGAAAAAACCGCGTATTGAAGCTATTTTGTAAAGATTGCTTGGGAAATAAAATAATTTAAAGCAGAAATTAACATTGTTCATATATAAAATAAATAATGCATTTTAGAAAAGTGGATATTAAATAAGCAGTTTTTTTAATATTTAATTATTTTTAGAAATTTTTATTTTTGTTTTGTTAATTTTAAATTATCTTTTATATATATTTTTAATAAATAATTTTTTTAAATTAATAAAATACTAAGAAAACTACACTAATAATTAAAATAAAAACTAAGAAAAATATTACTGACACTTGTGATAGAAAAACGAAGCTGTAAAGCATACAGGAAAAACAAAAGTCCCAACTTTCTCACACATTTATTTGCGTATTGCTAGCACCATAGTAGAAATTCAACTAAAAAAAGGTAAATTTTAATTGGTTCCTATGATCGAAACACCAACCAAAAAATTAGTCAAAGTTACTTACACGGCATTTAGACTATGATACTTGTAAAATAACTCTTTTCTTATTTCGTTTTAAAGTAACTTCCAAAAACTTCAAGAATTTACATTATGTTACTACAAACTTGTCTCTTATTTATATTTTATTTTGGTTTCGTTGTTTATTCTTCTTCTTGAACGTTTTGACCAATTGTAATGTACAATTACCTTAAAGGTAATTGTACCATAGCATATACGAAAGAGAATAAAGAAAAATAGAAGAAAAAATGAAAATGTCAAAAGAAAAACGTCAAAAAGTAACATGAAAAGCAGAAATCGTGGAACTTTTGTAACGCCTCTGCCTTCTCTGCCCAATTCGCCCTCAAAAAAATGTAACATGTCAGAGCATCGTGTTACAAGTAACATAGTATAAATGCCGTGTTACAAACTTTATAAAACTAGCAACGAAAGTAAAGTACATTACACACAAAAAATTCTATATTTTATATTTAAAAAAAATGAAATTCAAAAAAAGTATAAACTTTCACATATTATACATTTACTTTTATTTATGAAGGTATGCTCAACAGGTTAACTTGTTTCGAATGTTGAATTAAACGCGAAATAGCCTTTCGAAATTTGAAAATAAACTTCCCTGGTTAAATGGCATTTTTTTGTTTGGTTTTTGGGTACTGTCGAAACAAAATTAAAATTTGGAACATACCTGACAGAAAGCTATGACCGGATTCCAAAGAGGCAGAGAACCAAGGTATGAATTTTGAGGAGCCAAAGTTGCCCTAAGAATATGACTGCATTACTCTTTAAACTGGCTACAGGGAACAGTTCTATTGATAGAAAAATTGTTTTTTGAAAAACTTCGGGAAGCTAAAAATGTGTTAAATAACTTACCCTTTAAAAGATCTCTATGATTTTCTTCTAAAAAATCTAATTAAGAATTTTTTATTATTTTATTTTATATAAATTATTTAACGTACCTTCATTTTCTAAAACATTTTAACTATTGAAAACTAAATGAGTAAAAAGAACAGAAAAAATTATTTCGAAGACGATACCTAATTCGCTTAGTAACACTAGCTTGGATTTTTTGTAATATGCGATTTGAAATCATCTATTTGACTTAGTTAGTAAAACTTTGTTTTTTTCAGTTCATCTAAAAAGAAATTAACGAACGAAGCTTTGTCAGTATAGCCTCTATTTTTTTTTTGTGTGTATGTAAGCACTGTGACAAAATTTAAGTTTAAGTATACCCCAAGAAGATACGTTGTACACTGCACCGCCTTAACACGATACGTAACCGTAGATTTACGGCATTCGCCAATTTTCGTCAGTAATCTAAAAAAATACTTAAAAAGCTTTTTTAATAAAACGTTGCCTTAGATTAAAAAAAAATATTTGGAATTTGTGTTTGTCTAAAAACAAGTAGCTTTGAGAAATATTGTTGGAGAAAAATATTTTTAGTGAAACAAATTGCTACAAAAAGTATTATAAGGCTTCTATTACTCATATTTTTATTTTTGACGATCGAAATATTTCTTTTTTATATGTTAAAACTGTATTTTTAAATCGTAATATTTATCAGAATATCACTATTTGATTTACAAAGGGGGGTTAACTAGCTTAAGTTTATGTTAAAATATATATTTAATTGACTGCCCAATTATTTTTTGATAACGATGTTAAGTAACAAGAGATTAGTTAAAATATTTAAAAATCTTCAAGATCCACTTCTAGCTGCATCCGAGCGCTATGCTTACTTACACACTGGGGCATCTGTTGGCATTAAGACCCCTTTTTATATGTGTACATATCTGAAATAGGACGAAACGTTATTTCTATTGGACAATTAACTTTTATAACCAACTGATAACAATTTAATTTCCGACATTTTTGCTTTCAGCTTAATAAAATGTATATTTAAACTCCAAACTTCATTGGACCTATTTTTAGACTTCTTACCTAAAAAATCACTAGTATTCTTACCTTGTATGCTTAAAACGAAAAAAATGTCAGCACCCACTGTTTGAAACTCCTTCCGTTCTAAATTACGGAAGACATACATAAATGACATTCTTAGTACCGTCTATGATTACAAGGACAGAGGCGCTGAACTTGTTTCTTTCAGCTACGGGCAGACCATATACAAAATTTGTTTACAGATGTTGAACTGCCAAGTTTTCTCAGAGAAATATTTTTCTCTTGCAATCACCCACAAGCTTTAATACACTCTTTTAGCGAAGCCACTATTGTCAGCGTTCGGTAAAGTTGGGTGAAAACGCCAAACACAGAACGTCGACAGAATGCCACTTTTAACCAAACTCCGAACCAAAATCGAAACGTTCGGCAGCGCCCCTTTAAGTTCCATTGACGCCGATTATGACCAGAAGTTACCTTAGTGGAAAAAAGTAACTTTTTAGATGTATGTGAGGTTTTCACCTTTTATTAAGATTTTGATTCTAAAAATTTAAAATTAAAGTAAATAAAAAGTACTTCTTTTGAATTGTACCAGCACTTAAAAAATTATTACAGTAACTGCCAGTGAGTCGTTTAGGAATTATTCCGTAAAATTGTTTTTAAATGAAAAACCTGTTAAATTTTTATTTATTTGTTTTTAACTGGTTAAAAGAGTTTTCAAAGCTTTAACTGCACAAAAATACTGATTTTCAGTTGCAAGTAATTTTGTCAATTATTTTTTAGTTATATTGAATTTTGTTAATTTTTTACTTAAACTTTATGTGTTGCTGTAAACTTTAAAAATCTAGTTAATTTAAGACACATATGTAAGTTAATTATTTTGATGACTGAATTTAAATGAAATATTTTAGAGGGCTTTTAAATGAATATCCAGTTTTTTTAAAATAGATTTCCAGTTAATTTTACCTAAAAAATGTATATACCATGACATGTTACAGGGTGGCTCAAATAAGACCAGCTGATGTGAAACACAAATAACTTTTTTATTTTTAAACATAATTTACTTTTTCTTTTAGAAGATTATAACTGAGCTCTTGGAAATTTAAAATAAATACGTACAGTCCACAACAACGCATTAAAATTATAGCTTTTTATTATTCTTCTCAACGATCAATTGTTCTGACGCAGCGAAATTATCGCCGTTTTTTTAACGTAAAATCAGCGCACACAACTTCCATGATTACAAATTTAGTTCGACGTTTCGAGGAACTGGGTTCAGTTGCTGACCATCCAGGAAGAGGTGCTCATCAAAATATTCGTACCGAAGACAACGTGAAAGATGTGCAGCAGAGTGTTGCAAATGATCGATCCGTCTCAGCTCGTTGCCGTTCCAGCCAATTGGGCATACCCAGAACAACATTGCAGAGAATTTTAAAGTCGGATCTTAAGATGCATCCATATAAAGTTCAAATTGTGTAACAGCTTCTACCGCAAGACCCCCAACAACGACTACAATACGCTATTCGCTTTACACAATTAGCCATGCAAAATGATTAATTAAAACATCTTTTGATGACGGATGAAGCGTATTTTCATTTAAGTGGTTATGTCAATAAACAAAACTGTAGGTTGTGGGGCTCCGAAAATCCAAGGGCAATAAATCAGCATCAGTCACACCCAATCAGATGTACTGTTTGGTCCGGTGTTATGGTTACAAAAATCATCGGCCTATATTTCTTTGAGAATGAGGATGAAACGCCAGAAACGGTCTCCGGGGCTTCTTACAGAACAATGATGGACAACTTTTTGCGGCCAATGGTGAAGCAATATCCTAATTTGTGGTTTCAACAAGATGGAGCTATTGCGCCTACTGCTAGGCAAACTATGGACATGCTGCGTAAAATTTTTGATGAACGCATAATTTAAAAAAATTTAAATTTCCCTTGGCCTCCTCGTTCACCAGGTTAAACTGCGCCCGATATTTTTATGGGGATATTTAAAAGACAAAGTGTATGTTAACAAACCACAGACACTTGGACAGCTCAAGCAGAATATTCGAGACGAAATAAGGCACCTGCAACCAGAAACATTACGCCGTGTAATGCAATTTGCGCTAAAAAGAGCCAATGCCTTTATCGAGCAAAATGGTGGTTATTTGTCTGATGTCATATTTCACACATAATCACAATAAATTTCCATAAAATGTATTTAACATATAAAAATAAATAATTTAAAAGAAACCCTTACTACAAGAGTTATACGTGTTTAAAATTACTAGGTCTCATTGGGTCAACCTATATAAGAACATTGTAATAAAAGGTCTGTCTGCGTACACATATTTTGCATCATTTTATGCAAAATGTTACAAAATCTTGCAAAATGTTGTCTGCGTACTCCAAATCTCTTGCAGCGAGAGAGCCAAAAAGAGTATTTTTTGACAGTTGGGAGTTAGAGAACTTGCAAAATTTTACTGGAGAAACTTCTTCTTGCAAGATTTTGCAACTAGTTTAGACAGCTGTTTTTATTTACTAATTGAATGAAATAATTTTTGTGAAATGAAAATAAAAATTGAAATTTAACAATAGTTAGAATTGTGTTGATTTTTAACGTTTATAAAAAATTATAATAAACACAACATTTCACTTCATGCTAGAAACGTCCAAATATACAAATAACTTACCACGTACACATATGCTAAAATTCTTTTGCTTTGTAATTTGAATTGTTTACACAACGATAAGCTGTTTTCTTGCAAGATTTTACTGGATACTGTCTGCGTACTTTTTGATATATTTTTAGCCGACAGAGTAAAACTGGTCTTACTCTCCCAAAAAAATTTACTGAGTATTTGCTACTGGAAAAGTACGCAGACACACCTAATATATTGACTTTTATAAGTTTCATCTTGCATTGCAAAAAATCATATTAATACATATTTATTTTAATATAAAATATTTATTGCTCATACGCAATGTAGTAAACTAAACGTTTTTGAGCCGCTAAGACCTAGCAGCAAAATAACACGCAAAAACTGCGTTTGAGCAATAATGGTATCTATAATTAAAGTTTTAGGTAAAGCTTAATCATAAATAACTGTAAATTCTTTTTCATATTTAAAAAATTATGTTATTATATACTTCCAATTACTCGAAAAAAGCGTTTTATAAATCTAATCTAGTGTTTAATAACTTATATTATGTTGGTTTTTTTTATAAACTTATGCCCGTATTCCTAATACACAAAGTAGGTTCATTAAGACCTTATCTGTCAAATAAGTCCTTAATAAAACTACTATAAGTATTATGAATATGAGCATTTATTTCTAGCTGAAAGGGTATTTAGTTAAAGTCGTGGACAACTTTAAATTAATTGCGACTAAACGACCATTTTTGTAAATACATTCTTATTTTTAAGTTGCTAAGCTGCTTTAAAATTTTTAGTAATTTACAATATTATTACGCTTATTTATCCTAACTTGCTTTTAACTCAAAAGACAATATAAAATTTTTTGTTTTTGCTTATAATTGCTTACTCGATTAACCCTTTTCATGAACAAGCAGCTTAATATAGTGGAAATTAGAAAAAAAGGATTCAGTTTTCTACAGTTCACTGTGCACCGTGTTCAATGCACACAAACATTAAACAGTCTTATCACTTTAAGTGTGACTATCACACTGACACCACAATGGTAATTACTGTGAGACTATTCTTTCAATAGTTATACAACTTTATTTGATCAATAAAAATAAAAACAAAAACATACAAAAACTGTAACACATTTTTTTAACACACATTTGCGTTGTTTTCCTTTAACTTCAACCATTCTATTGACACCCCATCATCAACAGCAGTTTTTTCTATCATTATTATTATAAGTTGTCTTTATTATTGTCGTTGTTGTTATTTTTGTTGTTGTTTATTGTTGTAGCAGGGTCATTAAGTGGATTAAGTACAACCATCAATTTCATATGTTGCATTGTTTATATACTTTATATTGAGCCCTCTTCCCTTATAAATACTTGTGTTTGTGTCTCTTACTTTTTTTTAACAATTTCTCTCTGTTTATTTCTTAACACAGTTTCTAAGCTTTAAAATAAAATGTTTTGTGAAAGATAAATTAACGCTAAAGATAGATGGATGAACAAATTCATGATAACTATGGGTTCTATGTACAAAAATATTTTAAAAATATTGGTAATTGTGCCTTTATTAAGTCCTTTTGTAAAAAAATTTTTTTTTTGTAAAAACAAAGAACAACTAAAAAGATAAATAAAGTAGCGATGAAATATTTTAAATCGACGATTCTCTATCACATAATTATTTTTTTAATAGGAATTTGCCCTGGATGGCAAGTTGTTTTGGGGGAGAATACGAAGGGGTGTGAGAGGAAGGCTCTGAACGCCTTTTATACTTGTAAAAAACTTCAAACGTAAAAACTGAAACTTAAATCCAGATATGGTGAAAGAAAGCTCTTGTCAAAGGCTTAGAGATGTGCTATACTAGGCATTACAGGGAACAAGAGCAGTACACCAAAGGCATATCCGAGCATCATTCTGCATTTTTTTCCCATTGCAGATCTCGTGGCTTGAACGGCGTCAAGGAGCTTGCTAAAACTAAGAAAATAAGGTTTGCTTAGGGAAAGCCCAGTTGGACATGTTGACATTTTGGAAAGGTTTGGAGATGGTCGACTTCTATGGCAGTCTGCTTTGATTGGCTATGTGATCGCGAAATTTTATTTTACGAGCTTAACCCTGGTGGTGTGTCCCGACGGGCAGGAATTATAGGGATCTGCGAAGCTGTTTGAGAGGTACACAGTCTTCACTTATGGATCGAAGATGGATTGGGCACCAGATGAGGGCAGCAATCTTCAGGGTAATCATGGTAATACGCATGGTCAGGATCTGTTGTGTGCCGGATCATTATGAAGTTGCCGGTAATGAGATTGATAATGATACTGCAAGATGGGAATCGGTCCTAGATTTTAAACTGGGCTGTGAGCCGGGAAGGCTACTTATATTTCTGTATTATATTATCTGAATCTTTTTGTCTAATAAAGCATATTGTTTAAAGTAATTAAAATGATTTAATAAAAATTTTACCCGATGTTTCATCGATTATTTTTCGATTTTTTCAAAATGTGTAGTTGAATGGTTTTAATATCCTTATTAGCTAACAAGATTTAGATAATTTTATACTATATTTTGATAGGAACTTGGGTGATAAACAAATGGGATAAATCTGAACAGGGTTTATTACGAGATCTCCGGACTTTTGCGACCTGCACTGGATGGAAAGGGCACAGATCTGCTGCTCTAAGAGAGCAGAGAACTTTGAGGTGTATAACTGGCACCTTCAGATGGAGTGGTCTCTAGCTGTGGGCTGAGGAACGTCATAAGGCTTTCTGAAAATTTTTCCATCCCTGTTAAATAAGAAAAAATCGAGATACGCCCTTTCTGTATTAAGCCATTGATATGTAGGTATTATTAATGGAAATTCTATTAAATCATGCAAAAAGCTGTCATATAGAAGTCATGTTAAAAAGTTCTGAGAAAGATTGGCTAGTCTAATTTCTTAGATATTTGAAATGACTTTATTTATAAAAGGAGTTATTCCATTCATCCAAATTTCTTACGTCGAGTCGAACACACTGTTCAAAACGGAACCCTTTGTTCTGCGCCATACGCCGCAGTAAACTTGATTCAACTGGGCTGATTTTCCGACGAATATCTGCCTTAAAAGACACATGGGGGTTAGATCTGCCAACCTTGGTTGTCATAAGATGTCCCCAAAGCAAATGACCAATTTTTGGGAAAAATTTTGTCTAAGCAAATTTATCGAAACTCTGGATGTGTGTGCACTTTATTATCTGCGCTTTATTATTATGTTGAAACCACGTGCGTGAAGAGTACAATGGATGAGCTCTCAGAATTCCGTGATGATGCGTCGATTATTTTTACCTTTGACATTCGTCGCCTGGTCTCGAAAATTTTCCAAAAAAAAAAATGGTCAAATTATCTCACGCGTGGATAAGGCATACCAAAAAGTTACTCTGGGGAAATAAAAGAGTTTTTTTAACTCTCAATCAAGGGTTGCAGGTTCTTAGAGACCAGTTTTGCTTCTTGACGACCACTGCGACATCGTCACTGACTAATCTGATCTCATAGCCCTCATATTCAAAAAGCGTTGTCTGTGAAGTCAGATGAACGCAAATGACTTATGTCGCTTACGATGAAATTAGTTATATCTGAAAATTTACATACAAAGCGATAGGTAACCACTTTCTCCATAACTTTGGAGCATGCTGAACAAATAGCTGTTTGCTGGTAATTTTCAGGGTTGGCAGCATTTTCCTTTTAGGTATCTTCGGGACATTAACTATTTTCTAGCTGCAAACAGTTAGCTAATTGATGCGCTAGTAGTAAAGGGCACAACTTTTTGCAAACAAAAAGGATTTATTGCTTTTTTTAAAGTTGAACTTCTAGTTATAAAAATACAACTGCAACCAGCTCAAGGCGATGATTAAAAAGCTCAATTAAAAACAAGTCAGGTTCACATATACGAGACTTACCATAACGCCATAACCATAACCGTTGTCATGACAACCAAAATTCCATTGGTTTCTAGGGTTATTTTTATGGCGTAATGGTAAGTCACATATTATCAAATACAGTGTTGCCCATAAATTTGGTTATGTCACGAATAAATGAACCTTTAGTCTAATATACCCTTAGTATTTGTTTTTTTTTTTGTTGTATAGCCAGTTATCTGATTCAGCTAAGTTGGATTCAAACTGTAAATATAATAATAAAATTATTTTGTGGCAGGTTTTAACTTGGTATCTATTACAGGAGCCAGCAGTTTTTTTTAAATCTAGATATTGTAGTACAATAACCTTGTAAGTAGTAGGTTTGAGGTCAACAACTGTATTTAATAGAGTAGAAAGGGTGGTTATATCACGTTGTTGCTTATATTACGGTTAAAATGCACTGCTCTTTTAAATTTTAAACAGCTTTCTGCCGAAAAATATTTTTGACATAAAAGCGAAGTTCCTAGGATTTGACCTTGCTCCGGAAACTTGATTTCAAAGGGTGGACTAACAAACATGGCAAAATCGACTTGGGCTTATATATCGATCCAGAATATATTTATTTAATTGGATCGATATTTAATATTGTAGAAATTTTAGAGGGAATGATGAACTGATCTATTAACTTATGATTATATAAGAAGAATCACACAAACGTATGATGGCTATTAATATATTTCTCTAAAAACTAAAGTAATGTAAAATTTGTATGCCTATTTTGGTGTAAGAAAATATAAAAATTTTTTAGTTCTTGTTATACTTTGCTTCACATATTTGCTGAAGTATCTTACTTGTCCATCCCCGGTATTGTAAATTCGTAAAAAAACAACCAAAAAAAAAAACTGGACAATAATAAACGAAACTTTTTATAATAATGAAGCACATCCTCTTTGCTTTCGACTGATAATTTTTTTTGATACATGTTAATCGAACTTTTCATTTTCTAGCGTTTTAGAAAATGATTTAAAATTTTCTTAACGCACATAGAAACAAACAAACACACGACTAAAATGGGGGCATAAGGACAGACAAATTTTTCTCATTTAAGCTTTAATAATGAAAACTGAGTTCAACTAAAATTTGTTGAAAAGTTGTTGTTCAAGCACCATGTTTCAAACTCATAGTAATAATGTTGCCCATGTAAGCTTTAGCTAAGGACTTTCATAATGTTTGGGTATGCTTTTGTGTTTGTACGTGTGTTTGTATTAAGGAGTAACTTGAAGTATTTTACAGCTTGTACAGTTTCATATTTGTTTATTTTGCAACTGATATTAAACGTATGCCAGTGGCAGAAGAATGTATTGACCAGAGTTTTTTTTTATTTTATTATTTTGATATCGTGTTATTGACATCAGCAAATGAGTTTAAATAAATAACTTGCAGCTCAGTGAATTGAAAATTTATTTCTTTATTAAGAAAATGTTGAAGAGTTAAGCTTTTACTTTTTATTTAGCTCCAGCAACTACACTAAAACACAAAATGTTTAGAGAGACACATGTACCCATACTTGCATACATATGTGTGTGTATCTGTAAAGTGTAAATTTGAAGTTTTATATCAATAAATTGCGTGTGTGTGTGTGAGTTTATGTACTTTCTCCTATAATTTTAATAATTTATATTTAACTATAAAAACTAAATGGATCATCTTTAATTTTGAAATACTTTTTGTGTTGAAGGGTGAAAAAATTGCAAGTGAAATCGTAGAGAGATTTATTTTATATATTTTACAAACTAAAATATTTTTGCAAACTGAGTTTTTTTTAATATATTCTGTCTTTTATGTAATTTTTTACATTTTATTTATGTTTTCCTTTAAGTGAAATTATGTTCATGTTTGTGTTTGCATTATAAGTAACTTTTTTCATTCATATTTCTGCAAAAGTAAAACATATTTTTTTATTTAAATTAAAATTTATTATTATTCAGTTTTATGCATTGGTTGTCTTTGTTGTTGTGGTCTGTTGGCTTGTTATTGTAAAGTTTCAATGTTATTTTTCGAAAAAAAGTGAAATGAAAAGTTTTTAGGTTGTGCCTTAGTTACAATAAAAAGTTAGTAAAAGTAAGTAGGGAAGAGGTAGCGCTTTACGTAATTTATTAAAAAAGTAATTGCATTAAGTCGCCTCTGGTAGATGATGGCCCCAAGAGACCAGGTTCTAAGTGTGTTAGTCTCTCAGTCTGGTTGATAAGTTATATGATGGAAGAGGAGGGCCCCCATCAGCACAAGTACCAAAGTCTATCTCCTCGTGGTATCAACCGGGTAACTTTCAGTTTCCTGGAAGACTCACAGACATGGTTAAATTGAAAACAATCTGTCTGGGGCTAAAAGGGATCAGTGGTTATTAACTTACTGGTCTGGGTTGGGGCAGGTTGTCCTTGTTGTCGCTGTGGCATGTACATCACCAATAAGTGACGCAGCAATACAAGGTTCTACGGTCACCAATACCTTATCTGTGTTGAATTGAAATTGGTAGGAATTGTACGGAAGTAGATTTCCAAGGCTGCCCAGAGTCCTATCTGGTACCACAGGAATCAGTTGGCCCCATGTGCTTACCAGTGCGTGAACTGATTAATGGTGAAATCTTCTTCGGAAGTTCACGTGGTGGCTGTGGTTATTCCCAAGCGAGGCAACTGAGAACGAATGCGAATATGCTGTGGTCCGTCTTGTGCCACTGATGAAATAGGCTAATAGCTGAAAACGTGTAAGTGTGTTTGGAAGTAGGTGAATAGAGAAACTGGCTACGGCTGGGGACCCTAGGATCTAAAATTAGATACCGTCAGAGTAGTAGCAAATAATGAAGTGGCCGGCGTCGGCATGTTGAAGCATGTGCGTAATACGGTCCTGACTAACGTTGAGAAGATTATGAAGCGTTGATGAAAGTAGAGAAATTGATTTGTCTTAATGCAAAAAGATCCTTCGAACAGAGCTGGGTTTTGCATTTGTTGGGTGCGACATGATAATCATAATCTTTCTTGCTAAAGGTTGGGTGCGTGTAGAGATTTGTCTTGTAGGCACGAATCTGTTTTGATTGTGAAAGGCGAGATCAAAACTAAAGACGCAATTTGGGTTTAGATAGCCTAACTCCTCAGCAAGTGGCCTGTTATGGCTAGCACAGAGGCATGGCAGAAAATTGCGACCTGGGTGGTTTGGCAAGCCGTTCTGGGGGCGCTGGTGGAAGCTTTGTTTCCACCAAGTATTAAGAGCACCGTAAATTATTGCCCAGGGTAGGTGTTCACGTAAAACCCTTAACGTTTTTGTCTCAGTCTGTGAGACGAGGGTTCAATTCCTGCCTAGACTAACGAGACTGGACCTAGTTAGTCTTCTTTATCCTATTTTACGTTCTTTTTAATCTCTATAGACTTCAGACTTTTTCTATCTTTTATGTCCCTTATATCTGCTTTTGCTTTGTTTTCTTTAGCAGCTTTCTGTTCTACCCAACTTAACCTACCTAACCTAACCTAACCTTTCTTAACCTAACATAATCTATCTAACAGGATCATTGTGCCCACATATTATTTGGGTGAAAATAAATAGAGGAAGTCGTTTAATTTATTTAAGGTAGAGTGGCCTCAGTGTATTAGTATATATCGGTGTGTAATTAAGAGCCTTTTTACCTTAGCGTAAAAATTTAAAATTGAATGATATAAGAAAATTGAAAATATTTTAATTATTTTACTTGATTAAATTCCTAAATGCGAGCAGATTTTATGTCTCTAGACCTGAGAGAGTACCCATCTCAAGGACTTCTTTCGCCTTATGGAAAGCACCCCTTAATATATGACTTTGTTTTGTAGTTATCGCGTTCAGGGATAGCCAACGTGGGCACTTCTGAAGAAGGCATAACCGTCAATCAGGCCATGAAATATGGAGGATTCCTGTGGTCTCAGAAATGACTCTAGTCAACTTTGAAAAATTATGGATTTAAATATATGAAGAATATATACGCGTCTATCCTTACGGATGTTAGCTATAGCAGTTACTAGGCATTGGCTACCCTATTCCTGGAGATGCCGTACCAATCAGGCCATATAGCACTGTGTGTACAAATACCATCTATTTCTTTCATTATATGGTGAACCATTAGATTATAATACTTAGTCTGGTGCTTAAATTAATTTCAATCATGCCAACCTTACAGATTCAATTTTTTTCCCCCGAAGAGTAAAATAACGAGGCCAAAAGTTCCGGCCATATCAAAAGACCATTTCGGATGGGGCGCTTAACGTTCAAGGAAAATTTATTAACCATATTAGCCTTTTAAGTGCACTAATTGTTTTCCATTTGATTCTCTTCGGAGATAGTTATTGGTTTTGCCCCTAAAAAAGGCTTTTTAATCAGAAACTTACCAAACAACAAGATATGTAGAATAATTTACATCCATATCCCTCATGTTGGCTTAGCAAGCATGTTAATTACTTTTTTGTTCGATAATCGCTTTCATGCGGTTGGTGAAAGCCAAAGGAGAAATGTATTTATCTACAATTCCTCGTAACAACGGTCGAATCTAAGTTTCCAGGAATCAGAGGATTTTTGATACAGACTCTGGTTAAAAACCCCATTAGCAGTAAGGTTTGGGTGTTCTACCAAGATGACTACTTAACCACCTGGAAGAAAATGTATACAGTAAAAGCATTAACTTCATTGTCCTTACAACAGAATAGTAAGATTTGTTTATGTCTTATCTTGATACCTGCCACATTGGCTTAATTTTTAAGTGATGTAAGCACCTGGGGAATACAATGCGTTAACAAATTACCCCCCACAAAAAACAAATACGAAGGCATATATTTGGGTACGACTTCTTCTCTAGACAAGAGGCTCAGTCCTAGTTAGTATTCCTTCCGGTTCATGAGTAAAGCCACCCGCTTGCAATGCAAAGTTTAGCCACAACCCCCACGTTTCTCCACAAAGCAACCTTACGTTAGTCAGGCTAGAACCTAAATTCTAGGAGCTACCAACATCCGTGATACCAGACCTAAGCTTCGTAGCCAAAACTATTACCAGTAAAACTTTAATCACCTTAGCGGCTGGTAGCTTTTTCGTAACCACTAGTCAACTTAGGAACAATATGAACACAGAATATGGACGAAAACTGGCATTCTAGAGCAACCCATTAGCAAAAACTAAATCTTAATGTTATCATTAGGTATCATCAACTGCAAAAAAAAACAGTATTTGAGGCAGCAAAAGATGAATAAAGTGCAGGGCGATGAGTTAGCGATGGTAGAGGCAGCAGACTGCAAACATGCCCATAAATTCATGGCAGACTTCTGCACACCGCCAGCAAATAGGGCAGTTAGTACCACACACATGAGCCTTATTGAAGTTAACCTCCACTAAGTATTTTCCTTCATTTATTTTATACCAAGCCAGTAAAATCTAGTAAATATCCGATCATCCCTTAAGATCCCACTCACATCTCAATCGCGACCATCAACAACAAAGCCCATTTTTTGCAAGTCCCTAGTGTCATGTCATAGTCAATAGTCGCTACGTCCTCAGTCTCCTCCCCACACGCGCAGTCCAGAGTAGCGGACAGGCCCCACTTTTGTAAGAAAGATTTTTTTGTTTTTTAGAATTGAGAGGGATTTAACAAAAAGGAAAAGGCTTAACTTGCTTCCAACTGCTAGGCAAACGCCGTGACAATGGGAAGGTGACATTGTGAAGGCCGGCAGTTGCAACTGCGAAACAGTAGAAAAGTTTTAAGACTTTGGCTCCACCATCAGTATACGTAGAGATGTAAGCATCAAAACAGAGTCGTGGTACACTAATACGGGTAGTGTGAAGAACCCAGCTGATTTTGTATTCGCCTTGAAATTTTGTGAAAGTGATTGTCAGATTTATTAATTTTGTTTGAAATTTAAAATTTTTTTGACATTCACTTTATTAAACACAAAAAGGAAATGCAGAGGGCGAATTGATTGAATTCGCCTTGAAACTACCTGTATACGTGTACCCTGGACAGAGATAAAAATGTTGTGAAATTCCTTTAACTTGTTAAAAAGGTTCTTTAGGATGGTTTTGTTAATATGGACATCTTTCTATGTAATTTCTGTACAAAAGCTGTGTAAGGAATTTGTACGTATAATTTTTAAAATTTCTAAATTTTTAAAATTTCTATTTAACAGTTTCTGGGCAATTTAAAACAATTTTTGTTTGAATAACTTTTTAAAAAAAAACTTTACGGGCTGTTAACTTATTTTATTTTGACAACTGTCCTGTAATTTTATGGTTTCTTAATTAACATTAAGGATAATGGTTACTTTCGTTTTTTCCTTACATTTTTTAATATATATCCCAAAATTCATCTGTTTCCATGCCTTTCTGCCTTTTATTGGCAACTATCCACAGGTAATTTTGTGTTAATGTTAGAGTCACTTTGTTATAGTCCAGAAGAAAATTTCCTTTTATTATTAACAAACATTCATAAATACAATTATGGCTTGAGGGCTGCTTAAGAAAGTTGGAGCAGCTGTTGCTTTTACTTTTGGTTACGGTTGTTAAGCACAAAGGAATTCCAGCTTTATTACTTCTATTGCAGATGTAAACTGAACTTTTGCCCTCTTCATTATCACGGTAGCCTGGGGAGAGGGGTAGAATAATTTTGATGGGTGGGGATGTCTAAGTTTTAGTCATAGCAACATTAACAATGTAATCAGGTAATAAAATTAAGTAATAAGCAGAATAATGCTTTCTTTAAGACATTTTTTTTAAAGGAACGAAGGAAAGAAGAATTTAAGAAAAAAAACTTTGTAAGTTTTAGCAAAAGCATTTAAGTTCGTTTTTTTAAGGTTAATGTAACCTTAAGTCGTTAAAAAAAAAATAATTTGTTAATCTATTTAATGTTTTGCTACCTGTTGTTTAAACTTGCTATTTTACTTACTTTTAGTTGCCATTACTTACATACTTACGTACATTAATTACAACTTTTATGAAGTAAAACTTTTCTACTTTTGTGGTTTTTTAAACCTTAAGTTTTCTTAAACTCATTTAACGCTCTCAGCCATCTGCAGCCTGTTGACGTTTTCGTTTTTAATTATCCCGTCTGCCTTTGATGGTTGGCACCTGGATTATATCTTAATACATTTTTGTACATAAATAAATAGCAATCTTAATTAGGCTTATTCAATTAAGGTAATTTGCTGACATTTGTAGTTATTATTTTAAGTGTCATTGTAACTGTTGGCGGCAACGATATTTTGTCATCAGTGTCATTGGTGAAACATATAATTAAAAATGAATTTAGTTTATTTTTGTTTTGTATTAAAATGTGTTTGGTGGGACTTATAAGTATTTAAATTGGTAAATAGATAGAAGATTTAAATGTATTAACGTACATATATGAACGTTGTAGGCGAACGTTGCTTCACCTGGCCCGCTCTGGTGGACCCGACTCTACTAATAATAAAATTTTAAGTGACACCTTAAGACTTCTGGCTTTAAAAAAAATTTAACTTACATAAAAATAATTTTTGCAAAGATAGAAATCATAATTGTATTTAAATATTGCATGGAGCTGCTACACATCTCCATTTGCAGTCTAAAGAAAAGTCAAGATGTCGCACTAAATAAAAAAATGTTTTAGCTAATTTTTAGCCAACATAAACGTACTTATATTAAACATAACCTTACAGTCTTACAAAATTTTAAAAATTTAGATGTTATCGTTTGAAATGGTTATCACATAAGAAATGTTTAGCTGAATGTGGTCTAAAACGCCCACTAATTCCATGAAGGTCATTCTAAATCCAACCATTTCAATTAAAATCTTATAGAAATCGATAGACTAAAAGTACGAAAAAAAGAGTTTAGTTTTGGTTGGCGTAGAGCCGCAGTTTGTTTGCCTTTAATACTAGTACAGTATGAAAACCTGTATTGAATCTTTAGTCTTTGTGAACGTAACGCCGCCCAATTTTTTCTTCTAAAGTTAAGATGTCAGAGACGATAAAAAGTGTCTGTGCTGTATATTAATTTATTTTAGGCGTGTCACCGCTCATTTTTTTGTCTTAAAAACTTTGCCACTAGCAAAGACGTGCTTAGCATGTTTAAAATAAATAAAAGTAAAAGCGATATACCGAACCTTCTACGAGGGTTGCTTTTTATGTTTCGGGATTTGGCAACACTAGTGTTTCAATCTGACAACTAACAGCTCTATCGTAAAGTTTGACATTTTTTAAATTAAACGTACTCAGAACATTTTGACATACGTGCGCTATTTGTGTTGTTTACTTAAAAAATTCAACTCGAGCCAAAAAATTAAATTAAATCATGAACGTTTTGTGCGATTAGTTTTTACAACTTTCGACGTGGATTAATTCAGCAACCGTGCGTGGATAAACTAAATTCTGTTTTTGGCGATAAAGCTCCATCATGGACCAGTGTTAATCGATGGGATGGCGAATTCAATCGTGGTCGTAGTTCACTTCATGACGAATTTCGTTTAGGTCGTCCAAAATCAGTTATTGTTCCGAAAACCATTGATGCTGTGCATGAACTGATATTGGAAGATCATCATGTGACCTATTGTGAGATTGAGACAACCGTATTCATTAGTGGGACCAGCATACGTTCAATATTGCGCACGAAGAATTTCTAAGCAAATGATCGCCAGTTTTTTCAGAAAAACTGGACATGTCGCAACCGTATTACTATAATTGCGCAGAACAGTCAACTCTGAGTAGTACACAACCATTTGTTTGTCAGTTGTCTTCCACGAAATCAGGAAACCAACTGCCGAAGATGGATCACTCTTCACCCCAACAATGCGAGCTCTCACACATAGGCTCAAATAACTGCATTTTTAAACACGCAAAACATCGATTTGATGAGTCATCCGCCGTATAGTCCTGACTTTCCACCGAATGACTTCTTTTGATTCCCGTACGTAAAAACAAACCAACGTTTGGTTAACGTTTTTCGATACCTGAAAAATAGGTTACTGTATTCAGAACGCATGTTTTGGAGATTCCTTAATCAGAGTTGCAAAAGTACTTCGACAATTGGTTCGAACGCATGCAAAAGAGTAAAGATCTTCATGGGGAATATTTTGAAAAACAATATAGTGATTTTTGATGATTAATATTTGTTTTTGTTCTTTAATCCCGAAATATAAAACGCAACCCTCGTACAGGATGTCTGGTGGAAAATTTATATTTTTAAATACGATTATTTTAAAAAGTAATAAACAGTGCAGCAGTGGCGCTGTTGGAATTATCGGTTGTACGGATTTGTCAGTCACGATGTTGCAGTGGTCGAGTGAGCATCGCGCGTTCGCTGTGAAAACATTCTTTAACCGTAATGATTCTTACGTAATTGCTTTTCGACAATCTTTCCCAAAGTTCGGTATTCGGCGAATACGTGGATGACCGAATGTCAATATATTTCGTTCGTAAGTGCAAAGAATTCGCGCAACTGCTTTGGCTTTGAATGTCCCACGGCCAAGGCTCAGTAAATATTCAAGGACTCCCAAAAACATTAAAATTTTTAAAAGTGTTCACGTGAAAATCCGTGACTTTCAATATGAAAAACAGCAGCCCCACTGCGAATTCCGAAATCAATTTATTCTAAAATTTTAAAAAAGTATCTCAATTTCCACCACTTTGAAATTCAAATCGTTCAGGAACAAAAAGAAAGTGACTTTGATTTATGCAAACATTTTTGTAAGACCATGATGGAGCGTTTTCGCACACTAATCCCATATTTTGGGGCGACAAGGCTCATTTTCACTTAAACAACCACGTCAACAAGCAAAACTGCCGCTGCTGATCTCCAGAAACCCGCAACCCTTGGTTGAAACATCGAAAATCATTGCATTGCCCCAGGGTAACTGTTTGGTGTGCCATATCCACGTATAAAATAATCGGACCTTTTTTTCGAAAATTCTCGAGGCCAGGCGACGAATGTCAACGGTTAAAATATCGACGCATTATTACGGGATTTTTTTTTTTTTTTTGCTAAACCTGTGAGCTCATCCAGCGTACTCTTCACACACGTGGTTCCAACAAGATGGGGCGTCTGCACACACAGCCAGAGTTTCAATGAATTTGTTTTGCGAAAATTTCCGCCAAAAGCTAATCAGTCGCTTTGAGGATATCCCGATCTGACTCCAATACACTTTTTTTATAGGGTTACCTCAAAAGTAAGTTCATAATGACAATTTTCAATTTCTTGTGGCTTTATAGAATAATATTTATTAAGAAATCAGCTCAATTGAACCAAGTTTATTACAGCGTGTGGCACAGAAAACAAGGCTCCTTTTTGAACAGCGTGTTCAACTCAATGAAAGACAACTGGATGACATACCCTTTAAAAAATAAAGTCCACAATTCCATTCTATTGTTCTATGCTCTTAGTAAAACTTTTTTTTACAAATAACGCTTTTTATTTAAATTAAAAAATATAAATCTGCCACCAGACACCCTGTACATCCCCTGCGGGAAATTGGTGTCAATTGGTCGGCGTACCCGTCCTGTTACAGTCACAAAACATGAATTGCTCAAAAGTTGTTGGTCGTGACTGGTTAAAAAAGCACACATCAAGTAACTGGTTAAAAAGTGTTAAAGAGTTTAGGGGAAAAAACGGAAATACTGGTCCCTACACATAACATACATGTGTTTACATATACGCACACACACGCGTAAATACAAACAAAGTAGATTGAACAGGATCTTAAACATTTATTGCAAAATTTGCTTATATAGGATTGGCCTGTAACCCGTTTTATGGTGTTAGTTTTGAACCAATTGCCCCCTCCAATGACAACGCAATGTAAAAGTGACAGGTTCTCTTCATATAAAGTGCAGGAACTAGAACCAGTCTCTATCCTAAGGGACCGATCACGTCAGTAGTTTTGGACCAGTCCACTTCCCCGTAGGGTCAGTTACAATAATCTTTTTGTATAACCAGGCATCTGATCCAGCCAAGTTGTTTCGAACCACAAATATTAAATTAATTTTTTTTTGTGCAGAGTTTGAAGCTGATAGCTGTTCTAGCTTTTTAAAGAACAAACTTCACACGTTTGTGTGGGCGATGATACTTCCAAACAAAATTTTTTTAAGTAAAAAAAATCAAAATAGAACTGCCATTAAAAAGATTTGAGATCAATAGTGTTCATTTGTATTGGTGCTGCCTTTTCCCCTGTAGGAATTGTGGCACAATTACTTTTTGTAAGGGATTCAAAGTCGATAGCTGTTATTGTTCCAAGAATAGTGTTTTAAGAATTTAATAAAAATTGTTTATTTGTATGGGGGATGCCCCTCCCCTGCTCCTAGCTAACTCATTGTTTTTTGATAAATAAGACCGCCTCCTATTGTAAAAAGGTTTTTCACAAAAGTGACTATATTTTCAAAGATACATATACATATAGGGATTTTGTCCGAAAAAATTAGTTTTGTTTGGTTTTTGCTTATACATATCTTGGTCCGTTTTTAATTTTAAACAACTTTTTGCCTGGATATGTTTCTAAAAATTTAACATCAAAACGTTTTCCGAATGATTTCACTTCGCTCGGAAAATTCGATTTAAACAGAAGGACAGACAGTCAAATAGACAGGCGGACATGTATATGTATATGTATATCTACATACATATGTATATAGATTCAGAATATATAAAATTTATGGGACGCAAATGGATATCAACAAAAATTCATACGTAACCCTTATCACTATGTGACGATATAATTTAAAAGGAAACTAATACAATTAGGATATATGTATGTTTGTTTATATGTTGGTAAAAGTAAGAAATTGAGAGAAATATAAAAAAATTATTTAAATTAAAAAGTAGAACAAAAAGCAATAATATTAAAAAAATTGTTGATGGGTAAAAAGTTTGACCTTAATTTTTCAAACCATATTTGTTTAACAAAAAAAAAAAAAAATAAATATAAATAAATTGTTAAAACTGTTTACGTATTCTTTTTTTTGGAAATTTTAACAATAATTCCAACTTACATCAGCATAAAAAATTATTTAAAACAAAACCTTAAAACCTATACAATAAATTGTACTCATGTGTAAATTATAGAAATAAAGGTTAAAATAAAGAAACAGAAATAAACAAAAAAAGTTGTAAATTTAAGAGAAAATTGGTTTATAGCAAATAACACAACCACACGATGAAAACATACGTTAAGGCCAAAGAGAACTAAAGAAAACCATAAAAACATTGCGGGCTTCCAGTAACTTGTTCTTCTACATAAACTGTTGTTTTGGCTCAGCAATCGTTCTGGCCAGGGTCGCCGCTTTACACACACACACACAAACACGTACGCTCTAGTACAGAAATTGAAATGTTAAAAATAATATTAAAAGTGAAAATATTATTCCTTGGGGTGATTTTAACAATACACAAATTAAAAAAAAAATAAAGAAGAACAAAAAAATAATAATTCATAAGAACAACAAGAGGATGCAAATATTTTTAACGCACATAAACTGATGCTGCATACATCTGTTAGGGAGTTGCACAAAAGTCAAAAAAAATTATTGCAGGATGTGTTTAAACTTGTAGTTGAAAATATATTTTAAAATGAAGTTGCAAAAATACCTAAAAGGATCCGATAGCCGAAACTCGGTCAAATATTTATTGTTCGCCAAAATTCGAACGAAATTCGAACCCAAAATATTTTATTAAAGTAAACACGTGAAAGTCTTTTTTCTTGTCAGTTCTAAAATTCGGACTGTCAAACAAGCTATTTGTACTGCTTAGCACTGACTTCTGTATTAAAATTCCTACCTAGATTAAACACAAATCTAGGGGTGCAGATCTTTTGCATTTTAAATTGCTAAGGAGTATGACCACCGTGGATTATTCAAATCTGGGTTGGAATTCCGTAAAACTAATCGATCGGATACTCGAAACTTCAGCAAGGTGTTGGTAAAAGCCTTCGAAGTATGCTGGGGCAAATGCTATGAAGAGCATCCCACCATGGTGGAACTCGTAGCCGTCTAGACTACGTAGAGTTACACGTAGGGCCTTTTAAAAGAGCTTTAATTGTAAACTGTGTCAGGGTTACCGCGGTAAGCTGAAAGCTTACAAGAAGTTTATAGTAGGCGCAAAAAGAGCCTATAGAGCAACTTCTGCGATTTGTTGGATAAATCAAAGGATTTGGCAAGATTTGCCAAAATTTTGGCCAAAGAAGCCGTCGAGTTCAACCTAAGTTTAAAGAAAGTATGACTCTTTGACCGAAAGCCCAGTACAAACGCTCGTAATCTTAAAGAGCACTCCCTTCCAAGGCTGCAAGGATGTTGCGGTGGGGGTTAAGGGCGAGAATAGGATCTGTGGAAATAATTTCTAAAATGACAGAATTTAATGGGCAAACTGGTAATCATATAAGTCGCAGGGTGTTGATGTAGAGAGTAGTAGAGGCAAATCTTGGTAACAACAAAATCAAAATTGATCGATTAAAAGACAACCCAGGGGATCAGCACTGGTTTGGTTTATGATTGTTAACTCCATTCGTATATAACTGGACAATCAATTTATACGGGTCATTGTTTATGTGGACGGTGTTGTGATCGAGACGGTTTCATTTGTGATGGTTGATATTATGTCTAACGTTCTGGATTTACTCAACGCATGGGCTACAGATATCGGTCTAAGAGTTCTCTCGGAGAAGACCAAGCTGGTGCTGTTCACGACAAACACCAAGATTTCAAGCTTAAGGCCAAAGCGGTAAGGAACCTCCGCTTATAACTCTTTCGAGTAATTGGAAAAATCTGGGTATTCTCTTCAAATCTTAATTTTCATGAAGCCTGAATACCCGGCATAGGATTAATAGGGCTACGGTAGCTTACTAAACTTGTGGGGGACTTGGTTCTGGCATAGTCAAATGGATATATTTGGGCACATAATTCTCGGTCTAGGCTTAATTCCCAAACTATGTTTCAACCCGTACGGAATTTAATAAGGAGCTTGCAGTTCCCATGCTTTCCAGAGTGAGTGGTGTGGGGGTAATCTAGGGGAAACACATGACGTCAGCAGGTGGACTGTAGGTAAGGTGCCGGCATCTATTATAAGGATCGTCTGCCTGATGGATGTTGGTATATTTGTCGACAGTCAGACGACACTTCTTTCGTTAAGTTCACATATGAGCAATTCGTGACTGGTCATTCAATCCAAAGATGAGATTCTTAGGCTGCCGATTTTATATTTTTTAGTCTGTGTCCCAGCGCATGGGAGCCATATTAGTAATGAACCGGTAGGCGGGCTGGTTAATCTTGGATCTGCTTTACTTATCTCTAATGCGGAATCAGTCGCAATTCCGCTCACACTTTCCTAATGTGACTTAAAACTGGTTGCGCGATCTGGGCACATCTAGAGTGTCCAGGTTTTTGCTACCGTTTTTTAAATATTAGCGTACGATCCGGTTGTCAAACCGTGATCCAACGAATGTATCGAGGTTTATATGGGTCCTAGCAGAACGCTGGGTAGTGGATAAATACGCAAGAAGATTCGGACTCCCCTTTAATGACCACTGAAGTAGTTGTGGGAACTTCTCTGTCAATATTCTGCTCTAGCTGCCAGGAGGCACAGATTTCTTGTCAGTCAAGTACTGGCTAACCTTAAGGTAGTGTCAAAGTGCAGGCCAAATAGCCTGCTAAGATACTTCTCCAGGTTTTGGTTATTTGATGTGCTTGTGCAACCCTCTAACACTTACAACAGTCAACGAACAAAACCCAAATAAAAATGCTAAAATATTTTCAAAAGAAAAACATTAAATAAACCCTTGAGAGTGTGAAAGCTTAAGCCAAAAAACAACAAAAAGTTTAATGTTAAAACCATAAAAAATTAAAGAAAGAAAAAACAAAAAAGGTTTATGCATTGAAAACCAAACCATTCAAAATTAATATGCCATACATCACTTGATTTCGACCGTTGTAAATGAAACGTTAAGCTATTTCACATATTTCATTTTTTCTTTTTAATTTTAAACAAAACAATTGTTAAAACCCAGAAACTGCAAAAAATATCCATTTTTTTGGCCAAATGGGAGCTATAAAAATATTAACCACTCAGTTTGTTTGGTTATAAATATTAATGTACGTTTCCTTGTATGTATTTGCTTGAGATTGTTTTTTTGTTAAAAAAAAAACACAAAAATCCTTTTTCTTTTTCTTTTTTCCTGTTAATGATGCCTTTTTCAACCCTTTTACTCCGGTTGTATTTTATTGGTTTATTTTGGATTTTGATATGCATAATTTCGTTAAAACACATTAGTTTCACTGGTTTTAAAAAAATAATCGAACCCTAAAATTATGTTTAGTGCGGTAAGGGCTATTGTTAATGATGGATATAACGATGTAATTGAGAATTATGCAGACCTTTTCAAAATATCCTTTTCTTAATTTTGCACCAAAAACTTTTGTAAATAAAAATATTACGGATATTATGTTTAAAGCTTAGGTTTCTATATTATTTAAACGAATTTAAATAGAGAAGAAACCCAATTACTTGCTTAAATTTTAATAAGTTTTGTAATGGATTAACCTTATTTCTAAAGCTTAACCATTTTAATTAACAAATTATGACAAGGTTAGATTAATTTAACAGTTTTCACCTCACTTAACAATTTCTGTAGCAAAATAATATTATTTGGTGTTTTCTAAGTTTTGTGTATTGCTTTGTAAACACATACATATATATTTCATTTGAATATTTCCTAAGCTTTACACGGGTTGGTTTTAGTTGACCCTTTCGGGTTAGGGCTTCCTATATACTGGGTGTTCGCTGGAAAGGTATACTAATTCGCTTATAATTCGCTTTTAATTAAATTAGTTATTTAATGTCGGCAATTAAGTATGAAATAGAATATCAGATAAATGTCCGCCTCTGTCAGCCTCACCAATTCGAGCTCTTTTGTGCACATTTTACATTACATTCTCACACATTTCACGCGGTATTTCAGAATTTCATCACAAACATTCTTTTGAGTTTCTCCAGAGTTTCTGGTTTGTTTGCATAAATCTTGCTTTTCAGTATATCCCAACAAAAAAGAGCCCGGAGCAGTCAAATCAGGCAACCGTGGAGGATAAACAACATCACCATTTCTTAAAATAAATTATTGTAGAAAGACGTCTCGCAGTAATTCCCTTATATTCCTGCCTGTGTGTAGTGTGGCATCATCTTGTTGATACCACATGTTAACCAAGCTCAAAGCAATCAGTTGTAGCATTAAATATTTTTGAATCATATTACGACGTTGCCCCCTATTGACAGTTACAGTTACGCCGTTTTCAGTTTCTCAGTGCCTCGTCACTCATTATCATTTTTTCATGAAAATTGAGCCAAGCTGTAACATCCTATTGGCATATGTACGGTGGAGTAAATTGTCTTCTGAAAGAAGCTCTTGTGTCAACTGAATCTTAAATGGAAACAAATGCAAGTCCTTGTGCAAAGTTGTTCTTTGAAGACAAAGCTTCAGAGCACGGCGTCAAATTGAGGCTAAGGGATTGTTTTGAACACTTTCTTAAGCAGCAGTAATGTTTTTAGCCGATCTTGCAATACGTTGTGGTCCTTGCGTGGGCCTATCAGTTAAAGTCCCTCTTTCTTTGAAACCATTCACTGCATAAATACACTGAAGAAATTATTTATGTAAAATCAACTGGAAATCTGTTTAAAATAACTGGATATTCATTTAAAAACCCTCCAACTAGATATTCATTAAAATCAACAAAATATTTCATTCAAATTCAGCCATAAAAAAAATAGTTTACATATTCGTCTAAAATTAACTAGATTTTCTGTTATTTACAGCTAAACACAAAGTATCGGAAAAAAATTAACAAAATTAAATATTACCAAAAAAATAACTGACAAAATTAACTGCAACGGAAAATCAGTATTTTTTGTTTATTTGAGGCTTTTAATAACCCTCTAAACCAAATAAAACTTATATTATTATAAAATTTGACTGCTTTTTAATTTAAAAACAACTTTACGGAATACTTCCTAAATAACTTACAGTAAGTTACTGTACACACAAAAAATTATCTAAGAAAACTTTACTTAAATCAAGCCATAGCGGTGTCAAAAGTACGGTGAATACGGTTTTTCTTAAATTAAGCACGAAATTTCTTACTCCAAGTAAAATTTTTCAAGTACGAGTTTCTTACTTTTAGCCACAGCTAAGCCAAAAATGGATTGATTTAAGCTCGAAACCGTACTTGATGTAAGCGTGAAAAATATTGATTTAAGCCGTTGTAACGATTTAAGATATTAAAAAGAAAAAAATATTTGATTTCATAATAATTTACTGAAAAGGTCAATAAAATTATACTATACCCAGCTCTGACAATTACCTGTTCAAGCGAAATACCCAGATATTCGATTACTGTCAGATAATAACTTTCTAGGTAATCAATCTTTAGTCATTTTCCCGTTCATTTTCTTTTTCGAGACCGTGCATTAGAGAACTCTACCGTAAGATAATTAAAGGAAAAAAAATAAGACATCTGCAGTATAAAGCAGTTGGAGTTATACAATTCAGAAGCCAACCGATCCAATATTTTATAAACTGGATGAGAAAAAATAAATCCGTAATTATCAAGGAATCGAATAAGGCCATCACCTAATACAAGGATCAACCAGGGATTTTGTTAAGTTTGAATTAGACCAAGCTCCCTATTGGAACAAGCAAGTACCTATTTTTCAAACCACATGGTCACCTATTATTTCAAAAGTGTCTCCAATAATCATAATCTACCTTCGTACGCTAAATTATATTTTACATGTGATACTATAATATATTAAAACAATCCATTATTTGTTAAAAGTGAAACTATAGAAAGGAAATATTATAAGTAATTACATTGAATTATATTCCTTCCGATTTTTCTATAAAGCATCTTAAATCATTTATTAAATAATAAGAGAAAAAAAAGAAAAAAAGGAACTATTCCATGTTAACAGAAATACTACTGCTATCAAAGATACATTTACTACGCTTATTTTAGTTCATATAGAATAATGCCAGTCCATTTTTTTTAAAATTTTTCATTCATAAATTTTTCATTCATAATCTTATTCATTTCTGTCTTATTAACTTTATTACTTGCTAAGATATACCCTGTATTAAATTAATATCATTGATTAAATTATTGTTAATGTATTTACTATCTCGCTCTTGCATATTAACCTTGTATTGCTGAATAATTGTAAAACAAAAGAAAAAATCTATCAAACATTACTTATCCTAATTTATATATTCTTACGTTTTCTTTTGTTAGTCTTTTCTGTAGTTTAAATTTGTTATACCTAAAATTCATAAAATTTGCTATGTTTTAAAATAATTATTGGTTATCATAAGTGATCTTGATTAGTTAGTTCGTATCTGGAATAAAATAATGAATCTAAGTTATAATAACAAAAGTGATTAAGTGCTAGTTATACATATAAATCTTCTAATTTCCACCAGTGAAACCAGGTTGTACACCGGCACCCAGTTGCAGCTTCGAAAAGGCCTTTTACGACAGCAGCTTGGAACGACACTTGCTTAAACTCTATAAATTAGTAAGTCAATAAATTCTTTGATATTTTTGTGTAAATGTTACATGTGTTTATTTAAATAACCCCCTTTAATCCCCTTTTTCTTTTTTTTTTCTTGTTTTCGTTAAAAGAAAACAAGTATCAAAACAAAGATACGGTTAATTCATTTCGTATTGGTACCTCGTTCGTAATTTCTATATTGTTTTTGAGTTCAATGCCTACATAACAAATAAAGTAAACTTTCACTTTTGTTATATACATTCATGACACCTATCCCTTGTTTTTTTCCCCTAACACATAGTTATGTACTTAACTGCCCAATTTATATTTAATGGTAAGCCCAAATATACTAATTAAAGTTTTCTTATTTTAAGTGTAAAATTAAAGTTAAGTATTCTATATTGGAAATATTATTGTTAAAACTATTAATTATTGTTAAGAATAAATATGAACTGCTAAACTAAAATAAATAGACGAATGTTAAAACTAAAGTTATGTGGTTGAAGTAAGATAAAAGCTTTGCAAAAAGGGTAATCTGAAAACTTCGAGCATAAGGGTTACCAACGGTGTTTGTTTGTTGTTATATACAATAAATGGGTGGGAAAATTGTGCTCTCGGGCTCCGTAACCATCTCGTGAGCCCCCTTTGTTATGCAACTTGACTTAGCGTTCCCTACTAGAGGAATTTGAAGTAACTTTTATTCTGGTATATAAATGCATAGAGGCATGAAGAATTTTTTTATGTTGCGAATGCTTGTGACATCTGGACGAAAGAACCCAGCCAGACTGACAGCAGCCGGAAGACCAAAACAGCATGCCTCTACGGTCCAGTTTGCTCGCGTAAATCTTGCACATATAGAACCATTTAGTCATAACACCGTATACGGGATTAATTTGAAAATGGAATGTCATTTTTTTGACTTATGGAGCTTTATTAAAGAAGAAGAGTTTTATATATTATTTTTATTTTATAATTTATAATTAATTTATAATTTAAAAATATCATTTTTTGTACTTCCCGAAGCTGAGATTCGAACCAGGGATTTCTGCACTGCAGTACAAGCGCGTTACCTCTAGGCCACCGAGACACTTTGGTTTCAAATGTAAAATAATATATTAAAACAACAAGCTTTTATCTGCTTTATTTGTTGAAGCAATCCGAATAGGCTTGATTTCTTTCTTTGTACGAATTTCTTACTTTTAGCCACAATTAAGCCAAAAAAGGATTGATTTAAGTTCGGAACCGTACTTGATGTAAGCGTAAAAAAGATTGATTTAAGCCGTAAACTGAATTAATTCGAAAGTGAAATATCATTTTTTTGACTTATGGAGCTTTATCAAAGAAAAAGAATTTTATAGTTTATTTTTATTTTATAATTAATTTATAATTTAAAAATTAAATTTTTTGTATTTACCGAAGCTGAGATTCGAACCAGGGATTTTTGTACTGCAGCACAAGCGCGTTACCTCTAGGCCACGGAGACACTTTGTTTTCAAATGTAAAATAATATATTAAAACAATAAGCTTTTTTCTGCTTAATTTGTTGAAGCAATCCGAATAGGCTTGATTTAAGAAAATGTAAGTAAGAATCGTATTTGGATAAATTCAAGAATAAAATTCTTGATTTTAGAAAGCGAGTTTTCTTTCTGTGTAATAATTTTTTGAGTGTAGTGGGTCTCAATTGCACGTCGTTTCTCCCAAAAATTTCACGTTACCTTCTCATCGTCAAAATAATCGACGATTGCTTTTGAAAAAATGTTTTTAACGATTAGCGATAATTTGGCATCAATACCTGGTCGATTGTACTTTACTTGACTCCGTAGGCTTGATTTCAACAGACGAATAGATGGGCGTATTAACATGGCTACACGACGTATATATGTAAATACTTTATTGGATCACGCGGAAACATTAAGGAAATAACAAAATTATCACTATGTAAAGGTTTTAGAAATCATTCATCTGTTCCTCAGTTGAGACGGACCGATTGTATTTTTTGCTTACTTAGAGTTTGGATCATTGTTTATCCTATTATTAAAAGAAAAAAAAGGGCAAAAAATTAAAGAAGCAGGACCTTTGGGTTCGTAGCTTAGAGACCTGTGTGTAGGTGACAGACATGGCAATGTACTGACATCTGATGCCAATACCGTAGTATATCAGTTATACGCTAAGGTTGGTTACTAACTGGAGAAAAAACCCATGAAAATTAATTGTCAAAAATTTGTAAGCCAAGAAAAAAATATTTTATTTTCATTTTAGAGAAGATTAACAAAATTACTGCCAGTAGAGCTGCACATGAAACCAAAAAGGAAGGCCAAGTAAAACATCTAGCCAGAGTAGGTAAATACCTCAATCTAAGGCCGATGACGAGGTGAGACAAACGTGAAACCAATCTCAGACAGAGAAAAGTAAATTAAATAAGAAGAAAAAGAACATAAAAAGAAAAACAGTTCAGAACCAAAAACGGTGACTTCCAAGGCAACAACTGCCAGATGGTCCTTTAATAAAGTTATAAAAGATTGTCTCACAGATTCGAGAATTAAGAAGCATTGCCTCGTTAGTCGCGTGGTAACAGAAAGAGATACCTTTGAGTATTAGATGGCTTAGCTTGTTGTGATGAGTGAAATACACAGGAGTGTAGCTTTGATAAACTCATCACTGAAATTATAAAAACTCGGCTCTTAAAAGGGTCCCTGCTGAAAAAACTGCAAATAAGCTGCGCGCGAGGATTTTGTTATCAAAGGTGTTCACCAAAGCCTTATAGTAGAGAAATGTTTAAATTTTCAGAAGCTTAGATTTTCAAGGCACACGTGCTTAATTCTGCGCATTCACCAAACAAATCCATTTGAACTTGAGAAGGCGAATTTTAAGCTTATCTTTGAAGCACGGGTACGGGTTTGAGAAATGATAAAGCAGATGTGGTTCAAGCTGCTTAAACTATGGTCACTGGGACGGAGCTATCCGAAATCGTAACACCAGATGCTAATTTAAATAGCCCAGATTAACCTAAAGCACCAAGAATGTGCTAGAGCTAATTTACAAAACAAAACTCTTTACCCAAATAAAAGTAAGAAACCAAGATCTGGTTTTTGGAAAACATAATATTAAATTTTAGTTTCCCGACACTAGCCGAGTGGAATGCATTTTCAGAGCCCGCTACAACTCCTCATCAGCACTCATTGTTCGGTACTGAGCATTGGTAGTAAATATCTTCTATTTAACCCAAGTTTTAATTGAAATTTGAATACGGAAATACTATTTGTATTTTACACATACTCTCGTTAAAAATTGTTAAATCTTGGGTTAGAACGAAATTTACGGCCTGCCCAATATTTAATACTAAAAGAGTGCTGATGAGGAGTTGTAGCGGGCTCTGAAAATGCATTCCACTCGGCTAGTGTCGGGAAACTAAACTTTTTCCAAATATTTCTTCAATGAAAATCTTATCACGATAAACTTGAACCAATTAGCCTTTTAACTATATAGGAAATTTTAGAAATAAAAATTGTTCAAAAATACGCTAAAAATGAAAAATATTAAATGTTTGCAGCTTAGCCCCGCAGATCTTACCGTCGCGATGATCGAGTTGCCATTAAACATAAGCTTCAAGCTTGCGTTAAGCTACATACCAAATGATTAAGCAGCTATACCAGACAAAATAGGGTTACTTGCGACCTCAAGTGTACCTAAAGACTAAGTTTTTGCCTGTGATGCCAACACAATCCGCATCACCTGAGGTAGTAATTAGGCAAACGATAAAGTTTAGTATGGCCTTGACTACAACCACACTAACAAATTGAGCATACGCAAAGACTATACGAAACGATCTCTAAATTTTCTGACCTCAGATAAACATAAAAGTGGAGAAGAAATTTTCGATATTATTTTCATAAGTAAAGGGTTAAAGGTGTAATTTTTTAAGTGGAGGGTGACTTTTTTAAAACAAAACTGAATTATTTTAAAATTAGACTCAATTTTAAATTAGCTCAACTAAAGAAGATTCCAATATTCAAAGGCTTTAATAAGCCAATAGCAAAGGCCAATATAGGCTCCAGATGTGGTGGAGTACAAGGCTCTAAAAACTACGTGAGAGAGCATTGGGATTCTTAAGAAGTTTCCATAGAAGATTGTGGAACCCTAGCTTCTTTAAGGGCAAAGCTTACACAAAAGGCGTCGTACTTCTCTCCCACCGGAGAAAACAGCCTCAAAAGAAGGTTTTAGCAATTTAAAAAACTTCTGTAAATTTGTGAAAGATAATAAAAATTTGCCTAAATTTAGCCAAAGTTTCTGGCAATAAATCAATCAAATTCAACCTACATTATAAGAAAGGCATCTTCTCTGCTAGATCCTTTACTAATAAGAAAAATAGCATTACCTTCTTATTAAATTATATAAGAATACTTAAGTTTTTTTGAATTCCACTTTTCCATAAATAACTTTATCTTATCCCCAATATTGTTAAGATTTTATCAAAAAAACAAACTTTAAACCACAAATCTTTTGAAATACATAATTACAGTAAAAGTTTATTTAAAACCATAAATTCCATAAATGATTGATTGACCAAGATTGACGATTCAATAACTAGTTTAAAGTAAATTTAATTTGCATTAAATTGAAATTATTTATGGCCTCAACAACAAAATTGCACACATGCATGCACACACAAGCAAACAAAATATTGTATTTCTCTTGTAAAATGTGTTTTAGTGCAGTCAAAAATATGGTTTTTCATACTTCTTCAAAGGCAAGGAATTAAAATAAATAAATAAATAAATAAATAAAACTCGTTTGCTGGTTTGCACTCTCCATCATCGTATAAACAAAGAGGGAACTCACACACACATACATGCATGCATACTTCAGTAACATGAAGTCATACATGCACCACTGACCAAATTGTTTTTTATTACTGCATTTTTACAAAAACTCACTTACTACCATGAATTGATGGTCCGTGTATGTTAAGCTTGTTGCATGAATTGTATATGTGTATGTGTGGGCTTGGGTCGAGAAGATTTAAAACAATGAAAATGAACTACAAACACTTGAGCTAGTTTATGGTGGTTATAAAATGCAATATGTAAAAATAAATTAAATAAAATAAAATAATTCGTTGCCAGTTTGCATAAATACTTTCCAGTTGAAGGCGCAGTCGAGTTCATTATACCCTGCATAGAGTGAAAAGGGTACAATCAGTTTGTCTTTCTGTTTGTCAATTCTTAACCCTAAACCTGCAATAAATTTTATATTAATATTCCTTTAAAAAGAACTAAAATTTAAGAAAAACTAAGATGGGTCAGAAAATTTAATAAACTTTACGCAATACCATATCTCGGAGTTTCAGGAATTTTTTGTATTTGAATTATCAATAGCCTCTACAACATCTAGAAACCGAAAATATATTTCTATAGAACGTTTTGCAACAGCAGGCGATAATTCACTTACTTTAGTACATGAATTGGGAGTCAACACGTTCTCTAATTGATTTGCGAAAAGAATTAGATCTTTTTTTCGTAATTTCTTGTCCAGGATCCTTTAAGATAACGCAGTGGTGGTCTTACGATCACGGGTCGTTTAAGTTGTTTGGCTGAGAGACATAGCGAATAATATGTTTTAACAGTAGCGTTTAGACCTTCCAAATTCTCCCTAAGTGATGTAATTCTGTATTACTTCAACATGTTTTTTAATTGGGCTGTACAAGGCTCTAATTTTTTTTTCTTCGATTTTGTTTCTTGATTATGTTTACCTAAGCCCTTAGAACTTTATTGGTCAAGTCGAGAAAAAAATATCGGCCAAATGGGCACCGTCACAATTGATTGCTATACGGGCTTCTTTTGTGACATTTTTAATCACTTCGGCGAGAACTTCGAGTGACAGATTCTCAAGCTCCTGCCGAATGTTGTCCTTGGTGGCTTTCAGGGCCTCGTGTTTGTTCACGTAAACACGGGACTTCAAAACCCCACAAAAAAAAGTCTGGAACGATTAAATCGAGTGATCTTGCCGACCAATGCTCAGGCGACCAGTGAACGCTGTCTTCAGAATATCGGTTGTGGCCCGCGCAGTGTATGCCGTTGCTCTGGCTAACATGGCGCTATAGCGGCCACAGTCCACTGTTGTTGTTTGACCAAGGGCGGGCCCGAAAAAAATGGTCCTATGTTCCAGCGTGAACAGCGAACCATGCGATCACTTTGAGCGGATGAAATGGCTCCTCATGCGTGTATTTTGGTGCCCCAGAAGCGAAAGGTAGGCTTTTTTACGTATCCGCTGAGGTAGAAATGAGCCTCATCGCTTATTTTGATTTTGGTCGAAAAATCGTCCACCTTGTCCTTAAGATTGAGGATAACAGGCAGCAGCTAATGAACAAAATGGACTTTGTATGGAAACATGCGCATGTTTTTGACCAAAATTCGCCTTGGGAATGACCGGCTGATGGCTAACTGCAAGACTCGGCGTCTGGTCGATGTATCATAGCGGGCGCTTTGGGGCCGGCCTCTCTTGGCAGCTTCTCGTGTGGTCCCATACTCTATAAGGTTGGTGGCCAAATGGCTTAGTGTTTGCGCAATCGGTGCCGAAAAACCGGGGAATCGGCAACGGAATTCGTGCTGCGCCAACACCCAAGACGAATTGTCACGCAAAAAAATAGACATGATTATTTCACATTCTTGGGGAGTATATCGTTTCATGGCTTGTTCACTTGTATATTTCAAATTTATCTTGTTCACAGATGGCAAAACAGATTTGACGTCGGCCTATGTTCGCAAAACTAAGAACATCTTCCAATAGGGTGATTTCTTTTAGCCCACCTGAACATTCTTTCAGCTTAGTTTTGAGTTGGGCCATCTATGCTTTTGCCATTCCTTTCTGACTCTTCTTTTTTCAGATAATAGCTGTAATACGTCTTCTGAAAAAACTCTGACGGTAGTTAAATGAAGTGAATTCATTGGCTTTTTAAATGTTTTCATGGCTGCTCAGAGAATCATCGTTTTCTTCGGAAATTTTAAGCGGTTGGTTTTTCGAGCAGTGGGTGTTGTTATTATTTTTATTTAATAAATTTACTCTTCTGAACATCAAAATATCACTAGTTGCAGTTTGGGGAGGACTAAAAATAGTCATTATTGTAGATAAGTGCCTTGAAGATCAATACAAAGAGACTTGAGCTTTAGAAAGCTAACGGGGATACCCTTTTAGCTAAGCCAAGACCGATAACCTTTAGAATTTTATTGTGACTAGTTGGCCAATAGGTTGGCTGCCCATTTAAAAAAGCGTTAAGTCCAATTTCAGGCAGGGAATCATACAAAACGCAAAATATAGGAGTAATACGGTGGGAGCCACAATAAGTATGCTTAGTGCTGTAGTCTCTAGCAGCTATAAAGCGAAGACCTAAAGATTTGTAAAATCTTTTTTATTGATGTATTGGTGTTTTATTCTTAATTTTATATATATAGCTGAGCCACAACATGATCCTCCCCTGGGATGTTTTAAATCGTTACAATGTTATCACTTGTGGATGACATATAAGTCTAGAAAATTAACATAAAATCAATTTTTTTGGTATTCAAAAGTAGTCGAGTTAATTTTTGTGTTGGCGAATGCCGTTTGCGTTTCAGAAATAACCCCTGAGGCAGTTCATGGCCTAGTAAGAATAGCCTGCAGTTTGTGTATTTTTTGCATCGCGCTAGTCAAATTCTCTATAAATTTGTTTAATTGCTTGACCATATCCTCAATTACGCCTTGAAGACGGCTGATGTTGGACCTGTTTGATTCGTTTATTTGAACTACTTTTTGTTTTTTGGATGGATTGACTTACGTGCATAAGTCTGGTTAGACACAAATGCATTTGCATATGAATTCTAATATATTTTCTGACAGTAGGTCAATAGTGTACCACATATAAGCCACAAGGATGAAATCACTTTTACCAGCATTTTTTTGCATATGTTTCCAACTATATAGACAAAAATGATAGTGTTTGGTATTACATAGTCGGGCATGACCGACCATAGCTCTTTTACTTGTGTTTAATGCATTTTAGCATATTCTTAAAAATATGTTACACAAAGTATCCTTAAGGCTAAAGCATATAAAATTAACTTGCGAATGCATTTTTTAAAGTAAACTAAAGGTAAACTTATGATACAAATATGTTTATAATATTATAATTTAGACTTTTTCTTATATTCAAAGAACATTTTTGTAATTTTTAACTTCTCTCGATTTGCAGGCTAAAATATCTTTAAGTGACATTAGTTTTAACTTGTAACATTAGTGCATTAATATCATTGGAGGCAAGTAAGTTTCATGCTCGTTTTAAAATAGTGTTTTATATAATTACTTACCTAATTTCAATTTTTTACCCGCGCTGGACAAAATCGTTGAGGCACTACTTCAACATGGCAAATACTGGTTTATTTCTGAGACAGAACTATGTGCCTTTATCCTGGATGGTTTCTACGGTTGCTTTTCTAACGAAGTCATTTGAAAGCAATCACTTATGCCCAAAAGATTTAAGACCCACCAGTCCCTTGTCATTCGTTTTGAAGACTTTAGAAAGACTTTCGCATTAAGGATATCATCGCTCCTGGTATGCTTTGTGAGAACCAGCGCGTATGTAAAGGGCAAATCAGTTGAGACAGCACTTTACGTAGTCGTCACACAGATTGAGAAAGCTTTTCCCTACGGTGAATATGCAATGGCGTCTTGCTTGGCGCAGAGGAAATCATTGAAAGAATTGCATGAACAAAAACTTCCCAAGAGGATATTTAATCTCCTGAAGGGCAAAATTATATTAACGGAATAGGAAAATACGAAAGGGCGATAAGGGTAATCTCTGCGAAACTTACCTGCCCTTCAATTGCTCGGGCATGCAAACAATCTATTGGTAAACTGTGTGCCATAAGCAAAGCGCTTATCTATTGGGTTCGGTGACAAAAGGGTATTGGGGGTTACGAGATTGCAAATAGCTGGCAAAGCGAGGAGTCTGTTTATCTATAAAAAGAGCAATGGATACTCGTGCTTCATTTCAGTACAGACTCTGCCATGAGGATCAGAACCATGGAGGTCTGGGTAACTACCATTTCTTGTAGAGTTCCCAGGATTATGTGGGTATCTTATGACCCGGAGGCTACGAGGTTCCTTTTGTTTTCGCAACGAAGCGGTTGTAGATATCTGTCACCGCCCAGCGATTGTTTGCTGCAGAGCAATCTGTCTAGGGTCTTATTTATTCTTAAAACTTGAAGGAAATATCTAGGGTTGGAAAAGCCAGGCTTTTAGCTTTTGCCAAGGGAGTGTAGAGCAAGGTGCTTCTATATAATATCTATAACATCGTGTTAGTGAAGCTGGTTATCGTTTCTTCCTGTCTGGTAAAACATTGGACCTAAAGGTCAACCTAACCTAACCTTTTCTAATCTGGCTCAACGTTTTGTATTTCGCATCTAAAAAAACTTGCAAAAAAAAATCTTAAAACGCCTTTTGCTTGACTTTTAAAAACTTTTGTGTAAAGTGTCAAAATTTTACTTATTATATAAATATTATTAGCAATGAAAAACTATATCTTAATTGTTGAGCACATAAAATCGAAGAAGACATTTTGAAGAATGAAGATTAAAAAAAAAACATAAAGACATTTTTTTTATTCTTTTAATTTCAAAAAGAATATTAAACTGATGTTTTTCAATTATTTAACAAAAATTAACTACAAAAATTAAATTTTGAAAACTAATTGGCTTTTTAATGTAAAAACTCGATTAAATATTTTTATAATTAATATCTTATTGACCTTGCTTTAAAAATACCAACGTCATAAAAACTTGTTTAAACTTTAAACAAAATCATTACATATTACAACATTTGGTTTTACTTTTGTTGATCACTAATTACGCTCACATTAACAATTAGGTCACTTTGATTAATTAGCATACAACAACGTAAACATGTTATATACTTACAAGTGCACATATACAAACATAACATGTATTTACATATGTATGTAAAAATTTTCAATAAACATAAATATTTGTATAAGAGTTGGAAAATATAACAAAAAGTTTTAACACGGTCATATTATAAAATTTCTAATGCTCAACCAAGGATAATGCCTAAAACTATGCTTTAACAAATCAAAAACTAGTACAAATAAAAATTCCTCATACGTCCAGTAGTCCATTTGTAAAAGCCTTAAATTCTAGTAAATTTATTATTTAGCTTATTATTAAATAACTTGTATAAATTTATATATAAAAATTAAAATATTTCCCTAACAAACAAGAATTGTCCGTTCTGGCGTTACGTTACTTGTTTCTGGGATTACCCTATGTTTAAGCTAAAAATGCATGTTTACCCGCTTAATACGCAAAATCCTATAGAGTTAAAATTCAAAATTAATCCTGATCATATTCTTTTTTATTAGATAAATTGATTTTATGAGTTTGAATTACTTCATTTAAAGATAAAATTTTCAATTTGCTTGTTAATTAATAGTTTTTTATTTTACTCAAAAATCAAGGATACTTTTGTGTGGTATTTTTTAAAAATTTTGGATATTAAGAGTTTTATAAGAGAAAATTTTGTATTGATACCCATTGTAGGTTCTAAGCCAATGTAGACAGAAAAAACTCGACAAAATATTGACAACCAAATTTTAAAGAAAACTGTTAACATAAACAATTTTTTTGAAGTTGCGCTTACAACCAAAATTGGAAACACAAAAAAATATATTTTTTTGTTACTAGCTACTGTATATTGATTTTTGAAAATTGTAAAAATATATGAAAAATTTTAAAATTACATTTAATACAACTGGCTTAACAAAAAATTGTTAGATATTGTAGCTGGTAGCCAAACAAATATTTTAGTTTGTGCAAGTTTTTTTTGTTGTGTGATTGTTATACTTTTTTGCAATTGTCTGGGATTTTGAGTATTGCACCATTAAAACAAGAGATACAAGCCGTTAATAAGGCCAGAAGTCAACTGAGTGAGCAATATTTACTTTTTTTCTATTATTTGGAATTATGAGTTGACGATTTTGACCGAGATTGAAACTGACAGTCCGCAAAGATGACAAAAAGAATTTTTTTCACATATTTGGCAACTTTTTGAATATTCTACAAATATATATAATTAAAAAATACTAATGTCCATATTCATAATACTTTAAGTGGGATTATGAAAGGTTTATTTGACAGATGTTTGTGGCATAATTGTAAAATAATCGTATTGATTCTCGTTCAAACTGGAGATCAAATAAAAAACCCTTTTCCTATATTTGGTTAATTCTTCCAATTTTTTTTTAAATTATCAGTCTACAAGTATGATATTTACAAAATATAAGCTAGATAAAGGTCAAAATCTAGGCATGTGAACTTGAGTAATCCTTTTCACATTTTTGATATTTTATTGCTGTGTTAAGACTTTAAAAATTAATACTAAAGACCATTAATCCAGGTTTAAGTCGGAAGTCAGCACAAGGACAAAAAGTATTTGCTTCACATTTATTGTACGTTTTGCATTTTTTGATATTAGCAGTCTTGAAATATGAAATAAAGAGCTTTTTACGTTAAAAAACAGCTAAATGGTCAATAAGTACTTTTTTTCCAATTAATTAGTAATTATTCGAATTTTCTACAACTTTGTCCTAGATATATGCAATAAGGGTAAGCAGGCCCTTATTGAGGCTAGAAGTCAAAAAAGTGGTCAAAAAGTACTTTTTTAGATTATTAGTCTGCATATATAAATTTAACTACTTTAAACCAAGATTGAGGTCGAAACCCAATAAGTAGTTTTATCATGAATCTAAGGGCTATTGAACCAGATTCAAATATTTACTTACAATTCTGTTTTCCTTAAAAAAATTAAGCAAAAAAATTTGTATCCGAGTTTGGAGTGTTGGGTAAAAAATTCCAAGTGGACAGAATATGTATGGAATATCTTTTAATAATATTTCTTTAACAAAAATGTTCGTGTTATTGCGGTAAATTTATCAGGTGTTTTCTAATTTGCTTTTCTAAAAATAATAATTGCTGAGAGATCTTGTTTTTCGCTTGAATCCATATATATTTTTTTATCTTTAATTGTTTTTAAGAAAACATCTGAAAACTATTTTGTTTAAGCATCTCTATTTGTTTATCTTTAAATGACGAATAAATTAATTATTTTACAAATTAATGAATGAACTATAAGATATTGATATAAATTTTCCCACAATAATTGTTAATATTGAATTTTAATTGTTGCCAGCAGATTAATTTAACACAAAACATTTTACAACGAGAGAAAATTAACAATTAAATTTTATTTGTTTTTAAAGTGCTTACATATCGAACACTAAATCAACGTTAAATATTTCCGCGGGAGCATTTTTCACTGCTCTTGAAAACATTGAGAAAATTTTATTAGCAAATTGATTTTAACCAGGGATCGTTATAATTATGCCAAAAAAATCTCAAAAAGTAACTATTATTTTTGATTTTTATTTTCTGTGGCAGATATAAAAGTTATGTTTGAATTTTTATAAAAATCAATTAATCAATCAATAATTGTTATTTTTTTTTTATATTGATAAAAAATATTACAATTATTTCTGCCAAAAAAACAAAAATTAAAAGTAATAAATATGGCTTGACAAAAAAATAGAAACAGAAAATCATTATCATTTTTTTTAAAAAATTATAAACCAAAAATTTTGAAAGCCTTTGATTTAAAAAACAAATCTAGTCTTAGTGCTGTAGGTAAGTGCTGTATTTCACTTGTCATTCCAATGTTCCCTTGAATTCTTTTTCGTTAAAAATTCGAAAAAAAATTATTATTAACAGTCCCTGATTTTAACTGTAACAAAACCAGGAAAAGTTTTCTTATAAGAAAAACAATATTTCGTGTTCTTTATGTATGAACTTGGCCTGATAACTTGGTTTTGGAGAAAGAAGTAATTTTGATAAATTTGATAAGTTGTGATTGTTTTTATTTGCGATAAATATAAGTCTAAATACAAATGAAAAAAATACAAACACACATATTTGCATTTGCAGAAGTGCTTTCAAAATGAAGCAACACATGTAAACAAATTAACAGCGTGCACCTTCATGCACAATTTATAATTGTACATGTTTCTTTTAATTTTACAAAATTTTAATTTGATTTTGCAACAGTTGTAAAAATTGTTTCAGGAATTATTTAAGTGGAAAAAATAATGACAATTAATAAATAAACACCAATTAAAAACCCGCAGAAATTCAAAAGAAATATCTTAAAATGTGTTTTAATGTAGTTTTTCTCATTTTAAAATTAAGTATTAAAAAAATTTATGTACGCGAATACTAATATGTACGTTTTCTAATAAAAATTGCAATCATTATTGACAAAACTCTAAATAGAATTAATATAAACAGAATATACTTATCTGACTATAATTAATTTGTTCTTTCTTTTAAACAAATGATTACTTACACGCTGATAGACTTTGAAACCGTTTTGTTTTTAGATAAAATAATTATTTTGTTCGAAATACAAAAAAGGGGAAAAAATAAAAGTTTTTAACGTTTAAAAATGCCTGAAAGCAAAGTCTTAGAGGACAACCTCATATTATTCAAATTAAATAATTTGTTAAAGTTAAAAAAATAGATTATAAATAAAAACAAATTATTCACCAACAGGCATATTTTCTAACTCTATTGTTTTTTGGTAAAATGTTGTTTAGTGTTGAACGGCTCTTGCACAATCACCTGCTGTAATATGGGCCCTAGCTTCGTCAATAATATTTTCTTAATAAACAAGACGCTGTTCGCAAACACCTGGTGGACATACATTTGGTATGCCAATGTGGGTTCTTGCATATGTTTTTATTTTTGACCATATAACCTTAATTGGGTTCAGCATCGGACTGTAAGGGGCTAATCTAAGAAGAGGTGCTGGTGAATTTTCAAATACTATTTCCAGCTAGCTATGGACTTTATCGCAAACCATTACTCAAACCTCTTAACGATTTCCCAAATGCTGCCAAAGGGTTCATTAAATCTAAATATTACCCATTCCCTTGCATCCAACATTTTGAATTACCCACGTTTTCTCTTTATTAAAATGAAACCTGATGATGATATTCCATCAATTAAATGCAGATTTGAACCTCAGGAAGTTGGGGTTTGAATTATAGCTCTTGAACCTTAACCAATTATAAGCAAGATTAATAAATAACAAGGTTACGACATAACAAATTGAAAACTTGCATTTTCTGCGCATGTGGTTAAATGACGTCACGAAACAGTCTCTCATTTAAAAATAATGTAAACATAACAGTGGGACAATTTCCTAACTTTTGGAGAAAATGTTTTCTAATTTGTTTTTTGTTAATCGTGTTATAAAAAAATTAAATGTTCAAATAGTTTATAATATTAAATAACATTTAGAAAAAAAAATTAAAACATTTAAAATTAGTTTATTGTTTTACTAAATTTTCGTTTTTGGTTATTTGTGTTTTGCTTGATTTCCGCATTAAGCGATCTTATTCTAAGGTTTATCCACACAAACCAAAATACTTCTAGCTTACCCATTTCATATTTTAAATTTTATTTCAAAATCTTCCTGTTTTAAATGTAATAAGCAAATTCTCTCCCTATATATTTTATTCGGTGTGACTAGATTTTCAAGTAAAGTTAACAAACAAAAACATAAGGCCAAAAAATAAATCTAATTTTTTAATGCGTTTTTAAAAAATTTCTTCGTTATAAAGATATTTTTCATAATATGGACGAAACGTTTGTGTGCTAAAAATATTTAAAAAGAAAGTTTGTTTTGAAAATTTTGATTTTATTTACAAAAACTTGGTAACCCATACCTTAGGTAAGAAAAAAATAATATGTGTTCATATACAAGAGATTTTTAAAAAAGTTTTTAGCAGCAGGTGTTAATTTGCTGCCTGTTTTGGTAAAAAAAATTTGTAAGATCCCTGCAGGAAATGTCAATAGAGAATCACTAGAAACTCACTACTGACATTGTCACCAGTACTACTGTTAAGCTATACCTCAGACAATGCTCTTTGCTATTAACAAAAAATCAACTGCTGACATTGGTACTATTGACAAGGTGCTTCTTTTGGGGTCATATGTACACATTGAAACCAGCGATTAACTAGTACCTTTTAGCAATTTTAGTATACAGTACTACTGATAAGCTAAACCATTGTCAATGTGTTTTTGCAATAGACATTTAACATGCGTCTGTCATTGAAAACAAGTATGATTTGTGTATATAAATCACTTTTATAGCACAGCAGAAAAAATAAAAAAGGCCATAATGTTGCTGATACATTTTTGCATTTGACGGCAAACTGAAGCATTAATTTGCCGCTGACAGTTTTCTTTTCTTCTTATCAAAGCTTAATATAAAACTGTAGACGTACTGTTGACAATGTCGCCAAAAAGGCAACATAATAGTCGATAAAAGTGTTGACATGGGGACACTTGTTCTTAAGTTTCCTTCAGGGATATATATAAAAAAAAAACAAACATTTGTTTTTGTTTTAAATATAAACACTCACACACTATTCGTTAATTTTTTTACAAAAACACGTAAAATTTAGTAGTTTATTTGTAAACTTTTTTCATATAGACAAACACTTGAAACCAATAAAAAATCGAAACTATAAGATTACATTTACATGATGCAATTTTTTTAATATTCCTTCAATAAAATTTTTGTTTGTTGACAAAACGAGTTGAAGTGACTACTTTTCTACACAGTTCGTTAAAAACCGAAAATTTTCATTCAAGTTCATACTTACATGCATATATCATGAAAAATGCCTTCATGTACATTTTGTTCAAGAAAAGAAAAAAAGATAATCTTTAATGTAAAAAGTTACATTTTAAGAAAGCATTTATAAAGGTATTTTTATTTTTACATGTGTGCCTCAATAAGTATTTAAAACCAATGACTGTTAAAATTAAAAAATGAAAATCAAAAAATAAAAAATATTATTTTTTTAAACTTATCTATAAAAATAATAATTATCGTTGTTACCCGTTTTTATCAAAATTAAAAAAATGACCGTCCTACTAAAAAAAAAAAAATTTACAGAGAACATGATATTCAACAAATATACTTTAATACTATCAAAATGGTGAGCTTTACTTGATCCTACGATGTTTCATTGTGCCTGCTTTTTTCTTGAAAAATTATTTCGGTCCTGTTGGATTTGATTTTTTGACAAAAATACACTTTAAAATTCTTATTAAATAAAAATATAAACATAATAATTTGTTTCAACGAAAGACATAAGTGTTTTTACATTTTTGAGCAATATATTAAAATATTTTTTAATTTAACCAAAAAAATTTTTTATTACTGTCAGGCCGATTGCAAAATTTTATCCGAAGCTTTTTTTGTTTTTCATGGTTTTTTGGGAAAGAGTAAAAGGACACAGCTAAAATAAGATTTGTTAAGAATACGCTCACAATTAGTTTTAGCACAATTTCTCACTTGAATTTTTCTGATCGTTTTGCATGCATTGCCCCACTGCACACTTCGTGTTTACGATTTGCTTCGAAATTTTAAATAAGTTTTTTTTGCTCTTATAGCTTTTAAATACACTTCGCACACAATTTTTATAATAACTATTATTTTTTTGCACTATATTTAATAAATTTAAATTAAAAATTCTTTTTAAATAACGAAATTCGACAAATTAATTTTTTGGAGAAATGTCAAAGTGATTTTAGTGCAGGGTTGTCAAATCTCACATAACATATAAATCTTTTCCGGCAAAATTAGGAATTAATCTAGAGCAATAATAATTTCAATTTTAGTGTCAAACTCCATACAAAAAAAGCAAAGAGTAAGAGAATGACTGTCTTATTTTTTTAGGGATGTTGCACCTAATGAGAATAACAGACAAAAATTGGCGCCATGCTCATTGTTTAACGTAAGTTGACGTTGTTGTTTCTCTTTAACTTTGCCAGCCGTGTATAACAAAGGCTTGCTATAGTTCTTGTAATATTTCTTGTTTGGCACTAAAGGTTTCAAAAACAGTGCTAAGTGTTGGTTTTCTTGTGGCTATAAATGCTTAAATAATTGTGTTAAAATTGATTCAGCATTATGCATAATTAACAGAAAGTTAATATTATTTTAAACGTTTATGGATACAAAAAAACAAAATTTTTTTGGGTAAAATTCAAATTAGATGATGTAGTGTGATTTAGTTGTTTTTCAAATATCTAGCGCTTTGTTTTTAAGCAATTAGAAACTTTGTATTATCAACTTATGACAACACTGATATAGCTTTGACAAAAGTATTCACACACTGAATAAATTCACAATGTATAAATTCATGCATTGATCAAACGAAGATAATTTTATTTGAGGCAGATTTTTGTTCAACTCATTAAAATCGCTTAAGAGTTTAACACCAGATAAAATCAAGATAAAACGTAATTATGCTATTCTCTGGTACGTAAACATACTACTGCGCCATTTTTCATTGTTAATGAGAAAATTCCAAACGAAATTGGGAATTTTCATTTGAAATTCAATTTCAAATGCAAATTCTCAAGTTCAATAAAAATTTTCTCATTTACAGCAAAAAATGAACAAAACTATTATATCGAACATTTGTTCTTGGCTTCCAAAAGGGCTTTTTATAAATTCAATATTGAGTAAGTAGCCAGGTTGACACCGGCTTCGGGAATGTGTTATCTTAATTTCTGGGGTATCTTCAGCTTAATATATTGTTAATTGGTTCCAAATATATTATATCCATTATACCTATATAGACATGCATGCATACATCCTTAGTTCATTAAAATTAACGCATTTAAACTTATTACGCTCATATTCATATTTCAAATTTAAAATATTCTCATTTGGACCATTAATATTAGTCATGCAAATTAAAGTTTTCAATACAAATAAAGCCCTAAATGATTTAAAAATACAAAGAATAGGCAACCCTTGCATGGGTTAAACTACGTCATCAGAGAGGCAAACATGCGCAAGTCGCAATCTCTAATAGTCTATCATTCTTGGTATAATGGAAGATAAAAATTTTTGTTTTGTCATTAAAAATGCTTTTGGTAACATGCAATGCATTTTATGTTACCAAACATTTAAAACAAAGAAAACAAGAAAAACTTAATTTATAATACCTAAATACACTTAATTTTTTAAGTTTTAACTGTAAACTAAACTCGCCCAATGGAATATGTGTGAAAAAAAAAATTGTCTAATTCTGTAATAACTGAGGCATATTTTGTATTTAATTTTAATAACTTTTTTTAAGTTCGTTTCCATTTTGCTTTAAGAAGTAAAATTCATCACATTTGCAATGCTTAGTTTTTTGTTTGCTGGGCAATTTTTTCTTATCCAATACAGACGCATTTCATTAAATGAGAGTTTTGACAACCATGGAATTATAAGTACATTGATATGCATACATAGATACATAGTTTAGAACCATGGTTGTCAAAACTCTCATTTAATGAAATGCGTCTGTATTGGATAAGAAAAAATTGCCCAGCAAACAAAAAACTAAGCATTGCAAATGTGATGAATTTTACTTCTTAAAGCAAAATGGAAACGAACTTAAAAAAAGTTATTAAAATTAAATACAAAATATGCCTCAGTTATTACAGAATTAGACAATTTTTTTTTTCACACATATTCCATTGGGCGAGTTTAGTTTACAGTTAAAACTTAAAAAATTAAGTGTATTTAGGTATTATAAATTAAGTTTTTCTTGTTTTCTTTGTTTTAAATGTTTGGTAACATAAAATGCATTGCATGTTACCAAAAGCATTTTTAATGACAAAACAAAAATTTTTATCTTCCATTATACTATTTTGTTTGCTGGTTTATTTTGAAATTAAATCAAAGCTGAAAAAACAAGAAAGCTGCAAAAAAGCAGTAAGCATCCGCACATGTGCACTCGTTAACACTCAATTAACGACTGAAATCAAACTGAAATAAAAGAGAACAAGCGTCGGTGTGAGTTTTTTTTATTGTTTTTGTAGCACAATTGTGCACTAAAAATGAATTTTTGACAACCTATGGTTTAGAACTATGTATTAATTTCTGTTTTCTTATTTTTAATTTTTTATTTCTCAATATTAATTTGATTTTCTCATTTTCAATTTGTTTTTTATCAATTTTAATTTCAACTTAAAAAGGTGTAGTATACTGAATGCCAATTTTTTCCCCATTTTTTATAAATAATAACCAGCATTCAGGGGGTGGCACCTATACATGCATTTCAATGTGTTAATATCTGGCAAAAAGGTTAATAGCTATAATTATTCGTAACTTTCTTAAAAATAAACATGTTTAAACAATTCTTCCTGTTAATTTTTAAATTATGTCTATATAGGAAATCTGCATAAATAATGTTTTAAAATTCTAACATTTATTTTTTTAAATTTTGGCTGCCTCCACCACACTGTACGCTTTTTATTGGAGATGGATAAAGTCATTCAATTGTTGTTTTCAAAAACTAGTATTATGTTGTTTGGTAAATATAAGGGCTTGGAATATTTGACTTTTCTTTTTTAAATACTTTATTTACTTAGAACAAAACAAATTAAAAAAATAAAAAAAAACATTTAACATTTAATATAATAATTTTATTTTCTCAATTGAATGTAAATAGTAAAGTTAAAAAAGTTGTTTTATAAACAAAAAAGGGTGGTTTTTTTAAAATAACTTTTAATTGTAAAGTTTAAAAATATTAACCATAATTACAACCACATTAAAGAAAATAAAGTTATATTAACAAAAATGTCAATAATGAATAAAATAACTCACAACTGACTTTATTTGTGATCCCTTTCTTTGCTTTTTTTAAGCTGTTTTTCTGTTGATTTGTTATTTTGAGTCTGTTTTCTTTGTTGCCAGAGCATAATTGTTTGCCATAAGTACACAAAGCATAAATGCAGATACACACATGTTTGATTGCTTTTTCTATTTGTTTGTCTAAAAAGAAAATTGCATTTTGTTGGCTTTCGAAAAAGAGAAGATGAAATATTTTTCTATAAAATGTACACAGATGTATTAACACACATACATACAAGTTGTTATTTTTTAAAGAATATTTTTATAAACTTATGTTGCATACACAAGCATTAATACTAACAAGCACAACTAACTTCAATGCAACAAATACTCAGGCATATGACTTGCTAACAACCTTTTCCATAAACGAAATAATAACAAAAAATTGTTGTTCTTCTTTTTCTTCTTGGATTTCGTTTGCTTAAAGCTAATGGAATGCTCATTAACTATTTATGCGTATTTGGTGAAGTTTGTATGTTAGTTTTTGTGTGTATAGGTGAAACTACACTAAGTAAGACCCGTGCAGCTAAAGTTTAAACTAGTAAAGTTTTGGAATGCTTATGTACTAGTCGCAACCAGGACTGTTCCAAATGTGATATGTTTGTTTCATTTGAAAGAGAGCAAATTTTAAAAAGATTGTTAAAATATCCACTGCGCTTAGTAATAAGTGCAAAAGAAATAAAATACAAAAATAAAACTATACATTCACGAAAAAAACAAAAACTAGTATTTTAACTAGTATATAACTATATGAAACTAAACTACTTGTTGAGCTCCTGTGACAACCTAATATTGAAATCGATAGTTTGGTGTATTGAAAAAAGGACAGATAAGCAACTAGTCTGAAGTCAAAGCAACTATGTAGTATGTTTTCTACTACATGATAGTTATTTTATCTGTAGAAACACACACATGAATACTCCCTTAGAGTAGAGAGAACATATTAGTTTTGTATTTTGTAAACAAACTTCTGATGAAATTAAATAAAAAAGTTTGAGAATAAAAATTGAGAATAATCACATAATTAGTATAATTAAAACAAAAAAACAGTTAACCATAAGCGCCAACGGTAGCCGCAATAGCGGACGGACATTTTGACTCTCTTATTTTTTTTTTTTAGATGAAGTATCATTGAAAAAGAATTTTAATTTTAAAGCAAAGAGTAAGAGAATGACTCTCTAATTTTTTTCTTGCAATCACCTTGTATCCTCGTGCATCATTCGTGGATTTTCGGTGCCCCAGAAGCGGTAGTTTTGCTTGCTTCACGTTCCCGATGAGGTGGAAATGAGCCTCATCGCAAATTATTATTTTGGTCGAAAAATCGTCCACTACGGCCTCGAAAAAAAAATGGTTTGGGTGTAGGTTACACGCGTTTTGCGATCAACAGGCAGCAGCTGGTGCACGGACTGGACTTTTTGCGGGAACATGCGCAGGTCTTTGATTAAAATTCGCCTTAGGGACAACCGGCTGATGGCCAATTGCGAGACACAACATCTGGTCAATGTGTCAGGCGATAACTGATCATCCTCGCCAACAGCGGCGATATATTCAGCAGAACGGACGCTCCAGGGCCAGCCACTTTTGGCAGCGTCTCGTGTGATTCCATGATGGCCAAACGGCGCAGGGTTTGCACAGTCGGTGCCGGAAGACCGGGGAATTAGGGACGGAATTCGCGCTGCGCCAACACCACATACGAATCGTTTCTCAACAAATAGACACGATTATTCCACGTTTTAGGGAAGTGTATCGCTCCATGGCTTGTTTACTTGTATTTTACATCTGTCTAGTTCACAAATGTCAAAACAGATTTGACATTTGCCACCATTTGCAAAAATAAGAGCAACTTTGTGTAGGGGGATTTCTTTTGGTCCACCTTGTATTTGTAAACTTTTTAACCCAAAAACTAAAAAAAATCTCAAAATGTAAAAAAGTACTTCTTTGTTGATTTAAAAGTTAAAGAAAGTACTGTTAAAGTAACAATACTGAATTTTCACGCTTTTTTAAACATTTTTTATGGCTACGGATCCAAATTGAAAATAATAGTAAAACATATTCAGATTTTTTGAAACCTTCCCAATGCAATTTGAACTATTTTTCTATCTTGGTTCGCTTAGAAGTTTTAAAGTGGACCCAGGCACAAACAAATATTTTTTTTTCTTGGGTATCCCTTGGTCTCCAAAGTTTTCAACAAGTGCTAAACACGAGCCCAATTATTTTTTTTAGCAAAAAGCGATGCTTTAAAAATTTTATCTATCTTGTAAAGTTTTGTAGATATTTTTTTCCAGGTTTTCCAGATTGTGGCCATTTTAAGCCTTTTCGGTTCCTAATTTTCCGTAGTTTCGTCTTATAGGAGCTATACATATGGAAAGGGAAACACAGTCTAAATTTTAAGTTTCTAACTCAACGCTTTTCGGCCGTACGATGATGAATAAGTCAGTCAGTCAACCAGTCAGACACCAACTATAATTTATAAATAGTCTCAATGATATCTTGAAATTTGAATTATATTTCTAGTCATTTCTTGCTCAGACCCTCTGAAAATATGCGGATTTTTTTCTGATCGCTCTAAAAGCCTGAGAAGTCATCTTTAGACCTTCTAAGTGTGCCTCAAGTAATTTTGTTCTATATGCAACCTAAAAGTGCCTGAGAGGATTTGTGTATTAATGTAATTTAACTTTAAGTTAAAGAGAACTGTGCTTTTGACATTCTCTACAGGCTTTTTCCCAGACAAGGGCTGTTCGCCATATGCAAAAAAAACTTTGTTGTACCTAGTCCGGCAGTATGTGAAAGAAGCAGGTTCAGCGGATTTTTTAATATTAATAAGACTACTAAAACATTCGTCAATATCTTGAACTAATTTACTCCTTATAATAAGGAGACTGCATATGGAAGTTTTCGAAATGTAGGTCTAACGTGTTTGAGCCTCAAAAAACTTCGAACATGCACCTTTCGTGATGCCAAAAAGATTATTAGCTTAGTATTTCTTTTCACCGTTCATCCAAGAACTTGGTTGTCCAGCTCAAAAATATTCAATCCTATTTCAGACACGAAGTAATACAAAACATGACGTCTAAGGCCAAGGAGCTGGGAGCCCCAGTGCGTATGATTAACGTTACAGTCGCCTACAACTATGAGGGAGGAAACAAAAAATGTATAGAATTTTAGTTTTGTTCTTTCGTTATTGAAAATCTAGGCAGAAAAATAAGTTAAGAAATTTTGTTTAATGAAGATATAAGTCCCTTCAGGTCCTTGGATTAAAGACCAGCTACTATATGTAGTATCATAAAATGCGACCACTTTTGGCAATTTAAGTTCTTATATTTTATGCTTTTTACTAGTTGAAATATATATGTATGTGCTTGTTCAATAAAAGCACACACATACACTCACATTATTGCGATATGTTTACAAATCTCCTTGTGTTTTCTGTAAATAAAGACTTTTCTTGAGGATATGCTGGCAAACGAAGACGATGAAAACGTAGAAAAGAAAATATAATATAGTTTTAATTGAATTTTATATTTAATGATTTTTAAAATTGTAAGGACGGTTTATTTTAAATTGTTTTCAAACATTAATCAAAGCATTTTTAAAGCTTAAAATATTTAAAGGCATAAATAAACTTAGAAGTTAACAAATAATAAACGGAAATAGTAGTTCAAAAAGTATTTATGGCGGTAGAAAATATTTCCGGTAAAAGCCTTCTAAAAAAAAGGGTTTATATTTAAAATTTTACAAACATAATTTTTTTAAACATTTGTAAATTTTATATAAAAAGTTTATTCCTTTACAATAATTAATAATAGTAAGAGTTGTAATGTACATAAAGTAAATAAAAAATTTAATTGTAGATAATATGCCAGCAGTTGTTTTGTCCTCTTCCCAGCCGGCGCTGTCCTTGGGAGTTCTGCTTAAGAATGATAATTTTCCCCTCGTTAGTGCGGACAACACATTTTTACAAACATACACATTTGTATATATTTGTACACAAGTTTGGTCTTTCCAAAATTTAACCTTAAGCCCATCTCCTGGCGTTTTAAGGTAGCCGTTTTATTTTGGATTCAATATCGAGCCATTTAGCAGAAAACATCTGCCGAATCTATATGGCTTAGGTATTCTGTCATATTCCAATAAATGTCAAATGGCGCCTCCCTCCTTGTATTTCCCACTACACAGCCAAACAGCAAAATAAACAATGTAAGGGTAAAGTACACACCCTTGGCTAACGCTGGCTGCAGTTGTAAAAGGCGGAGAATGGACTTAGATGAAAGTTGTTGAGTTGTCAAAATGGCTTCAGGTATACAAATTTTAAAGAAACACCGATTTATTTTGTGCAGATATAGTCTGTTGAAAGGTTATGGAACCCGCCACGATTTACCTTTATATTGAGAGGATGATTGGATAAATTCCGACTAGGGAACTTTTAACCCTGCTTCATTGGCTATCAGAAAATCTTTTGGTATGTAACGTAGAACTCAACATCACCATTCAAATACATGGTATAGGCAAATGGAGACTTGGGGGAAGCACATTTTATCAGGTCTGCCGATCTTGTTCTAAATTTGTTTTAAGCTTTCTTCTACAGAAAATCCTTTGATATCTCTGAGGGAGAGGCAGACCAAACCACGTTCTTAAATTAGATGGATATGTACTTTAACAGTATTCTCAATTGAGTAGGTGAACATAGAGCCAACGTAGACAACTACGTTGCTAATTTACTGGCAATGACTGGAACCATATTAGATGACAGGGCGAGTGAACAGTTCCTGTCAATTCCATTTGCATTATTATAAGTATTAACAGCCTCGCTCAAACTAGATGGTCTAACAAATTTAGATTCGGAAACACTGGCACATTCAAAATTTTTTCTTAATTTCGACAAATGTAGGTTGGGAGGCATCGTGGCTGCTTTTGACAATCACTTCAATTTAGCAATCATACAAGAAGAATCAGACCACATTTTAAGGATTTCCGTGGAAGCTGTTAAGATGCAAAGGAGAAAGAAAGCGGGAAGAAAGTATTCATCACCTCTTTTTGTTTTGTCCATCACTGGAAAATATTTCGGTCAAGCACTTTGGGCTAAGCAGACTGGAATATTTGTGGGACGATACTAACATTTTTCTATCTAGCCCAGTTATTTCTCGAATAGAAATCAAGATAAATAAATCATATAAATTATTCTTAACCTTTGACTATCGTGTTTTTTTCTCCGTTTGGGGAGCTGATTGTTCTGCCTAATGTAACCCACAATAAACGGAACTTTGCAATAGCTCCTAACAAAAACTGAAATAGATTCAAATTTTTTCAATAAGAATTGGAAATTATTTAATTTTTTAATAAGCCGCAGGCCACCTGTCCCCAACAATTTTTGCTTTAAAAATAGTTTCACATTCGTAAAATCTTATTTTGGCACGAAACTTTTTTCGCATTTCACATATTTTAATTGGAAATTATTTTATTTTTCTTGACATTTATTTAATTTTTGTTGGGAGTTATTTCTTTTCTGTTGGGGCTTAGTATTTCTATTAGAAGTATTTTTTTTTATTTTATTTTGGGAGTTCAATTTTTAAATTTTTTTGGGCATTTATGAAGTGTTTCCCAACAGTTAAGAGTTATTTAATTTTAACCGTCCGTTGAAAGTGATTCATTTCCTTTTTTGTTTGAATTTATTTAATTTATTTTTGAAGTTATTTCATGGTAAAACAATAAACATTTAAGGATCGTATAGAAATTTTATTAATTTGTTTAACTGCATAAAACTTCTTTATTCTTTAGGGTTTTACCACTACTTCTCAACTACAACAATAAAATATTTTACATCTTTTCTTTACTTAATTATGGCAATATGTTTTAATAATTATACTAACGCAACTATTGTTGCAACTATTAACAGCTTTGCACAATTGCTAATGAATTCGTTAGGGCACACACGTACACACACACACACACGCACACCTATAGATACGAGTAAACTCCAACCACTTAAACTCAGTTCTTTCTATTAATCTTCAAAAAAGAATAATATTAGAACATAAACATAATGGTTTTGGATTTTATAGATTTTTCTTTTGTTTGTTTGATATTAAAAATTGTTATGAACATAAGTTTTTTAATATTTCCCCACACTAAAACCAAATTATTCTACCACATACTTCCTTAGCAAATTGACCTTTTCCTCCCCCTAAAGACATAAAACTAAACACACCATGTGGTTGGAATAGTGGGTGGGTAAAACGGCAGTAGAGAAATCATAAAATATATTAACACTGATTTGAAATAGAACAAAGAATTCTGGAGGTTTTATGGAGTTTTTGACTTTTAATATTTTATGTTTTATATTTCAGTATTGCTGGGCTTGTTGTTGTTGCTCTTTTTCTGCCTAATTGTATGCAGCAGTAAATCCAAACATAATGGCGTGTTAAAACATGATTAGAGAGAGCAAAGATGATAAACAAAGTGTTGGTTTTAATGTTTTTTTTGTTATTTTTTTATGACGGGTGAGAGATTTATTTATGGCCTGAAAACGTTTGAAGGTTGTTGAAGTTATTGTTTCTTTAATGTCAAGTAGTTATTTTAACTTTTGATCGATAAGGAATTTTTAGAAGAATCCGGTGTTATAATTTTTGTTTTGCTTTTTTTGTGCATTCTCAAAAATTATTTATCATGATGGTCATGATACTTTGACCTTAAGCGTCCCAATTTTTTTTATATCAAATGTCTGGGAATATAATTAAATTTTATTGGTGGCATCTTAGAGCCTTACATTTATGCAACGACTTAATATCGGTATTAAACAAGTTTCAGAAAGTTTCGTGACTTGCTTCAGGCCATAACTTATAGGCCATGAAATGTCTTAGAGTTTGTTTCTAATAAAAAAAATTGTGTGTGGTTATTTTCGGAAACTTATACTCATATGTTATCTAGATGCGTTTTTATAAAAACTGATTATTATACTTTTTGGGAAAAGAAAGATCCCGGAGATAGATTTTGTGGTGGCTCAACTATATTGATCAAATCGAAAATCGAACACCAATCAAGGGGTGGTCTAGCTGAGTACTACTACATTTAAGCAGAAATTATCTATATTGATGAATTTTTTTCTAACGTTTATCGTTTCGTAGTTTTAATGTCCGCCTTAATTTTTTAGGTCCCCGCTCTTAGGCTTAACAACTGCGTAATTTGAGTGAACCGTGTGCAAGAAATGACAAAGATACGATTCCAATTTCTATATATCTTAGGGGCTTTTTATTTTTTATTTTTAAAAACAGCTTAAATACCTCCCGCAAATATCCATATAATTATTTTGGCTAAGATCTAAACAAGATCCTTTAAAGGAGGAGTTGAAGAGGTATATAAGCCTGCTGTCAACTATGCCGGAGTTGTACAATAATTTGCCTAAAATCAAGTTGACTTTAACCTAGAATTAAAACAAATGCATTCCTAGTCACCATTTTGGCTTAAAACGACAAATTAACTTCTAAAAACCTACAGGTTAGTACAGAAAATCCTTGAAGTGGAGAAATATGGTTTTCAATGATGACCCTCAAGTTCATCATAACGTGTATCAGCAGGCTCTTTAAACAAATTAAACGGTACTTTTCAAGAAATCGCAATAATTTTTTGAAAACCATCGTGCAGAAAATGTGTGGCAGTTGGTCAGCGTACTCATCCTGGGACTGGTACAAGACATGAATAGTACAAAAATTTATTGGTCGTAATGGGTTACAAAGCCACACATTACGCAGTTGGTTAAAATAAATGTGAGAAGCTAAGGAAGCATATAAAAATACTGGCCTTTACATATACACAAAGATTTGTTTATACTTACACACACATACGTACGTATGAACATACAAAGTAACTAGAACAGGACCTTGAATACCTGTTATGAGGCATTAGTTTTGAGCCAGACATATTGTCCTTATATTGAGTGCAAGAATTAAAACCAATAACGCCAATAGTTTTTAAGACGAGAGACACTTAAGTTGCCTCCTTTCTGTCACTATGCTTTGTAAACTAACAAAGATTAAATATAAAATAATAAATTTTTATTTGAAATTTTTTAAGTGGATGTATTTATAGAAACAAAAAACTCTTTCTCGATAGTAATAAATGTTGAGCTGCCGAAAAGAATTTAAAAACTTTGTTATAATAGAACGCCACCGACAATGATCCCTACGATGAATTCCGAGTTAGACTCCAATAGCTTGTAAAAATATGTGCAGTTTTCACTGACAGATCTATGATATATGTGAGTTACAGAGCCAGCGCACAGTGTAATGATTTCATATAACGAATAGTCGAAAATATAAAAAGTTATCATAAGAAAACCTGGTTCACATATTTAAATTAATTAGATATGACTAAACCTAAAATTTTATCACTTAAACCCAAAAAATTCGTGTCCTTTTCATATATCCTTTAAATTAAAATTTTCACAAAGCAGACGAATAAATTTATAGCTGATTAAAGTTTTGTACAGACATTAGAGCTAACATTCCTTATGAAATGTTCAAATTTCCTTCAACTCGAAGTATGGATATGGCTACCTCTACGGAGCACTTTTTAAAGGAAGCAAATGCGAGCAAAAAATAATTTTTTTTTAAATCAAACACGAATGTGATACTAGCATTAAGTCTGACTACTAGTTTGTTTACATGTTTATTTATTTATTATTTTTTTTTATTTATTATTCATATCTGTGTCGTGAAGTCCAGTTTATTAGAATAATATAAAATACATAATTGTGCAATGTAAGACAAATTATTTCCAAAATAACAACAATAACAACCCCTGAAGAAGTTTGAAAAAAGCAAACGAAACGTCGGGAAAATAAAAATAAAAATTTAAAATGAATATATAGTTCGTTTTTTATTTTTTATTTATATATGAAGGAATTGACCTTACATAGCCCGTGGGAAACCCCCATTGAAAACAATTAATATCATCAAATTGGTCATATAAAAAACAAAACTTATATAACGAATACTTTAGTTAATGAAATATAATTTGAATCTAAAATCGGATCAATTAATTTTCAAGAATTCATGTTCCCATATATCTTTTCAAAAAAATTTTAGGTCAGCTTAGGTAGAAGAGGCATGCGTTAAATGAAAGTACACAACTAACTTGGGTCCGCTTAATTTAGTGTCTTTGTGTTATCCGGAGAGGCTGAAAGAAAGGGTGGAAAAAGAAGAAAAGAATAAATTAGAGAAGGATAAGGAAGAAAAGCTGAATGAAGCAGACTTACTTGGGTATCTGGAGGGAATGAAACCCAAAATTCCCAGACTGGTAGACTTGTACACTTACCATTAATCTACCGGGACACCAAAAAAAAAAATTGCCTTAACAAAGAGAAAAAATTTAATCTTAGTGAAGACTTGAGCACGCACTTTCATTACCTGTCAAAATTTGTTTTAATATAAAATAAGGAAACGCCTACCTTAAAAATGTCCTGTTTAAAAAAATTATAAAAAACATAAAAAAAAATAAAAAATTTACTTTTATAATTTAACACAGATACTTTTATTGATAAAAATCAATCAATAAATTTTATTATTTCAATTTCAAGGATTCGTCTCTTTTCCATATGTCGTTAAGATTAAATATACTTAAACGAAGAGAAACATATCGATAACTTATTCATTACAGATATGAGTATTAACATGCTTCAGAGCCTGCGCAAATTTCTAGGTAGGTTTGCGCCATATAGTGATCAGTTGCCTTATTTGTACTTAAGGCGTCATTTAAAAAGTGAAATATTTTTCAAGGTCGCACAGGGAATCTATTTTTTAGAATATGCTTTTGGGATACTTTTTAAGTCTGCCTGAGCTAAAAACTTATCAATATTTAATGGCTTTTAATTTTAGCCGCTTTCAAAATAGCAGTAACGAGCATGTGATATATAAATTCTTAAAAATAACAAATTTTCCATATTTTTAAAACATAGTACAACATTTTAAAAGAAAATTCAACCCGCTATATTGCCATGCTACCACCATATTATCGCCAAATTAACCATTTGATATTTTCGCAATAAATATAAAATAAATTCTAAAAAAAGAAAGTTGCATTAAAAAAGTTAAAATCTTCTGAAATTTTTTTCACTTTTGGACACCTTCACCTGTGGAGTCTATACCACGAGAGAGGACAACGAATTGTCATTTAGACTATTTAATGAGTAAAGTGTCTTTTAGAAGGGGATTCTTGCCATGTTAGGTGCAAGAGTTCTTTTAAAGGAATATGTGTCAAATCGTACTGAGGTCACTTTTAATGTCGACCGTCAGCCAGCCCTAAGGGCCTTGAAGGCACATTGGCTCAAGTCTGGATTTCTAAGGGATTGTAGATAGGTACCTAGAGGAATTGTAGATTTCTTTAACGTACAATGAGGCAAAATTGAAAAAAGATTGCCAACGAACTGCTTCGTAGTTTCTCGACCCTTAAATCGGCTTATAAAAGGAAACTGTCAAGCCCCCAAGGGCCAGTATTTTATTTTTGTTAGGACATAAGAGCAATAGTAATATTTTAAGATCGATAGGGCTAAATTGCAGGGGCTAAACTAAGTAAACACTAGGTTGATCATGGTCTTGAAAAAGTTTGGCCCCAAAGAGCACGTTTGGGGTACATTCCGGTTAGGGTTTAAACAAGCAGATAAAATTGCGCCTCTTCGCGATATGGTCTGTGAGGGTGAGGATTGGTTGAAAACGATAAAGTATATTTGTTTCACTTCCTGAGAAGAAAAAGGGGAACAAATTGTTGGGAAAAAAATACAATGAAAAACTTAACGATATTTAAAGTGTAAAATGAAAAACTTTGTGGAGTTCATTATGAAATCAGTTCACTAGAAAATATGTAATTGAAAGAAAAACTGTAATTTGCCAAAGAATATTTAAATTGCTGTTCTTCCTAGCCCTTTTAAAATTTTAAACAAAAGCAGCATATAAGTTATTAAGCTGTAGCTATTGGCAAGATTTTGTTTTTGAAATTAAACAATTCAATTTGTTGTAGGTATTGCTGATAATAAAAGTTTTGTAAAATAATAACTTAAAATTTAACAATCCTTTTTAATAATTTTTATATTCTTGCAATTAACACTATGACAACATATATATTTGTTTGTTTTAATTTTATGTTTTTTTAAGGACACTTGTTATCCTCCATATGAATATTCTTTTATATCTAACATTACTTTAGTTTTATTATTTTCTATGATCTCTATGTAAAATTTTATATTGTTAACAAACGAAAATTATATCAATTAAAAATAAACCACAATTTATAATTTCATCAATTATAATGTGTTATTATTGTCATCATTATAATCATTTACTGGTTATAATTATATTTTTTTTTTTTTTGCTTAATACAATTATCAATAATTTATCGGTTCGGTAATCATTTTCGTAATAGTCATCATTATATAAAATTAATTGTTTTATTGTTTCCACTTCAATTGCAAAAACAAAATAGGCTTAAGCACATAAAAACTTATTCTCCATAAAAATTATTGTTTTTAAAATTTAATAATAAATGATGCTTTATAATAATGGCTTGTAATGAAAGAATTCAAATAAAATTATGCCAATGAGCATTACAAAATAAAATCTTTTAGAAATACCCAGCAAAAACTCACATTGCTTTGTAATGAGTTAAGATCCAAAAAACTCTTACTCATTAGCATTTTAACCCATTATTTTAGCATGGCAATGACATTGGAGGAAAGTACTTACCATGCTTGCTTACTTAGAGGAAGTTACATGACCTATTACTTTATTGTCACTAAAATAACCTTTTTCTTGGGCCCCTAGTAACTCATTCTTGCATGTAAAGTGTTTTTCTTTGGTGTTTTGGTTAAAACTGGCTTAAAATATTAAACTCAAATAAAATATAATATTCTAAAACTAACACTATCTGCCTAAATTTCAGATAATAAATAACTCATTATCCAACAGCTGCTAAGTAATACAGACGGTATGTAATAGTAGTTGAAAAGTAAGAAATTTGTAATGCCTAACCACTTCTGAGTTTTTGCTGGGTTATATTCTTAATATTGGTTTGACTCTGTTGCGTATGAGTAATTTTTTAATAAGAAGTTATCCCAAGAGTACGCTTTAAATTTGCGAAAATAAGTAAAATGTATTGGCAATGCTATATCTAAGGTACATTCTATCTAGTTATGCATTACATATTTTTATAATAGATATTTAAAAAAAAACTAAAAAAAAAATTAAAAAAAATAATAACAAGTAAGAGCGCTACATTCGGCTGTGCCGAATCTTATATACCCTTCACATTGGACTTTTTAATTTCCCAGCGAGTTTTAAAGTCCATAGAAAACTTTAACGTTCGTATGGATAATAGAAATAGATGAGGAACGTTTGAGGTCGACAGTTATAAAAGTTTTCGACATTGTTCATATTAAAAGGTTAATAAAAGTTGTTAATTTTATGGGATGTTTTAGGCCCCCTGTTCCCTTCCATTTTTTTTCCAAAATGTATTAATTATTTGATTATTACTTTTTGTAGAATATTCGAAGTCGATAGCTGTTATAGTTTCCCAGATGTAGTGTATCAAAAATTTTATAAAAATTGTTAGTTTGTATGAGAGCTACCCCTTCCCCTCCCATTGCACAAAAAGAAATTTTTTTCGAATGAGGTCTTATTATCCTGTTACTTTTTCAGAACATTTGCAGTCAATTTATGTTATAATTTCCGAGATTAAGCGTACCGAAAATTTCATAGAAATCGTCCCATACAAAGATCTACCCCTTCTCCTGCCCCCACCCAAAAAATTTTTCGTCCTGTTGTTTTTTACACAACTTTTTTCCTCTTTTAGAAAACGGTGTTAAAAGTTCTTAGTTATTTGGTGGCTTAAAGTATTTTTAATCGTACTTAGTACTTTATTTCTAAAAAAAAATAATTTTTTTCAGAAAATAATGACACGTTAATTTAAATTATGGATAAAACCCATTATTTTTAATCTCAGAAATCTAACAATTAGTAGAGGAATATTAACTAACCTAATTAATCGTCAGCTGAAATGCAAAGCAACGCAACTGCATTTTTCAAAATTTTATAAGAGAAGCAAGAACATTTTCTAAATTACAGAGGCAGTATGTACTTGTGAATTCTTCCTTTTTTTCCCGCATTCTGTTTCAAGTCTTGTTGGTAATATTAAGGAAATTAATTTTCATTTTCCTTATTATTTGTCGTTAGTAACGTGGTTTTGCATTTCAGCTATTAATGTGAAGTGTACAAAGTTTTTAAATCAACTAAAGTCTATACGTCCGGCTGGATGTCCATGTGTTTTTGTATTAAATTAGAAATTAGGTTTTCAATACATTTTGTTTAATTTGGCACAGGTACAATTTTTGTCGCAGGAAAATGTAGGTTAATGCCAAGGCAATGTTCTTCAATTATTTCCACCAAATATTATCATTAACGGTCTCGGAAATACACTTAATTTGAAAATGTTGTCTGATTTAAAATTTAGTCTTTAAAAATATAATATTTTCTTTTTGTTTATTAATTTTAAAAACTTTAAACAGTTTTAAAATTTAAAATTAAATTTTTAAATAATTTGCGAATTTGTATTTATTTTCTTTAAAATTTTTTTTTTTTGATTTTATTGTTGGGTTTCTGTATCCCTTTTTAGTTGCGACAAAAGAACTGAAATATTATTAGGCCTAAAGCGACAATTGTGTCTATTTGTTTATCTATTTTTATATTCCAATTCTATTTAGCTTGAAATTTTATTTCCGTTTGCGGAAATTACAATACAGATTATCTTCTATTTGTATTTTTCCATTTATTTTTCTATTATTTTTTTATATTTTTCAATTTTTTCCCCTTTTTTGTGTAAAAAAATTTATTATTGTTTAGGTTCATAAAAAAAAACTTTATTATTGCCTTTACCAAATATTGCAAATTAATGTAAGTTAGTGATTTAATATGTTTGTGGTTCCTTTATTTAGAGTCCCGACACTAAATGCCCTTCGTTATGTATGCGAGTTAAAGCATTACAATGATACGCAACTTGCGTCTGAAATTGATGCAAGGTTATTATTACAATAATATTTGTTAGTAATTTAATTTCGAGTAGATTTATTTTCCCATGATTATTAAGTTGGTGGAGAGTGTCTTAGATTCGTTCTCACCGACGAAGCCCTTAGAAGTTCCTTGTTTTGTTTTTTTTACTGTTGTGGACGAAAAAAATTACATAAAGATTGAAAAGCATAAGATAAAAACAAATTTAAATAACACACATTTATGTGCAAACAAAAAATTGTTGGTTACACAAAAATATTAACTAAATTTGCCTTAAAAATCAACACAATAAGATCCTTATTAAGGGATTCTTTTCATTATCTTTCACTAAACTGCCTCTTTTATTTTAGTAATTTATTAAAAAGTATCTTCTAAAACTTCTTACACATCAAGTTTTTCTCTTACTGTCACAAACACATAATATCTCTAGTCCTTAGGACATTCTTAATCCTTTTTTATATACTTAAATAGAACTAAGCAAAACAGCATTTCAGAAACAATACAATTTAATCATAAAGACAAAAATCTCGCAAAAAAACAATAAAGAAAAAGCATTTAAGATATATCATGGTTTTTATTTTAAATAGGAAACGGAATCCAATGTCTTTTATTCGGTCTTTCTCAATTCACTCAATCTATATGTATATGTGTGTATATTAAAGAAAAAAAAATTGCTTTTGGGTACATCTTCTAATTAAAAAAAACTAAGCTAAGCTAAACAAGATACAAACAAAATTTGAAAAGAATTTGAGTCTATTTCAAAAATTAACGAAAAGGGGTTTGGTGCTTTTGACATTTTAAAAGCGCGTTAAAATTATGAAATGAATTGATTTAGGTAGTTGAAGATTTCTTTAAAAATTAAACAACTATACTGCAATCACCTTTATAAGTTTGTTTGGTAGAAAACAAAACAATAACAGTGTTGCAATTGTGGAATGTGAACCGGTATTTTGCTAAACAAATTATTTCGGTAACAATACCGGTGACAAAATTTAAACGTTATCGGTGTCTAACCTCGCTTTGGACCCTAAGGGGCAAGATAAAGATAAAAACATGGTTAAAAATGCTTTTGACAGGTCTTGAAGATATATAAACTCGTTTTGGACCCTTTTTTTAATTTTGTTTTACTAAGAGTTTGAGAAGGGTAAATCTTTTAATGTAGAACTTTTCAGATGTTAATTTTGGTCTTTTTGAGATTTTGAGTATTGAAGAAAGGGCACGATTTATTTGCTGGTTTTTCTCATTTGGGATTTCGAGTTTACAAAAATAATATTAACGACTTTTGCCCAGATTAAATTTTTTTAGAATATGACTCCTGGAATATACAATTAAGGACAGACTGAGGTCGAAAGAAGGCAAGGTGGACAATAAGTAATCTTTTAATATACATGTTTGGTATTTTTTTAATAATTATTTTAATTTTTGAGTCTAAGATTGAGGTTAAAAGTCAACAAAGTGGACAAAAAGTACTTTTGCATACTCTTGGTACTATCTTAGTTTTTGGAATTATGAGTCTTTATACATGAAATTAAGAACAAATTGAGAGTAAAAGTTAAAAAAGTGGGTCAAAAGTCGTTAAGTAGGACAATAAGTTATCTTTTTATATACATGTTTGGTATTTTTTTTTTATAGCTTTTGGTGTTTTGAGTCTAAAAATATAAAATTAAGACCATAGGCCTAGATTAAGATTAAAAGTCAACAAAGTGGACAAAAAGTACTTTTGCATACTCTTGGTACTATTTTAGTTTTTGGAACTATGAGTCTTTATACATGAAATTAAGAACAAATTGAGGGCAAAAGTTAACAAAGTGGGTCAAAAGTCGTCAAGGAAGACAATAAATTATCTTATTATATACATGTTTGGTATTTTTTTATATTTTTTGGTATTTTGAGTCTAAAAATATAAAATTAAAGACCATAGGTCCAGATTGAGATCAAAAGTCAACGAAATGGACAAAAAGTACTTTCTCACACTTTTGGGACTTTTTGATTTGTGAAAATAGGGAATATTAGCTCAGATTGAAATCGAAAGTCAACGAATTGAACAAAAAGTACCTTTTTTACATTTTTGGTACTTTTTGAGATTGCAAAATCAGCAAAGTAAAGAAAAATTATTTTTTCAAATTTTTGGATACTTTTGATAAGATTGCAAGGTGAACAATTTTTTGATATTATTTTTTTAAATTATAAAACAATTGTAATGACTGTATATACAATAATTCATCATCAAAATTGCTTCAATAATAAAATCATAATAATTTGTAGGTACTGATGATAAACTAAATGTTTGAAATATATATAGAACCTTATTTGGGAGGAATGGGAAAAGGAAGCTTAACAAAGGCTGAATTTAATAAAATTATCGATTCAACAAAACAAAAATATTAGTGCAAATTTTCAATAACCATAATATAAAAATGATATGTTTATGCCGTTTTTCACTTTTTCATATTTTTTTAAACAAATAAAAAGTTATTCATTTTGGCAAAAAATATTTTTTTCTTAATTTCGGTCTGGATGATCCGAGTTCATTCATAATTTTAAAAATTTTATTATTATTACTTTAACATAATTTTGCTTTAGGTTTTTTTAACAATTTGCTCTCAAGTTATGAAACAATTAACAAAGCAGAGTAGCCTCCTGCAAAATCCTTTTACTATATAAAGTAACTTGTGCATTTGAAAAACACATCTATCTATTTTAAGCAGAGAAAAAAATATTTTTTTTTTAAATTTCTGTCTTTAGACAAATAAACGTACCACATGTATTTAATTGTTTCACATATATTTCCATACATACATATGTACATATGGATAAAAAAATAACCGAAGAAATAAAAAAAAAAAATTCTAACATCAATCATTAGTCAAGCAACACCATATCATGATGATTACTTTGATGATGACAAAAATCCTTTGGATGTTGCGACCACAATATGGCGGTGTGGTTGGCGTTGTTGGTTTTACACAACACATTTTTGATAAATAAACGCTGATGGTGCATAACAAAAAACTGCAGTATATTTAGTAAATGGAGTGAATACATATTTGTATAAATTGGCTGACTGCCTCTAAAATATGCAGAAATGTTTTCTAATAAAAAGATTGAATTAAAAAAAAGATGTAATAAAATTGTTGTTTGCCGTCAAAACTAAATATTTTTGTATGAATTTACTAACGAAAAAAGTTTTGCTTTGTAAACGGCTGGATTTCAGATGTAATGAAGGTAAAAGTTTAAAGGGAATAACCATATCTTTCTGACAAGCAAAAGCAAAGAAGTAAAAGTACAGATAAATATGTACATATATTTTCGTTATGGCAAGTATGCCTTAAGCTAAAGTGTCCGATAACTTAAAGGAAAGCAGATCTGACCTTTAAAATTTAACGTAAGAATTATTTATATAAAGTTGCCGTATTAATTGTTCATTTGTTTTTGATGTAACCAGACAAATGAAAACAAGTCGTTGCCCCTGCGTACCTAAATGTTCAAAAAGCATTCGGTTTTCGGACTGGCATTGCAATACTTTAAACAAATTTTTGCTTTAACTTAAAGGGAGGCTCTAAAGACATCAAACGTCAAATAAGTACAAGATGGGCCAAAAGAAGTCATTCGATGTTGTTTGGCTCTCATTTTTTTTCTAAATGAAAAATTTCGATTCTGTTTTTGATTATGTTTATATGAACCATAAGAATTTCATTGGTAAATTTGAGAAGATGATGTCGGCCAAATGGGCGCTGTCACAATTGATTTTATGGAATTTTTTATCATTTAGGCGAGTACTTCGGGCAACAGATTCTCGCACTCGTGTCGAATGTTGTCCTTGAAGTTTTTCAGGGTCTCGGAGTTGTTCACGTTAACACAATACTTCAAAAACCCCACAAAGAAAAGTCTGGAATGTTAAATCGAGAGATCTCGCGAGCTAATGTAAATCGCCAAAACGAGAGATGAGGCGACCCGGAAATTTCGCCTTCAGAATATCCGTTGTGGCTCGCGCAGTGTGTGCCGTTGCTCCATCCACGTTCCTAGCCCCAACCTGCTCAATCTTCGACCACCACACAGGAGCCACATAGGTAATCAACATTCTTATAATGGCGTAAAACAGCCAATGCACTGTAGTTTGTCGGTGGCCCCATCAAAAAGTCTCTGACAAGCGTAACAGGCTCTAATGGCCCTTTTTCTTAAATGATCATTCCAAAAGAGCCCTTTGACCAGAGTAACCCCTAGGTTATTGTTCCGTCCATTATGTGCTTTCTCAGTGAGATGTTCCTCCTTCTTGTGAATAAAACCAAGATAATATTCACCGGGTTAATAATCAAGAGTATTTTCCAAGGCCTATTGGATACGGTTAGAGATGATACTGTCACCCCAGTTAACGTCGGAAATGACTATATCGTGCGCCTATCCAAAATTGCTACAACCCAAGTGGTTTAACTTCTCAAGTAGCTCATCAATCACAACGGTTCCAGCAGTGGGGATAAAACGCCTCCCTGTGGACATCCTTAAGTGGCGTGAATGATCCCCGACGTGTTTTCGAGATCGAAAGTCACAACACTGGAAGCTATCATTTGTATTACCTTTAAGATATATTATCTATCGAATGCATTCTGTACATCGATGAAGACCCTAAGCCGTATCGATTCGTGTAACCACGTGATGAATTGCAGTCTTCGCAGATCTATCTACCCTGTCGATACGCCAATTGCAGTTCGTGTATCGGTTTATCAAACAGTTCTCCCTAATCTGTCCAGTAACTTTTCCATAGTTTTTATAGAGAATGAACTGAGACTGATTGGTCTGTATGACCAAGTCAATTGTTTAGATCGCACAGTGGGAGAAATGGCCAATCTAGTGGCGCTTTAAGGAAATTTAAAATTTTAGAATTCTGCAATTTTTTTTTTTTTTTTTTTTGGTACTAAGAAACCAACGGATTTTTGGTTTTTTTTGTTTTGTTTTACTCTCGATAGTCGTGCACCTGTGATCTTTCAAACATGACATATGTTTTAGCAAGTGCATTAATACTTTTCGCGCTTTTTTAAAGTTTAAAGTTTGTTTACACAACAAAACCATTACTTTATATATTTTTTTGAATTAGTGCTTAAATTAAAATTATTAGGTATGTATTAAATAAAAAAATATGTTTGCAAATTGTGCTTATATGTTTTTGTTCTTAAATGTGGTAAACAAGTGACCTGTGTAAAATAGTGTTTTATTATACGTAACTTGAACTTCTGTGGACTAAAAGTTGGGAGAATTCGACGAATTCCGCTCCAATGTTTGGTTTATTTGTTTCTATGTTCTGTTTTCTATGTCCATTTGAAAAATCAGCTGCAGCTTTTTGCAACTTTGTGATTTTTTACGTTTTTTAAATGCAATGTCAGAGTCTAAACGCACTCTTTTTTTAATTTGGCACTCTGAACCAGTACTTGCAAAAAAGTTTTTGGCGGTGGAAAATCATGTTTTTTCTAATGTTATTGATTTATCAAAATATAACGAAGAGCAATGTTAACAAATTTGTCAACAATTAAGAAATTTCGTTAATAAACTTCGGTACAAATGGACAAGTAGTCACAGAATCATGACACATTCGCAGATCGAAAAAAAGAATGGTTAGAACGAGATCTTATTTTTCCAGAACCAGCTATTGGTTGTCGTAAACATTTTTCAGAGTGCTCAACTAAAACTCAAATAAAAGGGGTTTCTTCTATTGTTGATAACACGCCAACAGAAGAGTTAATGTGAGCAACGCGAATTAGTCTTTTCAAATCTGGAAAAGGGAATGCATCACAAGTTGTTTCGAAATTGAGCTCAGAACCGATAATAGCTTCAAAAATGCTTAAAATTGTAAATGCTGAGCCAAAAGAACCTATTCCATATACGCCTGAGGAAGCTTTGGCTCTATATATAGATGGAGTTTCTTAAAAAAATGCATATGTATAAGTTAATGCAATCTGGTGCCAAAGAGCGAAATTTTATCATTTATCCAAGCTACGATGTTTAAGCTAAAACTAAAAAAGAGTACTACTCCAATGACATACGCGTAACTGAACGTTCAGCAGAAGTAAATTTACAGTCTCTTATTAACCATACTGTTGGACGTATATTACAGGGTTTTCCAGCAGCATTTGAGGACCTCGAAATCGAATGCAAAAAAAAACGATTGCATAAAAGCCGTTTATAAATGGGGTTGTGATGAAAGCAGTGGTCACTCTACTTACAGGCAATGATTTAATATTCCCGAAACTGGAACTATTGATCAGCATTTATTTGCTGTATGTATTGTACCGTTGCTAATAAAAAATGAATCTTCATTACTATGGGAAAATAATCGACCTTCTTCAACTAGGTTTTGCAGACCTATTTAACTAATTTTTGAAAAAGAGTCAGCAGACTTAGTTCGAGATGAGGTTGATAATGTTAAAAGGCAAATTTCTTAAATTTTATCTACAGCATTAAATCATTTAAAAATACAACATGAATTCCATTTGACAATGATTGACGGAAAAATGTTCAACACCATAGCGGAGTCATCACCACAGGCTTGCGGAATTTGTGGGGCAGCTCCAAAATTGTTTAACAATCTGAATATGATTCAGTTAAAACAACCACAAAAACATTTGTACGAGTATGGATTATCCACACTCCATGCCTGGATTCGTTGCTTTGAGTGTATAATTCATATCGCCTACAGACTACCAATAAATACCTGGCAAGTTCGTGAAAAAAAAAATCGTTTAAGAAACAAAAACAAAAATTCAACTAGAACTCAGAAAACAAATGGGCATCCTGGTGGACATTCCAATGACCGGCTCAGGGAACACAAACACGGGAAATACTGCCAGAATATTTTTTAAGCAACCGATTTTGGCCTTTACAGTAACTGGCGTACAAATGGAATTTATTAAAAGAAGAAGCTTTTCGCATATATGCTAGGGAAACTGCAAATATATTTGTAAGTGAATACCCCTGGTTCTACATGCCTACATCCGTCCATAAAATTTTATTGCATGGTGCGGATATCATTAAAAATGTTTCCTTACCAATAGGTATTATGTCAGAAGAGGCACTTGAGGCAAGAAATAAAGATTTCCGTAGCTATAGGCTTAACCACACACGAAAAACCTCAAGACTACACACTATGGAGGACCTAATACATACATTGGTGGTTTCTTCAGACCCTTTCATTACATCTAAATCTCAAAAAAACATATTGAAATAGATGATGAGGTCAAGCAACTTCTTTTAAATGAGTATGAGTTACCAGTAACCCACATTTCGGAAAGCTCTGACTCAGAATAATTTTCCAAATAGTTTATTTTAGAACATGAGCTAATATAAAGTAGGATCTTGTTATTTAAAAATATTTCATAATTTACATCAAGAGTTTGTTACTTTATTTTTTTTTATTATAAAAATAGTAAGATTACAAAAATAAAATACAACTGATTTATTTAAAAAAAATACCAAACTTAAAATTCGTTTTTTTTAAGTTATTAAAAAAGCAACGCGAAATTAGCAAATTCTTGCATAGACCACAATAAATCAATAAAAAAAAATTAAAAAATATACACATTTTAAATTAAAAAAGAAAAAAATTATAATTACAGAAAAAATCATTATAGAATTCAGCACTGTCACATTATTCCTTTTTTTACTTCTTATAAATTTGCATTAATTTCTGGTTTTAAGTACTATTATTGGTGCATGACGAGTGTAGGGTAAAATTCAAAAATATAAATAAATATAATATACAATGCCAAAAATACAATTTTGCTTAAAAAAAGTTTTAAAGTCGAATGTAATACAAATTTATAAACATACATACTACTATTAATATATTAATTGTCGATGATGAATGATACAGCATTAACGGCGCACACTGTACTGAAGCGGCATGTCCCAATTTTTTTTGAAAGAGCATGTCCTTGGCTATAACTTCACTGAACATTTCTAATAGATCAGATCAGTAATTAAAAAGATATAATTAAAGCGCCACTAGATTGGCCATTTCTCCCACTGTGGATCGGCGCCCTTCTTTAAGTATAAATACCCATTTGACCTGGCTTCATACCCTACATTTCGTACTTAACCTAAAGCAAAGTGTAGTGTAGAGTGTTTGAGCTTTGTAAGCGATATTCAACAACCTTTCAAATATTGTAGCACTAAATAGTTTTATCTATTTTATTTGAAAGATCCTACCTTTTTCAATTACAAATCCTAATTTTCAATAAAAATATCTTCAAAAAGCAACGTTTCAATTATAAAAAAACCCCAAATAATTTACATAAAAACAATTAAATATCAATTTTAATTTATTTATTCAACTTTGGCCAAAAATTAGCATATTCTTAATTTTATTTTATAATTAAAACAAGATGCCATTTATGTAGACCCCTAAATGCTAATAAAATCATCCAATATTTTATATTGAAATTTTATGGCCTTTTCATCATTTAAAGAAAAAGATGTTTATAACAACTGTAAGTTAAAATATTGTGCGCAAATCAAAAGCATCTTTAAAACGAATTTAATAAAATGAAATTTTATTCAATACAAATTGTTATCTCTTTTGATTTTCTTTTCTGTTTTCCTTTACCCTTCATAGCTTATTTTCATTCTTACCATTTAAGCCAGAATATTATGCGAAAAAGGATAAAAAGGCGTCTTAGGATTTTATTACTTTAAATAAAAAGCCAGCAACTTTGTTTTATATTTATTACCCGCAAATGAGCATTTAATTTCTTTTTTAATATCTTTTTTATTTTGTTTTCTTCGAAATATTATTTCTTGTTTTTCTTAACACAAGAACTCATCAAAAACTCTTCATGATTGTTTTTACGTCATTCAAATAAAGGGCAGCAGGATAATAATAACTTTTAGCTTGTGTGTGTGTGAATGTATAACTCTTTGTGCTTTAGTATATCGTTTATTTAGATGTAACTTTAAATATATAGAATATTGAACATTATTTTGAGCTTCCCACAATTTATTTAAGAGGACCTTTTATGTTTGTGTGCACCATATCAGAGGTATATTGAATTAAAGCATCAATTCGAGACATATTAGGAAGTTGTAGTCAGTTAAGTCATACTATTATTAGAAGCTCGAATGTATATATGTGTGCGTGTGTGTAAAATCAGCTGAATATTAGAAGCAGTTTACTCACAGCTGAAGGGTTAACAAGATTTAAACTGCAAGTAAAATCTCTTAGAGAAATGATTTGCTAAAATTTGTATTAATTTTGTAGTCAAAAAAAGATATGAAATAAACAAGTAACAGACCTGTATTCGGTTGTACCGAATCTTATATGCCCTTCACATTGATTTTTTGGTATCTGATCTAGCCAAGTTGTTTTCAGACTGCAAATATTTTAATAAAATATTTGCGCACCTTAAAAATACATAATTGATTTTTGACCTCAATTTTCAAAAAGTACGATAAAAATGAAAAAATGTATTTTTGACCACTTAATTGACTTTCGACCTCTTTCTGGGTTAAAAGTCTTTATTTTTCATTTGTAGACCAAAATTCCAAAAATGTAAAAAATTATTTTTTGTTCACTTTGCTTATTTTTGACCTGACGGGTTTATTGCCCTAAATTTCATAAATCACGACTTAGAATTCAAAAAAGTGCTAAAAGTATCAAAAATTTAAAATAAGTACTTTTTGTCCACTTTGCTGACTTTCGACCATAATATGGGTCAAAAGCCGTATGTATATGCAGACTCAAAGTTTCAAAAAAATGGGAAAAAGTGACTTCCGGCTTAATGGTGGTTCATAGCACTTTCTTTCATAGTTCAATACTCAAAATTAAAAAAATTTAAAAAGGTACCTAAAAGTGCCACGATATATTTACCCTTTTTGGTCTTTAGTGGGTTAAAATTTAAAAGAAGTATCAAAACGTGGTCATATATTTGCAAGACCAATCAAACGTGTTTTGAATTATGTCTCTACCAGAGGTGGAAACAAAACATTCTAAAATTCACCCTTAATTACTGTACAGTACTTCAAAGCTTTGTATTTAAATGCATCTTTAAATTGTAGAACAGAAAAAACTGTAACTTTCAAGAAACAAAACAAACTTAGTTTGAAAAGCCATGACTATAGTAATTGGCTGATAGAAGGTAGAAGGAGGTACATATTTAAAATGAGATCCGATTGCTTACACTGTGTGTAATTTTTTAAGTCATGGAAAAATAACCATATTCGGACATCACTACGTGAAAGAAGACCAAAAAAGAAAAGACCCGTGTCTCCCAGTTTTGCCCAAAGTCATGCAATTTTGTTATGGGCCCCCAAAAATTTGGGGCCTTTTTGCCATTTTTGCAAAAAGTGATAATTTTCTCAGGCTCATATCTTGCAAACCGTTCGGAATTTTAATTTACTCTTTGAGGCAAAGTTGTAGCCCTTTTTAAAAGGAACAAAAGTAATCAACACAAAAAATTAAAAAAAAAATAATTTTAAATCAAAATCGCAAAAAAACTTTAAAAAATTCAAATTTTTTTTACCTTTTTTCCCCTGTTCAGGTCCATAGGTAGCAAACCGTTCAAATTATAATTATCAGCATTGTTGCTTAATGAGATAAAATGACTTTTTTATTGTGTTTATTGTTGAAAAAAAAAAAACAATGCAACATCAACCTCTCTTGTTGTTACTCTCATTTTGTTTTTTTCTCTTTGTAATAGTTTTTTGCAGATACTAGTGTTGTGCACATGTCATCCGCCGGAGACACTCTTAGCTAGCAATGCTTATAATACATTTTTGTTGGACTTGTGCCTACCCTTAGTTTCAACTTTTATTAATTCATAAGCTTAAAATATACCTAAAGAGTACCAATATATAGTTATTACCCATTAGTGTCGAAAATTTAAAAAAGGTATTAAATTCATATTATTTTTTTCAAGGCAAGTTTAACAAGGTCAACCCAAGGCGAATTCAAAAAATTCGTCCTCTGCATTTCCTTTTTGCGTTTGAATCGTATAATGTCAGAAAAATTAAAAATTTTTTATAAAATTAAATTTTTTTAAAATGAAAATGTCAAATCGATTTTAATCAGCTGGGCTCTTAATATTACCTGGTTGAATGTGCCTTGAGCTAGGTTCTTAATATTACCTGGTTGAGTGTGCACTGGAGTTGTCGATTAAATTTTGAAATCACATACGTAACATAGCCCAATTTCATACATAATTTTTGCTCCTATAAACCCCTTATTATTTACCACTTTAGATTAAAATTTTAAAAAGGTACCACAGTTGTATATATATTTTTTTTTCATCAGCTGTCAAAAGCAATTAGAACTCTCTTTTTATCTTAATTGGTTAAAAAAAGTTTCAAACAGTGTCAATATAAAATTTTTATCCTATTTTCTTCTCCTTAAGTTTAAAAATATTTTTTTAAACCTGTCGAAAGCAATTTAGATTTAGTGTCTAAATTTATTGCTTAAAAAGTGCAAAAAAGTACCTAAAAAGGACTGACATATAATTTTGCCCTTTTAAAAACCTTTTTTCACTTTTTAGGCTCAACATTTTAAGAAAATTACCAAAAGAAGTTCACATTTGTTTTAAAGCGGAACGTCTGAAAAATATAGCCTTTACCATTTTTTATCTCTTGGGTTCCATAACTTCGAAAAAGTGGTTATTTTTATACCCTTGTTTATCATAATCCACTTGCGACCCCATAAAGTATTCTAGATCCTTATAGAGAGGGAAGTCGATATAACTATGTCCGTCTGTCCATCTGTTGAAATCAAGCTTCTGGAGTCAAATAAAGTGATACGGTCCAGTTAATGCTGTCAAACTATTAGAAATATCCTGGAGACAATTGCTATTTAAAATCAGCAAAATCGGTTTACTATTGACCCAGATATAAGCGAAATCCCAAAATAACCCATTTTTTAGGGCAAAATCCGCGCATAAATCCCTATATATGGCAGTTAATATAGTTAATCTTGCCGCAAAACTTGGCATTTAGTAATTGGGTAACTTGGTCTAAACTTTGAAGAAAAAGTTTTTTCGGTGGGGGCAGGGGAAGGGGTAGCTCCCATACAAATGATTAATTTTAATGAACTTTTCGAAACTATAACAGCTATCGACATCAAACGTTCTAAAAAAAAGTGATTGGGCAATAGGACCTACACTTTGCAAAAAAAGTTTTTTGGGTGGGGGCAGAAGAAGGCCTAGCTCTCATACAAATTAACAATTTTAATAAAAATTTTCGATACGCTATATCTCGAAAACTATAACAGATATCGACTTAAATATTCTACAAAAACTAATTGGGCAGTAAGACCTACATTTTGGAACAAAACAGTTTGGGTAGAGGCAGTGAAAGGGGTATCTCCTAACAGCTATCGGCTTCAAATGTTCAACAAAAAGTAATTGAACAATAAGACCTACACTTTGGAACAAAAGTTTTTTGGGCAGAGGCACGGGAAGGGGTAGGCGCCAATTAAAATTTTTTATTAAATTTTCGGTACGCTATATTTAGGAAACTGTAACAGATTCCGAATTTTAATGTTCTACAAAAAGTAATAATCGAATAATTCGTACATTTCGAAAAAAATAGTTGAAGAGGAGCAGGGGACTAGAACATCCCATAAAAATGAACAACTTTAATTAAACTTTTAATACGAATAATGTCGAAAACTTTTTAAACTATCGACCTCAAACCTTCTACATCTATTTCTATTATTCATACGAACATTAAAATTTTGTAAAGTTTTCTATTTTAAAAACTAGGATTTCTATGAACTTTAAACCTGGCACAAGGTATTTTTATTATATTAATTGCAATACAAAATAACTCGGCTAGAAAGGATGGCTGGGTATATTAAAAGACCAATGCGAAGGGTACATAAGATTCGGCACAGCCGAATATAGCACTCTTACTTGTTTTAACAAAAAAAGTACGGAATACTTTTTAAATTTTATATCTATCGTGTGTGGTTTAAAAGATACATTTCCAGTTTTTAACTATCTGACCCAATTTTACCCCCTTAGGGGTTTAACTTCCGTCTTTGTGGATCCATATATTGTTAGAGGTACCCGCAGTCTAAATATCAAGCCCTTAAGGCGGTGGCACATACAATCCGTCATACGTCATACTTCGCCTTTTTTAACTGACGTTAACGTAACAACGCAGGAGGTTGTCACATAGAATCCTTTATAAACGGATGTTAAATTAGCAGGTGGTGGTGGTTCTACAACAAAATTTGGTGAATATAATTATTGTTTTTGTTGTAGTTTTCGTTGGCTCAGTTGTCAAAAAAAGATATGTAAAAGTAAACAACTTTGACTAGGCAGCTTCGATTTATGCATGAAAAAAGTCGATCAGTTGTGTTCGTAACACCACCTGGTACACATAATTTCACCATGCAACTTGTCAAAGTACTTGACGTACGTTGAAAGTTAAAAGTTGCCCAACTTTACCACGTTGCGTTGAAGGAGACGTACTGAATGTGACATTGTTCATAATAAAACATGTTATTTAACTAAGCTGTCAGTTAAAAAAGGCGAAGTATGACGGATGACGGATTCTATGTGACACCGCCTTTAGCTTTACGCGTTTGGGATATACGTTGATGGATAAACCATTTAGTCAGTCAGTCAGTCATAAACGCAGTTCTTTAATATATATACAAAAGTTTTTATTGAATTTACTACTTTAACATAAATTGTTTACTTTACTTAAAAATATTTAAATTTAGTTTGTTGATCTGTATTTCATAATTTTCAATTCCCAGTTTTTGTATTTACTTTATGGTTGAACTATTGAAATTCTCCTTCATTCTTTTAATGCTTCAACATTTGAATAAAAAAATAAAAAAAAAATTTGACTGCTGCTGATGTCTTTTGTTTGTAGTTATTTACAATTTGAAGGTTGTTTTGTTTTTAGTTTTTAGCAAATATTTATTTGAAAAGCACATTTACATAAATATATTAAAAATTATGTATATTTGACAGTCTTCGTTATATCTTTTGTAGTTTTGTGGCCACCGTAAACTGTTTAATAACGGTGGCTACTGGCTGTCAGAAGTAGGAGGCCTGTGTTATTTTGATTAAATCTTTTTCAGATGTAATTAAATGGAAATATTCCAAAAATTTTTTTCTTCATAGATTTATGCAATAAACGACAGTAAATTTTCAAAAATGAGTTTTGTTTTGTAAAGAGAATTTATTTATACTTACCATGACGAAATGCTGAACGATAAAAATTGAAAGGAATTTATGAAAAGTTGAGAAAATTATTCAAAACAATTAAAATAAAATATGGTAATTAAGCAAGTGATTGACATGTCAGCTGCACAAGACATGCGTAATAAATAATGGTGAATGTCTAGAATTTGTGGTTAGAGGGTAAGGTTATAAGATGCACGTGTCTAATTTATTACAGTTGAAATTAATTCCTTAAAAAACACATTAAACAATGGTTTAATATAAAAAGAGCGTAACTGGATTTTTTTGAAAATATGTTTTTAATTATCTTGGCGAATTAATTTGTTGCCGTTTTTTATTAAAAAATTTAATATAAACTTCTTTACAAGCGCAATTTTTTTTAATTTTATGCAGTCTTTTTCTCTCCCCGTTAAGTAACAAACAAATCGAGTTACGCCCTTCATATAACAAGCCATGGCAAAATTTTTTTTTTTATTTTTTGTTATAAAAGTCCAAAGTTTTATTTTTCAATTTAATAGACATCAATTTCATTAATAACAGTATAGATTTTTGTGTTCTTAACTTCTGCTTCAATATTTAAAAAGAATGTCTGCACAAAATGGTAAAACAATACCGCCTCTTCCGGATAGTCCAAATCAAAAAGGAAGAACAATTCACATATTAATTCAGCAGCTGCCACAACAGAGTCCATAGGGAAACGTACACCTTCGAAATAAACAAAAATCTGTTCAACATCTGCTCCCAATTCGCCAACTATAAGAAGCATTGGAGGAGTGCCGGTAACAAGCTGTGTCTGCAGAGCCGACTCTAATGAGGAGAGTGTACTGCGTATACATACAAAAGCATTTTGTGAGGATTGTATGCAATAACGTTTTTTGCGTTTGTTGCCCATTTCATCTACCACCACTTTCTGCATAGGTGGAAACAATTGATGCATAACAACCAAAATAATTAAATCTTGAGAATCTAAATCAAGAAAAATATTTTAATTTTACAATATAAAACTCAAAAACTTTTTTAAGTTCTATGAATTTACCTGGAGTACATTTTGGATATTGTTGTAAAAATTTGAAGCCCGCTGAGCATGTTGCTATCTTGCTATACAACATTTTTGCTAATTTGCCCTTATTTTGTTGGAATTTGTCGAAAAAGGAAGAAGCGTCAGGATATTTGGCCTTAAAATCCATATGTATCTAAATCAAATATAATAATTATTGGAAAAAAAAATATTAATAATAAATTAGTTCAATTTATTTTTTACTTACAAATTCGACTGCATTGTGTTGTTTATATTCTGGCCATTTCTCTAGAATTTGTGTTAAGGACTCTATATCATCGATATGTTTAAGCCGTAGTTTTTGTGATTTCTGCCAAAATTGCATGTAGTTTTCAGGTGGTTGCGATGAAGAACGAAATTCACTAACTGCATATTCATCGAAATCGTCTGTGTCTTCTTCCTCTAAAAAAGTTTTATTGTTTTTAGAATGTAACATGTTAAGTTAAACTTTAAAAAGAAGTATAATAAACAATATTTTATTTATTAAAAAAAATTTTTAATTGTTTTATTAAGGCAACAAACTACTTGTACATACACTCCACATTGGTCTTTTTGTATACCCAACCATATGGTCTAGCCAAGTTGTTTTCGAACGGCAAATCCCTACATCCCTATATTTATTACAAAATGTTTGTTAGTCACGGATAAACCGATATACATGAAATTTGGAGCATCAATATCCTAAGCCTAGGGTGTGCGATAGGATATAGGTGCCACGGCCAAAACTTTTAAAATCTTCCTGTACTTCTACTGAAAAAAAATTTAATCTTTATGCTGGTACCCTTTTTTGGATTTTATTAGCACAAATAAAGTATTTGCAGAACCAAATTTAGGGTAACAAAGCAGGCGGTGGCACGCCTGCAAAAACAAAATACATACCTAATGCAGGTACTTCTGCGTGACAAATTTTTTAACTTTGTTGACATATTAACGGCTTTTAGAGCCAAGTCCAAAAATGGGTGATGCCACGCCTACAAAAATAAAATATCTAATTCTAGCTCTTCTATTGCTTTAGTTTTTGTTGCAGTTTGTACAAATTTAATAAAAATTGCTTATTTGTATGGGGGCTTCCACTGCGCCTGCGCCCATCAAGCCAATTTTTCTCCCCAAAATGTACGCATTATTTCACAACTCAGTTTTGAAGTAAATATGAAAATCGATAGCTGTTATACCGCTCCCCCTGCTCGTATCCAATTACCCTTAGGGCCATTTTATATTCGTTGCTATCTTTGTTGCTTTAGAAGTTGCAAAAAGTACCCTTTAAAAGTACCAAAATATATTATTAATTTTTTTTCTACCTCTTTGGGTCTAAAATTTCAAAGAGTACCAATACCGTATTCCTAATTTTTTGAGACCTGTGAAGCGCAATTTGAATTATGATTATATCCACACTGTCTAAGAAGTTGCAGAATGAACCTAGACAATATTAAAATAAAAATCTTACCCTTTAACCCTTCGAGTTTAAAGTTTGCGTCATTTTTAGTTTGAGTAGAGTACAATATTTCTTAAAAGTTTAAAAGAAAGCAACTTCAGATTTTTTTTCTATTTGGCCCTTTTTTACCTTCTTAGATATCTATTTTTCTAGTGAATCTAAACATTTTGAAAAGTACCCGCAGCAGAGTTTAAAATCAGTCAGTCAGTCATTAACGCCGTTCTTTTATATATAAAGATTAAGAATTTCTTCAAACTTCCCACTTGTATGGGGCTACTATTCTCCTTGCTCTTATAATCTTTTACCAAATGTAAACATCTTACTAAAATTACTTTATAGCAGGTTTGAAGTCGATAGTCGCAATAGTTTCCGAGATACGGCGCATTAAAAAATGTATAAAATTGTCTGTTTAAATGAGGTCTGTCATGCCCCTTTCTTCGTCCCAAATAGTTTATTCTTCAAAATGTACACATCATACATACGAGAATTACTTTTTAGCAATTTTGAAATCGATGGCTTAATAGTTTTCCAATTAAGTTTTCTGTCTTTAAAGTTCACACCAAGTTTTGTGGCAACAGTGTAGTCACTGTTTATTGAGATATATTAGGGGTTATATGCTTGAATTTTGTCATAAAAAAGGGGTTATATCAGGGTTTTGTTTATATCTGGTCCCGGTGTTACGAGCACAGCTGATCTACTTTTTTCTTGCATAAATCGAGAATGGGTTGTCAAATTTTTTTATGTTTACATATCTTTTTTGACACATCAGCCAACGAAAATCACAAAAAAAACTAAAATTTTCTTCACCGCAAATTAGTTGTTATAAAATCACCACCACCTGATACATTTATTCGCCTTGGATTTAACTGAATTCAAATAGCGATCTGCTACGGAATATTTATAATAGTTTGATACAAACACGTGATCGGTAGGATGTTACTTTGCCCCAGAAACTTTTTCTTAGCAGGCAGGCACTGCTAAATAGTGTTTTAATGAATATTTATACATATCTTTGTCGTTATGTAAAGGATATAAAATAAATAAAAATAAATACTCACTTATCATTTCAACCGGAGACGAAGGTGTCGACGCCATTGAATTATCCAAAGATGCATTAAATCCATCATCCGCCATATGAAATTTTTTATAGATTCTTTTCATATTGGCCACTTTATTGTAGATACGGCCACGTTTGTTGGTACGATAAAATTCAGCTTTTTCCGTAGGAAACAGTTCGACAATTTGCTGTTCCAATTGATTGCTCTCCGACAACGTTAATGAAGCACCATTGGCATCAACATAACGAGCAATGACATTTATCAACGCTGTACGATGCTCTTCACGCAAAATTTTATGTTTTTCATAATATGCCATTATCATTTGACCACCACTGGTTTCCTCGAGTATAGTGTTTAGATTATAACGTACTGGCACCATGGACATCATCATGACTTTTGATGAGACTAACGGTGCCTTGGGTGTGTCATGTGATGGTGTTGGTTTTGCGACAGGAGGAGCAGGAGGTGGTGTTAAAATCTTTGGAGTATCTGTTTTAGAGTTGTCTACATTTCGACGCTTTCCACATGACATTTGAGTTGAAGGTGCAACTGATAGTTGAGGCACAATAACAGCTGTTGTTCGAAATTCATTTTCTTCTGATGCTTGTGAAAAATTGGTTTTTCTAACTTCCTTAGTACTTTTTATTTTAGCAGGGTCCTTCATATCGGGTTTCAATGAAAACATTTTATTATGTTTCCATAACTCTAAATTATGTTCAAACAAAGCCTGATCACCTACCGGCCGATTTTTAAACAAACTATCCACATGACTGGGTTTTAAAATGGGCAAAACATTAAGTGTAATTTTTTGTTCTAAAACAAATAGTTTTTATTAATAATTAAAGTATAATAATAACAAATAAAATAATATATTTTTACCTAAGAGATGTTCATAATGTTGAACTAAATTCCATTCAGTAAGTAGATTCTTTAAATCTAAATCTTCATCGCTGTCAAGTAATGAAATCTCCATTTTATATTATATCTAAAACAAAACAAAAATGTTTTTTTTTTTTAATTTTAGCCCTAGAATGTTAGAATCGTTAATATTCAAAATGGAGAATGGGTACTTTAGATTTGTGCTAAATCTATTTGGTTAGTAAATTAATATTAATCATTTAAAATAGGTTAAAAACATAAAAATTATTGAAGTAATTGTATTAAGATTGCAGCTTTTTGGATAAAAAAAATATCTAACTGTTTCATAATCTTTGTAACACGATTATGTTTTTTTAATAAATTCAAACCTTTACCCTATACTTTGAATATTATAATATATGACGCTCGGATGGACATGCTTTAACGGACTTAGGAAGTGATTTTAAGTCACCCACCATCATTTAAGGTGGTTCTTAGGCGATAAGAACCAAAAATTCTTAAAATAAGCCCAAAAATTTTAATGATTTCGAACCAGAATTAAATGGTCACCCTAGTTAGGAGATTCACAAGGTGTTCTAATGTGTCCTATTGTTGTAATGTTATGAAATTTCACAATGGTTTAAAAAAATTGTTGTTGTCTTCCATACGAAAATAGTTTTAACAAAATACAACGTCGTATGGTGTTTATAAAATTGTCAACAATTCCACATACACCTGCGCCGAGAGTCCAATAGTTGGTGAAGATTTTAAAACCATTGTGAAATTTTATAACATTATAACAATAGTACATAACAGAACACCTTGTGAATCCTCTAAGTATAAAATAGGTACATAATTGGCGAATTCACAAGGTACGATACGATAGCATATTGTATTATTGTCATATAATTTCACAATAGCATAAAAATTTTGTTGTTGCTTTTCATACGAAACTTGTTGTGAAACAATACAACTTCGTTTGATATGTTTTTTGTGATGTCATATTATATACAAAGTCATGCGCCAAGCGCCTAAAACGAAACGGCGAGTTTTTTAATTAAATTTTAAGAGCCGCTTGCACTTGCATCTGTTAAAAATGTCTATACTAAAAACGTAGGCAAAACCGCCAAAGAAGATTCCTTAAGCCGCCTCCGCCGGCAAAAATAGCCGGCACTGCTCTCTGACACATCAGCTGTTTTTTGTTTACGTAAAAAATACCAAAATTCTTGTGATTTTTTATTAAAACTTTGCTTATTTTAATGGATTTTAGAGATTCTAACCAGGTTAGATATAGACCATTTTGTGTTTTTATGGGTCTAATTTCTACAAATTATTAAGTTAAGCCAAGAGTAGCACCAGATTTATGTACATACATATGTGTTTGTTTTTTTATCGTTTGGTCGTATCAGCTGATTTAGATTTTAAATACGACACCTACAAATATACGAAGAGTTGTTCACAACGGTCATATTTTTTGGTTCTATTATTTTACAATATATGATTTCACAAGACCTTGTGAATTCACCAAATATTATTAAATTTGTTTTGTTTAAATACTTAGGTACTTGTTATCATAGCATAGTACGTAAAATTAACGTACATTAGTGTTAATTGAATAACATTAAAGCTTATTTATTAATTCAGCCCATGAATCTTATAAAACATATACACATACATACACATAAAATAGATTATTTTCGTTTAATTAGTTATTTATTATTAATTAATTAATTAAATAATTATTAAATAATTATTAATTAATAGCAGACGTTGCGAAAACGAAACATTATTAAACAGTACGTATTGTTTATTAAACAACAATTTATTGTACATAAACAATTTTGTTTGCTTACAAATCTACGTACCTAAGTGTGTGTATCAGCGTGTCTGTTTTAGCTTTTTTGTTCTTTGTATTAAACACACCAACAAAATAAAACTCAAAATAAGAAAACAAAACAAACACAATGAAATGTTTAATCACTCTTCAACATTTAAAATATTTCAACAGCGTTTCTTATTTTTCTCAATCTAAAGTGGTGGTGAATAACTGTGTAACCAATATGGAAGTCTCTTTCCTGCATATTGTTTTATTAACGCCAGATACGGGAAACGAAATTTTTATTTTCTTAGTACATATCAGAATACACTAATACAGGTAGTAAGAACCGAGCAGATACTAAATTCGTTTTGAAATTTTGTGAAAGTGATTGTCAAATTTATTTATTTAGTTGGAAACTGAACATTTTTTTGACATTCACTTTATCAAACACAAAAAGCAAATGCAGTGGGGGAATTTTTCTAATTCGCCTTGATACTACCTGTAATAATGTACCCTGCAGGGCACACTCAACCAGGTAATATTAAGAGCCCAGCTGATTAAAATCAATTTGGCATTTTTACGTTATAAAAATTTTATTTTATATGAAATTTTTATTTTTTTTGACATTCTACCGTTCAAACACAAAAAGGAAGTGCAGAGGGCGAGTTTTTTGAATTCGCCTTGTTACTACCTGTATTAGTGTACACTGGTACATATGTATGTACATAGGTACATACTTAGCCCTTTTGTTTAGGATTAATTTTATTTAAAAAATTTTATTTCACCAGAGAAGCGAAACAATACGAAGAGTGCATTTGCTTCAGATTTTCAAACACTTTAGTAGGAAGATTAATGTAATGTTTTTGAAGACGAGTAGTGATCGTCTGGGTACGAATTATATGTATTTTATTGTTGTAAACAAACTATTTGGCTTCCAAAAAACAGCACAATAATTTTTTTAAGCATTGGCCCACAGTTGCTATATATCAATTTTCATCTGCCAAAACATGAATTTTTATAATTTTTATTTTGCTAAAGAGCCAATTTTTTTAACTTTTCTTATGTTTAAACTTTATTTAAATCGGTTTAACATTTGATAAGACATTTAAGGTCAAAGTTGAACTTTAGGTGTTTTTTAGCATTATGAAAGTGCAATTAATTAAGGTTGATGAATATGTTATTTTTTATAAAAAACAGAAAGCCTTTTTAGTTCATTTTTTTCCGAAATTTTTAGTCTGCATAACTGCCATATTTCATTATGATAACCTTATTCATGTCACATTCAAAAACTGTTAAAACTAAAAATGATTAATTTTTACTCATATTGAAACCCTTTTCATTTATTTATTTACACTATATAATTCTGACCTAAATAGTAGTGTTGTGAAAAGTAGTTACTTTTGACTACTCAACACTACTCGATACTTTTTCAACTGAAAACTCGATACCTGCCAACACTTAAACGCGCTTTGTTTGTAAAACTAAAAATGGGAATATACATGTACACACAAAAGAGGTTGTTTATTGAACATTATTATGTAATAATGTAGTTTATATAACAAATAAAAATGAAAAATAACAAAAATATAAATTCGCCAGAATGCTTTAATTTTTTCACGCAGCGTGATATTATATTAATATGTTTCAGTTTTAGTACAACTCTGAAATTATTGAGTACCGAAAAAAATAAACGGTATTGAGTACTGAGTACTCAAATACTCAATAGATTAATAATACATTCAAACCCCTAATATATAGAGATATCACAATTAAATTTTGCAGTTATTTATACAAAAACGATCCATAATTAGTGAACTGAAAAACATTCTCCTTTTTGAATAAAAAAACTACCAACAATCAACAACATTTTCATAATAAATGCTAAAAAATATCCAAAGTTAAACCTCTAATTAAAATTGTTTAACAACTGGTAAGCCTATTGTAAGAAAATGTAAATTATTGAAAAGATCATAAATTCTACTCTCTATTAGTAATAATATCTCGATCTGGTCAAAAGTAACAGATGTTTGGCTGATGAATAACATAAAATACCTAGCACAGCTTGGCTTGGTAAACACATATTTTAGAGTTGAAATACATAATAGGGGCCTTTATATTTTTTTAAACTATATTTTATATATTTAGTACTTAGGTTAGGTAGCACAGGTAGCCGTTTAATGAAAGGATGCCGCTCAATTGGATCCGCTTAACTCGGTTCCTTTGTGTTACCTGAAGAGGCAGATAGAAAGGTTGGAGATAGAAGGAAAGAAGGAATTAAGAGAAGGATAAGGAAGAAAGAAAAGTAGGATGAAGCAGACTTACCAGGGTCTCTGGTGAAAATCGAAATTCGTCCACCAAAAATTTCGCTTTTATTACTTAAAACAAAAAGGGGGAAACTGGGAGTTTGTTAATTTAATTTATGTTAAACGACGTATCTGTTTTTTAGATATAAAAAAATCACCTTTACAAAATTTCAAGACGAGCTCGTAATTAGTTGGGTTCTTAACACTATCTTTGCTAACAAATAATTTTTTTGACAAAAAGTTTTTTCTTGTCACAGACATACATTTAGTATAGCTTTTAATATATATTTTTTGCGTTAAACAAAAGCTGTAGGGAATTAGCAAGACTTTTATACATTTTTACATCCCTTTATCCATCCCTGTCAACAAAATCGTTGTACCAGTGCTTCCGTTTGTTAAATCTTTTCAAGCCTTTAAAGACATTATTATCGTGTTATAATATTATGTCCGTATTTATAGATTATTATACGTTAACGGTTTATTTGACAGATTTATACTAAAGAATTTTGAAGAAAATATTGTATTCAAAACATCAAAGAATGCAGGCGCACTGTGGGATATATTCCTCTAATTTAGTTTATTTTAGGTAGAAGATTTAAATTAATAACACGTTTCTCGAAAGACATTCGCAATTATATCATCTCTATTAACACAGATTACTACTTTGATATTTTGATTGGCTCATCAAATTAATTAATTAAAAAAATAGTTTATTGCATTGGAAACAAAAGCGAAAATATTGTAGAAAGCACCAATAATATGATAGATAGCATACGGCCGTAAAATATAAGCTTTGGCTTATAGTTTTAAAAATATGTACCTAGTTGTAATTACCTACATTCATTCACTTCAAAGTATTACTTTTATTAATAGAGTTCATAATTGGCGAATTCACAAGGTACGATACAATAGCATATTGTTTTATTGTCATATAATTTCACAATAGCATAAAAATTTTGTTGCTGCTTTTCATACGAAACTTGTTGTGAAACAATACAACTTTGTTTGATATGTTTATTGTGATGTCGTATTTTATACAAAGTCATGCGCCAAGCGCCTAAAACGAAACGGCGAGTTTTTTAATTTATTTTTAGAGCCGCTAGCACTCGCATCCGTTAAAAACGTCTATACTAAAAACTTAGGCAAAACCGCCAAAGAAGATTCCTTAAGCCGCCTCCGCCGGCAAAAATAGCCGGCACTGCTCTCTGACACATCAGCTGTTTTTTGTTTACGTAAAAAATAACAAAATTCTTGTGATTTTTTACTAAAACTTTGCTTATTTTAATGGATTTTAGAGATTCTAACCAGGTTAGATATAGACTATTTTGTGTTTTCATGGGTCTAATTTCTACAAATTATTAAGTTAAGCCAAGAGCAGCACCAGATTTATGTACATAAATATGTGTTTGTTTTTCTATCGTTTGGTCGTATCAGCTGATTTAGATTTTAAATACGACACCTACAAATATACGAAGAGTTGTTCACAACGGTCATATTTTTTGGTTGTATTATTTTACAATATATGATTTCACAAGACCTTGTGAATTCACCAAATGTAACTTTTCAACTTATAATTTTCTTTGTTTTTATTTCTGTAATAAAAGTTATAATTTTTTTTATTCGAAACTTATTCTGAAGTAATTTTTTCATGTATTTAATACATTTTTATTTGTAGTAAAAATTATTATTTTTTTTATTAAAATAACACCAAAATCACTATATATGTAATTTTAATTAATTACTTTTATAGGTTTAAACCTGGGAAGCTATTGCCACTGGCAACACTGATGTGATTGTTGTAACAATTGAGTTTATTAAATTTCACCACGGTATACACACATGTTTTCGTTAATTTGCTTGATTAACAAATGTGTAGAGAAAAACCTAAATAAAAACATACTTTCTCATTGTATTGATGAATGGGAATAGTAAGCACTTATGTATGTATACACACATGTACAAGCGTTTCATTTAATTGCTTTAATTAAAATTATTAGATTGATTTTTCAATGCATAATACTTTGTACCTTTTTTTTTATTAACTTTAAGAACATAAACAACACTTACATTTATTTTATTAAACTCTTTGCAATTGTATTAACTTGTATTTTGTAATTGTTGTTTTAATCAATTTTTGAGAGTTTAGCAAACACGAACGCGTTGTATTTTTAAGATCTAACCACCAACTGTGGTAGAAATTTTTAACTTAACGAATATGTACTACTTAAGAAGTGAGATGGATAATGTTTCAGGCCACTGAAAAAAGGGAGATAGATATATTGAGGGAAATTTGTAAATGGATGTGTGTACAAACTGGCTTTGTACATAGTGAGTGATGTATGATTTTAATTAAAATTAATATTATTCACAGGGTTGTATACATACTAAATATTTAATTGGTTTAAGTATTCATGTACTTATTTACGTGCATATTAATTTTTACAAATTTTTTTAATTCGTTGAACAAACCGAATATTGAATCTGGGGAAGGTAATTTTAATGCAGTGTAGGTACATACATATGTACATATTTCACACATATTGTTATTAAGGTTTTAAGCAATGTTTTTGTTATTTAAGAATGAACATTTTTGTTACCATTCAAAGGCAAAAAAACGTTGTATTGAGACGAAATATAACAGCATTAACAAAAGTTAAATTTTAAAAAGTACATTTTACCTATGAAGTCATTATTAATGTTATTAAATAAATTCCCTATACATACATATGTACGCACAAATCTAAGGATAAACTAGTTATTATAGGTAGTTTCGTTTTAATTATTTATTTAACTAAAGTGTTTGTACCTATTTTGTCGCTTGAATACCTATAACATTAAAAAAATTGCCGCATTCGTGCTAAAATTTTAACGCGAAAATATTTTTTTTGATTTACAAAGAAGAAAATTGGGACTAGGTAACATCGTTGACAAATAAACAACACAGTACTAATGGTATAAATCCAGATTTTTTATATCAAGTAGTAGTGTATAAATGTTTTTAATGTTTTTTTTAACATAAAATAACGAATATAAATATTAATACTTTTTTTACAGAACTATCTGTTACATGTTTTTTTACTTGATATAGGTACATACAAATAAAAAATAATAAAAACTAAAAAAAATATATTTACATATGTATTTATCTTTTTGCATACTTATGACTTATAAGCTTTTGAAAAGGTTGAAAATCTTTAACCAGAGAAAGATAAAAAAATATTTGTGCCCAATTTGATTATTTTGAGCGCAAAAATTTTGTTTATTTGAGGTGCGACATATAATTGAATTTATTAAGTGAAAATATATTCGTTTGTTTTTTATTATCGTTTTCCGTATACATATCTTAGTTTTATCAGATTTTCGTATTGATTACAGTCTGTTAATGTAAATAGCACAAACAAAAATTACTTAGTCAAACAAAAAAAGTGTAATGGTACTACACAGAAAAAAAACTCGCTTTCTAAAATCAAGAATTTTATTCTTGAATTTATCCAAAATCTTTTTAAGTACGATCCTCACTTACATTTTCTTAAATCAAGCCTATTCGGATTGCCTCAACAAATCAAGCAAAAAAAAGCTTGTTGTTTTAATATATTATTTTACATTTGAAAACCAAGTGTCTCGGTTGCCTAGAGGTAACGCGCTTGTGCTGCAACACAGAAAACCCTGGTTCGAATCTCAGCTTCGGTAAATACAAAAAATTAAATTTCCAAAGTATCTTGCTTGTTTTAACTCTCGAAAAAATACGCATATGGTTTTGGTACCTTTTTAAAATATTGGAAAAGGGTAAAAAATTGATGTTAGTACTTTTTGCATTTTTTGATAACAGAAAAATAAAAGGGCTGGGGGCGGCGGATAAGGCCAGAAGTCAACTAAGTAAGCAAAATGTAATTTTTTTAAACTATTTGAACTTTTTTGTTTTGGTCATGAATCTACTACTACGACTGAATGTTCACCCAATTTGACGTCGAAAGTCAATTAAGTGGTCAAAAAGTACTTTTCACAATGTTTGGTATATTTTGCAAATATTAAGATTACGGTTCTTAAAATATGCACTCAAGTACTTTAACCCAGACTGAGACCAGAAGTCAACTAAGTGGACATAAAATGTTTTATCACATTTCAGGTTGTTTTTTTGCCATTTTTTGTGATTTTGATTCTTGAAATACGAAATTACGGTAAACAAAAGGTACTTTTTTCCTATATTTGGTACATTTTTACATATGATGAATATAGAAAATGTGTAATTTTGGACTGAGATTGCACAAAAAATCAATCCAATTTCATATTTTTTATGTTTATCGTACGCTTTTAGTACTTCGTTTAAGGCAACATTTAAAAATGTGCTTACGAAGTAGCGGGTTAATTGCTAGTTATCTTATAAAGAGTGTACAGTTTCAAGTACATACAAAGTATATCGTCACCTAAAACGCAAAACGCCCTAACCAACATTTTAAACACTTTACAGGAGAAGCAAAAAACCTTCCTTAATTGAAAACTAATGAGATATTCAATGTAAGTTTCTCCAATATAATAATAAAACCAATTTTTTTTGCTAATTTCTCTATAAATTGGGTTTATGTATTATAATTAAAAAAATTTATTTTACCATTTTTAATAGATTGATTATTCTCAAACTTTGAACACATATATATGTATATAGAAGGTGAAGGAGTGGTTGCAGGGTGGCTAAGGCTATGTGGCCGGGGCTGGGCTCAACAGGCATTGGGTTGCTTAGGGACTAGGAAAAAATTAAGTCTATAATTCGTGTTATACCTGAACACTGTTCAGTAAGAACTATGACAAATGGGATCGCACCACTCCATATTAGCTTAGGATGTGTGAGCATAAAGAGAAGCTAGAGGCCATAGAGCATGTTGTCTGTCACTGTCCTAAGTTGCAGAGCAATAGGGTCAAGTGGTTGGGCAAAAGATTCTACAAAAAGTGAAAACTGAAAATTTTCATTGGGTTCATTATGAGAATCAGATGGCTAGAAAAAATGCAATGGAGGGGTAGTTTTTGCACGGGTGTTTTAATTTTGTTGTTCTTTTTTAGTATTTTTCTTGTTGTTCTTACCAGTAATTTTCCTCTTTACTTGATGTTGTGTCTTTCATTTTTTTTACTTTTTTCTTGTAGGAATGCACAATAGACCCATGTGGTCGTATGTGAGGGTTTACCTATTTTCATCACCCTTCGCAATCTAATCTGCGCATTAATTTTAAGAAATTTATATCAGAACTATGGCATGGTGAAATCTAACTTATTTAGCATTTCAAAAATACTCACCATAAAAAACGCCGTTAATTTGCTAAATACCCTTTAACCCGCCCTTATTAAAAAAATCTGTATAAATTATTAGTTTTTCTTTTGATATTTTAAATACTTATTTTGTAGGTAGATTTTATTTTTATAAAGAGTTAAGATCGTGTAAGAGCGTACAGATGTGGGTATTTTTTATGTCTGGCTCAATGTTGAGAAAGAAGGCCTGAAGAAAATTATAAAAGTGAACAGCTTCGTCGGGATAATCCAAATCAAAGAGGACAAATAATTCAAAGACGACATTGGTAGCTGCAACGACTGAATCCATGGGAATACGCACACCTTCAAAATACACAAAAATCTCATTAATATTGCCGCCTAATTCACCCACAATTAACAGCTTCGGCGGTGTATCACTGGCAAATTCATTTTGCAGGGCCATATCGAGAGCATTTCTTGAGCTGCGAATGCATACAAAAGCATTTTGAGAACACTGTACGGTAAAACGTTTTAAACGCTTCTGGTTCGATTCTTCAAAACATTTTGTTTGATTAGGCGGAAATAATTCATGCATTGCCCAGAAAATTATAAGATTTTGAGACTCTAAATAAAATTAGACAATTATGCGTATAAATTAATTTCATCACAGTAAATTTTTTAGTTAATCAATATCACTTTTACCTTCTGAACAATATTTGTACTTTTCCAAGTATCTAAAACTTGGCATATTCGTTGATATTTTACTGCATAACAGTTTTTCTAATTTTACTTTGTTCTTATGAAAGACTTCGACAAATGAAGTAGCATTGGAATATTTGGCTTTAAAATCCATGTTAATCTAAGTTTTGTTAATAAATTAGTATTTTTTTTTAAAGAAAAAATTATAGTTTTCAATGTTCGCTTACATATGTAACAGCATTGTGGTGTTTATATTCGGGCCATTTTTCCAAAATGTGCGGCAACTGCTCAATGGTTTCTATATGTCTTAAACGTAAACTTTGAGTATTTTGCCAGAATTGCAAATACTCTTCAGAAGTTCGTAACTGGGAGCGAAACTCGGTTATAAAATAATCATCAATCTGAAAATTCTCTTCTTTTGCTAAAAAAATATGTTTTTTAAGTTTGATTATTGAAAAATCTTAAAAAATAGTTAAATTTTTAAAAGTACTTTTCGTACTGTTAAAGGCTTTTTTTAATTCAAAATTTAGATTGATTTGGTAACAGCTGTTATAACTTACCTACTATATCTACTGGTAATGGCAAAAATGAATTTTCAGAACTTGAGGAATCTTCGATTGATAGTCGCACTTGATCAGATGGATTTATAAATTTCTTTCTACCTTGTCGCCGCTTCATATTGAAAATCTTTTTATAGATACGAGCTTGATTGTTAATTCGATAAAATTCCAACTTTTCCGTGGGAAACATTTTAATAATTTGTTGTTCCAGATAACAGCATTGTGCAGTCGTTATCGTGCCAGCGCGTTCATAAATATAATCCCCAATAGCATTTATTAGATCTTTACGGTCATTTTCCAAAAGAACTTTGCTTTTTTCATAATTCTTTAAAATAGCTTGGCCAGCGGGGGTATCATTAAGTATGGTGCGTAAATCATAGAAACCTTTGCTCTTTCTGCGCACAGTGGGTGTGACAGTTGAAGGTTTTGTTAATGAGCCAACTGTAGCTTGATTAATAGACTGATTTGGCCTTACATTCACTGCTAGCGGTTGTGAAATTGTCGGTTCAGATATAAATTCAATCTCTGGCTCGAAGGGCATGTGTTCATCTATTTCCTTTAAACTGATGTCTGTGTCTTCAGGCATATTTTTAGAAGAAAGTAATCGAGTTTCTCTCCACATCGTCAAATTATGTTCGAACATAACCTGATCGCCCACGGGAATATTTTCGAATAACTTGTTTACATGTTCCGGCTTCATTATCGTTAAAACGGTTAAACTAATTCTTTGTTCTAACAAAACAAGCAACCTTTATTAATCTTGTGTGTAATGAAGTTAGTCACAAATATATCTTACTTTTAAAATTGTTATAAAGATGACTTAGCTTCCACTCATCAAGAAGATTCTTTAAATTAATGTCTTCCATCTCAGATAATGGCGGAGCATCCATTTCAGGAGGTATCTGCAACGTTAAATACAAATAGAAAAAAGAAAAAAAATGTTTAACTAATGAGAAACAAATAAGAGCGCTACATTTGACATTGAAAGCGAAAATATTTTGTTCTAACAGTCGGAAAATTGAATCTCCCTGAAGAAAAATTAGTGATAGTGTCCAGCACCAGATTGCGACATCTCAGAATACACAACGCCACGAGTCTGTTTCTAGATCAAACAATGATTGGTCATTATGTGATAAACGGAAGATACTAATTCATTTTGTTAGACATATGACCGATCCGAGAAGCGAAGTCGATCCTGACCATTACCTTCAGGCAAAAGAGATTCGAACCCGCCTAAATGTAGCAAGAAATGTACAATTTAACATATCGCGAAAGCTTGACGTCGGAAAACTCCAGAAGCAAGAAACAGCACCGTCTTAGTCTGCACAATTGAGGCTTTGCTTGAAGAAAGCATTCTCTGCCCCGATAAGGGACAATAGTAAAGCATTACAAACTCCATGGAACAAACCCCAACATCTATACTTGGCTACTGAAAACCTTCCCAAGGCCCCCATGGTATGACCAGGAGTATCGTAATGCTAATGAAGCGAAAAATGCGGCATACTAGACAACACTGCAGTTAGTAGCAACACGTCTTTCGAAGGAAAGGTATTGAGAAAAAAGGAGAGAGGAAAAACGTCTATTCCGATGCAAGAAGAGAGAAAAAAAAAGGCATGAGTGTGAGCGTATCGAGATGTTCAGGAGTCAGAATGAAGTCTTCAAATTTTTTAGTATAGAGCAGATTTTCTTGCAAAAATGAAGAAGGTAATGTGGTGACTAGTACAGATAATGTGCTTAGAATATGAAAAAATAATTCTTCACGCCTGTTGCCATCCGACAGCAGCGGCGAAGAAGATACCACAGAACTAATCCCAGGAGACTGTATTGAGTGGGCAGTATGCACTACTTTTGGTTACAAAACATAATTCAACGTATTTTGTGAAATATTAAAATATGAAGTTTCGACAGCCCCATACACTCAGAGGTGTTTTAAGGTGTGTCTGAGGTTTGTATCAAAACGAATACAACTTTTAAAGATGACGTTAACTTAGCACACTAAGCTAAATCCTGGCAAACACCCAATATGTATCTATTTGTCGGTTTAGATAGCCCCATACGCTCAGAGGAATTTCAAGGTATGTCTGAGTTTGGTATCAAAACTAATACGACCCTGAAGGATGACCTTAACTGATGCACATCTCTTAGTTAAAATAGCAAACAATATCTCCAGGCCAGGAGACAGCCTTTCGTGTGATCTTTCGAATATGTCTCCAAATGATCAAAATGTTAGTGCCTTGGTACGCCACAGCTTTATAATACCAAATTATATTGAAAACAAAAATTGCATTTGTTTTTGTTTCAAATCCTTGGCTCCGTAGTCAACGTGTGCCAATTCCAAAATATAACCTGCAAGTTTCATATGCATTAACTTTTTTCATAAATTTTTCTTACTTTCTTCCAAAGCTAGGAGACAGTTTAACGTCTAAATGCAAAATTTTGGGTCCATCTTCAGTTCATAAGTTTCCTACAAGCGTTTAACTAAATTGTCTGCCCCGAACTGAAGTTTTAGGTCTGTTCCTCATGCTTGAAATTGCATCAAAATAGTCGCGAAGGTTTTTATGTTTCTGACTTTATTTTAAAAAATATTTCAAAATCAGAACAGTCTTGCTTATACTAATTTCTTTACTTGTTAGTCATTGGGCCCCAGTCAATGTTAATAACCTGCCTGTAAAATCCCCAGTACCTACTACTCCTAGGGCTTTGCCCTCAAAAAATATTAGCATGTTTACACACCAACTCGATGTCACCACTAAGATTGCTAGTATTGATATTAAAATCGTGTCTTCTGCTGTTGCCAGGGCCGTAAAATTTTATTTAAAACTTTTGGATTATTTTTGAAACCTTTTGTGCCATAAATTGTTATGTATTCTTGTCGTTATTTTGTCTAAACTTTAATTGGCGAATTTTGCTTTTTGCCGCCGTTTGTGGACTGCATATATTCAGCTCTGTGAAAAAAACTGATCTCTTATTTCGAAATAAATTTAAGTTAAATTATTATTTTTTGTCTGAGGTTTAATTTCATATATGTACATGTTGAGGTTGCAGGTGAATTCAGAATCGGCCCTAATTCCGACTTCTTGAGCAATTTTTAGTTGACCACTTGTGACTCGGCGGGAGAGCTTTAGTGCTTCTTTCAGTTTTTTTTTTTAATTTATATAATTAAAATCTTTTATATATTCATTGATATATCAGCTAAATTGTTTATTTAGAATCAATAAAATAGAGATTAGAATACAAGAATAAAGATAATTTTCAAGTAAACAGCATTTAAGAAACGTTGTTCTTATTTTCTCTCCCCTTACCCCACTACAAATGAGCTTTTGTATATAATAAGGTATATAATAAGGTCGGATTTGACCGACTATAGCTTTCTTATTTGTCTTTGAGTTAAACTGTTATATAAATTGCGATAAGTTTTCGCGGCGAAAATTTTTTTTAATTCAGTAATCCGTTTATTAACAGTGCGATTTAGATTATAAATAAACTTAAAACGTTTAAAAACATCATTAGGTTTATTGTTCACAGGCTGTCTTAAACAAGGCGACTATAAATTGTTTAATGCGGTAGCCCTCAATAAAGTTACAGGGCACTGGATAAAGATTTTGCAAAAACAAACAATAACTAAACTTAAACATTTTAGACATCTACATAAGTATGAACATTGAAGAAGTTTTCTTCAAAAGGAAGTTTAAGCATTAACATTTATTTTTCAACAAAAAACTTTGGAATTAATAAATATTTTATTATATCAACTTATTTCATTCGCTTTTTTTTTGAAGGTCACGCTGATAACGTTTTTTTCCTGGCCATTCGCTCTGTTTGGTTTGACAATGTCATACGTCGTGGAATAGTGGAGGCCAACGCTTATTCAAGTATGAACATGGTTATAAAAATGTTAATTTAAATCTTTAACAAGAAGGTATTAATGCATAGTGTAGGCGCACCATCTTAGAAGTTTTTATTTTATATTCAACAAACACAACATCTAGGTTTATTAAACAAGGTAGGAGCATCTAACCAGCTGATTTTTATTTCCACCATATGTTTTCCAACTTGGGAAAACGCTTAAAGCAATATTTTTGACAACCAAGTTGGATTTTAGCAACAACAAAATACGTGGTAAATTTTACAGGAAGTTGTTGTTGTAGGGACGATCCCACCTTCTTATTCCACCATGCACAACATCATTATAATGAGATTTATACTTTTATATATGTTTGTGTGAAGATGTGTATGTGATAATTACCAAAAATTCCTTCCAGAAGTATGCACAGTACCTAAAAAGACGATAATCAGTGTAATATCGTAAAACCTCAAACTTGGCAAAATAATTATATTTAACGGTTCTCACAGGTAATGACATTTTTTATGCCGCTTTTTCTGATGAGTTTGTGTTAAAATCGTTAAAGTCTAGCAACAATAAAAACACATTTCGTTATACAGGGTATCCCTCGGCCATTTTGGTAAACATTAGTCTTAACAGTTCATATTTGGCAGTCGTAAGTAGAGATTGGCCACATATCTCCATTTATTATGGAAAATATTCAAAAAAAAACCAACGTGTTTTCATCGTTAAAACATGACAACCCTGATTTTCATGAAAAAAATCATAATAAGTGACGAGGCACGGTTTTATTTAAATGAATTGGAAATAAACAGAATAGTCGGTTCTGGGCAATGGAAAACAATCAAATTATTCATCAGTCACCTTTGCATCCATTAAAAGTGACTGTCTGGTTTGCCAGTTAGTCAGGAGGATCATTGGACCTTACTTAAACGGTATAACGGTAACTGTCAAGGGGGAGCGATGTCGTGATATAATTGAACATTTTTTAATGCCACCAGTTGCGGCCCACAACTGCATGCTTTGGGCTTGGTAAACATGTGGTATCAATAAGAAGGTGCCACATCGCATACAGCCAGGATAACAATGTAATTCCTGCGACTTAACTTTCCACAGTTAGTTATTTCAAGAAATATTGATGTTGATTAGCCTCCACGGTCGGCTGCTTTGACTGCTCCGGACTTCTTTTTGTGGGGATATCTAAAAAGCAAGGTTTTTGCAAACAAATCAGAAACGCTGAAGCAACTCAAGCAAAATATTCGTGATGAAATTAATGAAATACCGCTTGAAATGTGTAAGAATATAATAAAAAATTTAATAAAAAAGGCTCGCTTTTGTGATATTGTATTTCATACATAACTGCCGACATTAAATAAAACATTTATCAATGTAAGATCAATTGTCTTTTATTTAATCAAAAATTATAAACAAAGTAGTACACCTTGCCGGGGAACACCCTGTACTTTATATCCTACATAGTTTCAGTTTTAGGTTGTACCGTTTTTATTTACAAAATTCAAACAATTGGGCTTGCTCCTAATAAATTATTCTTTTTTAACGTTGCAGTCATACAAGATTTATTTTATTGGAAGTTTGAAGTCGATAGCTGTAAAATTTTTTAAGAGAAAGACCATTATTAAATATTTCAAAGAATTCGACGTTTTTATTTTCCTTACTTTCATCAAAGCTTTTTTAACTTAAAATCATACTAAATTTCCTTAAAACAGGTTTGAAGTCGATAGCTGTAAAAGTTTCCGCATTTCCCCTTCCTTCTTTTAAACTATTTTTTTAACGTTGAAATTATATTAGAAATACTTTGTAGCAGGTTTGATTTAATAGCTCTAATATGTAGTTATTATGATATGACACACTTTAAAATTTGCAAAACTTTCCATTCGATTGGGAGCTGCATTTCCCCATGCTTTTATTAAACTAATGTACATATAATATCAAAAAATCTTTTTAATGAGGTTGAAGTCGTAGCTGTGCTAGTTTCCAACATATAGATCATAAGATTTTCATAAATTTGGTCCGCTGGTTTTGCGGCTACCACTCCCCTGGCCCTTTTTAAAATAATTAACTCCTCACGTAGCAATAAGGTTGTACATATATCAGTTTGTCATTCCGTTTGTAATTTCTACAATATTGACTTGCGACCCAATAAGGTATATTCAATATTCTGGATCCTTATACAAGGTGAGCAAACGAAATCACCCTATTGGAAGATGCTCTGTTTTGACATTTGTAAACTAGGCAGATGTATAATATAAGAGAACAAGCCATGGAGCTAAACACTCCCCAAGAACTCGGAATAGTCGTGTCTTTTTTTTCGTAAAAATTCCTCTGTGGTGTTGGCACAGCGCGAATTCCGTCGCTAATTCCCTGGTCGTCCGGCACCGACTGCGCAAACACTGCGCCGTTCGGCCACAAACCTTAAAGAGTATGGGACGACACGAGACGCTGCTAAGAGTGATCGGCCCCGGACCGCACGTTCTGCCGAAAATATCGCCGCTGTTGGCAAGGATGTCGAGCTGCCGCTAGAAACATCGACCACATGCCATGCCTCGCAATTAGCCATCAGCCGGTCGTCCCTAACGCGAATTTTGGTCAAAGACCTGCATGTGTTCCTGTATAAAGTCCAGCTGCTGCCTGTCGACCGTAAAACGGGTGTAACCTACGCCCAAGCAATCCTCAATCTTGAGGCTAAAGTACGTATACGAGCAAAACTATCGCTTTTGGGGCACCGAAAATCCACGAGTTATAGACGTGGAGCCATTAGACCCGCTTAAAGTGGCTGCACGGTGCGCTGTTCATACTGGAGGAGTCATCGGATCATTTTTTTGGAGGACGCCGCTGGTCAAACGACCACAGTGGACGGTGCGTGCGATACTGCCGAAATTGAACGAATTAAGACTGGAGGATATTTAGTTTCAACAGGACGGAGCAACGACACATACTGCGTGAGCCACAACCGATATTCTGAAGGCGGCGTCCCGGGTCGTCTCATCTTTTGTTTTGGCGATTTACACTGGCCCGCAAGATCGCCCGATGAAACCGTTCCAGACTTTCTTGCGAGGTTTTTTTAAAGTCCTATGTTTACGTAAACAAGTCCGACATCGTGGAGTGCGAAACGTCAGAAAAAACTATTAACAAAAGGGATTTTATTTACAATTGGAAATTCGGGTCAACTAGCTTAGAGTAAGAATTAAGGACAAATTTAAATATTACAAAGGTAATGACCAGCTGATACATGCATAAACTTTTGTGGAATTAATGGGTCGATTACGTATAGCAACTAAACTACAGCTCGGTTGTCAGTTTCCGAATTGGTATTACAGATGGCAACTGATGGCAAGCAGGTGCTTGTTATCAATTTTATGTGCACATAACTTCAAAAATCACATTGTGGCCGATTGTATAATTGTAGGTAGGGTAAAATTGTTATATAAGGAACGTGTTCACTCCCAATGCAGCACTGACGTGAAGGAATTACAGCCTGTTGTAGCTAGCAGTCCTATAAAAATACATTTCCGATTTTCAGATGTTGTAGAGGCTATCGATAACTTAAATGATATAAAATCTCCTGACTTTGGTACAATAAGTAACAAAATGCCTTTAGAGCTACCTTTTACAGCTAAAGGAATTATTATATTTATTTTTGACGTCATATTATGTTAGGTTAGGTTAAACAGGCAGCCGTTGAAAGAAAGGATACAGCTCACTTGGGTCTGCTTAATTCGGTCTCTTTGTGTTACCTGGAGAGGTAGATAGAAATGGTTGAGATAGAAGAAAACAAGAAATTTAGTGAAGGATAAGAAAGAAAGGAAGAACAGAAGAATGAAGCACACTTACCAGGGTCTCTAGTGGGAATCGAGCCAACAACCCCCAGACTTGTAGACTTGTGCACTTACCGCTGATCTACCGGGGCACCCTTAACAGCATGTTACGACTTGAGCATTTCCCGCCAATATGGAAAACTTCCCTAATCCTGGAAAATATCCTTTAAAGTTGACGTCTTACAGGCCTATAAGTCTGTTACCAACTATGTCGAAATTGTTTGTAAAACTGATTGAAAACAAACTGAATGAATACAATTGTATTCCAATTCACCAATTTGGCTTTAGAAGTCAACATAGTACCATCGAACAAACCCACAGGTTAGTGCAGATTATAAGAAAATCCTTTAAGGAAAATAAGTACTGCTCCGCGCTTTTTATAAATGTCTCAAGCTTTCGATAAAGTATGGGGTAAGGGCATGTTAAACAAACTAAAGCTAAACCTTCCACTCAATATTTCTAACCAATTAAGTTGATCTTGGTAAAACAATTGATATTAACTAAATGTTTTTCTTGAGAACTTAGATTTTTGTCTGGCACTGGCTGAACTACAATTAATTAGACTAAGTTTTAAGAGTTGAATACTTCTTATAAGTTCGCATAAGTGAAGGTTCAATAAAAAAAATACATATATTCCAAAAAAATCGTTTTTAAAATAAAACTATATCAATTGACAATACAATTTATTCGTGTACTTACACTAGCTGTATCTATGTCTGAGGTACTTCGAGCAGGTAGTATTTGAGGATCTTGACACAAGGAGCTATTGCTTGGAGTGATATTTGGTTCTTCAACTACGGCTTCAATTGAGCTTTTGTTCATCATAATCTTTTGCCCTATTTTGCTCCTTTTTTTAAAAATTGCGTTTATTGCCTTTAATTTTTTATTTTCTTGGGTTAAAGCTTTGATTTTTTTTAAAATGTTGAAATATTTGCTTTGATAACGGAATTTGGGTTTCTTTTGAATTTCTCCAAAACAAGTTTCAATTGCTGCAGTTATTGGCGGATCTTTAGCGGGTAAGTTTAGGGTTGGCACCGCATCTCGTTTTAACATTCTTTGGCCAAAACAGTTTGGCAAAAAGTGACTTCCGCATATATATAATGTTTTTGAACTGTTAAAAATATTTTCATCAATATTGCAGTTTATTAGCCACTTCTTTAGCACTGGTTTGTTATCTTTTGGAAAGCGAAAGATTTTTATGTTGGGGGTATTTCTTTTTGATTTCCTGCAATTCGATAAACAACACGCATTGCCTGCTAATCTTTTATAGCAGTATTTAGGTTTCTCTCGAATTTCTGGAATTTCTCTAAAACAAGTTTCAATTGCTGCAGTTATTGCTGGATCTTTAGCGGGTAAGTTAAGGGTTGGCACCGCATCTCGTTTTATCCATTTTTTGCCAAAACAGTTTGGCGAAAAGTGATTTCCGCATATATATAATGTTTTTGAACTGTTAAAAATATTTCCATCAATATTGCAGTTTATTAGCCACTTCTTTAGCACTGGTTTGTTATCTTTTGGAAAGCGAAAAATTTTTAAGTTGGGGGTATTTCTTTTTGATTTCCTGCAATTCGATAAACAACACGCATTGCCTGCTATTTTGTTTTTTTTCTTAATTATGGATTTATCTGTTTCATTAATCAAAGTGTTATTTGAGGGCATTGCACTAATGTTTTTAAATTCACATAATTTTTTCGTTGCTTTTGAATACTATTTTTAGTTAATATAGATGGCATTTCAAAAAATTTTAAATGCGAATTTTCATCTTTGCAAACACTGTTGAATGACAATCTAACAGCGAATTAAAAATGTAAAAAGTTAATTAGGAATGAATAAGGTCTAAAGACCAATCATCTGATCTAGGCAAGTTGTATTCGAACCGTAAATATTATATTTATTTGTGGTAAGCTTAAAGTACACAGTTTTTTTAGTTTCCGAAACAAAAAACTGGCAACATTCGAACAATTGTATCGACTGCCCTATCTTTAAGGGGTTGCAAATGGATATTTAAAAATTTTACAAACGAAATGACAAACTCGTCACTACGTAAAGGATATGACAACAATCACACACACACACACACTCTTGCTCTTAAAAAGACAGAAATTAAATAACCAAAAACAATGTACTGGTATGATACGATGGACATCTATTGTCTTTGCAAGAGTGTTAAAAGCGATAGTAACCCTGAAGAAAACCTGGGGACAAGTGTCCCCATGTCAAAACTCTTGTCGACAATTATGGTACCTTTTTGGAGACATTGTCAACTATACATCTACAGTTTTATATTTAGCATTGATAAGAATAAAAGAAAACTGTCAGTAAAAAATTAAAGCTTCAGGTCGCCGTCAAAAGCAAAAGTGTATGATACATTATTAGTTGTTATTTTTTTTAGTTGTGCTTAAAAAGTAATTTATATAACTACACAATTCATAATTTTTTTCAATGACAACTGTCTACTGCAAAAACACATTCCCAGTGATTTAGCTAGTCAGTAGAACTGTAGACAAAAATTGCTAAAAGGTACTAGCTAATCAATGGTTCCAATGTTTACATATGACGCCAAAGGAACTACCTTCTTAATAGTACCAATGTCAGTAGTGGATTTTCAATGACACGCAAATGTTAAATGTCTATAGCAAAAAGCATTGCATGGGGTAAAGCTTGTCAGTACTACTAGTGACAGTGTCAATAGTGAATTTATAGTGATTCACTATTGACATTTCCTACAGGGAAGCTGTGAAACTCCTTTTAAACCAACAACATATCTTCATACATACCTACGTGCAAACATAAAGCGCGAAATTTGAGAAACATAATAGCAATAAAATTTAAATGTTCTACAGAAAGTAATTTCACAATAATGAAAAAAATATAAGGATCGGAGCATGGGAAGGGGCAGTCCTCATACAAATTTACAGTTTTGTTAAATTTTCGATACGCTATGTCTAGAAAACTTCAAATGTTCTACTTTTAATACGAAATATGTTGAAAACTGTTAAAACTCTAGACCTTAAACCTTTTACATGGTATTTGTATTATACATAGTACAAACGTTAAAATTTTGCTTGCAAGTTTTGACTGTAAAAGTGTTCATTTACTTTTAAATATTTTTGAGAGCAATTTTGAAAATATTTCTTTTAACTCTCTCGTTGCTAGTACAGTGGACGTCCAATAATACGAATTATATAATGTTAGGTCCTTTCGTAATACTGGAAAATTCGTACTATTGGACTACAGTCCCCCCCCTTTTAATGCAATTAAACACATACAGATATGTAGTTTAATGTAATGTAGTTTTATTTTGTAAAGAAGTTTGTTTCTTTTTGGTTTTTTTTTCATTTTAAAAATTTTTTTTGTTTTGAACGAAAAGCACGAGACAAGGCGCTTGTTATCTCTATAAAATTTCATACCAAATGACTACTACGCATTTGTTTGTAGACCACAAAAAAAACAAAGAAAACAAAAAACAAACTAAAAAAACTATAAAATGTTACAAAAATTCCATTTATACATATATAGAAAAACAAACATATTCGTATTATCAAATAGTAAAAATTTTTTCGATTGGTACTATAGAAACGCCAATGCAAAATGTTTGCCTTTCGTGCTATTGGACATTCGTAGTAGCGCAGGTATGTACTATTGGACGTCCACTGTAATTACTGGGAAAGTTATTGAACACAGCTAATGACTGTTTGAACAATTTCTGATAGTAAAATTTTTACTTGTAAAAATTATCAGAAACATTTTTGTTTCTAAACATATTACGCTCTTTTTTGGCCCTCTAGCTGCTAATTTTTTGTGTACGTGAACACTTACTAGTAATAATTATCGAAAATTATTGATAATTTTCTGTAAATGAACACACCTAATAAATTTAATGTGTTTAAAAAAACTTTTTCTCTCCAGTTATTTTAATTTCGATAATAAGGGCATTGGTAATCGTTGCGAATCGACATAGTTTCTTTTATACAAGAATAAAGTACGTATTGTTACCCTATAGCTAGGCATTGAAATTTATTCGCTACTATCACGGCTTTTTTGCACATAAATTGTATTTAAACATAACTTCTTTTGCCTTACTTCATATATAAAAATAAACAAAAAGAAAAACAACTAAATCGTCATAAGGAAGTCAATGACAGATAATAAAAACTCACAAATTTTTTCTTCTTCTTTTAAGCTTTTCTTAGAATAGATACTACAGTTCTTGTTTGTAACAAAGAAAAACATACATTAACATAATTTGACATAAATATAACGAAATACCGATACTCAGCTGATTAAACGAGGCCACCTGATATACGTGCACCCTGATTGTGTATTTGTACGCCAAAATGTATTAATATTTGTATGGACGTGTAGGATGCACTTCAAGGCGAATTCATAGAGAAGGTGGTCTTGACAGATCAGCTGACTATTTTTTGCTCGTGCAATTTTTCTCACAATGTGTCAAAAGTTTGTCTATGTGCTTCTTCTTGATTAAAAAAAATTACTCGTCGGTCAGATTATTAAAAAAAAAATTAAAAAGTGTTCTTAATTTACAAATAGTAAAACCAAATGATGCGTTCTTGTGCTTTGTGCAAAAAAAAACACGTTTTTCTTCTGCAAATAATTTGTGTTTTTTTTAATGATGCCATATACAAAAAATTTGTGTTTTTTTTCAATGATGCCATATTTGTGTTTGACATTATAGGTACGAATTTTTCGCCTGCGTCCACCTTGTATGAATTCGCCTTGGATGGACTTATGTTTTTGTTTCTATTTTTAAAGTTTAGTGGCGAATTGTTAGACCATTTGTTTGCCTTTACTTTTCGTCTTCCCTTTTGCATCAGAAGTGTTCACAAATAAAACAGTTTATGTATGTAAGTATGTCGTCACAGAATAAGCAAAATGCCTTAGCTTACATTTTAAAACTTTTACAGGGGAAGCAAAAAACTTGTTTAAATGAAAAATCTTTTGATAATAAACCCAAAATTTTGCAATATTAGTTAACCAGAATTAAAAAATTAATTTCTGCTGGAAAAAAGTATTTTGGGAGATGATGTACATATGTATTTTGACTTAACGGACCAAAATTAATACAAAAAAAAAAAACATTTTAAATATTTTTTTAGATAGGGCGTTTCACATTTTGTGTGACAATATATTCTTTGGCAATATTTACACACATACATACATACACCTCCAAATTGTTTGGCTGAGAGTTTATTTTCTTTTTGTTATTGCTATCGCCATTGATATTAATTCTCTCATTTGATTGTCCCGTATAATAAATCCCATGAATAAATCCCACATTAATTAAGCAGTCACAAAACAATGTGTAGAAGTGCAACAACTTCATAAATCTATAGTCTGATATAGATACATACATATGTATACATATTTGCACACGCTGTTGTTTTTATAACGATTTAAAAAAGAATATTAAAAAAAATGTTAAAAGTTGTTTTATCACATTTGAAAAGAAAACAATTCCTCTTATGGTAAAAAAATTCGGCATTAATATTTATAGCCGTCTCTTTCTTTTGCATTCTGAATTAAAAAGGTTTATACAAATTCACCACAGTTTACAAAAATATATATATGAACCATGATACAAAGAACCAGGTAGTCTCGTCGTCCCAGCTGATTAGTGCCAAAATGTCAAAATTATGTTCCCCTGTGAAAATAAAACTCATCGTTTTTTTTCTATGACACTTTGGTACTAATTTGTAGTTGTTGCATGGTATGAACTTGTTTGCTTGATATAAAAAAAACACACACACACACGCAGTCTATACATAATCAAAGCGATAACTCACTATTTTGTTCACAAATGTTTTCGTTTGTTTAATTTTATATATACATATGCATGAAATATTTTCAATCTATAAGTTTAAAAAGTTAATTTATTGCAAATTGAATTAATTTTTTAAGGGCAAAACACTTCTTAAAATTTCGATTACTACTCACGCACGTACAATATTTATGAGATATCACCGCCGACTACGCCAGATGTTTTAAGATTTGAGCAAAAATACCATAAACGAACAGAGAACATTTATTAGCGGCAGTGTTGCCATAAGATGAAATTATTACATGTGCTAAATGCTTAAAAACAAAGTGCTAAAATATTTTTCGTGTTACAAACAGAAATGCTAGATTTTTTTTAACAATTTATCTTATAAACACTTTTTTAAAATATTATTTAGGATTTAATCCTATATTTCTTGCTTATTTTATTTTTTGTTTGTTTAAGCGAATATTGGTTTGTTGAATTCTTAAGAGACTTGAACGTTTTGGTTTGCTTATAGTAATTCTCAATTTGTTTATTGAGGTTATTATATAACGACAGAAAATAATCATGAGTTTTTTAAGAATTTAGGTTGAAGTCTACTGATGATTTGGTGTAAGAACCAATGAAATGCATATAGACAAACTTGTTGTATAAATTCATCTTATAAATATCAGCTAAATAAAATTTTAGGAGATACCTATCTTTTGTCGTTTTTAATATGAACATGTTTAAAAGAATTATAATTTAATGTGGATTATTCATAATTCTAACACAATTCAATGTTAAAAAGCAAGAGAAATTGAGTTCATGGTTTTTTTTTTTGATGAATTTACCAGCTAAGCCCCGGTGTGCTTCGCTTCCCCATTAATAGTAAAATCACTAAAATATGTTAACAAAAGCATAATATATTAGTTAGTTTACTGGTTGCCCCACATAAGTTGCAACAAATAATAAGTCAGCTCTACTCTTTAATTAACATTTAAAAATGGGGAATGTATAAGGTTTATAGTTTTGAAGATATCCAGAAAGCTTTAGTTAACAAAAAGAATTTTTTTTAAACTTTTTTAGTTAGTTGTAGCCCTTTATTTACAAGTTTTGGTAACCTGACGAATGCAATTTAAATAATGTTTCTATCTTCATTGGTTTTAAAGTTACAAAAAGTACTTAAACTTAATTTTAACCCTTTATTCCGTTTAGGCTCCAATAATTAAAAAAGGACCCAAAAATCTACTCATACCAATTTATAGACCTGATACATATGAAATTTGTGCTTTTTGCGATAATGCCTTTTAAGGGTTGTTTTGCTTCTGAATTTAGAAATGCATAACTCACACGCCCACTTTGGTGCATCGAAATGGAACTCTTTGTTGTGTTTTATTAGAGCTTTGCAACCTTCAAACTGAATATTACAGATTTTACAACTGTAATTTTTGCAATCAAAATTCTTATTTGATTTTTTTTTAGTTGGCTCCAAAAATAAACTCTTATAATGATGAGTTTTTGCTCTATATGTAGTTTCAACGGTGCCTTCACATGCTACATGAACAAGGCGCAGGTGCCGCGGTAGACTTGATTTTCTTAGCTTTAAGTTGCATATATTACAAGTAATTTTATCTCCTGTGTGTTTGATCATGTGTCGCTTCAATTTGGTTTGGTCACTACATTCTATGCCACATATCTCACATATTGATAGGAACTGTTTATTGTGCCGCCGAGTGTGATCTTCTAGTGTCGGGCGCGTAAAAAATTTTTTTTGACACAGCTGACATTTGAATTTTCTTTCGCCGTGAAAGATTAAATGTCCTCGCAATTGTCCTTTTATCTTGAACACTTTACCACATATATTGCATACGTGTTTGCCAGGCTCATCACTCTGTTTCACTTTGTGATCTAACATATGCTTGTTGTATTTATTGCGACGAGTAAACTCTTTGTTGCATATTTGACATCTGAAGACTTCCTGATGGTGTGGTAGACGTTTATGAAACTCGTATTCATCGTTAACTCTAAAACATTCCTTGCACTCTACGCACTTGTACGGCCATTTCAAGTATTTTTGCTCTTCTAGCAAATGAGCTTTTAGTTCGGAATTGTTTTTGTAGCAGTTGTAGCAATGGGAACAACGAGCATAAGCGATATCATGCACAGATGTGGGCAAAAAAAGAGCACATTTGTCGTAAAAGCAAGTAAATTCATTAATGTTTTCTAGATTTTCACAAGGATACAAAGAACAGTAAAGTATCAATATTCAAGGACCATTTTTCGTTAACTAAGCCACATAACTCTTCGATTGCTTCATAAAAGTCTTCATTAAAGGGCGTTTCATCAAACTGCCATATCACCGGATAATTTTTCATATTATTCAGCAAAAAATCCATTATGTCACGCGGTAAGGCCTGTCGCACCCAATTCGGATTATGTTCCCATCTTTATTGGTTAAAAAGTTACAAAAAACGCCTAAAAAAATCAATATAAATTTTTACCCATTTATTCCCCGTTGGGGCCAAAATTTAAAAAATAGTACGATAATAGGAGTCATGTTTTTTTAAGACCTATCGAACGCAATTTGAATAATGTTTCTTTACTGATTCAAGAGTAACAAAAAGTACCAAAATATAATTTTAACGCTTATCCCCCTTTCGGTCCAAAATTAAAAAAAAAACACGTGTTAAGCTTTCCATGTTTATTTAAATACAATGAATTTTTAAAAATTCGGCCTGTAAAGGGAAAAAAGGGGGCCAGTTTCGTAAATAGAAGCATAAACACTCTCTCTGATTTTTTAAATTTTCAAACAGTCGCAGTAAAAAAAGAAAAAATCATGCTCTTGGAAACTGCAATGTTGCTACAACTTAAGTCTTTTTATCACTGCTTTTGGGTACTGATAAATGTGTTGTTGGTTTGCTTGTGTTTGTAAAACTTTTGCTTTTAATGTTCAGTTATCAATGTCCAATTTTGGGTGCTGCGTGATTCTTTCACTACACGCGGACAAAACCTGTTAATTGAAAAAGCGCCAAGTTTGTGACTAAAGAAAAATTTTCCGGTGTTTTAAAAACTTCAAATTGCTGACCTAGAATGTTAAAAGTACTGTACTTACTTGCTTGTTATTTATACCCTCTTAAATAAAAACCACTTATTAATGTTGCAGAAAGATTTTATTTTTATATAACATTAAGATCATTTAAGAGTGTACAAATGTTTGTATTTTTTACTTCTGGCTCAATGTTGAAAAAGAATGCTTGAATAAAATGATAAAAGTGCAGTGCCTCCACCGGATAATCCAAATCAAAGAGGAAAAATAATTGGCAGACGACTTGAGCTGCCGCAACGACTGAAACCATAGGAATACGGGCTCCTTCAAAGTAAACAAATATTTCATCAATTTCGCCGCCCAATTCACCCACAATTAACACCTTGGGCGGCGTATCACTATTAAATTCATTTTGCAAAGCCATATCGAGAGCGCTTCTTGAGTTACGAACGCATACAAAAGCATTTTGAGAGCACTGTATGGAAAAACGTTTTAAACGCTTATGGCTCGATTCTTCAAAACATTTTGTTTGATTAGGCGGAAACAACTGATGCATCGTCCAGAAAATTGTAAGATTTTGGGACTCTAAATCGAAGTAGACAACAATATATATGTACATACATATAAGATAATGCTATGAGAATTGGAATGCATGTTATTTTATATCAATTTTACCTTCTGAACAACGATTGTACTTTTCCAAATATTTAAAGCTTGACATATTTTTTGATATTTTAATGCAAAAAAGCTTCTCAAATTTTTCTTTGTTCCTATGAAAGACTTCGCTAAATGAAGTAGCATCGGAATATTTGGCTTTAAAATCCATATTAATCTAAGTTGAGTAAATGATATAATGAAATTTTTAAAGATAAATTGTTGTTTGTGGTTTTTGCTTACATATACAACAGCATTGTGTTGTTTATACTCGGGCCATTTCTCTAAAATGTGTGACAACTGCTCAATGGTTTCAATATGTTTCAGACGTAAATGTTGTGTATTTCGCCAGAATTGCAAGTACTCCTCGAGAGTGTGTAATTTGGAGCGAAACTCGGTAACGGCATAGTCATCGGGCTGATTGTTCGCTTCCTCTTCTAAAAAATGTATGTATTTGGTAAAAGGTTGAATATTTAAAAAAGTAAAAAAAAATAAAAAAAAAAATTTATTCCTAAAAGAAGTTTTCCAAAAGTTTAAAGAGATACGCAATGGGGTTTCCTTATTAAAAAAAAAGGCTTTAGGTAACAGCTGTTATCACTTACTTATTATTTCAACAGGTGGTGGTGGAGGAGAATGTGCTGAATTCGAGGAATCTTCAAATAATGGAAGTCGCAATTGTTCATGTGACATTGTTAATTTCTTACAACGTCGTTTCATATTGATAACTTTTCGATAGATACGCGCTTGATTGTTAATTCGATAAAATTCTAACTTTTCCGTGGGAAACATTCTCATAATTTGTTGTTCCAGATTAAAGCATTCTGGTGTCGTTATCGTACCGGCGCGCTCAAAAACGTAATTTCCAATAGCATTTAAAAGATCTTTTCGGTCATTCTCCAAAAGAATTTTGTTTTTTTCATAACTTCTTAAAACCATTTGGCCAGCAGTGGTTTCCTTTAGTATGGTGTGCAAGTCATAGTAATTTTGATTCACTGTTGTTTGCTTTTTGATTACAGTGGGCGTGGCAGTTGAAGGTTTGGCTAACAAGTCAGCTAAAGTTTGAGAGTTAGACTGGTTAGAGTTATCAATCACTGTAATTGGTTGTGAAATTGTTGGAGTAGATATGTATTCAATGTCTGATCCAAAGGTTTTTGGCTTATCTATTTCCTTGAAACTTTTGTCTTTATTTGAAGACATATTTTCATTTTTAAAACAAAGAAGACGATTTTCTCTCCATACCACTAAATTATGTTCAAACATAACTTGATCGCCTATAGGGATATTTTCAAATAACTTTTTTATATGTTCCGGCTTTATGATCGCCAAAACTGTTAAGCTTATTTTTTGTTCTGTAAAGCAATATAATTTTGTTTACCTTAGTTAATAATTAAATTAGTAATAGTCTTGTCTTACTTTTTAAATAGTCATAAAGATGACTTAAGGTCCACTCGTCAAGTAGATTTTTTAAATCGAAATCGTCTTCAACAATTTTTGAGGGAGGAGTATCCATTTCCAAGGGAATCTAAAAAGTTGAATGCAAGTTAACAAAAAAAAATTTAAGCTAAATAAAAACAAATAAAAGCGCTTAGTAAGGCCACGCCGAAATCTTGCTGAACTGACGATATCACATGGGGGCCAATGTCATTTCTTCTCTGTACTAAAGGGTGGTTAAATTTTAAGGGCCGATGGTAAATGTGAACCACACCTTTACGTCAAGTTTTTTTTCTGCATTTCATTGAATATTTTTCAATTACGATTTGAACCATGAAAAGGCACACAATCAAGCAACGCATTAAAGTTATTCAGGCTCATTCTGAAAATGGGCGTTCAAATCAAAATGCATATCGTGCACTTTGTGAGTTTTTCGATCAAAAATTTGAGCAAACCGGGTCTGTAGGAGATGTAAAAACACCAATGCGTGCTCGTACAGCTTGTACTGCAGAAAGTATTGTTGACGATAGTGTGGCTGAAGAGCCGTACCCCACAATTACACTTCTTACGCTCGTCTTTGATAAACACTATGCTCAAAGAATTGCATTTACACGCTTACAAGGTGCAACTGGCTCAAGAACTAAAGCCTCTTGACCATTCCAAACTTCGTCAATGGTCAGAATGTTGGCAAGAAATGGTAACCGTGGATGATCAATTTTCGAAGAAAATCATCCTCAAGAAGGAGGCACACTTTTACCTCAGTGGATTTGTCAATAAGCAAAATTGCCGCATTTGGGCGAATGATAATCCAAGAGTGATTGTCGTAAAACCAATGCACCTACAAGGAGTAACTGTTTGGTGCGGTTTATGAGCTGGCAGCATTATCGGGCCGTATTTGTTCTATAATAAGACCATTCAGTCAGTTACTGTGAATGGTGTTTGCTATCGTGAGATGGTAACGAAACTTTTGAGGCCCGAATTGGAAAGTATGGATTTGGACGATATGTGGCTTCAACAGGACGGTGCCACTTTTGCGCGACAAACTCAATGTCCGTGCTATTTCACGTGGTAGCGATACCAATTGGCCGCCAAGATTATGTGATTTGACACCGTTGGACTTCTTTCTTTGGGGTTATTTGAAAGAAAAGGTGTATGTTGATAAGCCAACAAGAATTCAAAAGCAAATGGATGAGATAATTCCGCACATTTACAGCAAAGAACCTCAATTATGCCTCAGCGGCATAGAAAATTTGAACCGTCAAAGTCGCGGCGGCCATTTGGCTGATATTTTTTCACATACATAAATAAACCATACCAATATTATCATAACAAAAAGAAATGATAATAACTTCTTAAATAATTTGTGTTTTATTCAAAACCAACATCGGACCCTTACAATTTAACTACCCGATATATGTTGCTGTACTTAAATTTAATTTTTTGTTCATTTCAATAGTTGTGTTCAATAACTTTCCAGTAATTACTAGCAACGAGAGAGTAAAAAGAAATATTTTCAAAATTGCTCTCAAAAATATTTAAAAGTAAACGAACACTTTTACAGTCAAAACTTGCAAGCAAATGTATTTTGTTATTGTAAACTTATAAAAATTTAAAACTTAAATTTTTTTCAAAGTATAATGACAGAAAGACTGTTTGAATAATTTCTGATAGTAAAATTTTTACTAGCAGAAATTATCAGAAACATTTTTGTTTCTAAACATTTTACGCTCTTTTTTGGCTCTCTAGCTGCTAATTTTTTGTGTACGTGAACACTTATTAGTAATAATTATCGAAAATAAGTGATAATTTTCTGTTACTGAACACACCTAATATATTTTTTTAATGTTATAATTTATTTTAATATTTTTTTAGCAAAGTAAGCAATTAATCGGTTGCTTTAGTAATTTTTTTTTTACCTAAAAATCAAGTTTTGCTTAAAAAACAACTATTTAAACTATTTTCAAAACAAACCGAATTTCGATTTTCATAACTCCTTTTAAGAAAGAGATTTTGGACCACAGTCGCAAGAGGAGGAAATTTTATTTAGAATACATTTTTAGTAAAAAAAAAACAGATTTATTAATTTTATCAAGGCACATTCAATAAGGTAAACTCAAGGCGAATTCATAAAATTCGCCCTCTGCATTTTCTTTTTGTGTTTAAACGGTAGAGTGTCAGAAAAATTAAAAATTTCATATAAAATTAAATTTTTATAACGTATTTATAACGTATAAATGTCAAATTGATTTTAATCAGGTGGGTTCTTAATATTACCTGGTTAAATGTGCCTTGAATTTTATTTGAAACTAAAAATTTTTTTGACATTCACTTTTTTAAACACAAAAAGGAAGGGCAAGTTTTTTGAATTCGACTTTACTACCTGTACTAGTGTACCCTGGTATGTATGCTTGGACGTAGGTATGTATGAACATGTGTTGTTGATTTCGGCATACGGTTGAAAATTTAAACGCAGTGTAGATGGTTTTTATGAAAGGATTTTGACAGTTATAGCTTACTTTCACTGCTAACACTCCTAAAAAGACAATAGATGTAGATCGTATTATACCTGTATATTGTTTTTGCTTTATTTGTTTTCTGTCTTTTTAAGAGCCACAGTGTGTGTGTTTGTGTGATTGTTCTTATATCCTTTATATAATGGTTAGGGTATATGTATCTTAGTTTGTCGTTTCGTCATTATTATTTTTTAATATTCATTTTTTGGGTGCCCCGGTAGGTCAGTGGCAAGTGCACGAGTCTACCAGTCAGGGGGTTGTGGCTTTGATTCCCACCAGAGACCCTGGTAAGTCTGCTTCATTCATCTGTTCTTTCTTATCTATCCTTCTCAAAAATTTCTTCTTTCCTTCCGTCTTAATCTATTCTATCTGCCTCTCCAGGTAACACAAAGGGACCGAATTAAGCGGACCCAAGTGAGCTGTATCCTTTCCTTCAACGGCTGCCTGTTCTACCTACCTACCTAACCAAATATCCATTTGCGACCCTATAAAGTGTATATATCATGGATCCTTCAGGATAGGGCAGTCGATACAATTGTTCAAATGTTCTGAGTTTTCTGTTTCGAAAACTATGATAGCTATGTATGTACATATGTACTTTAAGCCCACCACAAATAGTCATACATATTTGCGGTTCAAATACAACTTGCCTAGCTTAGGTAAACAAACAGACCAATGGGATGGGTATATAAAATTCGGCACAGCTAAATAAAGCGATCTTACTTTTTTCTCTTTGTTTTAGGTTAATTCATTTACTTTCTTAGTAATATTCAGTGATACTGAGTAATTTTAGGAAATTCATATCAGAAAAAACTTTTTGTATCAAAAGTATTCGAACGGAAAATTTTTAATAGTTTTGACTTAATGAAATCTGTTTTTAAAAATACAAATAAAGTCGCCATTTAAAAAAAAATTTTTTTTTTTAAGTTTTAATTATATTTTAACAAACTTAATCAAAATTTAAGCAGATAATGATTTATGTGTTGTTTGAAGCCGCTTAGTGATCGTCTTGGGACGAATTATGTACATTTTGTTTTTGTTTACAATAACAAAACACATATACATAATTCGTCCAAAGACGATTACTACTCGCCTTCCAAAAACAACAAATAGTTTGCTACTTTTGTTGATTTGTTTACATTAGAAAACATACATATGTATGTATTTACGTACTCGAAGGTTTTTTTTACTGAATTTTTTTTACTAGTAGAAAAATGCCCTTCAAAAAATTAAAAATACTCAGTAAAATAACTGTCACCTTACGCTCTTAATTTGTTTTCTCCAGTGAACATTTTTTGTAAACGAACGCAAACCAAATATTTAAAACATTTCAAAAATTTTAAGTAAACGAATGAACCATATGTTACTTTTAAAGTGGCAATATTTGTACTGCTATCGATAAATTATTAACATGTGGTAACCATCAACATACATATGTATGTATGTATGTACATATATATATATGTTCTGGTAGGCTTTGTACGTTACAATAGCGTTGCCAGAATGATGATTTTATCATATTTTCGATGATTTTTTGTCACTTAAATAATTTGATGATTTTTCTCCTCAAATGATGATTTTTTAGAAAATGATAATTTTTCATATAAAGTTTTTTTGAAAGAATATACAAATACATACATAATTTGCCTGCAAATTTCAACCATAGTAAATTTTTTAAAATAAAAAAGGCTTGTGTCAACTTTTTGTTGACTGCTTTTGTACACTTTACATACATATGTGCCCTGGGGCCTGTATACGCCAAATTTTCCCATTGTTTTGGGGTACAAAAACACCTAAAAACCCATCTCTAAATAGCAGCCATCAAAAATTTTCGTTATGCTAGATGGGTCTGGTAATGTCAAATTATTTATTCTTAAACAAAATAAGGTGGACAGTTGTCATGAATATACAATATTTTAACACGTACAAAATTATTTTAAAAAACACAATACATACATATATCGTACAATTAAAATTTCATAGGCCAAGAAAAATAAAAATTTGTATATGATAGAATTCTTAGCATATGAACAATAGGTTATTTGACAAAAATTAGTTACATCGAAATATCTAGGACGATTTAATTGATTTTTTTTTCGACATTTTGCTTACGCTTACCCAATAACACGCTCGACAAGTTTGTCAGTTAGTGATACTATTGAATTTTTTTAAGCTTTATAATTAAAAAAGGTGTTGGTTTTAATAATTATTAGAAAAGTGATTTTTTTAAACTTCTCACCTTATAAGCAGTTTCGAGAACTTTTTTGAAAATTCTGAAATTCTTTTAATTGGTCAAAATTGGTACATGCACATTATGAGTTAAATAAAAAAATGTTTGCTGTAAGCTGATTTTTTTGTTTTCTCAATTTGCAAACCCTCTCAACAATATTGCTTTGCATAACTCTGGTTTCCCTGATAACTACTTTAGAAAAAGCCCAAAACGAAACTCACAGTTCCAAGAAGTTTCGACGCTTCAACTAAAAAAATATTATATCCCTTACAAAGAGGGTGATTATCCTTAGAGGATATTTGGTACGCCTTATCGAAACGACGTGACGACTTTTTTCTTAAAATATGATTTTTCTAATGGCAAACAATTTCTACACAAAGCTTCTGGCAACGCTTGTTAGATTATTTTATTTTGTACACTTTGTTGCATCGATTTGACAAAGAATAAGACAGGGTACACTTATCAGGTAGCCTCAGATAAACAGCTGAGTAACGGTATTTCGTTATATTAATGTCAAATTTTGTTTATGTTTATGTATTTTCTTCCTTTTACACAAACAACAACTGTGGTATCGTAAGAAAAGCTCAAAAAGAAGAAGAAAGATTTTGTGAGTTTTTGTTATTTGTCTGTGACATTCTTATGACGGTTTTAGTTGTTTTTGTAGAACCGCTTCTACCTGATAAGCGTACCCTGGAATAAGAAACCGCAATCAAAAATTTGAGCATGAACACATTGATTCCAGATTTAATGATTTATTGCCATTTTAGCGTGTTTTGGCTTAAAAATTGACTTTTGACGATTTTTGCTCTAGAGTTGGCGTTGTAATACATATGACTTTAATATATCATCATAATAGCATGTTCCTTATTTCGCTACTTTATTCCATAATTGAAATTTAACTTAAAATATTGGTAGTATATGAAAAGTCTTTAAAGGTCCCCCAGTTAAAAAAGTATACCATATAAAAGATAATAAATACACCTCAAATACACTATAAAACAGTAATAAGATCCTTGAAAAATAATTTTTTTAATAAAAAATTTTTTAAATGAAGTTGGTCTTCATATTAAAATGATTTTTTATGACATGCGACAATTTGGTGGCAGATTAAAATTATCTGGCAACTATGCATGAACACTGTTTATATCAATTATGAAAAATTAAATTCGTAATAAAAACTTATGCCGTCTCTTTCTTTTGCACGTTTTTAAGGGGTTAAAAATTTCACCACTGTATAATAAAAAAAGAAAGCGTTTTCTGTTTGTTGAAAACGAAAACTATAAAAAAACACATTTGTTTGCATTTCAAACAAACTTTGAACGATAACCGAGTTTTTAACACTTCTATTTTTTTTATATATGTATATATGCAAGTAATCAATAATACATACATTTATGAGTTTAATTTTGTTGGGAATTGAAGTAATTTCAATGAAAATAAAACACAAAAATTTCCAGTTAACACTCACGAACGTCCAACAATTAGAAGATTTCACTATCGACTACGCCAGAGTTTTTGAACTTGAGTAAATATGATAAAAACGAACAGAGAACGTTTTGCGTAGAGAATGTTGAAAACATTTATCAACATAAAATACACTCATTCCCTTTTCATTACATTTTGTATATGAGTGAGAGCGTACAATTTCTCATGTTTTTTTTTCATATCTCAACGAGATTCTTTTCATTTATGTACACATGTGAAAGCAGCGTTGTCAACTATTTATAATGCAAGCGCGCCGTCCATCTGTTCAAAACGCGCTAAAAAGCGCTAAAATTAAAATTCCCAAAAAATTTGATACGAAAACGCGCCGATAAAAACGCGCTGGTCATTTATATAAATAAAAGTGAAATGTTGAGTGTTGCTAGGCGCATCACTTCTGAACAACAGACCCGATTTCGCTCATTTTATATGTGAAATCATAAAGATATTCCGAAAACGTTGTTGCGGGGGATAAAATTTAAAAAAATGTTTCCGGAATATTAAAAAGGTTGACAAAATCATCAGTTGTGATTTTCTATACAAAAGTTTGTCGGGTGGGGTCTAGCAGGGCGCCATTTTAGTAAACATTAGTCTTGACAGTTAATATTTGGCAGTCGTGAAGTAGAGACGTGTAAAATTTATTATTGAAAAATATTCGATTTAATCGTTAAAACATTTTATCAAAATCAATCATCGATTTTCATGAAAAAATTTCATTTGAATGGATATGTAAATAAACAGAATAGTCGGTTCTGGGTAATGAAAACCCTCAAATTATTCATCAGTCACCTTTGCATCCATTAAGAGTGACAGTCTGGTGTGCGATTTAAAACTGAAAACGACATAACGGTAACTGTCAATGGGGAGCGATTTCGTGACATGATTAAAAACCTTTTCATGCCACAACTACATGCACTGGGCTTGGTTAACATGTGGTATCAACAAGACGGTGCCACATCGCATACATTAAGGATTACAATGGAATTAATATGAGACCGTTTTCCACAACAAATTATTTCAAGAAACGGTGATGCTCATTGGCCTCCACGGTCGCCTGATTTGACTGCTCCGGAATTCTTTTTGTGGGAATAGTTGAAAAGCAAGGTTAATGCAAAGTAACCAGAAACGCTAAAGCAACTTAAACAAAATATTCGTGATGAAACTAATGAAATACCACGTGAAATGTGTGAGAATATAACGAAAAATGTGCTAAAAATGGCTCGCATATGTGAGGATAACAGAGGCGGACATTTATCTGATATTGTATTTCATACACATTTGCCCACATTAAATACGAGAAAAACATTTAAGAATTCAGGTACAATCACACATTGTTATTTTGCTGTTTAAATTTAATGTAATTTGTACTTAAATTAAATGATGAATATGTATTTTTAAACACAAACACACATAAAAATCTATAAACTTAAAATATATTAAAAATAAATCTAGAAAGATAATAAAAGATGATCTGAAATTATTTTTTATCGGTCTTAAATTTCATATTTATTTTAAATACATATTTCTGACATAAGTAAAAATTTTTTGTGAATTCTTGTAACAGGTTTTTGCTGTACTATACCCAAGCTAAGTTTTCATTAAAAATGCTCTAGGAATTTTTAGTGACAAAAAAGATATTATTTTAAATAAGTGACTGTTTTTTTACATAAATAAAACTTTCAAAGTATTCTAAATCGATTTCTGTTTAATGATAATAAGTATAATATTTTTATAAAGTATTAACAGTTTGCGTTAAAACGCGCCAATTTAGCGCGTTTTTTAAAAAACGCGCTAGGGAGCAAAAATGCGCCTTTTGGATAGTTAAAAAGCACTAAATCTAGCGCGAAACGCGCTAAATTGGCATCGCTGTGTGAAAGTATGTATTTTTATTTTCGTTGCCCCTAGTGTTGCCAATATTGTATTTATATTTTAAAGAGCCCTAGCTGCAGAAATATTCAAAAAGCACAACTATAAAAAAAAATAATTTTAGGGCAACGACATGTCAAAATTTAATATTTACGCGGCCAAAATTATTTCTTTACTTATATCTTTACAGCGTGATATTATATGTCTCATAAGAAGAATTTATTTTGATTTAGTTCAGTTTGTTTAGAAATTTAAGAAAAAAAATTGTACAAAACGCACATAAACATTTATTAAACCCAAAGAAATACAGTGAACTCGCGGAAACGTGAACTAATTTTTACCAAGGGTTTTCATGTTTTCGATTTTGTTCACGCTTCTATTTGGATATTTTTTAATTATTTTCTAACGAATTAAATTTTTTTTTATCAATTTACTGTTACTAGTTCAAAAACATCCAAATCTAGTCAAAACTTAACAACGCTTTAACCCGAAAAGTCCAATTTAAAAATTTTAAAACCTAAGTTTTTTGGGTAATACATAATTGTCTTATTAATCTGACCACAAAAATAAACCTTTTGCAAATAAAACTATGTATATCGCCTATAGATCCTTTTATTGCATAATTCGGGGACTCCCAAAACTAATTAGATTGATTTAAACAAAAAAGAAAACTCAGAAAAAACTGTTCACGTTTTAAAGCTTTCAATGTTTGTTCACGTTTTAGAGTAGTTAATGTTAAATAAAAAGTGTTCACGTTTCTGGGTGTTCACGATTCTGGATATTCACGTTTCCGCGAGTTCACTGTACTTAACACTTGCAAAAATATATCTTTTAGCACCAGTTTGTGTGTTTTTCAGCTTTTAGTGCGTATTGATAAGTAGCTTTGTGTTTTTGTTATAAGTTGGTATTGGTGTGTTCTCTAACTAAATATGGTGTGGTTTGGTAAAATGAAAGCAAGAGCAACAAATTTGTTTTTCTAATTTTCGTTGAAACAGTTACATACATATAATGATGTTTAACCATAAATACTTTTGGTGTGTTTTCTTATTCTGGCTACATGAGCCAGTTTTTCTATTTTTTAAATTTTCTTTAAATAAATTAAACAAATTTAGCTAAAAAAAATTAAAACTGCATCGTAACTATATACATTTAAGTCAAATTTAAAATTAAAATTTAAATTATTAAAAAATACAAAATAAATATATATTATTTTATCTTAATTTTTGAGCTTGAGATAAAAAAAATGCTTTTTTAAATTTATTTTATTCATTTTTAAACACTATAGCTACAATAAACTTTAAAAATCAAATTTTTGTTTCATTCACAACCTTTTATATAAACGATCTTGTGTATTTGTTGTATCAACAGTAATAAGAAAATATTTATTATACCATTGTTATTCAGCACAAAAAAAAAACAAATACACTCCACACTCAATGCAAAACCATAAACAACAATATTTGTTTATAAAGGTAGAGTAAGTGCGCAAAAGTAAAACCATACCATATCATTTACACTTATTCACACACTTACACCTAAAAGAACTGGTATGTACATGGATGTACAAGGTATATCTGCTTTTGAAATACGTTTTGTTATATTTTTGCAGGTCTTTACACTGTACACACAAAACAAAAAAATATGTAAAATTATTACAATATTACAAACACACATTAACACAACACAGGGGAAAAAGTCACATACAGTGTATTTAAAACAAATTCTGTATTTATTTCAAGTAAATTAAAATATATAAGAAAGTCTCAGTCTGGTTCAGTGTTGTTAGAATCTGCCGGCATTAGCATATATAACGTCTCCCGTAGAAAAATGTTCTTGGGATTGATCTTTTCTTATGCCTCAGGCTGTCTATAAGTGGATCCGAACTCAGTAGTAATCTGTCAAGACTACATTGTTCTCTCAAAATTTTCGCGATTTATAAGGAAGTGTTTATTTCGGGTTTCTCGAAAAACCTAGTGGTGTTACCATCATTGGTATTTCCGAAATTGTGTTGTAGGCATGCCTGCCAATAATCCAGTTTCAATCCGAAGTCTTCTTTTTCCTATATTTTTTAAAGGTAATTTATATTCCAAATGTTCAGAAAGCCCAAAAATAACACCAGGTAAATTTGACGTTTCCTCTTTATCTATAATGTTGTTGAAGTCTTTCTGTGTTGCACCACAAATATAGCACTGACTAGTAGACCCCATTCCAGTTGCCTTTTATCTTCGAGGACGCCGCTGGTCAAACGACAACACTGGACGGTGCGCGCTACAGGGCTATGTTAACCGAGCTTTTTCTGCCGCAATTGAATGAATTAGGACACGAGGACGTGTGGTTCCAACAGGATGGAGCAACAGCGCACACTGCGTGAGCCACAACCGATATTCTGAAGGTGACGTTCCCGGGTCGTCTTATCTCTTGTTTTGGTAATTTACATTGACCCACAAGATCTCCCGATTTAATCGTTCCAGACACGTGTTTACGTGAACAAGCCCGAGAGCCTGAAAGCTCTCAAGGACAACATTGAAAACGATTGCGACAATCTGTCGACCGAAGCTTTCGTCGAAGTGATGGAAAATGCCATAAAACGAAATATCAACTGTGACGGCGCCTATTTGGCAGATATCATCTTTTAGACTTGACTTATAAAATTCCAAAAGTTCAAATAAACAAAATCAAAAAATAAAATCAAAATTTTTTATTTAATAAAAAACAATGAGAGCCAAACAACATTGGATGACTTCTTTTGGCCCACCTTGTACTTCGTACCCCTTTTTTTAATGAAAGTACCTTATAATTTTGCTAGTTGCACTCCTCTGCAGCCAATTTTTTTGTTCTCCTTTGATTCAAAGATTGTATTTTAATATAAAAAAGGAATGATATTCGGATCTCATTACTTCAAAATTTTTATAAAGAAACACGCTGTGTTTGAAACTACCAAGTTTTTTCAATTATGCATTCTGACTAATAAACAAAAACGAAAATAAAGAACCATAATTGTGTTATCGCAATTAATCAATTTCAAAAACAGTTACAGAAATATAAATATAATCGTTGTACTTTTTGTTTGGTTTATAAATTTATACAACAAAAACGCGGGCACTGGTTGACGGTCAAGTTCCAACTGCCTGTATGCGCTCGCGGTGTATCCCAGATGGGTGGTAGGGTTCAGTTTGGACTGGTGTTTTTTTTTTTTATCAAAAAGTGTATTTACCGCTCGATTAACAATTCACTTTAACATCTTTTAATCAAACTTCAGAAACCGAATATACTTAACTCTTTTTCAAATCGCCTTTGTGACCCGTGTTGGAGAATAAATCTAATTGAAACCATTTATAACTCTTTCTATTTATCTTAATTTATAATATCTATTATCTTTCTTAATTTATTCATATGTTTTTAAATTTAATGGCTAGTGTGAACATACCATTTAGAAACTTACGCTTTAATATACATATTTGTTTTGTAGCCCTTTAATTACTACATAAATATGTACATATGTATGTTTATGTAGTTCTTTAATTCTCTCTATGCTTGCTGCATTGATTCATACAACAACAAAACACTGGTTTATTTATTGCACGTATTAAAGCAACAGATAAACATTGTATATACACACATATGTACATAGTTAAAATATTTCAGTACTGTTAGGAATTTTTGGCTCTTGTTATTGAAATATTTGCAAATTATAATGAGTTGTTCTTTAACTGCCTAGCTGCAATAACTTCTTATTTTTTTGGTTCTCGATCTGCCGCGCTGCAAAGAGAACTTTTTAAGTTAAAATTTATTGTAATAAATTTTAACAAAGTTTAAATATAATAAGAATTGTATCTTATTTAAATTAAAGTAAAGTCTTAATAAAACTGTTTAAATATTAAATTAAAAGAAAAGTGTCTCTTTTAATTTTAAAACGAAAGGACAGACTTTATAGTTAACTTCGAGATAAGTTAACTCTCATACATTATTTGGTGCCGAAACCCGGGAACAGGGAACAAGGAATTGTGAATCAGTGAATCAACTTGGAATCGTTTTATTGGAACCTATTGCTCGTGGACTACTTTGTAGTGTTTTCTTATGGGAATAAATTGTGTGTGCTCTTTGAGGATAGCGAAACTTGGTGCAACAAAATAAGAAAGGTTGTGAACTCTGCGTTACTGTTACTGGAATTTGTGGTTTTCTGGAAAACTGTATGTATGCATGAAATTTTATTGTAAAAATTAAAAGTGTGAAATTGAATAAAAGTTTTGAACAAAATGGCGGAAATTCACCATCTTATTGAGCAACAAAAAGATTTGTTTCTAAACTTCAAGCGAACTGCTAGATTATATGATTTAAAGCAAAATAAAACTTGTGGGTTTGCACAATCTGTTCTAGATGAAATAGAATCAAATTTTTTGCAATTTAAAAAAGGAAATACCGAATTGTGTTCCGTAGTCCGTGAAAATACTTTTAATGTAGAAGATATTCCGTATTTCGAAGAAGATCTTTACTTTCAATTTCAAGATGAATTTTTTACTCTAAAAAGCCAGTTGCTTGATTTAATGAATTCTGGTTCTCGTTCTCCTGAAATTCAATCCAGTACGTTTGCTGGTCCCTCTAATTCTAGAAATGAAACCTTTTCGGTTCAGGCTCGTTTACCGAAAATTGATCTGCCAGTTTTCACTGGTGACTATTTAACTTGGATGTCGTATCAGGACATGTTCGTTTCACTAGTTCATAATAATCCTGGTCTTACTGATGTTCAAAAATTCTGTTTTCTGAAAAGTTCTTGTAAAGGAACCCCATTGGATATTGTGAATGAATATCCAGCAACGGATTCAAGCTATGCTTTAGCATGGACCGCACTTCAAAATAGATATCATAACAAAAGGAAAATTGTTGATACTATTTTTAAAAAACTATTTTCAATTCCTGCTTCTGATGGCTCTTCAGAAAGCATTCAAACGGTTTTAGATACAACCCGTACTAGTATTGCCCTACTTCGTACTTTAGGGATAAATACCGAAGGTGAACATGCTATGCTTATATATATGACGGTAAATAAGCTAGATGTTCAGACGCGTAAAGAATGGGAGCAGTCGCTCAAAGCGTCAACTGAGATCCCTCCACTTGACGATTTGTTTAGATTTTTGGAGGCGACTTTTCGTACCTTAGAGACTATTTCTGACCAGCCTGGTTCAAGTCCTAGTGTGTCCTTTTCGAAGTCAAGGATCCCACAACAACAAAATAAAAATAAAACTAATTTTCGACGTTACGCAAATGCTGTGTCTACCAATAGTGACTCCAACTGCCCTTGCTGCAATAAGCGTCACCTTCTCGTAAAGTGTTTCAAATTTTCTGCTCTAGCATCTGCTGAAAAAAGAGATTTGTTGAATTCAAAGCGCATATGTAGAAATTGTTTAACCCCAGGTCATTTTAGTAACAAATGCCATGTAACTTCTCGTTGTCAAGTCTGTCAACAAAATCACCATACTACTGTTCATAATGAGTATTTCACTAACCGCTCATCTGAAACTGTAGCTCCTGAACCTGTTATGTCACCACAACCCTCCTCATCTTCTCAAGTGCTTGAGAACGTAAATGCTCATGTAGTTGATAATAGCAAAATATATAGTAGTAACAAAAGGCCTCAAGTTCTTCTTGCTACGATACGTGTGGTGCTAAAAACCTCTCAGGGCGAGTTTGTTTTACGAGCTCTTCTTGATCAATGTGCTCAGGCCACATTTATCACTAAAAAGGCGGTAGATACCTTAAACTTATCCTACAAAAAGACGTTTGCTGAAATAAGTGGAGTAGGTGGAGATAAGCCTACGGTTTCACATAATTGCGCTAAGTTTTCTATTTTCTCAAGAACTAAAACTAACTTTAAAATTGATTGTGAGGCTCTAGTTCTACCAAAAATAACGGGATATCAACCTATGGGTATAAATGAAAAACTTTTACCTAATTTAAAGAAATTCCCATTAGCTGACCCACATTTTTCAAAACCTGGTGAGATAGACCTTTTATTAGGAGGAGATGTTTATGGAGATATCGTGCTACCTCAGCAACATAAATTTAATGATGGTTTGTTCTTGCAACTAACACATTTTGGGTGGATAGTTTCTGGCCCTACTTGTGATAATTCTTATCAGCATACTATTACGGTAAATGTTTGCTCCCTAGACAAGCAGTTGCAGTTGTTTTGGGAACAAGAAGAACTTTTAGAAAAGAGGGTTTTAACTGAAGAAGAAATCCTGTGTGAACAACATTTTAAAAACACGACTTCTCGTGATTTGTCTGGTCGTTATACCGTGTCGCTGCCATTTAAATCGCTTCTCAAGGGTCTTCCACTTCCAATATTCGCTCATACAGACTATGCAGCTCTTTCTCGCTTGAAAAATGTTGAATCGAAATGTAAAATAAATAAAAACTTTGGTAAACTTTACACAGATTTTATGAAGGAGTATGAAAATCTTGGACATATGATCAAAGTTGGCACTTATCCACGCGATTTGGATAAAAATGGATTTTTCTTGCCCCATCATGGTGTTTTAAGAGAAAGTAGTTCTACTACTAAATTAAGGGTTGTTTTCGACGGTAGCTGTAAGCGGTCTGGTCAGTCTTCGTTGAACGAGGAACTGGCAGCGGGTCCTGCATTGCAAAATGACTTGCCTACAATTATAAATCGGTGGAGGCGTTTTAAAATTGGTTTTCGGGCAGATTTAGAGAAAATGTTTAGGCAAATTCTTGTGGTTCAAGAACAGCATAAATTTCAACAAATTTTGTGGAGAAATAGTAGCTCTGAAGATATTTCGGTTTACAAACTTTCTACGGTTACTTACGGTACAACACCGGCTCCTTTTCTCTCGATAAGGGTTTTACAACAACTAGCGTCAGATGAAAAGGACAAATATCCGTTAGCTTGTAGCGTACTAAATTCTGATACTTACGTCGATGACGTTATTTCTGGGGCTGATAGTGTATCAGAGGCTTACCAATTACACACTCAATTATGTAATCTCCTTAGCGAAGGAAAATTTAATTTGCGTAAGTGGACAACAAACTCGAATGAATTCTTAGATATGATCCCTGTGGAGTTTAGGGAAAAGTTGCAAACATTCGAACTTAATCAACCTAACACAGTTAAGGCTCTTGGTATTGAGTGGAACACTGTAAATGATTGCTTCTCATTTAAAATTAATTTTGAAAATACGTCAGAGGTGACTAAAAGAAGTTTGCTCTCGGATTCAGCAAAACTTTATGACCCTTTGGGTTGGCTTTGCCCTACTACAATTCTCGCTAAAATTGAATTCCAAAACTTGTGGCTCCTTGGAATTGACTGGAATGATCGTCTGCCTGACGACATTGAAAAAAGGTGGTTAAAGTATCGTAATAACCTCAAATATCTTGAAAATATAAAAATTTCTCGTTGGATTGGAACTAGCAGCGGCCTAAAAGTTGAAATTCATGGTTTCTCTGACTCGTCTAAGTTCGCGTATGCAGCTGTAGTGTACGCTAAGACTATTTCAGATTTAGGTCCAAAAGTTTATTTAATACAAGCAAAAACAAAAGTTGGCCCTATAAAACGCCTAACAATTCCTCGAATGGAACTATGTGGTGCAACTTTATTGGCTAAATTGGTAGATAGAATAATCTCATCTCTTGATCAAGAGATTTCTAATGTATACTATTGGACTGATAGCACGACTGTACTTTCGTGGATTCGAGGTCAGTCATCTAGGTGGCCCATTTACGTTGGAAACAGAGTTGCAGAAATTCAACGCAGATCTCGTACTTCTCAATGGCGATATATATCTACACGTGAAAATCCTGCTGACTGCGCTTCGCGTGGTATATCATCGAATGAACTAGTTGAACATGAGCTCTGGTGGCATGGTCCTAAGTGGCTCACTGGACCTTCCGAATCTTGGCCCAAACAACCTAAGCTAAATCTGGATGAAATTGATGAAATTTATACAAGCCCAACTTTAAATCTTCACTCGGTTGTAACAAACGTAAGCGCCTATCCTGAATTGCTTACACGATTTTCTTCACTCTGCAAGCTGGTTCGCGTTACTGCATACATACTTCGATTTAAATACAACGCTCAAAATAGTAAAAAATCACAAACTGAAGGTAACGGTAAGATGACAGGGTTTCTTTCAACCGAAGAACTCAAGTTGGCTCGTTTAAGGCTAATAAAGCTTTCGCAAGAGGTAGATTTCGCTCAGGAACTTGATGAAATTAAAAAAAGAGGTCAAATTATAAGAAACAACGCGATTGCGCAATTATGCCCATTTTTTGATTCCTCTAAAATACTAAGAGTTGGTGGTAGAATACAAAATTCTAGCCTAAATTATTGTTCAAAACACACAATTTTACTTAAAAAACACAACCCTTTGACTAATTTATTATTTCTAGATGAGCACATAAAAACTCTGCATGATGGCTTCCTAGATCCCGATTAAAACTCCAAACCAAACGATACTGATGATTCCTCCGAGGTTTAAGTACTGTCGTCCTTAGTGGGGGAGAATGTTGGAGAATAAATCTAATTGAAACCATTTATAACTCTTTCTATTTATCTTAATTTATAATATCTATTATCTTTCTTAATTTATTCATATGTTTTTAAATTTAATGGCTAGTGTGAACATACCATTTAGAAACTTACGCTTTAATATACATATTTGTTTTGTAGCCCTTTAATTACTACATAAATATGTACATATGTATGTTTATGTAGTTCTTTAATTCTCTCTATGCTTGCTGCATTGATTCATACAACAACAAAACACTGGTTTATTTATTGCACGTATTAAAGCAACAGATAAACATTGTATATACACACATATGTACATAGTTAAAATATTTCAGTACTGTTAGGAATTTTTGGCTCTTGTTATTGAAATATTTGCAAATTATAATGAGTTGTTCTTTAACTGCCTAGCTGCAATAACTTCTTATTTTTTTGGTTCTCGATCTGCCGCGCTGCAAAGAGAACTTTTTAAGTTAAAATTTATTGTAATAAATTTTAACAAAGTTTAAATATAATAAGAATTGTATCTTATTTAAATTAAAGTAAAGTCTTAATAAAACTGTTTAAATATTAAATTAAAAGAAAAGTGTCTCTTTTAATTTTAAAACGAAAGGACAGACTTTATAGTTAACTTCGAGATAAGTTAACTCTCATACAACCCGTTTTAATACAAAATTTTTTTAAGTACACATATATTTTATATAAAAACTTGTATTGTTCAACTTAAACTCAAAATTTCATTGGTTCTTACACTAAATCATCAGTAGACTTTAACCAAACATCCAAAAAAAACCGCATGAATATTTTCTGCTTTTATATAATAACTATAATAAACTTATTGAGAGTTAATATTAACCAACCCAAACATTCAAGAGTTCTTTCAAAAATTAAACAAACCATTTTTCGTTATTCAACTGTTTTGATTTTTTTCCCCTTATACATCTAGATAACCATTGGTTACCACTACATGTATTTAAAGGGGTACTGAAAACAAAACCTTTTCGTATTGCAACAAATTCTAAATATTGGAAAAATTGAGATCAAATCCTGAATAATATTTGGAAACTGGTGTAAAACTGAAATTTTAAGTTTTCGCTTAATTAAGGACTTGGATAGGATCCAGTTTAAAACAAGGTTATTAGGATATGCAAAAATTTGTGGAGAGTGATACTTAAAGCTGTTTAGCCCCAAGAAACACATGAACAACCAGTCGAATGGACGGATAGGTGGACACGCTCTAATCGACTCGGAAAGCGATTCTCAGTCCACCGGCAATAGAACAAGTGGGTCTTACACTATTCCTTTAGGGCGATATAAACATCTGCACAAATAGGGATATTATCCATTTGTCGTTTGTAGTTTGTGTATAATAAGTTGAGAGCTTTTTAAAGCTTTTCTGAATGCAAAAATACGCTTTTTGGTGTCTTTTTTTGTGTACGTTTGTTTTTGCTCCCAAAAAGTTGGCATCACTGGTGAAAGATACAGTAAATGGTAACTTTATTAAGTGATTTTTAATTAAATGGTTCGTGCATGTGCAAAAAAAAAATGATTTTATGCTCTTAAAATATGATATTTTAGCTAATAAATTCCAGAATGCCTATTTGCGCACTTGTGCGATTTTTGAGTTATGAAGGTTTTTGGGACACAACTCCAGTTGCTTAAAATTTTTTCTAATGTAAATACATATTAAATACTAATTCTTTTTATTTAAACAAAAAAAAGATAATTTTTCTAAAACACATGGAGCATGCTCTTATTTAGAATTTTATTTACTTATTTATCGTTTTTCGTTCAAAAGTTACAGCAGAAATAGTCAAATATGACCATTTTTTCCAAACTATTAAAAAGCCCATCAAAGGTAAAAAAAATTTTTTAAAAAATTTCTTTTTTAAATGCAGGTTTTTATGTATTTATTAATATATTCATCAATAAAAAATAATAACATTTTAATATTACGACTTTTATGAATTAATAGCCACTTTCTATACCATTTTCCCCAATGTGCATCGCATCTAAAATTGGCGCTCTAACTGTGATGTAGAGTATACATCAGATCTAAGTATACATCGGTAATGGACCTAATGGTAGTTTGGCTATTCGAAAAGATCTCAATACTCCTGTCAGATATCCCGAAGTACCTTAGCCTGTAGTTTAGCCTGCAGTACACTGCATTCATCGAGAAGTCTGAATGAGAGCTGGACTCCAGTTTCCCTTAAACCACTCCGTATATATATCCAGATTCAGAGGCCCATCTCTCTGAAATAGTAAAGAGGAATCTCCTGCAGAGAAAACTATTCTGGTGCGCAGTAGCTTCCTTAATCGGGAACACAATTGACAGTCCCAATAATACTTACGTGGCCGCATGCTCTGTGCCGCCATTCTAATGTTAAGGTTAGTATTTAGAATTATCTTTCTAAAGATCTCCTTTGACTCATAATATCGAAAAACTTAAATAAAATATGTACAAATACAACTCTACATTCATCATTCTTTCCATAATCCTCTTTTTCTGATACCAACGCAATGTACTGCATGTGAAGGACCATTCCATTAGTGCTAATAATTTCGAAAAAACTTTTTAATCAGCGTACATTTTAAAACTATGTATATCAATTTAAATACTTCTTTGAGTTAAGAATTTAAAGTTGACAAATAAGGAAAGAAGCTAAAAGAGCCAGGATAAATTATGGTTGAGCTTATTTTTATTTCCATAGCTTAACCAAGTGAAACAAAGAGAAATAAACTACTTAAAAGGCTAAAGGATTGCGCATAAGTGACTGCAACTTTCCTGCTTGTTCCTTATGTTTAAAGTGTCCTTATCGTTCTTAATATATGAAATTAATTTTTCTTCACTATACTTTAAGTATATGCGTTTGAAAGTACTATTGTTTAAAATACGTCAGGTGCGTTTAAGTTGTCTTAAATACCATTTTATACACAATTTGTGTTAGTTTGTATACAAAATACTTAAGCATCCTTAAAAGAATACATGAAATTGTCATTTACTTTTTAAAACATCCTGTTTATCTTTTATATTTTCACCTGGTTTTCTCATCTTATAATTTTACTATGTTTATCAAGTGTTACGCTTAAAAATATTTTATATACATAAATTTGTTGTACAAATCGTCATAGATTTTTATACCCCTTACATGTGTGATAAGGGTTTATATAAGTTTGCCATTCCGTTTGTAATTTCTTTAATGTTCATCTGCGAACTCATAAAGTATATATTTCCTTGGTCCTTATGGATAGGGGAGTAGATTTAGTGATTTCCGTCTGTCTGGCTGCTTTTTGAAGTCCAGAAATATTTACGAGCAAATCGCTTTTAAAATCCAGCAAAATCACCTGATAACTGACCAAGATATAAGCCAAAACCCATGAATACCTCTGTTTATTTCTATAAGTTTTGTACAAAAAAAACCTCTACAACTGCACCGGAGTTGCCCCTTAAGAGGTGCAATATAATACCGACTCCCATTAATTTTTCCTCACGAACATTTTTTTTTGGAACATACCTACACGCTATCTTCGCCCTCCAACAGGGTTGCCAAGGTGCTCCTATAAAGGTCAAATGTAATACCTGCCAAACATTTTTGTGGAACGTATCCACCCCGTATCTCCAGCACCTAACAGGGCTGCCATACAAAACAAAAGAAATTAGGGTAGACCACGGAGTCGTCCTTAGAGGAATAAAATGTATCACAGACTCCCATTTGTTGTCTCTCCTAAACATATTCCTTGAACATACTTACATCCTATCACCATAGCCTAAGGGAGCAGCCATTCAAAGTTTGGGAAATTGTAGTAAATCCCCCCTACAGCTTCCAGGTCAAATGTCGAATTGACCGTAACTCATTTTTGCTTACAACATTTTTCTAGAACATACTTACCCCCTATCTGCACCCCTAAAAGGGGTTGCCATACAATTGGCAAAAAAATTGAGTAAAAACCCCTACACTTTGTGAAGGGTATATAAGATTCGTCACAGCCGAATATAACACTTATACTTGTTTTATAATATTCTAAGTATGGTGGTAAGAGTAAGTTCATTTTAGATATACATAAGCAAGTTTGTATGCACCTGCATTCATTTATGTTTAAGTATGTGTGTGTGTGTCTTTGCAGCATTTCAATACATTGTCTCAAATAGTTTTGCGCATAAAATCTAAAATAAAAGCAAATATTTATAGAAGTAATAAGAAACTTAATAAAAATGTTTCTGTGTTTTTATAAAATCGCATCAAATTGAAAACAACATAAAACTTTTAACAACAACTTAAGAAATGCATGAATTTTGTGTTTTGTATTTCAATTTTCTTAATGATTTTTTATTTTTCTTTTACTGCTACTGCCAGTTCAAGTGTTTCTTTTTTAGAGTTGTTATGTGCAACAACATATTTAAAGTGATTTAAGTTAATAGGATGTTTTATAGAATTAATGTTATATAATTTAAACATATGATTAAGGCAAGACTTATGGTGTAATGTAGTGAAGTAAAGTATTTGGAAATGTTTAAACAGGACGTATCTATAATAACAAAAATGTATGTATTTTAAGGTACTTTTTATAAAAATTCAGCCATATTTTAGCCTTAACCTTACGCCATCATTTTATTTACGTCAGTATTAACGTTCAGAAATGAAGATTATGGAAAAGATGATAAAGAAACATTAAATGTGGCAGGAAATATTTCTAAATGCAGTTTATTTTATATACGATTTGTGTGTTTAAAGCCACGTCGTGCAATTTCCCAATTTTAAAGCAGTGGTCGGCACACGCATACATTCTTATGTTTTGATTGGATTGGTTGTTTGTTTTTAAGCGTAATTATTTGTAAAAGTAAAAGTTTTATAAATGAAAAATAATTTTGCCATACTATTTAGTTTTGCATAATCTCATAGATATTTATTGTTTATTGACAATGTTTTAAGCGGATAAGATCTTTGACATGTTTATGACTGAACTTATTTCTGATTTTGCATTTTCGCCCATTAAACATTTTAAAAATTCTATCTGGTCACACTGGTCGTCTGACAAAAGAGACTACAAACCTTTTTTTATTCTTACTCTCTTCAATTCTCAGAGGGCAACCACTGGCGTGTAGGGGTTTGCCGTGGCAGCCATGGACAATCAATATATTAACATTTGCAATGGTATATGTGCTATTTAGGCTCCATTAAAAAACGCAATCTTATTGTTCATTCCACATTGTTGTTGGTATAATTTCAACCACTAACCTTTTTGAAGTCCTAAACAAGACTGAATAATGTTTTTTGATTTTCAACCATGTATGTGCACACCTACGAAATTTAAAGGGAAACATAAGGACACGTTGCCCGAATTTTTTTTAGCCAGTCTAAAGAACGAATTTTCTCTTGACAACAAAGGAATTTACCCTCCTTAAAAGACGTATTTTATGTACAAGTGCTACAAACAGAAGAAATAAAACCAGGGTGAAGAAATGCAGTATTTGCGATAGAAACCAAACTGACAACTATAGAAGTTTCCTTCTTTTTGGTCGTGTTAATGGTTCTTCTTAGCAGAAAATAGTTTTTGTTCCCTTTCAGCCAGCAAAAGCGCCGACCTTAAATATATCCCTGCTAACACAGCGAATTACCAGCTAATTTTCATACGCTAACGCACTTAAGTATAAGAAGCCAGCAGCACAAAAAGAGGTGGCGAAAAAGGAACCTACCGGGCAAAATGTTGGCCGCCTGAAAGGCATAATTAAGAATATGGTTAAGCAGTTGACTCATCTTTTGGCGAATGTAACCAACAAACTGGAAAAATTGAGTCTACAATACAACAGATTATACTTAAAAGGCCATAAGCTGCCTCATAATTGGTTTTTCTAATAAACCAAAAAAATTGATGCAATGTTAGTTTCTGAAGCTCATATGATATCTAGAAGAGTTTCTAAGGTAAGTGGTTAGAATTTTTACGATACCAGTGACTCGACTTTATTCATCAAATAAACAATCAAGATTTAATTGAGTGGGGGCCTCCCTGAGATGTCCGCCAATAACAACAGATTAGTTCAACAATGTTAATAGTTAGATGACCGCTTTATAGCAGCTGGCGACTATAACGCATACGTATAGGGGCTTCCGCCTTATTTGCCCTAAAATTCGCCTAAAGTTCCAAACGTTTCTAAGAAAACTTAATAGACACGGAAATTTTCACCGACGCAGAAGGAAATAAATTAAAATGGAAGCGCACAATGCCAGATTCTATTAAATGGCTAAGAAATATCTAGAGCCACAACTTTATTTATGGATAAATGAAAGTCAGAATTTCCTTGGTAGAAAGTCCTAAGCAAAACCCATACTGGCAGTCGCTAAATAAATCTTTGGACTACAGAGAGTAAACAAGGCAGTAGATAAGCCTCTCCACCTTGGCGTGTGCTGACATAAAAACTTCTAATTTTTTTGGGTTTTCAGGCCATTTAATTTTTTGGGGATCAACATAACATTAGCTACTTTTTAGCATATTTGCAATACCCCAGCATGGCATAAAGTGCTAAAAAGGTTTTCTAATAAACGCGCCAGCATCTGAAAGCATTGCTTTAATATCAGTGTTTGGATTTTATATGGGCTAGGACTTACTAATGTTGAGATCCGATTAAACCCTTTTAACTCCAAAAACTTAAAAGAATAAATAGATGACCTAACCTCAACCAACCACCCTTTTTACATTGGCTAACTAATAAAAACGTTTTATTATAAAATTGAGTGAAAGAAGTGCCGTCTGGCCGTCAACGAAAATTCCAATGTTTCTGTTATATAAAAACCGATGTACATGCCTCAAGGATAGCAAATATTTCAGCCTTAAGTACACTGCATTCATCAGGCAGACGATATATGAAATTTATCCTTAGATACTTACAGTAAATACAAAATCCTGCACTACAGTTTATCTAGGATTCGGCCGTGTATACCCTTGAGTCATAATTTTAGACGAGGTAACCATAACAGGTTTCATTTCTGGAAGGGATTAAAACTTTAAACTCTTTATGAGGTATACAATAGTTAAAAGACAAGTCTTCGAACAGGATTATTTAATAAGGATTTTTGCGTTGCCATTCATTCTCGATTTCCAACATTCCAATGCCTTAAACCTAATTGCGCTACTAGCAGACATGGTCATTATGTGAAATCCGATAGGAACAAAGACCAGTAAAGTGTTCCATGACTCTAAAACGATAGTATACAGTGTGATTCTTATTCCAAATCATGCTGGTTTTTGGATCTGTCTATCATATATTTCCTTCCTTTTGCAGTCCACCATTCAAAGAATCGATATGTAAGAAGTGGATGTACTGTAGCCGAAAGCATCTGTTTGACCATACAAGAACTAAGTTCACATTTCGTGCAGAACATTTTGCGAAATGTAGCTTTATTAGGCCTTTGCTGGGTGCTGAGTGTTCGCATTAAGTATAAAACGCAAATATTGCACATTGTCCCCGAGGGAATTTTACAGCTTCATTACCGTAATGGTCTAACACTTGGAATCTTAGACTTTGTTGTGAGCAGCACTTGTTAAGTTTTTCCGGGTTAATATGTAGACCATTATTCGAAGCCTTAGATATCGTGTAACTGATCACTTCTGAAAATATGCGGGAAAAACTCATGACAGGATCACAAAATGTTCCACTTTAAAAACGGTTTTTATTCCTTTATGGTCCGGTTCCATCAGAGTGGAGTTGATGAACTTCTGTTATAAGAGATTATATTTCTATCGGTTACGGACTAAAGGTACCTTTACATGGTAACACATATATTATGACTTGTCAAAAAATGTTGTAGAATAATACAAAATCTCATCATGTAAAAACACAATGTATTGAGTGGGAGCAAATACGGATACAAAATTTGACAAGTGTTCGGTAAATGTTTATTTTCTAAACCATTTTAGAAACTTGTGTATTCTCATCACATCAGAAGTGTGAAAGATTGGCAGCACTTACAACATCTAATGAAGGTGGCTACACTTAATTAAACAATACACAAACAATCAAAATCAAGGAAGATTTTTTTCATGTTGTTTTTGTTAATATTGTAGAACCTTAACCATATGGTGTTACCCCAAAAGGAAACTGGCAAGAAACAAACGATTTTGATTTTACCAACCTCATCCGTGTAAACATGAAAAATAGTTAGAACAGATTTTTATTCTCTTTTTTTAAACACGGAGAGAATTTCATAATATTTTGATTCTACAAAATCTAATTACTTTGTATTACCGTGTAAAGGTAGCTTAAGTGACATTTGAACTAACAGTCTTCATTGCAATATCCTTCAGGGTGGAAAAGTAGTGCATCCCAAAACCTTGAGCTACTCAGCCCAAAATTTAGTCCTTTTAAAGTAGGTTAGATTCGAGTGTTTCCCAGCCGAACTCTGCCAAGTTATCCGCATTATCTTTAGGCTTAAAAAACCTCCTCTATGAACTTCTTTTTGTGACTGCCATAGCTTTTTTGTACCCCTTAAGCTAAGCGCAGTAAGCAATTTGCTATTGAAGCTTGCTTTTAAGGTTCTATGCACTTATTTTTATAGTCTAGAGAGCTTCGAATTTCAACTTGCCTTTCTTAGGTTTTTTATGGGACAAGAAACTTTAAGGGTTTTAAGCTCACTACTTCCATACTAAAGGTTTCCTCTTATTCCTTTAGCCTGGTGATCAAGTCTTCAACCGCTTTAGTCAATTTATATTTTCTTACTTTAATGAAATGAATCATGTGATTTTACTTATTTGAATTGTGACTCCCTCTTTTATTTGGAGCGGTAGCCATCTCTGCTATTGTTTTTTTTAGTTGCATGTTATTTTTGTTGCCATTTTTGCTTGTGTATGTGTTTGTATGATGATAGTAGTTTGCGTTTTACATCAAATAAATTACTTGCAGTTTATTGTCATTCGTCTTGGCTTCTTCACTGACATTTTATCTATTTATACTTTAGCTGTTGTTTTTGTTCCTTTTTTTTACGATTTTTACTCCATTTTCTTTATATTTATTTCATGTTAAAATGTAGGTTTTGCCTTTAGATTTGTTTTTTTTGTGGCTTGCTTTCATGCTGACACGTTTGTTATACTTCAATCCTACAATTTGTAAATGTTTTACATTTGATGATTTACTGGTGGTGCTAAAGCCAATGGTTTGTTTCCTTCTTTTCATTTTTAACTTTTATTCATACTTTTAAAAAGAATTGCAGTTTTCATTGTAACAATTTTATTTCTCGGTTTCACTTCTATGAGCGAGTTTAAATGTTGCGATTTTTTTATAAAAATTTTTATTTGCAAAATGATAAATGAAACTTTAGTGGCTTTTGACCCAGTTAATAAATTTTCTTTGTTAAAGTTTTTAAATTACGTAAAGGATTTTTTTCTGCAGAAAGACCAATAAGAAAGAAGAAAAAGCTTAATCGTCATGAAAATGAAACTTAAGAGACAGTGTTGACACAAAAAACAATGACAGCAGAAATAACAGAGAAAATTAGCAAACATTAAATTGAAGACCAAGGAGGGCTTTCTTAAATTAACACAAAAATATTATCAGGGCAATTTATTTAAGTTGGCGTTCAGTTGCTAGTGTCGCTATCGAATACGAGCTAAGCTTGAAAATTAGGCAGAGAACAAATATTCCTAAGATATGCCACTTTGGCTTTAGCTGACAATTGAGAAGTAAAAACCCTCTTAAAGGACGAAGAAAACCCTACAAGCCGGCCATCTTGCTCATTCCACTGTATGGCGGTGAAACATTTTTAATATTTTTTTATATTTTTTAATATTTAATCTTTACCTACATGTGAACTAACAATAAGTAATCAAATCTCAAAATTAAGTAACTGGTGTTAGTTGTCAAATTTAAGTATACAACAGGTCTAGTGGTTTTATCTGAGGACAATAATATTTCTGCTCATCAAACAAGTGTGTCCCCCATGTTGTAAGATGTTTCAAGTGTGCGGATTTGTATGCGTTTCCAGCTTTTTTAAATAACCAGATGGTGCTTCTACACCTTGAGGCAAAATACCTTGGCATTCACATAATAAATTATCGTCTCACATGGAAATCACACATATGTAGATGCTAAGTTAACACAAATAAAATTAAAAACAGACCAAATTCATAGGCTTATTGGTAGAAACTCTTGGTTTTGTCTCGACTGAGTTCTACACATTAATTTTGAAACCAATTTGGTGCTACGGGGTAGAATTATATGGCGTTACTTCCGTCTCCTAAAAAGAGAAAATTCCATGTCTTCGAAAAAAATTCTAAGAATGGTAGCAAGTGCCCCTTGGTACATTAAAAACAGCAAAATCCACAAGGATCTACATGTTCTCCTAGCTAAGTGCGCAGTCCAAAACTAATTGCAAAAGTATTTGAATAAGCTGGAAACACATCCGAATCCGCTGGATTGAAACATATTACAACATGGTAGACAAACTCGTTTAAAGAAGAAGGACAGTGTTACCCTTAGATAAAACCATCAAACTTTAATTTGAGAACATAAACTGTAGCCTGGGACTAGCTGGGCAAATAATAAATATTTAGTTTTAACATTTGAATGCTTGTTGCTAGTTCACAGAAGCAGAAATTCAATAATAAAATAAATATTAAAAATAATTTAAATAAATGTCACAAGAGGTAAGAATTTGGCGTTCAATTAGTCGAACTTGTCAATCCTTTTGGCTTTGGTAGTTTTACCGAGAAGCACCAGCTGCCGCTCTTAGGATTTCACTTTGATGGCGCTGAAACTTCTCTATATTAGAGGCAAAAGCAGTCCCTTATAATTGTACTTCGTAGCACTAAATTGGTTTCAAACTCGAGTTGTAGAGAAGAAGTTTGCAGTTAAGATGTAGCACGGAGCTACAACTACTTAGCCAGTGAATTTGGGATGTTTTCGGATTCAATTGTGTCAACTTCGCATCTATGTGTGACTTCCACGTGAGGCGACGATCTAGGAGAATGCAGAGATACAGGGGGTCCGCCGGCAAGTATACTGATTTGTTTGTTTGTAATTTTTGTTTAAATAAAAGAGAATGGATCTAATATTGGTAAATGTTTTATTTAATGTCGGCTATTATGTATGAAATACAATATCAGATAAATGTCCGCCTCTGTTAGCCTTACAAATGCGAGCCTTTTTGAGCACCTTTTTGATTACATTCTCACACTTCATTAATTTTATTACAAGTATTTTGCTTGAGTTCCTCCAGAGTTTTTGGTTTGTTTGCATAAATCTTGTTTTTTAGATGTTCCCACATAAAGAAGTCCGGAGCAGTCGAATCAGGCAACTGTGGAGGCCAGTCAACATCACCTTTTTTTGAAATAACTAATTGTTGAAAGAGGTCTCGCAGCAAATTCCATTATTATCCTGGCTGTATGCGATGTGGCACTGTCTTATTGATACCACATGTTTACCAAGCCCCAAGCATGCAGTTGTGGCATTAAAAAGTTTTTAATCAAATCACAATGTCACTCACCATGGACAGTTACCGTTACGCCGTTTTTAGTTTCAAAAAAGTTAGGTCCAATGATTCCTCTTGAACAAATTGCACAACAGACTGTCACTTTTAATGGATGCAAAGGTGAATGATAAATAACTTGAGGGCTTTTCATTGCCCAGAACCGATTATTCCGTTTATTCACACATACATTCAAATTAAAATGTGCCTTAACACTCATTATGACTTTTTCATGAAAATCAATGATTGACTTTGATAAAACGTTTTAACGATTAAAACACGTTAGTTTACCGAATATTTTTTCGTAATAAATTTGCCACGTGCCTTCATTACGACTGCCAAAAATGAACTGTCAAGACTAATGTTTACCAAAATGGCGGTAAAACAAAGTAGTATACCTTGCCGGCGGACACCGTGTATTTCGTTATAAATTGTTGAAGAGCTTAATGTTGTTAATAAGGATTGGGGAGCACGATTCTTTGCGATTTTCGATTATCTACATTAGTTCCCTTTAACGTTGCAATTTATTTATTTAGTTTACATTTTGCTACAGTTGGTTCAACGACTCTTTAGGGTCTTTATAAGCACTTTGAAAAGCGTTATCATCAGCAAAGGTCAAAGTGTGTCTAAGACTATTTGTGGGCATGTCTGCTGTGTCAACTAAACAGAATTGGCCCTTACATACTTCCTTGAGGTACGCCAATAAGGTTAAAGGAAACTTAAGTGGTCCACGCCTCTTTGACATGAATTGTCGGTCGGTTATGTAGTTTTCCAAATAGTTTTAGAAATTCACAGGTAAGCTTAGCTTTGCCTTGTTTAACAGCCCTACGTTCCATACATTTTCGTATTCTTGAGAGACAATAATACTTAAAAAGCGCAGAAAAGAATATTTCTTTTCTTAATATGCTTTTCTTGTAACCTGTACTGACCTGTGAGCTTGTAAGATGGTACTATATTGACTTTCAAAGCCAAGCTGGTGACTTTGAATGCAGTTGTTGTTATTTAGGATTAAAGTCAGCTTTTTTCCATATTGCCGGGAAATTTTTAAGCCGTAATATTGCTTCAAAAATAAAAAAAAATATTCTAAAACATCTAGTTGCTTACATTTCTAAAGGCCGGATCTTTTTTAGCATTTAAATTATCAATAGCCCCTACGACATCTTAAAATTGGAAACATATTTTTATAGGACGCCGAGTAACGGCAGGCGGTAATTCACTTATGTCAGTACGTATTTTGAAAATATCTAAGCACGTGCGAAAAAATTACATTTCTGTTTCGTTATTTTAAGATCAGCATCCTCTCAGATAGTACAAAGGTGGTTTGCAGTAACGGACCTTTTAAGACGTTTGACTAAATGCCTAAGGTAATAATTAGTCTGAGGAGTGTAGAAATTCCAAACTTTCCTTGAGTGATGCCTGCTCAAGCATGGACTACAAAAAGATTGGGCGGGCCATTTTTGGTTGTGTTTGATTGTTCTTCAATACGGCGGTTATTTACACGTAAATATATTTGCTTCCGGCAAAAAGTTTGCAGCTTCGATATAGTAAAATGTAAGTAATATTTTTTTTAATGAAAATAAAATTTCTTCTTTAGGTAACGAATATCCGCGATTCAGTTACCAGAATTATTAAATTCCGGGGCTGAAATTAATGTTTTTTATTCTGCCAATATATTCTTTAACCGAGATGGCAACACTAACTGTGTGTGTGTGTATAAGCAAAATAGC